>CM070638.1:42786857-43475280 GCA_036346255.1 Ampelocalamus luodianensis | reverse complement strand
ATTTCTTTCAAGATTACTGTGCCCTTTTTCCCAAGTTGCATGTGAAGATACATACTTGATGCATAATTTCATATTGATGCTAATATATTAATTCATATCTTTCCAAAATCGTCCTGAGTACAGTTTCCTTGCAATAGGTCATTTCAACTTGGGGGTTGCATAACAGTGTTGACATTATATCACTTTCCCATACCCGCTCTGCTGAGGATGTCAGGGAGGTGAGTTTTCTTTTCTGACTTTTGCCACTCTTGCACATGAATTAAACATTTAGTTGATCATCCACCTGCTTCTTGATTTCCTTTTGTGGTTCATTTTTAGTACTTTATTTAAGAGGCTTTTTCGTGCTGTTGTTTCCACTCACAAAAATCAAATTGCAAGAAGCATTTTGATGCAAATTGTCAGCCAATTGAACAATGAGGTTTAATGAAGGAGCATCTGTATGTACCTACAGTTTGAAGTTTGAAAGATAATCAATGGCACAGACCAATATCTCAGTTAATTATAAGGAGCATATATTGTCAAACAGTAGTGGTTATACCAATGATAAAAGCTGATGAACAGACATAATTGTACATAAAGAAGAATATGCCGTTATTGATCTGTTTGATTGTAACATCATTGCATGTTATTTCATTGACATAGTGTTACTGTTTCTCATGTTATTTGAGGCCACACATTCTATGTAAGATGACAGGCCGTTTGCACTCTTGATCAGCAGCTGAGGACTTTTAAGTAGTTAATGATAGTTGTGGGGATCAAGGATCAAAAACCCGTTTCCGGGGTAAATCCCGGTCGTCGGCCAGAAAAAAAACCGGCGGTTACGGATTTCGGAAAAAACAGGATGAAAACCACTTGAATTCGATTAAAAATCATTCAGAATTCAACAATTAAAATTTGAACTTGCAAAACCCGGAAAAACCGGCGGGATCAAAATCGGACCCCGCGATAGCGGTTACGGCGGTAACCGGCGGTTACCGGCCGGGTTTTTTTCCCCTGGTGGGGATACTGCTGATCCTTCTATATTTGTGGTGTGCAGCTTAGAGCCTTTTTACAATCTCATGACCTTCAAGATACACAGTTATATGCCAAGGTTGAAAATGCCGAGGTAATTATCATGCTTTTATGAAGATACTGTTGTCTGTTTGTTTCACTGCTATATTATGATTAATTGCATTGTGCATTTTTTCTAGGGTTTGGAACATTTTGATGAAATTCTCCAAGAGGCGGATGGTATCATTATCTCCCGAGGAGACCTGGGAATTGACCTCCCACCAGAAAGGGTAAATTTTGATCTTTTCCAAAAATACATAGTTTCATACTGTTTATCCCTTGTATGATGTCAGATATGTGTATTTTCATTTCTATTCATGATACCTTTTCGCCTTGACATGATAATAGTTAATCAATACAGCAACATAGTTACAAGAATATATTTGTTGTTATGGTGCAAATGCTTGCCATTTATATGCTTATCAGTTTACAATTTAAAGTGATTCATTTAGCCCTGATAGGCTTCAGATACTTCTGAAAGCACCCGTTATATGCTTAATTGCTTATCAATTTACAGTTAAAAGTGAATAATTTAGCTCTGCTAGGCTGCAGATACTTCTGAAAATATCAGTGCACAAATGTCATGACTGCATGTCTTTTTTGCTTCATGCTATAACCTGTCACTTTTGACTCTTCAGGTGTTCATGTCCCAAAAAACATCCATTCAGAAATGCAACCTGGCTGGCAAACCTGTGATCATCACTAGAGTTGTGGACAGCATGATTGACAATCTACGTCCTACACGTGCAGAGGCGACTGATGTTGCAAATGCTGTCCTAGATGGTCTGTAAACCTACTGTATTCCAACCACTTGACTAATTTATTACTTATTTTGTATGCTGCTCAAATTGCAGGAACTGATGGTATTTTGCTTGGTGCGGAGACACTTGAGGACTGTATCCTGTTGATGCAGTGAGTACTGTGGGCAGAATATGTGCAGAAGTACGTTTCTACCTGTTTTAAGAATAAATTGTAATAGTGCCATCTGAATTGCTTGGCTGATCAATGATAAATATTCTTCTAGGCTGAGAATGTGTATAACCAGTCACTTCACTTCAAGAAAATAGTGAGGCATGTAGGTGAACCAATGTCCCATGAAGAATCTGTGGCATCATCAGCGGTAAATACTGTTAAATCATTAGGAACAGATACAAATTTTCTAATCTAGAACTAGAATATTAGTGACCTTCCATTGTTCACATGCAGGTTCGTTCTGCAATGAAAGTAAAAGCTGCTGCGATTGTTGTGTTCACTTTCTCGGGGAATGCTGCTAGGTGCTCTATACTACCACAAGTTCAGTACTTCACTAGACAAGTTCCCATTATGCAAATGTTATTAACTCACTTTATGCATCCTATGTCTGCAGGTTAATTGCTAAGTACAGGCCCCCAATGCCAGTTTTAGCAGTTGTGTTCCCACGTGATGGCTCTGATCCATCAAAGTGGCGTTCTTATGGCACAACGCAGGTAAGTAACATGCAGGTCCATATGAGATTCATAATCTTTATTCTTTTGTTCACCATGAAGCAGATCTGTGAACTTATTTTCGACAACTGTTGAATTACTTCCAGGCTAGGCAATGTTTTGCTGTAAGGGGTGTCTATCCTTTGATGGGGAGTACTGATGAGGTACGTTCCAGTTCTTCGGATTATCAGAGGCACCTTCAAATTCTTTTTTTGTTTTGGAATGTTAATCTTACGGTAGCTAAAGATGCGAATTTTGTATAAAATGACTAAATGAGTGCAGTGTTGAACCCTCTATTACAGTATGGAACTATTTAAATCCAAGCTGACCTAATATATTTGAACTCTGTAACAGGCCGAAACTGGTGGGCTGACCAAGGAAGAGTACGGGATAAAACTTGCAATGAACTATGGTCGGTCAGTCGGCATAGTGAAGCCTTTCGACAGGGTGATAATTTTCGAAAAGATTGGTGATTCTTCTGTTGTCAAGATCGTCGAGTGCGACGATTCTTAAAGATGAGACACCCACATCCCACGCAACAGTTTCAACCATATGCATGGGATACCTCTTTTTGTTTTTTCTTTCACTTTAACCAAAGATAACTACAGAGTACAGCACGACCGAGCTGTCCTGTTTGGCACTTGCCCTTTTAGGTCCATCATACCTTGCTGTTCTAATAAATTCAAGAACTTCTCAGACACTGCAACAATCAAGTTTTGTGGACAAAAGTATAGGATTGCTGAGACAATACCTGTTATGTGCGTTTACGGTTGACCGTCGTAAGCAACGGCTGGAAGAAGATTAGATTAGCTAGAGATGGAGTCATGTTCGAGTAGTAGTCATGTTCAATCACGTACGAGTCTAGGAGGAAGATTAGATTAGTTAGGCACGTGATCAGTTGAGAGAGTCCAGATAGAATTATGGATGAGTTAATTTCGTAGAGGTCAAGGCCGTTTCCTGCCCGTCTAGGAGGGTCTGTACTCTATTCCGATCAAGCAAAAATAAACTAAAATACTATCTTCTCACGTCTCTCGATCTCTTCCCTTCCTTGCTGCTGTGCGCCTCTCCCCATGCGCATGGAAAATTTGGCCGTATTAACCCCTTTTGGTTTCGTATTTACAGAAATAGCCATCCGTGTTTTTTTTTTTTTTTGCAAATTTAGCCCCTTGCCGCACGGTCACCGTGTGGCCGCCCTTGTCCACAGGCCACATGCCTCTGTCCGCACGGCCACCGTACGGTAGCGCTGCCGCACGATCGTCGTGCGGTAGTGAAACATCTCAATTCTTGATTTGTGTTTCAAATGTAAGAGAATGGGAAGAAATTAAAATTTTTCTTGCATTTTGTTATCGTATGAATTTTCTAAGAATTCTTGTAAAGGAATTATGGAAATTCAAAATCACAAGCCTCTTTTAACCTAAGTCTTGACCATTTGAAAACTTTTCTGGATAATCTTGGGATCACCCTCTGAAAATATTTTTCCTTGGTTCTAGGGATGTTGGGTAACTCCTCTGAAAATTTTCCAAATTTTTGAAAATTGTTTGAATATTTTAAGAGTGCAGTCAAACCAGTTTGACTCTTGGTCAAACCCTAGATCAGTCCCTTAAGAAATTTTTGGAGAAAAATTCTTTGCATAAAAACATCTGAAAATTTTACACAAGGTCAATCCTAGAGTCAGCAAGCTCCTGTAAAAATGTCAGAAATTTCAGAGTTAGTTTGTTACCTCTAAAAATTTCTCAAAGTTTTCAGCTCAATTTCAAACCCTAGTCAAAGTTCCTATTGGGCTCAGGTCAGACCCGAGCCCAACCTCCCTTCTTGGTTGAACCCAACCATTCCCGCGCCCGACTCAGCCCTTTCAAACGCACGATCAATGTCAGTCGTTGGATCTTCATCGGGTGGCCCTCGTTTTTTGAGACCTTTGGACCTCCGATCGCTCCATCACTTTTCAGCCGTCGGATTTGAATCCAACCACTGCGGGTACGTACCCCTTCGCGCTCGGTCGCCTTTTTAAACTGGCTCGAGCCACTTGGTTGGACTTAACCAACTAAACGTACTCGGGCTCGTCCTTGGGCGCGTTTTTTTTCAACCGTTGGATCTCCTTTCTACCACTGAGATCTTGGGGAGCGCTTGGACCTCCCCCTCGCTTGGACCACCTTCGGTGTTTTTGCAAAGACCACCCTCTTGGCTTTAGCCAGGACCTCCCTTAACCTTTTGCAAAGACCACCCCAAAGACCTCCCTAAGACCACCCTCAGACCACCTTTGGTGTTTTTGCAAAGACCACCCCGTTGGTCTTTTGTAAAGACAACCCTCCAGACCACCCTTGGCTACCACCACTGTCTTGTGGGCCGCGCACTTTAAACCTTGTGCGTGCGTGTGTAGCGCCTAGGTGATCGTGGACCGTCCGTGTTTAGATCTGTGTCTCAGATCTCTTTGAACGTTCGGACCCCCCCACCCCCCCCCGAGCTGGTAACTCGTGTTAGCCGTGCGATCTTGATCGTACCGCTGAGATTTCCTAGAACGTTCGGGACCTCCGAACGTTACTTTCAATCGTGGCCTTCCGTTTCTAATCCAACCGTTGAAGTGTTTTGACTCGACTATGGGTTTGGCTCAACCCACTCGTGTGTTTTGACTCAAACCACCTTGGGTTCTTTCACTGGCAGGTGGGACCCCCTGAGCCTGGTCATCATCATCTTCCTCAGCCTGCACATGCGTGCGCCATGGCAGAGGAGGAGCAGAGCCTTGTCACCTCCCGTTCGTCCTTGTCAATGGCTCTTTGCTGTCAGCATTAAATGTGTGCCAGTGACTTTGCCCTAAAGTCCTCCTTCTACCTGCTCCCATCACTCAACTCGTCCATGGCAGGCTTGACCACCCGTGGAGTTTTGCTTTACTCAACTCCTTTGCCCTCCGGCTATAAAATGCCCCCAAGCTCCTCCTTAGCTCTCTTTCAACACCATCTTGCAAACCCTAGCTCCCTCTCTGTGTATTTGTGCTCAAATCACCGAGAGCCCTAAATCCGTCATTGTCGGCCGCTCAAGCTCCCTGTCGTCGACGGTGCTCTAGTGGTTCCATTCCAAATCTTTTTGCGCCGCCTTGTTCCTCTCATCATCTTGAGCAAATCCCCTAACTCAATTTAAGTTTGCCCTTACAAAAATAGTTTGATTTGAGTTTTGCCCTCTTTCGGCCGAAGCTCTTCGTTTTCGTCCCCAACTCCGGTAAGGTGCCTCCCTCTTCAATTACTTGCTCGTGGACCTTCTATGAGCTATATCGAAGCTATCTTGATGACCCGGTCTTGCTCATTTTGCTCAGGCCGTCATCTCCACTTCATCTTCTTCGGCGTCGGCAAGGTCCTACATCGCCAGGGCTCCTCCGTGCACCTCTGTTCCTCTCAAGTGCTAAGGTAGCCTTCTAGTAGCCCCTAGTAGCTGTGGCACCCGCTACCTTGAACCGCTGCAGAGCTCTTTGCTGTTTTCATTTTTGGCCGTGTTTGCGCTGCCGCCCATCTCCGGATCGCCGTCGTTTTGGGCCGGCTCCGCCGTCGAGAGTACTCTCTGGGTGTGCGCAATACTATTGCGAACTTTTTTCCACCTTTGGTTTGCGCCACCGTGGTCGGAGTCACCGGCGAGCAAAATCGGGTGGTACTGAAGTCCTATTGTCGTAAGCTAGACCACCCCTTTGACAACCTTCAGGACCACCTCTTGTCGATCTTGGCCATCCCGAACCTCCTCCGTGCAGATCTGGGCCGTCAAGACCACCCCCTGGTCTTTTACTAGGACCACCCTCCCAGACCTCCCCTAAGATCACCCCTTGGACTTTTGCAAAAGTCACCCTCTGGGCCCTCTTTGCAAAAGACCACCCCGTGGACTTTCGTAAAGACGACTGTCCAGGACCTCCCCTCTTTTAGACCTTATCGTTTAGGATCTCCCCGTGGAGATATTGACCGTTCAGGACCTCCCTATGGAGATCTGAGCCGTCCAGGACTTCCCCTCTACTAGATCTTATCGTCCAGGACCTCCTCTTGTAAATCTTGGTCGTCTAGGATCTCCTCTTGTAGATCTTGACCGTTAGAACCTCCCTCGGTGAGATCTTAGTCGTCAGGACCTCCCCAGTTTAGATCTTGACCATTAGGACCTCCCTCTGTGAGATCTTAGCCATTAGGACCTCTCTCAGTTGGATCTTGACCCTTAGGACCTCCTCCGGGACCTCCCTCAGAACCTCTTCACCTTGAGGGTTTAGCTTTTTCTTGCACTAAAAATTGTTCAAACTTGTAAAATGCATAAGTTTTTCTCTGTAACCCCAATTTTAGCAAACTAAAATTGGTTAGGTTCCTCTGTTAATACGCTTTAGTGTAGAGTAGGTTTTAATTATGTCCTTGCCTCTGAAATTAATTTTGTGCTACTTTCATCACTTAGAAAAATCATAAAAAATTCATTTTACTCCAAATGAAATGAACCCAATTTTGCTGTCATTAGAATGTCATGCTCTGGCTACCATAAAATTTTCAGGTTCACCAAACTTCTAGAAATTTATGTAATAAACAGCAACAGAAAGCATTTAAATTGGATTTTTCCAGCTGATTGAAATTGTTTAGGCTATAACTTTTGCATGTTTAGTCCAAATCGAATGATTCTTATTGCTAAATTCATTTAAAATCA
The DNA here is from genome assembly GCA_036346255.1 of Ampelocalamus luodianensis. NCBI lineage: Eukaryota > Viridiplantae > Streptophyta > Magnoliopsida > Poales > Poaceae > Ampelocalamus > Ampelocalamus luodianensis. Next base: position 43,468,117 of record CM070638.1, on the reverse strand, counting down.
TTCTCTACCCACTGTGTAAATTTTATGGATTTAGGATGACTTTGGTTTTTATGGATTTAGGATGACTTTGGTTTTTGAGCCTTTTTCGGTGTTCGTCACTCTTATTGGATTTTCTCGTTCTTGCGATAGGTTCTGAAGAATTTGTTGAACCCGAGAGTCATCCTCTGTAGCAAGAGATCTACCAGCAAGGCAAGCATATGTAGCATTCATTTGATCATATTGATCCCATTACTTTTAAAATCTAATACCTTGTTTGCAAAGAATATGTATACATGCTCCTTTGTGTCAAAGTTAATTTTGTCGATTAGAAGTAGCTAATAGTATTGCATTGTTTCCCTAAAATTATCCACCCCTGTCACAAACCTAAGTTAATATTCTCACTGGTGAATGAGAGCCCGGTGAATGATTTATACTCTTTTATTGTCTTTACGATATGATGCTTAGCAATGCTTAGTTACCGGTAGAATTAGGCGGGTATCGACTTAGTCGATGACCTTAATCACACAAATATTACAAATTACATTATGTCCAGCACCTTGTGCTTTGTTTATTTGTGAAATTTAAAATTGAAAATAAAATGATTTAGACTTGAGCACATTGGTGTGTTGGCATGATCTTTTGGTGTGATTGGAATGGTGCCCGGGTCATCAAGGACCGAGTTACTTGTGTCACTAAGCCAAGAGATATTTGCGTGCTAACCACACTAGAGGGATATGGGACCTCTCTTGATTTAGTACTTTGGGAGGTATTAATTAATGAGTCGCTGGTGGTAGTTATAGGGAAAAATATTCGTTTTTGGGATGAGAGGGATGGGTTCCTTTCTAGGTTCTCCATACCCGAGGAGCACCTGATTGCTTGGTGGGCGGTGTCTCAACTCAATGTGTGGGTCCTTAGTGGGAGCCCGTAACGGCGGTTCACTAAGGGTTAACCCCTATACGTGCGACTCTTAATTAATACAATCCATTGGAAATGTCTCGTAGGACTTAGCCGTGCCGGCATACCAAAGGAAGTGTGCTTAATAGCTTGGAAAAAAGACGGTTTGAAGTGTGGGTACATTGGTACACCCCTGCAGGGTTCAAACTATTTGAATAGCCTCGTCTTAGGTTATGGACATGCTTGGTAAGGTCGTGCAAGAACTAGACTATAACTTTTCATTAAAACTTGATGTGGGTGGTACGAATGGGTAATTCGTGCTATGGTTGTGATGGCTATTGGGTTAGTCATCTCCAGGATGTCTTACTGTTATTAATTATTGTCTCGCTGTTATTTGAGAAAATAAAATCAGATTGTTTAAACTGCTTTCAATCTATTACTTATTGCAAGTAAAATCTGTTTTATGTTGAAAATGAACCTTTAGCCATCTCCTTTGATTAACCTTGCATGTAGTAATATCTAGGTTTGTTACTCGTAAGTCTTGCGAGTACATTTTTGTACTCATTTGCTTTGCTAAATTGTTGAAGAGGAGGTTGATCCCCCAAGGGATTGACTTTTGTGAGTTTTGCTATGGTGTTGACGACTAGCTTGGCGGCCCGATCGGATTGCCTTGTGGGTGTGTGGCAAACCGGTTGGCTCTTGTTCATAGCCATCTTATGGTATTTTGCTTCCGCTGTTCATTTAGCTCTTTAGCTTGTTCTTGGCCGGTCGGCCTCTCTTTTGTAATAGCTATATTGTATATCTTTTGCTTGTAAAGCTTTTGTTCGGTTGTATGGAGCTTGTATGGAATTGATGCATTACTTTGTAAAAGGGTGTATATACTGCAATTCTAGGAAGTATACATTTTCCCGAGGCACGAAATATTTTGTTTGTGATGCTAGAGTCAATCGAAGACTAAGCATTACAAGCTAAATACCCCGGGGTCTCATAGGTAGCGCCCACCGCTCGCCACGTGTCCCAGAAATAAGGGTTTTGAGAAATTAGGGTTTATGGCGCTTAGGGTTTCGGCTGTTTGTAGAAATTTTTAAATATAGCAAGCAGTTCAAAAAATTATAAAATTTTACGTGCAGCCTCCCGACACAGTGTACTTGCTTGTGTAAATTTTTCATAATTTTATTCATTCAGATTGTTTTTCTCTATTTCATATAAATGTACTGTTTGTACGAATCTGTAAATGTAGAAAATGAGCTCCAAAAATTATGAATTTTATTTTGAAGGCTCCTCACTCAGTGGACTTGATTGTGTAATATTTTGACAATTTTATATGTCTCAAAAATGAAGGATTCGTATCGCGAAGATTAGGATTTTGGTTATGTAAAAATCTACGTTGCGTTTTTTGTTTATGCCTTACGTTGCGCTAACATCATGTCGTTCTCCCACCGTAGGTCCGTCGAGATGAATCACTTCTACCATCCGCGTTCGGTACACAGACTAGCGCTCCCTGTCGGTTATCTGCACTACACATCCGGGAGGTACGAGATTCTCAGTTTATGTCCCGAGTGTTTATCTGAACTAACATCGTTGCGTCTTGCAGCCTTCAGTTGATCGTGGGGGTGACGGCTAGTTCACGTCAACTGATGATGATGATATGGGCCTCCCAGCTCCTAGCAGGGAGCAGTACATGCCGTCAGGGTATGGACTATGGTAGCCAGGGTTTGGAGCGTATGCAGGGCAGAGCTCCCCCAGATTTGCTATCCCACCATACGTTCAAGGGCAGTGCTCCTCTGGGTTGGCTGACACCATGTACCTCCAAGGCCAGAGCTCATCCGTGCAATTAGAGTTGTAGGCATCGTACCTCAGGAGTGAATTTTTTGAGTCTGTCACTCATGATTTCTTCGGAGGTGTCCCCCAGGTCAGCATGCCTCATCATGACGACATGTACGCCTACCAAAGTCTGCCAGGCCAGACTCAGCTTACCGGTGCACCTCCGCCATCTGAACGGTCTCATTAACCCCCTCCAAACGACGCTCTCCCGACTGCCTCACATATCTGATGGGACATGCCCGACGCAAGACATCCAGGCGCACGAGGAGGTCGTCGCAACGAGCAGAGGGTAGTGGCTCAGACGATTGAACCATATTGTATCTCGTGTTATGCGATTATGTTTTAGTATATTTGTATTCATATTTTTGTTTTTCTATATTTGTACACGTATTTTGATTGTTATGTGCGTACTCCTACGCCATGTTATATATCAACATCTCCAATGGAGTTGTAATGCAGCTTTTTCCCATACATTCCAAGTCATATGAAATCATGAAACCCTAATTTTCGAAACCTAAAATCCTAATCTTTGGGACATAAATTCTTCATTTTTGAGATATATAAAATTATTGAAATATTACACAATCAAGTCCACTGGGTGAGGAGCCTTTAAAATAAAATTCATAATTTTTGGAGCTCATTTTCTACATTTGCAAATTCGTACAAACAATACATTTATATGAAATAGCGAGAAAAATTCTGAATGAATAAAATTATGTCAAATTTACACAAACAAGTACACTGTGTTGGAAGGCTCCATGTAAAATTTCATAATTTTTTGGATTCATTTTCTATATTTAAAAAATTCTACAAACAACCAAAACCCTAAGCGCCATAAACCCTAATTTGCTGAAACCCTAATTTCCAGGACACGTGGCGGGCGGTGGGCGCTACCACACAGTAGCCATGCGGACAGGGGCACATGGCACATGGACAAGGGTGGCCGTACAGTGGCCATGTGGCTAGGGGCCAAATTTGCAAAAAAAAAAATCGCGGACAGCCATTTCTGTAAATACGAAACCAAAAAGGTGCTAATACGGCTTTTTTCTCGCCATCTCATCTCCTTTCTACTACCAGATGAACTAAGGTTGTGACAATACCTATGACTATGTCGTGTACAAGATCCATGACATATGGAGCTAGTATGAGTATATGTGAGTGTGTGTTACGTAGTCCTGGTTCATACACTACGGGACTTATGTGTGAGTGTAATGCAACTAGGGTTAAATTCCCAACACCTATATGCAACTAGAATCCATGGAATGAAATGAATATAACTGCTTTCCCTACCTGTGTTCTTCCATTGCCTGATCCCCTTCTCTGGTCCTCACCCTATTTCCCACAAATTACCCCATACTAGAGGCCTATGTGCGCCTTGGCCCGCGGGGGAAGCACAAGAGTGGATAATTATGTTGGATCTCTATCCATTACCTAAATAGTTGGTTGTATCATAAAGATATTCAGAAAATGAAATATGTAACAGAAAGATATTTGGAAGCTGAAATATGCACGTCGATTTAGCAACAGATAAGCAGAGCGCAAAACAAAGTTTCACTTAATGATCACTATGATATACGTATGTAACATACGTGAGTAGAGTCCAATTTTTGGGAAAATCTATGTGAAACTGAAGGTAAGCATGCTAGAAAAGTAGGTAAACCTTGCAAAACTACAAAGTAGAGAAGACACTGGATACTTCATGCAATAGAAACATGATTTCATATTTACATGCCAACCAGAATTCACATAGTAAAAGAAGTTGAATTTAGCATAGTAAAAGATTCAAGAAACTGAATCACAGTACATGCTAGTTTCGTTAACACTCATTCACATGGTCACGAATATAGAATCTCAGTAAGACTAATGGAATGATCACATTTTCCCAATATCAACTCTAGAACACAAATACAAAAGTTGTACAGTGATTCAAACTTGAAACTCATTCTAATGAACATATACATTACTAACAAAGACTAACCTTAATGGATAACAAGTTGTAAGAAACGTGGTTACATATTTTAATTTGGTTCCCATTAATGTTAGAATCACATTAAATGCTCTTAAGGAAGTAATGCATGATTGATAACAACACATGGATAGAATTTACAAGCAAGTGCAACCAAGCTTACTTTTTTTCAAATTGCACATCCTAAAAACAGAACAACTTAGTCTTCATTCCACCTACTACATTCTAGGTGTTTCCCATCTTATGCAAAACTAACTACTGAATTCTAGAAATTATATCATAAAATGTTTACACAGCATAAATCTTTAATAATCTTAGTGGATCTCCAATGAAGTCAGATTACAGAAAATTACTTAATAACTCCAAAATAAATGCACTTAGCATAATAAATAAATGTGAAAAAAGAAACTTGTCCTATCTAAAAAATATTCCTCAAAATAGCTTAAACAAAATAAACAAGTATGGTGACAAAAGGAAAATAAACTTGATATTAGAGCAGACAAATAAATGAACTAATACCAACCGATGCTGTTGAGGGGAAATAGTCGAAAAGATCCGTAAAGATTTTCAAAATATTGGCATTTTCGAACCTACGACAAACAAGTGAAATAGTTGGATGCAAATAAGATCCAATAGCTACAAAGTGTTCATGAATTATCCACCAAACCAATCCATTGAACCCATAAGCTTTCTACAACAATAGCAATGTTAGACCATAACAACAACTGTGTAGGACATCAGCATGATATGACCCCAGTCACCCCACTGAAAAAACTGAGCATCTTGAATATCAATTTGGTATAGAAGAACCAAAGGATTATGTGTGTGATATGCTCACCAACTTGTACGAAATGACTGTCCTCATATTAGGATAATAGAAACTATTTTAAACTAAAAATCAGAAGTACGTTTTAGTTGACATAGAGAAGCACACTCTTTGCAGTCCCAGTTAGTACATATAGTTTATGTAACAATAGGTGAAACAAGTTCACAGAATTCCTACAACTTTAAGTGATGAACCAAAATATGAATATCATTGTTATAAGAAGGCTAAAGAACCTAGAATTGGCATGTCAACTAAAACTACTTGTAACTTCAAGGAACAACCACTAGACACAAGAATATCATACTGAATTACTGATATCCTCTGTCAGCATTATTTGAATGGATACACATGAGGCCATTATGACCAAGGTTCTAAAAATCGGTAGCAGATACTCGATAGGTCACCCCACCTAGTAGTGATTATACGGCATAACCGACATGATTCTGCGGCATAACCAGCACGATTATGTGGTCTAACCGGCTAACAGGTAGGGCACCCGTTACTTGTTGGTAAGGCTTCAAATATGATTCATAAAGCAACATTCTTCCATCCTAGTACAAGTCAATAAAAGCCTCCACTTTAAGGCCCAGTCTCATACTCCCTACCCATAGCAAATAATTTCATGAAATGTTTGAAACCCATAGACACTTGAGATCTTTTGGGCACTATAACCCCCAAAGACTAAATTCTGGATTATTTTCTTATTTGTTATAGGCACAATTCAGCAGCAAGGGCTAGTATGCATAAGGTTGCGGCCTGGTCGGAGCATAAGTGCATTAGCTGATCACGCCTAGGAGCAACATCATGTGCGTGCGCAACAGCAAAGGCCCAAGTGTTGCACCAAGGAAGGAGCAGCCGGTTGGTCATACGAGCCCAAGGGGATTCTCCATGCAATAGATATGATTAGTTGTATTGTTTCTACCTTAAGCCAATTAGTTAAGATATGATTAGATTGGATTATCTATTTCCTTAATATTAAAGATATGTTTATTAAGAGTCAAGCCATCCAACCTATATGAGGATGCGATTGTATCTCTTATGAGGCAAGCAAAGAAATAAACAAGAAAAATCTCAACAGGGCCTCAGGCCTTGGCGGCATGGTGGCCGGTCAAGCGAGTGCCCAACCCTTGGTTCTCATACAGTACACAAACAATGCCCACAATACTATTTTTTAATATAACCTTTGGAATCTTCAACAAAAAAACCATCAACCAGACCCTCATATAAAAGGGCCAGAACTGGAGGGAGCAAAAAAACAAAAAACCTTTGGTTAACATGAACAACTTGATGAGATTTTTTTTTATATAAAAAAAATCTCTCTATGTCTGTAATACATCACTGGTAATATCAAAGTTCACACTCGCTACATGAATTCATGCGCCATCTCTAAAGGTGCATTACCACTAATGCCTCCATACCAAAATGAGCGTTCTATTAGTGCAATTATTGCAAACCGATCATAAAGACAATCCATGATTTTGTGTCTAACGTACTACACCATCAGTCTCCTATTCTAAGATGCTATCACCTATTCTAAGATGCTATCAAATGAATGCATCCATTAATTGGTAGTCCACTGAAGTACATATTGAATAGGAGGTCTTCACAGATAACATCAATCAAAGGTCTTCACAGATACAAAAAACAAAGGTCTTCACAGATAACATCAATCAATGAAATAGTAAAAAAAAAAAAGCACAGCTATTTGAGGTGATAAAAATCTAAAAAGGTCAAATTTAAGCCCTAAATCAAAAGAGGTGATCAGTGTCAATTAAAACATTTACTTATATAGCTCTTCACACATTCAAAATAAACATGTTTGCCCTCGTTATGATGCATGCACATATTAGGGAAGCTTAAAGCAAACAAGATAGGTTAGGTTACATAAGACATTAAGACGTCATGTCCAATATCACAAGTGAGCATCTTAAACATCTATAGTTTTTGTTACATTGGTCAAATTAATCCTAAACTGCCTCAAAGCAGCACAAGGCTGATCCCAGTCATGTGCCATGCTAGATGTGCATATCTTATTATATTAGATCTTAATAATAACAATCTTAACACAAGCAGTGATAGCATAGTGGGTGGATATTTGGTAAAAAAAAAGTGTGCCCAATGTGGATTCTTCGCCATTTTATGTAAGAAAATGTTTAATAATCTATGGATAGCAATTTCCCAATCTTAAAGGAAGGCTAGACTACAAATATCTGATAGACAATAATACGAGAACCCATCATGTTACTTTCATCACTTAAAAGAATAAAAATAGGATGACAATTCAAGCCATAAGAAAGTTACAACAGTATGCAAAGATGATACTCACTTCCGTAAGCACTCGTCATAAAATCCATAAACCTGAGTGATCTGCAAAATAGTTAGAAATCCAACTCAATGCTCTATATAAAAATCATGGAATGTGAATACATAATGGTTTAAATGTTTCTTATAAAAAGCAGGAGAGATATTCAAAATGACTAAGTAAGAATGTGTCATTAGGATTAAGGACAAAAATACATTAATTGACTAAATATATCTGACGGCTCTCATGGTTTCCTCTAAGAATCATAAGTCGCTGCGGATAATGAACTTTCAAGGCCACCAAAAGCAGTTTAAATCGCATTAGTGACAGAAAATTGGAGCCAACATAGAAATGACTATGCTATCCTATTTGAAGAAAACAACCAAAATTACATATGGTACCTTTAAGTAGTTTGTTGCTTTGGTGACAAATTTTGACTCCTCATTTGAGTTCTACATAAAAATCAGAGACTTTTAGAGAGATCAATCTAATATTGTTCGGTCAACAAGTCAATTAAACAGATTTGGGGAAAATTTAACATTTTTTAAACATCGTCGAATACATATATCATATTGGCATATGTGATTGTAGATAAACAGATAGATAGGTCTTTGAAATCACTGAGGTTTGATAACCCCAACTCTGAAGACTCAAAGAGGGACCATAATATTTGAACTCAAGACAAATTCAACAACAACAGCAACTCCAATTTGGTATTGGTGCTCACTTGAAGGTCCTTCAGTAGCTTTGTCAATATATCCAGTAGCTTCTCGATCTCTCTGACCTGAATGTAGTGATAACACAAAGTTTCAATGCACAAGAAAACAACCATGTGACAGCCTTACAGGAATAGACATTTCAAGTAATTTGTAAATTTTTTTTGAGACAGAGACACTTCAAGTATTTCTGATTAGCTATCTTCTTACAGAAAGAGACCTGAGATCTAAAAAAAGTAAAAAGGGGGCACCTGTTCAAAGAAGGCTTTGAAACCAAGCTACGCAGAACTTGTCATACCACCCTGCAATCCTAGCTCAATATCGACATTTTCGGGGCTTGCTCTCATTTGTTGAGCTCAAATGAATCCTGTTAAATTCAAAACACAAAATACAAATATGAAATTAGTTTTTATTGTTATAGAGTTAGATATATAGATACTTGTGTAGGAGAATGCAGGAAAGGCTCTGACTTTGCACCCATATCTGTAATCAAGGCTTGAGGACAATAAGATAATATAGATTTTTGGATCACTTCCCAACAAAAAAAATTGGATTACAACTAAAAATCTAAAACCATGAGACTATCAAGTAAATGATCATTCCAACAGTGCCAAGAAGAAATTAATTCTACAAAGTATTAGAGCAGACCATGCATGCTTAAACATCTTAGAAAATTTTCCTCACAAAATAAAACATCACAAAAAAATCAACAGACATAAATCAGTAATAAGAACGTTAGGAACAAGATAATCTTGTTGGGATAAAGCTTACGAAGACCGATCCAATTATCCTAGGGTTTTGAGGTGAAGACCAGAGGCTGGAGACGATGACGATGGGGATAGGTAGATGGTGGGTCTTGGGGCCAACCCACCAATTAGCTTGTTCTGATACCCGACGCGAAGAATTCCAGCGAGAGATGAGGAGGGAGCTCACCATGGTTCCAGATCTGAGCGCAAGAACTCAGATTGGTGGTGGCCCGAGCTGAGTTTAGAGCTGCCACACCTTCTGCTTGTCGAGGAAGGAAGAAGAAGGGTGTGGTCATGGGAAAGAAAAAGGAGGAGATGCTCATGAGGAATGAAGCAGGGGGCGCTCGTGGGGAAGAAGGAGGTGGGGACGGCAGTGAAAAAGGAGGAGGGGAGGTGGAAGGTGACCACACTGCGTTTGAGGCAGTGACAGGGGGGAAGAGGGGCAGCTCGACGAGGAGGCAAGTCCATCGCCGCTTTGGTGTGCGGTGGGCGGGGAGGGAGGAAGAAGCAGTGGCGGTGGCAACATGTTACCCTTTTGTCTGTGCGAGGCATCGAGTCCACTGTCAGCCGTTGGTGGTGGAAGCAAGGGAGGGGAAGGGGAAGAGAGGGCGGGGGAGGGGGCATTCGTGGGGAAGAGGTAGGCGACATGGGAGAGAGGATACAGGCGAGGAAAAAAACGAGAGATGCATGATGGATAGACAGGAAGTGACGCAGTGGCAGCACATGGCGCGTCAAAGGCAAGACATGCGAGTAGAACAGTGGACTGGATGCAACACGTGTGAACGCAACACTGGATGAAATTCGACGACAGCAATTGAATGATGAACATCTGATGGCCAAGGGAAAACCATCGATGTGGACATCCTCTGGAGGCCCCCTTTCTGCCTCCATTTAACTAGGGGGATTATCCCAAATTCTAGTACTGAATTTGTATGATTCGATCCCCACGCGATCGGATCATAATAATTTGGTCTCAGAGCCACCCATTTCGCTCTCCGCTGGTGCTCGAGAAGCCATGGGTGATGATCTCAAGCAACCAACTCCCATGGTGACCACAGAGGAGAAGGAGACTATCCCGGAGATGCTGGTGAAGTTGAACGCTTCACTGGACCGTATACTCGGGTTGTCGCCGTCTTCTCCAACCTCTACCACAGCGCCCACCACGTGTTCGATGCCGAGCCCCAACCACGACATCGGAGACAAGTACTCCACGACCGCGTCACCACTGTCAAGTGCGTCAGAGACGACATGCCCCGCTCGGATTTTACAAGGCAAGGAGGCACAACTCGGTGCATGCCTTGTGTTCAATGAAATGCCAGGCCACCAAGAGGCGAACACCAGAAGTGTTCTTCAGGTCACAGTGAGTTAGTTGTTCTACCCGATGATCGAGGAGGTGCTTCACCATGTCTTTGATGCATAGGTGCCGAGATCGAGATGATAGATCGTCTTGGCGCTCGTCTGTTACGGTCTAGTCACGATGCGGTGCGAGCTCGAGATGCCTGTCATGGCCGCTACATATATGACAACTGTTGTTGGTTGGACCTCCACTACGTGCAGCCGCTCCCTACCAACACCACCCTGGTGATGCCCGACAAGTGTTCGACGCCACGTCTCAGCCACGATGTCGAGAAGCCGAAGGCTGCATTGACCCCTATTGCTGCTTCGACCATGCCCTTGACCACCTTTGTGGCTGTGGCCACCACTTTGTTCGCGCAAATCAAGGCAAAGCAACCTAGTGCATGCAAAGTGTTCATCGAAATGCCTATAAAGACAGAGAGTAAGGCAAAGTACCGTCGGTTCATCAAGTGGGTGTCATGAGTGTGCATCACTCGTCGCCCAGTGCGTCGGGCCATGAGGAGCAAGCATGACAGCTCTGGTTGTGAAGTCAAGGTCTCAGATGTCAAGGAAGATAATGCTGCAAAGAGAGATGTCCTTGACACTGAGCTCAAGCACACCATCAAGCTTGACATCAAGCAACCAACTAAGGTGTTTGATGAAATGACTCTCAAAGCTGGAGTGATGGAAGGCAAGACCAACGTGTTGTCCCTATGGGAGGATACTACACATCTACACGGTAGTGGTAGATTATGATCCTGGGCTCTGACCATGTGGTATTTGTCGAATTGCAACAAGACAACAAGCCTTGAGAGCGGCTATCACAGGAGTATCTCAAGGCGTGGCTTCAGCCGGGTGCCACAATGCGCTTTGCAACTATGGGGGTTAAGCAATGTACAACCCCCATAAGTAGGTGGTGTATGCACAGACCAAGATGGCTTGTGTGGTCGTGTGGCGCACATGCAGCGGCCGCAAGCGACATCGAGCACACTCTCAAGCTGGGGAGCGACCAAGACGTTGTATTGATGACAATGGGTGGTTGTTCCCATGTTGTCAAATTTGTGTGGCGCAACCGGTGTTCAAGGAAGTACCACCATGGGGAAGTTCTTTTAGTCCCTAGAACTCTGTCGTGGAAGTTGCTCGCTTTGTGTTCGATAAGGTACTTGCTTGGAGTCAAGAGGGTTTTAGTCCAGGAGGCACTGTCATTACGTCTAAGAAGATAACACAGCTTGTACATGGTGAAGGTGTGACACTGATTAGCTTGTTTATCACCAGACCATGGGATCCTGGTGTGTTCCATTTAGTTACATCTGAGAAGCGGATTGATCAAGTGATTAGTACCACGAACAAGGTCAGGCAATGGGATCCAGAATTCTTAGACAAAGCTATTATGCTTCCGGTGCATATCACCTCAACAATAAGCTCCTGCACAATAAATCATTATTGGTTCTGTAGGCAGAAACTTGTAATGCCATGGTTGTTGTGTTGTTGCCCTCAAGAATCATTTGAAAGGATTCAATTTTGGGTTTTATTCAGTATGCCTGACAATTGGATTAGCAAGACAGATTGTGATAGGCTGCAGTTATCACCTCAACTACCGATGTTGCTGCAAAGAATTACGTGGCAGAGAGAGCTAGTTTTGTGGGAATCCTGGATGGTGGGTTTATCAGTTGCTAAAAGATGTCGAGATATGGAAATTATGGTTTGGTTAGTAGGCACTAAAAGTCACTACTACAAAAAAGGCTAATACCGGACACCTCATCACAGACGGTTGACCAAAACCATCTGTATTATATGCAATCATAGACGGTTTTGGTTTAGAGACCGTTTGTGTTACTAGCTACGCTAAAAACCGTATGTGAAGAGGTAATATCACATACGATTCATATTGAAAACCGTCTGTGAAGTATCACAGACGATTCTTAACACGAACCGTTTGTGATAATTGTAGACTTCATAGACGGTTCATGATACGAACCGTCTGTGATACTTCACAGATGGTTCTTAATACGAACCGTCTGTAATAAGTATAATAACACAGACAGTTTGTATTAAGAACCATCTGTAATTTCAAGCCATGGTAAAATCATAGAGTAAGGAAATTTCAAGCTATGGTAAAATTCTATGTCACAGACGGTTTTTAATCTGAACCGTCTGTGATACTAGCTTATCACAGACGGTTTTTATTTGAAATCATCTGGGATTCATGGAAATTTTTGAACCCTTGCGCGGGATGCGAAATGTTTTGGCGTTGTCCTTATATATTATACCCACCCCCGCTTTGTCTTCCATCAGTCTCTCCCTCTCCCCTCCCCACGCCGAGCTCCGATGACTGCCCTCGATTCCCCGGCGCAGTTCGGCGTGTAGACGCAGTCGACGAGGAGGAGGAGGGACGCGTAGGTGCCCCATGTCTGCCGCAGGAGGTAGACTGACGGAAGGTATGTGTATATCCCCAAAACATACATAATTTGTTGGTTGTTTGATGATTCTTATTTTATTTGTACCTAATCTTTGGAGCGGCACGAGGTTTTCATCGTCTCTCCTTGCCAAGCGAGCTTGAGTCGAACTCGATCGACATGCAAGAACAACTTGTGATATCTTTGGTGAGTGCAGAGAGAAGTAGTGTCGAGCCAATCCAAGAAGCCGATGAGTTCTTCAGGAGCTTGGAGGCACAGATGGTTTCTAGCTAGTTTAACTTTGTAACTTTATTTTTTTCCCATTCGGAGGGGACGTTGTGAAACCTTTTGGTTTCCCTTTTCTATAATATGTTTGCCATCAGAATTTTAATTGGATTTTAGTTGTCTTGCTAGAGGTTGCATATGAAAACTACTGTCCAGCAATTGATTGGTTTAACTCAAAATCTAATTTTTTTTTTCAATAAAAAAATTTATCACAGAACAAGAACCGTATGTGAAAATAGACTATCACAGACGGTTCTAAAAAAGAACCATCTGTGATAAGTAATTATCACAGACGGTTCTTATTTAGAACCGTCTGTGATAGCTTTTTTCACAGACGGTTTGAAAAATCGTCTGTGATGATTCATGTCATCACTGACCCATGGACTCAGATGACTCACGAAGCCATCTGTGATGACGTTTTTGAACCGTCTGTGAAGATCTTTTCTGTAGTAGTGAGTGTTGTTGGGAGCTTCCTTTCTGTACTCCTACTAGATGAGAAATGTGATGACACACATTCAGAGTTCATGGAGTGTTGTTAGCTTTGAGAAGTTCTATAGTTTAAGTTTAGAGCATATGTTCGAGGGCAGCCGGAGGTGCATGTGCAGGCTGTCCACCTCTTTGAAATGTCACCAGCGGCATGAGCTATTGGAGAATTCCTCGTTGCTTATTTTCTGCCAGTGCCAATTGCAATGGAGTAGTTGTATGTTTCAGCTTGTGCAATGGAGTAGTTGTATGTTTCAGCTTGAGGACAAGCTGAAGTTGGAGGGCAGGGAAATGTCATGTACAAGATCCATGACATATGGGGCCAATAGGAGTATATGTGAGTGTGTGTTACGTAGTCCTGATTCATACACTATGAGAACCATGTGTCAATGTAATGCAACTGAGGTTAAATTTCCAACGCCTGTACGCAATTGGAATCTATGGAATAAAATGAATAGAACTGCTTTCCCCCACCTGTGTTCTTCCGTTGCCTCATCCCCTTCTCTGGTCTCACCCTATTTCTCCTAAATTACCCCATATTATCTCAAATTCTAGTACTAAATTTGTGTGATTCGATCCCACGCGATCCGGTCATAACAGACTGAGTAATTCCTCCTGGCTTGTATTTCGCATTACATCATGTACTGTATAAATAACATCTGAAAAGACATCATCAGTTATTACCTTACCTATACTACACCATTCCGTCTGTATATAGTACATTTGCAGGCCTGTTCTTCACATGCTCTTGCCGTCAGTACTGCTCCTTGAAGACGACGACGTAGATGATGCAGAAGACGGAGAAGATGATGATGCCGATGTCGATGGTGAGCGCGGTCATGGCCTGGTCGCTGAGCGCCATGTTCTTGCCGCCGAGGCGGTCGACCATGTCCGGCACGGACTGGTAGTTCTGGAGGTCGAGCTCGTAGGGGTCCTCGAGCCGGGACCGCAGCTGCTGCAGCCGGCGGCTCTCTGCCTCCTGCGCCAGCGTCCAGTCGTAGAACCGCCGGCTTTCCTCCTTGCTCAGCACGTTGTACACCTCGCGCAGCTGGATGAACTTCTCCGACGCGGATTTCAGCGGCAGCGACGTCGTGTCCGGGTGGTACTCCTTGGACAGCCGCCGGTACGCCGCCTTGATCTCCTCGATGTCGGCATCAGGTGCTATTCCCAAGAACCTGGTTTACAAGGAGGCAGTGTTCTCTATGCTTAGCTACTGATTTTGCAGTTTAGTGCTTAATTCCAACAAAAGATCCAACGGGAGGACAATAAAGATCAATTGAATCTCAGCTGTTATTCAGAAAGATGGATATCAACAGTACGGTGAATTTAGTTTCCATTTGCTGTCTGCTGGAGCCAGGAAATTAAGCAGACAAATGTCTAAAAATTCTCAATTGGGAAGGAAGAAGCATGCATTGGAAATTGAACTCAACTGGTAGTGCGACTCGGATGGGGTGTTATTGTTGATGAGGTCGGCGAACCTCCCTCCCAACGGCTCGTTCCTGCCGCCGCCGCCGCCTTCCTTCTTGGCCTTCCCTCCTACCCACCCTTCGTCCGGGTTGGACCAGTGTATCCTCGTGTCCACCGTCTTCTTCTTCCCCTGCCCCGTCGCCGGGGTCGGCTCCGCGTCCGGCGTGCTCGCTGCGACGACGGCGGCCCTTGCGCGGCGCCGGCTGCGCGCTTGGTGTCCGTGGAGGAGGGGCGCGAAGGGGCGAGAAGCCGTGGATGTTGCCATGAGAAGTAGGAGGAGAAAGGACAGTGTGCCGGCGTGAAGTGCGTATGAACGTTTTTGAGGTTATGGAGGGACTAGGGAGCTTGGGGTGTCCAGGCGACGGGGGTTGTGGTGGGGAGCCGATGAGGTGGGCCCCACCTGTCAGCTCGGCAGCACATTGCAACTGAGCGAGCAGGTCCAGATCCCTGCACCACCGCAAATATTTATGGTACTGTAGCAATAGACAAATGTTTACCACCGTAATTTTACTGTATCAAAAAATGCTATACCTACTTATCTCAGTTTTTGATTTTTGATCGGATGCTAGAAATCATTTTATAATACCATACACTTCAATAGATTAGGATCCATTTCCGAGAAAAAAAGGCTGAGATACGACCTCACTGCACCATGCTGCCACCGGTTGCAAGAAAATGATGCGTAACAGAGGAAAATGTAGACACACAAAAAGCAAAATGAGAAAGGACCAAAAAAATCCTGTGTCTGATATGACGAACTACCGGAGCGTCAGATCTTGGCCCTGTCTAAATGCTAATGTGTTACGGTTTGACGCAGAGTAGACGGAAAAAATCATTAGCCATTATGTACGTGCTTAATATTTGTTGAAGTTAATCCTACGTTGTTTCCATCACAGAATTACCCAGGGACAGAGAAGAACCTCCTTATCAGAAAGCAAGCTACCTTAGCCGCATAAAATAAATGGTACTACGGATGGAAACTAAATATTTTTTTATCCTCAGGCAAAAATAGTAATTTCTCTGCGTCAATAATAATAATAATAATAACGCTGCATGAATGAAGTTTGCACGCGAGCACGCAAACGGCAGCCAAATCGGTGGAAATTAGGGGTGCAAACGGAGTGGATAATTTTCGACCAACCGACCGATCAAATAAATGTGGCCAAAATTCGGAGCTTTCTCCCGGATATCCGGATTTTTTTTTTGGATTCGGATATTTTTGCCGGATACAAATTCGGATTCAATAAGAAGCTGTCCGGTAAATTTAGAACTATCCGGTTAAGTATCCGAATTGCCCTAGCGTCAAAACCACCACATCCATTCATCCCGCTCGGCCGCTCCCGCACTGTCCTCCCTCCTGCGCCCAGCTACCACTCCCAGCTCCCAAATCCCCTAACCCTAACCCTCGCCGCCTCCCTTCCCCTCCCGCGGTCCCTCCTCTATCGTCATCTACATGAACTCCCCCACCCGCAGCCTCCACCTCCGCCTCCCTCCTCACTCGCCGCCTCCCTCGCCACCGCCTCTCCTCCCTTCCTCACCTCTCCCTGGCTCTCTCCACGCCGTTGTTCTTGCAAGTGTATGGAGTGTGTTGTGTTTGGTTTTGTGCCCTTCCGTGGATAATCTCTTCATGTAGAGCAATGTAACTGATTGTAAGAATATGTGTTCTTGATTCCGATGCGTTTCATTGTTTTTGTTCTTGCTCCTAGTGCTGATCCCACCCACGCGCTATCGATTTGTTCTGTGCAGAGAATGGCGCCGCCGGGGAAGACGGCAGCAGCGTGTCGGCGTTCGTGGAGTACAGCCTTGACGAGCTCCGTGCGGTGACCGACGGCTTCGCTCCTGACCGCATCGTCTAACGGGGCACTCTCTTCAGCTCCGGCCGCACCATTGCCATCAAGCGCTACGGCCGCTCGCTTGCCCGACCCGCCGTTCTTGGTTCGTGTAGCTTGCTTCGTAGGATAGATCATTTGTAGTATTCGCCTAGCCTTTGTGGCATTGAATGGTCTCGTGTTTGCAGGAGGAGGCAAAGGCGGTTGGGCAGCTGCGGAGTGGCCAGCTGGCCAACCTGATCGGGTGCTGCAGTGACAACGACATCTTATGTTGAATTGAAGTCATTTGTGCTACAGAATCCTTTTGTTGTTTGTTTGGTCTGGTCCTATTTTTGTTCTTCTAGGCTAACTGGAAATTGACAAATTAATTTGTCTATAAATGCTTGTGATCAGTGTTTTGTTTGGAGGTACAGTGGTAGACATCAAGGTGATTAGTTATTTATTGCCTTTCTATAGGAATATATATAGCTAAAAAATTGTGCAATCTGCAATGGTTGATTCCTGACAGAAGGTGCTTATTGCATTAAGGAATGGTTTTACTACCTATGATGCGACCATTTAATTGTGGTTCGTTTGTGCGAAATGAATGGTTATTGGCTTTTGGCATTTAAGGTTTTCCATAGGAGCCTACATTATGAATATGACATTGATATGATGGTTGCATTTTGTCCTCATGGTGGTTATGCTTGGCAGGGGAGACAAATCCATTGAGCTGGGCTATGAGGGTACGAGCTGCACTCTATGTGGCACAGGCATTGGAGTACTGCAGCAGCAAAGGGAGAGCTCTCTACCACGACCTGCATGCATACAGGGTCCTCTTTGATGTGGTGAGTCAGTACTTGTGCTCCTTAGTTGCTTCTTTGTTGGGGCTTTCACATACAAGGTATGTAACTTCTTTTGTTTTCGGACGGTGAATTATAGGATGGCACCCCCAGACTATCATGTTTCGGTCTGATGAAGAACAGCAAGGATGGGAAGATCTATAGTACCAATTTTGCTTTCACGCCTCCTGAGTACCTTAAGACTGGTAAGTGTCTCATATATAAGCGAAATTTTATGTGAGCATGATTGCATCATGAATTTTATGTGCTATCATGAAGCTCCAAGTCATAGCTGTAACCTGTTTGTACTCAAGTGGTGCTCAAAGTAATGATTTTTTAAAAGTTTATTATTCTAAATCCATGTTCCTTGCCACTATAGTCTCTTTACTAGTGGGGTAGATCTTGTTGTGCAATTGTTGTTTATTGAGCTTCTGTTGCTTAATTTTAGCAACTCACCTTGTTTTTGTTTGTAAAATGATATACCCTATTGTTACCTCATTGGCAAACATAAATCTCAGGCAAGCACTTAAGCTGTAAGCAGACTTCTGTTTTTTATGAAGGATAATATTTAGTATTTACTTATTTTACTCATAGATAAGCAATGCAATCTGTATTGCAAGTCTAGGTCTATCTCTTACAATCTCTGTGAAATGAATCTTAAGGGCACCAGATTTTATTTGTTTCTTAACATCACTCTGTTCTGCAGGCATAGTAATTCCAGAGAGTGTGGTCTACAGTTTTGGTACTATCTTGCTTGCTCTCCTAAGTGGAAAGCATATTCCACCAAGCCATGTAAGTTATCCTCTTGCCCACTGTTGAGCACCTCTTTGGCCACTAGTATATACTATATATTATTTTTGTACATGGCCATTGAGTGTAACTAACTTCTGTTGTTGATCGACTTTATCCTAGGATAGCATTCACTTCATTTGGTTTGCCGTAGGCACCAACATATAAGAGGAAAGAATTTCCTGGTGTTGATGGATTCTTGCTTGGAAGGCCATGTCTCCAGTTATGATGGAACTGACTTGATGCGATTAGCATCCCGTTGTTTGCAATATGAAGCTCGTGACCGTCCAAACCTGAAAGTAGTAGTGCCTGCTCTTGCAAATCTCCAAAAAGATGCTTTTGTAATGTTCTCTGTCTTGCTGCTAGTTTTCATGGACTAATGTGTATCCTTGGTCTTGTGTAAGATTGAAAATCTGTAGCCCAAAAAATGTCCCCAATTAGTAGTTTTGTTTCTCCTGCAATTCCAACTAGAGCATACGGTGTTATTTTGCAAGGAAATTACATAGGTTATATGTTCATCATCATAAAGGTTGTATCTTCTGTGCAATACAACATGTTATCTTGGCTAATGGATTTTCATGAATCAATTGCAGGTTAAAGGAACAGATTATCCTATAGCTGATGGAACATGCATAAGAGACTACATTGATGTCAAACTTCTAGTTGATGGCTTGATGCTCATGTGAAAGCACTCAACAAGGCAGAGCCTAGTAAAGTTGGCATTTACAATGTTGGCACCGGAAGAGGTTTGACAATTCGAGCTTTCTTTTTTCTTTTCACTTATTTGCAGTTAATTCTTTGCTCGTATAAGGACGAAGCACAACTCTTAATTAAATGTTGTGTAGTTTACATGAAAATTTGACAGTGAATGATAGGACTTGCAAAGAGTTACTCTTGAAGAACTATTCTTTAATGAATGTACATGAAAAATTCACATCAAGGTTATATAATTTTGTGTACCAAACTGGAAGAATAATTGAAGTTCTCTTATAAAGTTATCTCCATATTCATCTCCTGTGTTCCATGCTTTGTCAGCATCAATTTATTCTGATATAGGCATGATAACTTGCTTAACTAGTTAACCACCCTTTGTTATCGTGTGATGCATTTAAATTTGCTTGTTAAACTACTAATCTAGTTGCATTTTGAACATGTAGTATGGTTGATTGATCTTTATTTGTGCGACATATATGGTTTCTGTTTTCGTGCAATATCCGAATAAGTATTCGTGACCAAGACAATCCGTATTCGGTTCGGCATGTATTCGCTTCGTATTCGTGACAAAGACTATCTGCATTCGTATTCATATCCGGCACTGTCCGTTTCCGATTCCAAATCCGATAAAAAATATGGAAAAGGATACGGGATGAATGATATCCGTTTGTATCCGCTCCGTTTGCACCCCTAGTGGAAATTGCTTTCGTTGGCTTGTAGCCGGAGAAATGACTTCTCACTTGGTGATTTTTTTTTGAAATAATATTATTTACGAACCTTTCCCGTGGCCGCAACCTCAATATCCGCCATGTCAACCGCCTCGAGTGGGGAGATCGGATGAGGTCCCCACGACGTCGTCTGGACTGCCGATGTCTCTATCCTGTGGATTTCTACCCAGATTCCCTGCAAATGGAGCACTTCTTCGTACGGCGCCCGTCTTCTGCTTCATCCATGTCGTTCGTGATACGTCGTACCTATCGTCGGTCAACCTTTCCTTCAGCCTATCAATGTCCGCAGCCCAGATAAGTTTCTCGCAGGTCGAATGACCAGTGAAATAATCAGAGAGATACTAGCCAGGATGCTGCGCTACCGTCGAACATGCGGCTACGACATGTAAGCAGGGCCTATGCAGAAGAAGAGGCTCGTTACAAGTACATAAGTAACTAGCGCGGCGTAGCGTGAACTCGTGGGTGATCGTCTCACGATTCATCCCGCGACGTCCTTTATCACTACATAATATCTCAAAGCGAAGCTCCTTTGTGCCTATCTTAAATGTCTGGTGCATCTCACCCTTCTTGCTCTTCTCCTCCATGTACTTGGTGATCATGACGGGGTACAATTACTCTATCATTTGTCATGGCGAGCGACGCGTTGTTGTTTCTGTCAACAAAGTAGTTTGTGGTACCATGAAAAATTGCTTCCACAATACCAACCAAAGGAATGCATCTTGCGTCGTGCATGACCCAATTATACATCTCGGCTAAATTTTCATGTAGCAGCAACCACTTCTCCTTAGGTTCGTGCTCAATCCAGTCCGAGAAATATTTCACCTGCGACCTTGTCTTCCTCGCTACACTAGGACCATCTGTGGGTAGCTATAGCAATGCTTCGGTGGCTTGGTTAGTGTTTGTAGCGGTCTGTTTCGCTTCCTCCCTTCTCTGGATCCGGGTCTGCTCATCTAGAATCTTCCAAAGTGCATCAAACTTTTGCTGCTGGTTCTGATTGTACAACTGCTTAAACAGGTTCATCAAGTTCTTGTTGCGGAACTGCTTGTAGAGGTTTCTCATGCACCAGCTGCTCTGCAGATCCGCCTCTAGAAGTGGTTCGTTCTTTCCTTGTTGTAGTTGAGTTATTGCACTCAACAGGGCCGCATACCGATCATGTATGACGCATACGTTAGGACGACCCTGTACAACAAAAATCCTCAAATTCCTCTGGGACAATAACCAATTGTTCGTATTCTCGCTTTCAACGAATGCGAATACCACAGAAAGAACTTGATTGTTCCCGTCCATCACTATTGCAGCCAATATCTGGCCCTTGTACTTTCCAATTAAAAATGTGCTATCCACACACAAGATTGGATGGTAATGCCGGAATGCATTGATGCATGGACCTAAGGCGAAGAATACTCGCTTTAGTACCATCTTATTGCCCCACTTCAAATGCGTGGAATCTTCAATAGCGATATGAGTACTGGGATTCCTGTCTTGTATGACCTGGAGTTGGCTAGACAGATTGTGGTAGAAGTCCTCAAACGTATCGAACCTTGATTTCAATACCTTCTGTTTTGCCCTCACACCTTGGCGTAGCTGATTGTGTACTAGAATCTTGCCTCAATCGTTCGAATGATGGATTGTAACCTAAAATCTAGATTGTCTATGATCTTACCGTACATGATGTTCGCGATGAAACCTAATGACAAGCTCTTGTGGGACTGCATTGAGTCGGCGGCGACATATGTGCGAGGGACCACTATAGAGCATTTGTAGTAGGTGTCTCACTTAGATTGAAATGCGTGCACTCACCAAGAACATCCCTCTATGTTGTATTTCATATCGTAGTATCGTATGTTAGACTTGATGACTGTGAATGTACGTCGCAACGACAAGACTCAGAATTTGACCGCCTCCTTGCATTTGTACATAGCTCCTTGCCTGACCTCGCTCTGCTTATACTCTACAGCACACGGGAGCCTTCGTTAACGCCGAGGTTGTCGAACTGGTATGTGTTCCACTCGAATGGAACCGACTGCTGTTCTTCATCGTCAGATTCTTCATCTTCTGACAATGCCACGCAGTCCTGTTCTTCGAGATCCATCCTTTAGGGTAGGGTTTCCAGCTCCTCACCCTCGTCAGCAAGCCCACTAGCTTATCTGACTGAAGGAGCTCTTTCCACACGATCTTCATCGATAGCATTAGCAACTGTCGGACATTCTTCGGCCATTGTGTGCGTCACGTTGTGACTGGAGTCCCCGACTTCTTCAGTATCATCACCTCTTTTTTGTTCAACCGCCGATGCAGGAGTGAGCTTGGCATATGCTTGAGCCCAGAAGGACCAAATCCCACCGTTCTATCGACAATGGGCCATGTTATCTCTGTGCATACTGCATACAGTTTGCTATTAGAAATAGATTATCCGGATAGTTCTGAAATTGTTACGGGCCAAGGTAATGGAAAAAGGAAAAACAAATGTCATTGGCCAACACACTTCAGCAACACCAAAGAAGCATATAGAAAACAGAAGATTACTGATCCTATTGTGTAATTTTATTCTTGATGTGTACACCTACAGGTTACTGTATTCCAGATTACAAGCTCAATTTATATACAAGTTCCTTTTCCGCTATACAAATGGCGTATACAGATCTGTCGAAAAGATCAAAACTGCATATTCAGGTTTTGATATACAGTAGTACAACGAAAAGGAATAGAAAAAGAAATTGTATACAACAAAGAGGAAAGCTTGTCTATCTATCTATTTGATGCAGATTAACTCGAGGAAGCATGATCTTGATTGCAGGACCTAACTTCACTCTGCTTGCTGTTCTAGCTGTTAGGGTGGTCAGTATTGGCGATCTGACAGGACAGAGTCACTCCACGAAAGCATAAAATCACGTGCGACGGATGGTAGATCTGCAAAGAAGAGTAAGGCATATACACATTGAGCGGATATGCTGAAGAAATGTTTGCAACAAATGACAAGATCAAGTAAACAGAGTTTGATTAACTTACCTTGGAGAACCTCAAGAGCAACTGAAGGTATATCTATTTGATCTTCGACCAGTCTGTAAACATCGAAAAGCTACAAAAGAGAGAAATGAGTTACAGTAATTCATCGAGCAATCTGTCTTCCATCTTTCATAGGTACATTGCCAACTTGAATGAACATCGAACAATCCATGTAGAGTACCTCTTCTACATGCAACTTAGAGTCCTCAGTGAAAGCCATTATAAGTTGTCTCCTGATCCCAGCATCAATAAGGAACAGACGTGCTCCATCTTTTATTGTTTCAGTGAGATCTAACTTCCTATCCATTTGTCGACTTCTCACAGTTTGCCTGGCAGTTCACAAGATCAGAAGTTCAAAACACTTCTAGGAAGACGATATATAACATGACACAACCAGTGGTTGCAATACTCACGAGTTATTCCTTTTTAGTGCAGGATTGCTGCTCATCTTGGACACATTTTCCTTGGCAAGAACTATAAGGTTTTCTAGTCGTTTCCACTGGAACACCCCATCTTTGAATAATACCTGCATAAAAAAAAGGATAAGGAAATGGTGGTAATATCTCAAAAATGCCATAAATAATGGTAAGGTCACAAAATTGTATGCATAGTGCGTTGGACCATGCCCTTCAAATTATTATTAACTGTTAAGTGTTAACTAATAGGTATAACTATCCAAAAAAAAGAACTTGCTTCTTTCCTATTTTTGACAGAATAAACTTGCTGTTTTTCCTGTGCTGATGCTTCATTTCACACTTTGGCTCATAGAGTGGTGGATCATATGGCAGAAACTACTAATTGATGATAGTACTTGCAGTTGTGTTAAAAGAGGGTCTTCACAAGTTACCTGTATCAGGCGCTCACGCAGAGCAGGGTTTGGATCTGTCAAAAGACGCTTTGCTACATATGGATATGCGACCTAAAATGAAGAAACATACATTGAAGGGTGTGTAAGTAAACAAACGAATGTGCATTGTTGTTTTCTTGAGAGCTGAAAAGGGTAGCACATGTCATACCTCAAGAAACTTAAAATCAGGTTGTAGAGTAAAGCAAATTCCTTCTTGTGTCAACAAAGAACGAATAACCAAAGAAAACCTTTCGGGATACGGATTGGGTAATTATACACGAGCTGATTAAACTTCCCTGTGATTTTGATTTTCATTAGACATTAGCAACTGAAGTATATCTGAACATACATGGCAGTGCTACACTAAGCATTCATCATTAATGAAAACAAATAATCAAGAATATTATTCAACGTGGGTGAGCATCCACAAGATAAAATGTTAAGCAAATCATGATCAAGAACTTCCATTCCGATAAACATGTAATCTGACCACACATCGAGAAAATATTCTGATATAGAGCATGAAGAACAAAGCAAGCATGCATCCATTTATCAGCAGTAGATAAAATGTTAAGCAAATCAGCATTACCAGTCACACTCCGAAAATTGAAGTCTGCCAAGCCTTTTCCAGCTGAATTTTGCCAAATGGCTTCCAGAGCTGGGACTATTGGGGATACATCTGTTCCACTAGCAAGGAAACCAAGCCTTGTGAAGTCATTTGCCATTTCAGCATAGTCTTCATTTACAGCATGAACGACGGCATCAATCAGGATTTGTTTGTTTTGCTGCATAAAGGACAAATGACGACAGAAAAACATCTTAAAAAATTTCTTATCTGCAAATGCGGCACACTACAAGAATGCATTCACTACACATAGGGATATGTTTTCTTGTTTCTTGCTAAGAATCTGATTAGTTGTGAGAGCAAACATGAATTCTGTCACTGTAAAATTTGCAGACCTGGCTAAGGACGGCCACATTACCAAAGTCAACATAAGCAATACGGCCGTCACGCATCGCAAAAATATTTCCAGGATGCGGGTCTCCATGGAAAAGTCCAAATTCGAGCAACTGACGCAATGCAGCACTCACTCCAACTGTGAGAAAGCCTTCCATATCAATCCCAGCTTCTTTTATAGCCTGTGTGAATGAACTTGAGTACTCAATGATGCTATAGATTTACAATGAACTATTACACATTAGAAATAAGCAAAAAATGATATGATGAATGTTATAAACCTGTGGATCGGTGCATCTGATTCCATCTATCCATTCCATAACCAAAACACGAGAACCAGAATACTTCTTATAAACTTGAGGATCTTGACAGTTGGATCGTCCTTAAAATTTTCTAAAAGTCCTCAATGTTTGTAGCTTCCTAATGCGTTGCAGAAAAGGAAAGCCATTAACCTTCCATCCATCATGAAATAAACCATGAAACATAAAAGTTCATTGCTGAAACAAAAACACCTCTAGTATGTTAAGAACCTCGTTACAAGGATACTTCCCAAAATCGGCGTATCGAGTATCGGATATTGTATCGGATATGGATACGGCTCCATCTGACGGATATGTATCTGTAAGTATCGGTGATTTCCTGTTTTTCAAAAAAAGAAAATAATTCCCGATACTTCTTGGATACTTCTCCGATACTTCCCTGATACCTCTCTACCCTAACACTCCTTATTCGACTCAGAAACGTATGGTCGATCTATTTAGCAAACAACAATTATCTAATTCCTCTTTGTTTGGAAATGGATTTAATTCCTTTGACTCAATTGAGGATAGAGCCCATCTAGACCCAAAGCAAACAACAAATCAATTGGCATTAAAATTAGTTGGGCAGCCAACATCATCTTCTTGCGCTGAAAGAAACTAGACTATCTATGGTTTGATCCATAGTTCAATGAGAAATAGGTTCTATACTTACCTTCTTTTCTTAATTTATTAATTTTTACTGACTACATAGAATTCGATTGCAATTGCATTGTTGTAGCCTAAACCCTAGACGTGCTGAGAATCTAGTATTTGCGCACCACAACTTACGTCCTCTATATTTCCGCACAAGTAGGTTGAACCCTAGATGGTTGTAATTCATTAATTTCTGTACTTTTTTATTTTTATTTTATATATATACACATATCGCTGTATCGGTGTTTTTGGGAAAATGACATGTCGCGGTATCGGCGTATCGCGTATCCTTGTCCAGTTGTCCGTATCCGGGGTATCTGGGCAACCTAGTTAAGAACACATAAAAGGTAGAGATACCTCCTTGCAAAGGAAAAAAGGTTGATTATTTTGGTAACTTGACAACGACATTAAATAGAAACAAAATGCTTACAAGAGTGTAATCAAGTTCTTCCAAAAGTTTTTCACCGAATTCATCAACAATAAGCTCTGCATTGCAGCCTAGTTTTTGAAGGCTAATCCCATTCAAAAAGGAAGCTAGAGTGCGGAACAGAAACAGATCTCGGTATATTATTGGCTCAATTCCTGGTCTCTGAACCTGCGATTTTGAAGCACAGAAATTAATGAGATAAGCATAACAAAAGCATTTCATTTTGTGTGGCAATGAAACATATGATATACTAAGAGCACAAGACAATGCTTGGTAGTGTCAGCAACTGGACATTCTACTGGAGCATATACAAGAATTTGGCTCATGGTCATGAGGTGTAAAAAGGACATGAATTTCATCAGGGTGAGTGCGTTTATACGCATCCTTGATAAAGGACCATACTCAGAAAAATGATGCATCAAGTCATAAAACTTCAGAGTACTTCAATTAAGAAAATAAGTAAACTAATAAAAGAAGAAATGAGTGAACCTTAATAGCAACATCCTCTCCAGTTTCTCTAAGTGTGGCACGGTAAACTTGGCCCAAACTCGCAGCTGCTATTGTCCCTGATGAAATTCTGCTGAACAAACTCTCTAAAGGTTGCCCAAGTTCCTCCTCAATTATGGCAAAAGCCACCTACCAATTATCCCGCAATAAGCAAAGATTAGTTAATCATCTTGATTTCATCTGCACTACCTTAATATGTATAATATTCCAGAACTATTTGCAAGAAACTTCTGTTGTAACCATGTACCTGGTTAGGAAATGGAGGAACATCGTCTTGCAAGATGCACAGTTCGTTCATATAATCCTCACGAATTATATCAGGCCTATTAGCTAGAACCTAATAAAAAGAATGAAGCCAAACAAGGTTAGGGCAGTAATATAGAAAGGTAGCACCAGTGAAGTCATATTTTCCAATGAGATTTAACAGAAAGAGTAAAGAATATAACCTGTCCTGCTTTTATGAACGATGGCCCCAGATCACACAAAAGATTGCGGAGCTGGCGGGCACGGAATGGAACAATCTCTTCATCCCGTCCGACCAAGCAATCATACATTAAAGCTGACCAGTAAAGGCCTAGGTTCCAAATTATCTCCAGCCCCCGACTAGCCAGGGACAGTATGGAGCCTCTTGATCCCAAGACTTTATTCCTAACCTAGCAATTGTCGAAATGAGCATAATTACAATAGCTTTCAGCAAACCAATCCTGTAATTCTGTAAACATAAACACTCGAAGAAGTGTTCCGTACCATTTCTGGAGTGTACTTTCGGAACGGGATACAGACGCCACGCTCGATATCAAGTTGCTCCAGTGCACTGCTGGGCTGGTTGCTGGATATGCTTTTGACAGCTGCGCCATTCGTTCGTGGAAGTTGGCGTATGTTCTGAGAAGAGGGCGGGGCACCAGTTGACGCAGCATTCATGACATAAAGTGATGATTGCCTTCTCCTTTGGGAAACCCAGGAACTTGATCTCGCACACCCATGGCATGGCACTCGACAGTCAAGCGTTGATATATGAGAGCGTTGCGCTGACCTCGATATAGAAGCTGTGCATAGCTCCATGCTCAAGGAGCTGTAAGTGCTGATATCTGCAAAATAAAATAAAATAAAATAGCAAGCTGTATCAGCACACTCCAATTCCTACCAATGGGACACCATTACAGCCCTACTTCCTAAAATTTAACTGAAAATCAGAGTTCTCTCGATCACTCAACGAGTTCTTGTTGTTCTTCAACATCAACTACCCTCAACTCGCTACTGCCCACTTCCTGTATACATATCCCTTTCAGAGCCTTACTTTTTTAAGATAAACAACCAATTCTCCTATGCTTCTAACCTACATATGCGATCCCAAATTCTTTCGTCTGGCGTGTAATTACAAGAAAATTACGCTATCGTAAGTTACGGAAGCCAATAATCTAGGGGCAGTAAAAGGGAGGAAACGATTCCTGGTTAAAAAGAAAAAATCCAAGTCAAGCTAGAGATCCAAACGTCTATCTTGAACAATGAAGAAATTCCCATCCCCAAAACGATCCTAATTATCCTAGAAAGAACCCCAAGAACCGCAAAATCCGTGCGAACGACTCCAAGAAGACGGCACTGACAGAATCGACGACGCGAGGGTGGTAAAAACCTCACCTTTCTGACGAATTCGTGGTGGGATTCAGGATTCAGGGATTCCTCCGAGCCGAGCCCCAAGTGCTTTACGCGTCCTCCTCGATTTGGGCGGGGGTAAAAAGTGTATTTTTGTGGTGCGAAATAGATGAGTACACGTAGCCATGGAGCGAGAGAGAAGTAGAGAGCTAACGCTGGCCATCCAATGCTAGCACTAGCACGGCCACGTCACGCGTCTCCAAATGGGAACTTTGGTATCCACAACCACAGGTACGGAGCATTGCCATCAGTGATCACTTCATCCATGAAAAAGTGCCAAAATGGGGAAAAACAATGCCTCAGTCAGTGGCGGATCTAGGATTTAATCACACCTCGGGTTAAATTTTAATGGACTAACATCTTAAAACTAACGCTAATTTCTACCCACACTAAGACATAACAAAAAATAAGCCACAAATACTTCATTGACATGAAACTTGAGTAAAAATGCTTTAACATAAAATATAATAAGAAAAACATGGCAAAACACAAATAATATAGCATCTTAGAGATACAAATTGAGTCCCAAAATAACGAAGATTTTATTTGCAAATGTGTGGGAGAAAATCTCATCATCATAATGCTGAAGCTTAAATGACACTACGGAAGTTTGTTTTTTGCACTTATGTTACAAATGCAATAACATTGTTGTTCCTCAATTCTCATAGAAAATGAAATCATACTGATTGCATCATTAGTGCTAAGAGACCCCAACTATGTAAAATCAACATAAGCAATATAGTTTAAACATCATTTTGACATATATGAGAATTTTATACGAATTTAAAGCAATAATGAATTATGGAATAACATGTGTATGCAGAAGGCCAAAAGCACAAACCATTTGGGCTTCCTTGCTCATAGAAACTCCTAAAAAGATCTACTGCCTCTCCCTCCAGTACATTTGTAACCTCTTGGTGTGGGAGTTTCGCTCCTAGCAAAAGAAACACACAAAAACAAGTTAGCTATACAATTCGTGAGTATCCTAGATAGAATTCAGGCTTTAAGAATGTATGAGAACTCAATAACCATGTATCACGTGCATGGAAACAGAAAGATTAAGCGAACCTAACTTTGCTGAAATCGTGATACTGCATGCACCATATTGAAATACTGGAAAGAATGGGCTAGCATTTTAAGTGTAAAAAAAAGAAGATAATTTGTTCTCATGAGTAGATAGCTTCCAATGAACTGCTGCTTATTTCCTCACCCTGACAAATCATCTGACGAAGAACTCATGTGCAACGACATGATTGATCCACATCCTCCGAATTTATCTATGGCACAACCAAAGTATACTTCCCTTATTCCTACCGAAAGAAAGACCACACTAAGCAGGAATTCTGATACTAGCACTGCATACTGCACATTGCACACTGAAGAGATTAGAGATTTAGAGATGCAAGAAGGAAAGATTGCAAGAAGCCAAGAAGGCAAGAACTACTCGAGCGCGCGGCGAGGCGTTGAGTGAACATCGAGCACAAAGTGAGATCGTGAGAGCACCTCTCGTCCTCTCTATTGTAGTCTTGTAGAATGAAGTTTGAAGAAGATCCCGAGATGGCGACGGACGGAGGACGGAGAGTCGGAGACGGAGGCCGCCGGCGCGGCGTTGGATGGGGACGGTCGGACCGATGGAGCCACGGAGGCGAGGCGAGGCGAGGCGAGGGCGCGGCGCCGGCCGCTGGGGGTGGAGCCGTGGAGGGAGGGCCAGGGGTGGAGCCGTGGAGGGAGCCGGGAGGGGCGACCGCCGGCGGTGGCGGGTGGGGCGGCGCGAGGCCCGAGGGCATGGAGCCATGGAGGTGGATGGGATTAGGTGCGCAGATCGCTACATCTCGCTTCACCGCTTCGGCCGAACTGGAGCCGTGAGTGTGGGGCGTCGCGGGCGGCGTGGGAGGCGTGGGCATTGAGCCGGCGTGGGAGGGCGCCTCGGGCTGCTGCTACTACTTTTTTTGTTGGGGCATGTATCTGAATTTTTTTTCCACTGCTATTTTTGCTGGGCCTCGGGCTACAGCCTACCCTGCCCGAGGCCCAGATCCGCCCCTGGCCTCAGTGCTTTGGGCTGGAGTAATGGTGGCCATACGGGCAGCCTAGGGCCGGTGTGCCGAACAGGCACGACACGTTGGTGCCTCGGGTTGTGTCGGGTTGGCTAGTGTAATCTGTTTTGGCCTAATTTAAAAAAAATCAAAAAAATCTCTTTATCTTTCCTTTTCTCCTCACTTTTCTTTCTTTTTCTTCTCTTTCTTTTTTTCCTCTAACCAAACGGGGGCAGGCACGCGGCGCATAGTTTCTCCCCTTCCACCTTTCTCTCTTTCTTTTCTTCTTACTTACTTTTCCCCATCCTTCCTCCCTCTTCTTTCTTTGGTCGGGCCAGCCAACTCCATCACTGTCGCAGTCCAGCCAGCCTCTGGGCCACCAGGCCCCTGCCTCAGCTGTCGTTGCGCTCTCTCCAGTCGCACCGCGCCCCGCCTACGCTGCCGCCGCCTCCTCTTCCTCCGCGCGCGCCAGTCGTACCCCGTCGCCTCCACGCCCGACCTCCTCCTCTCCACGCCTGAGCCGGCCTCCTCCTCCACTCCGTACCCGAGCCGATTTCCTCCTCCCCTCCGCGCCCGAGCCCGGCGAGCCGACCTCTTCCTCCTCTCCACACCCGAGCTGGCCTCCCCCTCTTCGTGTCGCGTTGTCCTCGCCAGCTCATGGTTGCTGGTTGTTCCTGCTGCTGCCCCCGCTATGCCGGACCATCGTGCCGGACTGACCCATCGTGCCAGGGTGCGGACCCAGGCACGGCCTAGACTTTCGTGTCGTGCCAGGCCTGCCCATGAACAACGCGGGTCTAGCCAATAGTGTCGTGCTTCGGGCTGGCCCGGTTGGCGCGGCCCATCTGGCTACCTCTAGACTGGAGCTTGTCCGTAGGCATAAAGGTTTTCACGGCGTGAATATCTCTAGGTTTTTTTTTTTTTTTTTTGTATAGGGAAATCCCTATGTGAAAAAAGGTATGCAAGAGCTTAACATTCCGCGAGCAAGGTATGTTTGTTTAACTTAATACTTCTAGCTAAAAAAAGGAACCATGCTAGACTAAGTCGGGCTATTGGGATGCAAGTGTTGGTTGTTTGGTTGTGTGGTTGTGATCAGCCTACTTCTATGGAGATGTTGTTTGGTTAGTTGCAAAGGAGATGCAAGATGCATGGTGTGAAGGTGGAAAAAGTTGTTAGCAAAGCTTCTAATTGTCTTAAAATACTATTATAGCCCTTACTTATATTATGAAGCCTTAATACACTTTAATATACACTAATCACTTCTAAATCCACACAATTTGCTTTGGAGGCACTGGAGGGAAGCTCAATTTCTGCATTTCCAATGAGTCTAGCTCTAGAGGGGATCTTCATCCCACGACCCTCGTTTGCTTTGTGCATAAAGGCAACCAAACAAGCGTTGCAAAAAAGATTTTGCATCCCATGAATCTAGCCCAAGGCCATCAGGGCAACCAAACATATCCCGTTGTTACTGCAAGCTCTATTGGTATGGCCGTAAGAAATACTTTCATAATATCATCCTTTCACAACTTTATATAATAGTATTAGTGTAAAATTAAGAGCCTAAATTTAACTTTGGAGGTTGTGAAAAGTCAAAAGTGTAGTATTTTGAAATAGAGTAACACTACTACAACAGTGTTTAGGTCAACGGTGACTAGTCCAACAAATGTGACACCCGTATTAGGGTTAGATGCAATGGTTTAATTTAAATCTTACTAATGTGAAGGTTTTTTTTGTAGGTTTTTTTAGTTTTTGGTTCCGTGGTCTCTAGATTGTTGAGTCTAAATAACCAACTACGCGGTTAGATGCCAAGGTTTGATTTAAATCTTACTAATGTGAAGGTTTATTTGTAGGTTTTTTGAGTTTTTGTTCCGTGGTCTCTGGATTGTTGAGTCCAAATAACCGACTACACCGCCCTAAAAAAATAACCAATTGTGCCCGTTCAAAAAAATAGGTTGAGAACCGTAGTTGACCTGCTTCTTAGGACATCTACTAATGTCAACAAGACTTCAGATGCTAAGATTTAAAGAGAAAAGTAGAGTCAGAGAATTTTTTATTTAATCATTATTTAATAATATTTTAAATTTAACCCCTCACTAACTTTATTTTTAATTCTGACCCCTTTGGTCACGCCATAACGCACGGCGTAGCCAAACCATTCTGTCACGCCACTTTCCTCGGCGTGGCCAAACCTACCATGCAGGTTGTCATGCGCACGGCATGCTAGCGTGGAGGGCTTGTCCTTGTTACGCTAGTACTAATGGCGTGACAAGCCTGCCTTGTCACGCCAATACTCGTGGCGTGACAGAGGTGACTTAGGAGCCGCCGGCCCACCCAGCTCTTCATTTTCCCCAATCTTCCTCTCTTCCTCCCCGTGAGTCTTCTCTCCTCCTCGCCCCTAACCTCCCCAAATTCGATGATTTGGAGCAGATTTGAAGTCCATAAACCTGTGGAGATCATCTCCCAAGGTAATTTCACTCATTCCCTCCATTTATTTTGGATAAATTCAGTTCGATTGGTGGATTTAGGGTTTAGGCTGGATTGCATGTTTGAGCGGAATTGGTTATGACACGCTAGTGACCATGGTGTGACAAAGTAGTACTGTCACGCCAAGGGTGGCGGCGTGGCAGGACTTAGCCCTAGAATCAGGGGTAGGGCTTACACTACCTCTGGATTTGTCCATTGTAACATCCCAATTTTGGAGTTTATTTGAAATATTTAAAAATAAAAATAACCATTTGAATTTTTCTTGGTTCATTAAAAGCTTGATTTGAATTTCAAAAATTAAAATAATTTAATGTGATTAATTCAAACTTCAATTAAATTAAAAGTTGTTTTTATTTGGGTTCCTTGAGTTGAGAGTATTTTCTGGAATTTTCTAGGAATTTTTGGAGTTTATTTGTTATTTCTTTGAGCTCGATTTTATTTAATCTCTTTTTAAAAAATCAAAAGCCTTTGGAATTTCGAAAAATCCTTTTGGGCCTAATCTTTTCCTTCCAACCCAATTCCTTTTTCATCGGCCCAGCCACCTTGGCCCATTCCCGCACCAGCCCTCCTCCTTCCACTCACTGTCGTGCGGGCCCCACCCATCAGCTCCTTCCTTCTCACTCCTGTCTCTTTGCACATGTCCGAGCCGGACATGGAAGCCACCGTCGTCCCAAACCTGAACACTCCACTCTGGCCCTATTTTAGAGTAGCCACCCGTGTCATATTTCCTGCCTCGACCTCCTCTTCGAAATCCCCAAGGTGCCGCTGTTGGAATCGTCTCCGTCTTGCCGGAATCCGCCGAAGAAGCCGCCACTACCGCAAGCACTTCACTGTAGTGTTCCATCGCCGTCCGTCGTCCTCTGTCTGTGCATCCACCACCTTTGAGTTTGCCTCAACACGTTCTACGTCATGCTCGCCTTCGTGTCCCCAGAGGACCGCCGGTTTGTCGTTGTCGTCGTCTTCCCCAAAATCGGCAACCGCCACCACGACTGATCTAGCCGCCGGTGAGCTCCCTTGCCCTCTCGTGTGCGTCATCGTGTGTCCCTCGTCCTCCTCTTCTGTTTCCCTCCCTTCTTGTCCTCTCTCCATCGCCGTGCCGAGCCACCACTGTCCTCCTTCGTCGCCGGCCATCTCCGTTGTGCCGCCGCCTCCGTCCTCCTCCGGTCATCCCGAGCTGCCCGCTAGGTTCCCTGAGCCACCACTGAGCCTGTGCCCACCTTGGTTTCCTCTGAGCGCCACCGAACCTCCCTTGTGCCGCATGCCCATGGAGCTCTTTCGTCACTCTCGCTGCGCCGCCACCTCCAGTAGCATCCTCGCATCCTCGGGGTTCCTTAGACCTAGCTAGTCATACCTTTGCCTTGAGCATCTTGAAGCTTGATGACGCACATCTTCACTTCAAGTCCGGATCATTATCTTGATATGCATCAACCCATGATGCATCCTTTACTAGTCCTCCATCAATACATGATGGGTCTTCTCTTGACTTGATGATCAACTTATGATCATCTCCTCTTCTCGAACATCATCAACACATGATGATTTTCTTTTCTTCCTGATCATGATGTGCATCAACACATAATGCATTCTTCACTTGCCTTTTATCAACATATAATGGGTCTTCTCTTTTACTTGATGATCAACTCATGATCATGTCCTCTTCGAGATCTTGATATACATCAATATATGATGCATCTTTTTCTTGAACCTTGATCAACTCATGATGCCATCCAAAGTCTCCATCATCATGGAACATAACCTATTTACCCAACTCATGAAAAATGTTAGTCCCACAATGTGATTGTCATTAATTACCAAAATATACCATTAACTCATAATGGTGGGTCAAGATACTTCAGTCTTTTCCTTTTTGGTAATTCATGACAACCACCTCAATTTGCAAATAATTGAATATAGAGCAATGTGAGTATATATGAACTAAATAAGTTTTATATACTCAAGGATATGTTTCAAAGTAGAGAACCTTAATATATGTGGAAAAAAGGAATGTGGATCAATACTAATGAAACCACAAAACATAGAGTGAACTCCCCCTAAATGTGTGCATACATAAATGTATAATGAAACCTTATGCACATATTCAAGTTAGACTTTTGGTGGAGTTCAACCTATATTTTGGATCCGAAGCATGCAACAAGATATAAGAATATGATGTCGAATGCATACCTCCATAATTTTCACCTTTTCATCCAAATAAGACTACACAATAGGTATATTAATAAAAGTGTTAGTCTCACATATAGATTTGTCATTAATCACCAAATACTCCATTAACTCATAATAGCGGGTCTAGATTCTCCACTGTCTCGCAGAACATAGCTAACTTTGAGACTAGCTGCCGCTGCGGGTAGTCAGGAGACAAGGGGAAGGGAGCGATGGGCCGCCAAGACTAATTAACTTCGTTCTAATCGACCTATTTTCGATACAAAAAAGGTGCACATGTATCGTAGGTGTATTTCGGTTTGTTGATTCGTGCATGCTGTCGTTTCTGATGCATGTAACCAAACCCTATGCGCCATGTAATTCGCAACTACATTATAAAGTCCATTTCAAATTTCATTCTCTTTTTTTAATGGAATCTCCTCCGTCCTCCTCCGGTCATCCTGAGCTGCCCGCTAGGTTCCCTACGCCACCACTGAGCCTATGCCCAACTTGGTTTCCTCTGAGTGCCGCCGAACCTCCCTTGCCACTGCATGCCCATGGAGCTCTTCCGTCGCTCTCGCTGCGCCGCCACCTCCAGTAGCATCCTCGCATCCCCGGTGTTCCATTTTGCCCCTTGGCCGCCACTCCGTCGCCGCCGTGTGCCAGCACCGCCCGCAAGCCTCCTCTGTTTCTCCCTTGTCTTTCTCTCTTTTTCTCTCTATCATGTGTGCCTCACATGTTAGCTCCTCTTTCTTTCTTTCTCTCTCTCACAGTCTGATCCCACATGTCAGTATTGAATTTTTTTTTCTTTAGAAATTTAATTCCGGGCGAAAATACTTTTTTGTTGTTGACATCATGCTGATGTAGTAATCTGGAATTTACTTTTGAAAGAAAATTCTAAAATCCAAAATAGTGTTTTCTCTTTCTTTTTCCTTTCCGGCAAATCTTCCGAGAGCTCGTTCTCCTTCGTCCGAACTCCGATTCAGTCCGTTCAAATTCCTAAATTAATCTAAAATCGAGCTTTATTTTAGAGTTAGTTTTGCTATTTTTGGATTTTATTTGATTTCTTTGGATTTATTCGTGCTTCCCTTGTTGTTTTCTCTCTTGTTAGACGATCTGTTTCAAAGAGTATGAGCAAAAGAAAGTTTTAAAGATTTAAGTGTGGTAACTGAGCAAAGCTAAGGCAAGTCATAGTCCTTTGATCATATTGAACCTATAATTTAAAAATTATATTGCTTTATATCAAATAATTGCATGCTATCTTTATATCAACTGTTTTTGGGAATAGTTAATCACATATTTGTGACTACGTCTCCATTGATTATTTGAATATCATGAATCATTTGTCACCACAGGATGGTTAATATTTGTTGGACATGTTTGTACACCCACTTGGGTTATCGTAGAAATGTTAGACGTGCCTAGTTACGATGGGTTGATGATCACATGTTCAATATTGATAATTTGACTTAATGATATATGGAATTGTGGTGCGATGCTATTGTTATGCAACTGTAGTGTGATGTCACTATTGTGTCGATTGTGGTGTGGTGCCGCTATTTTAAAATTTTGTGTTATGGCAGGGATTTTCATTGGTTTGATTAAACAAAATGATTTATGCTTAATTCTATTTTTTTAGAACCGTGAGTTCTGGAATGGATACTCACAATGGTGCAAGATGGGGGCCTTGTCTGGTCATGATGACATTCAGTGTTAAAACTTTAACAGGCGGAATTGGGTTAAGGAGGAACTTTGTAAAGCCCTTGTGGTAATCACTTAGTCGCGCCCCTACGGAAGTGTGTGAATGGACATTATAAGGTGATTTATCTCTTATGGGTAAATCTGTACAACCTCTATAGTGTTAAAATTGTTTAAACAATCATGTCCTTGGTTATAGATAATGCTGAAAGATTTCACACGAGATGTAAGAGTTTCTTTATAAAAATATGTCGGAAAGTGAATAGGAGATTCACTTGGTGAATGTGATGTTCACTTGGTGTTTGGTCTAGAAGTGAACAGGAGGTTCACTGACTATTTTAAGGCAACTATTTATTTACTTACTATTCTTATCAATTACGCATTTCAATCTATTTACTATATTTACTGTCAATGTTGCTTTCTGCAAAAGAACCATACAACTAATCCTTTGTTCAAGCCTTGCATGAATATTAATTGCATACTGCTTCCCCACGACTTGTTGAGTACTTTATGTACTCACGGTTTTAAACTTTGCTTCTCAGTTGATGAATATCAAGCTGCTCTAGGGTTCTACGAATAGGAGTTCTTTGAAGGTTTTGCGAAGTAGGATGCGTTCTTTACTCGATTTCCTATGGGCATGTTGAATGGCCTCTCCAAGTTTTTTGTTTCGCTGCAAGCCTTTATTTGTTTCTTTGGCCTTGCATGAGAAGTTAAGCAAACATTGACCATAAGGTCCGGTTAATATTACTATTTGTTATTTTTGGATCTTTTAGTTAAAATCGATAAATGGATGGTATTTCATCAATATTTCCTATGTGAGCTAGCTACAGATCTTTGAGATCTTTTGAGATGGTTTCGGATGTGTGAATCTGGGTCCTGACATCCATGCACTAGCGTGGTGGCATGATTACGCCATGCCAGTAACCATGGCGTGACAGAGTAGTACTATCACGCCAAGGGTTGTGGCGTGGCAGGACTTAGCCCTAGAATCAGGGGCGGAGCTTGCATCGCCTCTGGATTTGTCCCTGCACTAGCGTGGCGGCATGGTTACGCCACACCAGTGACCATGGTGTGACAGAGTAGTACTGTCACACCAAGGGTGGTAGCGTGGCATGACTCAAATCGAAATGATCACACTTTGTCATGCCACAAATTCAGACCAAAAAGACTGCACCTTATCACGGCGCACACTACCACCTTTGCAGACCGAAAAGACGACGCACTATGATACTACCTTTTAGATCGAAATGATCACACTCTGCCTCACCACCTTTTTAGACCGAAAAGACAACACACTTAGATGATAGCTTGTCAGACATAAATGACCACACTCCCCCACGCCACCTTTTCATACCAAAGTGATAACACATTGCGACGCTACCTTCTCAGACAGAAATGAACACACTCTACCACGCCGCCTTTTCATATCGATGTCTTGTCTATTCTTCCTCCACCCTTAGCATTACATCCTATCCGCTTATAAAAAGAGGGAGAAGAGATCTAGAAGAGAACACTACACCACCACACCCAACACTTCACCAAAGCTTGGTTCACACAATAGAGAGGAAGGAGATGTTAGGCTCGTCGATGAACTTCTACGTGAAGATGCTACGAAAGTGCAAATGACTTGTCGAGAGGGCTAAACCCTACCTGGATTGTTCTATGAATGATACGATGGTACCACCAGAGTTCTCACACTCGCAATGTGTGTGCGAAGAACTGGCTAAGATCATCCAGTCCACATACTTGGCGACCGCCGCTCGAGCGTACTACACGTGCGGGAACATCCTCATAAGCAAATCTTGCACACACATAGATTTTTCACATATTATATTCCATTCAACAAATGCCTAACTACATCTGAGCATAATGGCAGTCAGAGATGCAATGCAATTTCTTCCAATGGATCGACGGCCAGACATGTACGATAGGACGTTAATTGAGCAGAAGTACATATTGAACTATGCGATGCGAGCCGAGACCTTCAAATGCTGGAAACCTTACGTACCCGACCCTATTGAAAATGTACCAGATGAGCCTAAGAAAGCAGGGTGGTGGTGGAGGACCCCTGAATAGGAAGTTGAGTACGTCCGGGCCAAGCACGCTGTGGACAAGGGGAAGGCTCCTGCTATTGAGACTGGCGGCCATACTAGCGCTCCCCGTTGCCCGGGCATAGTCCAAATCGAATAGGTAAGTCATGTTCAATTTGTATCCTAGTTATTAATTTGGCTCTACGTTGTGTTATCCTAACATCATTCAATCGTTCAGAATGTCTGTAAGATCGAGGAGGCCGACTAGAGGGGGGTGAATAGGCGGTTTTAAAAACTTCTTTGGCTAAAACTGATTTCTGATGCGGAAACGTAGAACAATACGGTTTTTGCACAATTAAAACCTAAATCGACTAGTCTTTACTAAGTACGCCAATAAGCTAAGTCTATTGATGATAAGCAATCATACAAGGATAAGCAATTTAATTCTAGGCATGTAAATTGCACAAAGTAAATTGCAATAGAGTAAAGCACAAGAATGCAAACCACAATAACACAACAATGTTTTACCGTGGTGTTCGGAGACTTGCCGGTCTCCCCTAATCCACGTTGAGGTAAGTCTAACCGCGTTGGATCAGCTCCACAACTTAAGCCAACACCTCCAAGGTAAGTCCAACCACTTGGACCGGTTCCAAACCGAACCAACACCTCGATCCACTCGGGGTTGCTCTTCCTCCACTCCGGAGATGGCAAGCAACAAACCACTCACAATACGCCGTGCCTTCTCGCAAGCTTCTTGAGAAGATCACTGGACCACGACGCCTCCACGCCGTCTAGGTGTCGACAAACACCAAGAGTAATAAGTCGAAGCCTCTCGCTTGACTCTCACCAAGTGCAACACATGCACAATTTGACGCTCAATCCAATTCTAGTTGCAACACATACAACTAGACCCTCTTCCTTTGCTCACAAGGTGCAACATATGCACAATTGAGAGGAGAAGCTCACACTAGCTCAAGAGAATGAAATAGGATACCAAGAGTTGCCCTCCAACCGGCCAAGGTGAGTATTTATTGCCCACATACAAAAACTAACCGTTGGAGGAGAATCTGCTGAAAATCGAGGAAACCCGGTCAGTCCGCAAGCACAAGGACGGTCAGTCCGGGCTACAGTGCAATGGCTATAAAACTAACCGTTAGACATAATTTCCGGTCAGTCCGCCCTCACAGGGTCCGGTGTCCGGTCTGATCGGACCCCCGGTCAGTCCGGGCCTTCCGGGAGGAAGAAAACCGAAAAACACGCCCTGTGAAAAAAGTTGACCGGCCTTATAAGGGCGATTAGTCCGCAGGCATATGGGCGGTCAGTCCGGGCTTTCAACTGCGGTCAGTCCGCACCTAGATTTCAGCACAGGCGACACTCGAAAAACCGGTCTTAACTTTTGACTCCGATGTCGGAATTGAGTGATCTTAGACTTTATTGAAAGCTTATTCAGAGGGATACACAACCCACCTAATTGCATGATCTCCAACACATTAGATCAATACATAAAGCACAAGAACTTCAGAGAGTCACAACCATGATCTAAGTCCAAGGAGAATAGCAACAAGCAATCTTAGACCATGTCAAGGGAAAATGCATGAATCCTAATAATTTGTAAAACACATTTGCAAACTTAGATCATGCCACAAGGAGTAGGTATATGGATTTCAACCATTTGCAAAACACATTCGCAAATAATAGCATCATGCCATGGAGAGCTAGAGCAAGCGGGATTGAGCTATCAACACATGATGAGACTCAAGTTACTAGACAAGGCCCCTCTTAATAGTACGACAACCTATATTAGCAATCCGGTCTTCCAATCAAACATCAAGACCGATAAAAGACTAGAAACACATCCTTAGACCTAGCTAGTCATACCTTTGCCTTGAGCATCTTGAAGCTTGATGACGCATATCTTCACTTCAAGTCCGGATCATTGTCTTGATATGCATTAACCCATGATGCATCCTTTACTAGTCCTCCATCCTTTACATAACCTATTTACCCAACTCATGGAAAATATTAGTCCCACAATGTAATTATCATTAATTACCAAAATATACCATTAACTCATAATGGTGGGTCAAGATACTTCAGTCTTTCCCTCTTTGGTAATTCATGACAACCACCTCAATTTGCAAATAATTGAATATAGAGCAATGCGAGTATATATGAACTACACAAGTTTTATATACTCAAGGATATGTTTCAAAGTAGAGATCCATAATATATATGGAAAAAGTAATGTAGATCAATACTAATGAAACCATAAAATATAGAGTGAACTCCCCCTAAATGTGTGCATACACAAATGTGTAATGAAACCTTATGCACATATTCAAGTTAGACTTTTGGTGGAGTTTAACCTATATTTTGGATCCGATGCATGCAACAAGATATAAGAATATGATGTCGAATGCATACCTCCATAATTTTCCCCTTTTCATCCAAATAAGACTACACAATAGGTATATCAATAAAAGTGTTAGTCTCACATATAGATTTGTCATTAATCACTAAAATACTCAATTAACTCATAATGGCGGGTCTAGATTCTTCACTGTCTCGCAGAATATGGCTGACTTCGAGACTAGCTACCGCTGCGGGTAGTCAGGAGACAAGGGGAAGGGAGCGATGGGCCGCCAAGACTAGTTAGCTTCATTCCAATCAACCTATTTTCGATACCAAAAAGGTGCACATGTATCGTAGGTGTATTTCGTTTTGTTGATTCATGCATGCTGTCGTTTCTGATGCACGTAACCAAACCCTATGCGCCATGTAATTCGCAACTACATTATAAAGTCCATTTCAAATTCCGTTCTCTTTTTTTAATGGAATCGGTTCTACAAACACTACAACCGTGACAACAGCGCGTGTGCGTACCCCAAACCCAAATATTTTCAAGAGGAGGGAGGATTTTTCATTCAATTCCTTGTGTGGCAAGGTATGTTCAACAGTGTCAAACAAAAGGTAGGGCATAACATAAATATAAAGGTCCAAAAGGCATGTTCTCGAAAAAAGCATTTAATGGTCTTCAACCCCTAAGTGATGATGAGCATTACCAATCCATGCAATGGGATGTGGCTGGCTATTCATCCATCTCTTGATTCAAAATAGGAACAACGCAGGTTTGAAAAAGGATCTACTACTTAGGGTTGGGCATTCAGTTAGCACCGTTCATTTCTTGCTAGCTCAAATCAGGCTTACAATTTTTGACCAATTTTCCATGTAAAATCAAATGCTAAATACAATGTATATAGGCACAAAAGATAGTGAACTTGTGAAGGGATTATCATGCTACGTTTAGAATTGGTAGTCATGAGCATGAGGAAACAGCTCAATGAGCTAATGTGGTTTTGCAGAGAAGAGGGCTCAAAGCTTCATACGTACATACCAGTGATATATTTACAGGCCAGCCCACATGACATGAACATATACCTGGGTAGCTCACAAATTTGCAAGTAATCAAATGCACCATGGAGCATCAAATACAGGTTTGCCACGCTAATGAACGCGGCGTGGAAGGACTTGGCCCCTCGTCTCTCCCGCGTGCTAGCACCGCCTCTGGATTGGTGCAGCAACACAGTTTAGTCACGCCATTAAATACGGCGTGGCAAAGGGTCCTGCCACGCCATGAGTACTGGCATGACGGAACTGGGCCACACAAGCCCTCAACGTTGGCATGCCGTGCGCACGATGGCTTGCATGACAGGTTTGGTCACGCCGAGAAAAGTGGCGTGACAGAATGGTTTAGCCACGCCGCGCGTTATGGTGTAACCGAAGGGGTCAAAATTGAAAATAAAGTTAGTAAGGGGTTAATTTTAAAATATTATTAAAAAAGATTAAATAAAAAAAACAACACTGAAAGGCCAATATTTATTCCAACAAAACTGAGTTGTGCCTACTAGATGACAGATGATGCTGGCCTAGTCTTAGACAATTGCAGCGTAATTGAGCCATCCTCACATGGGAAGTTGGGAACAAGAGAAGAAAGTAGTAAGCGGGAAGGAATCAGGCAAACAGAATGGGCATAAACGAACAAACAGCCTCGCGTCGTCCCCTCGGGCGACTCAAGGCGACCACCCGCCGCCAACGCCACCCCACGCCGCACCCTCCGGCCGCCGCCATCGGTGTCCTACTCCGGCGGCGGCGCCCTCCTCCCTCCCCCTCCCCCTTTCTCCTCTCCCCTCCTCCTCTCCCCTCCCCCACTGGCTGGTTCTCACCGTAGAGAGGTGCTCACCGGGACCGTGGCGTCCTCGCCGATTCCGCCCCAGCCCGACTGGATCGGGCCTCCTACCAGCCGGATCTACATCCTGGTGGCCAGCTTTCCGCGGATCTGCGCCTCTCCGGTGCTACAGCGTGGTGGTGGTTGGCAGCGCATCGTCGGAGCCCAGATCGGCGCTCCTCGGGCCAGATCTGAGCTCTAGCGGCGGTCGATCGTCGGTCTCTCCTTGGGTGGCAGCGCGGCGTTGGCGGTGGCTACAGCTTCTTCTCGCGGAGTCGGTGCGCGGTGTCGGATCCGGTCGTCCTAGGCCGAGCTCTGTGGAGTGTTGGTGGCCGGCGGCGGCGGGCGCCCCTCTGCCCGTGGGCTCCGTCGAGGGCGCGGCTATGGGCGTGGGGCGGCTGTGGTGCTTGCTGCGTTGGCTCTGCATCTGCCCCACGGTGTGACAATGACGGCGACGCCGCGGCGTCGGGTAGTCGTTTGTGGGGCGAGCGAGGCGCCGAGCCCAGAGGCTGGCCGGAGGTCTGCGGTGCACACCGCCGCGTGGTGTTCGCCATGCGGTCTTTGGCGCGGTCGCTGGCGATGCCACTTTGTGCAAGCGGACGGGAGCGCGGCGAAAGCTCGTCGTTAGCGCCCTCGGCGCCATTCCCTCACCGAGGCGACATTTCGCATCTCCCACCCTAGATGCTTCTCGGGTGAAAACCTCGTCGGTTATGCGGACGGCGGCAGCGGCATTGATGTCGTCACCTTCCTTAAAGCGTCGCTTCGAGAAGCCCCTGCTCTCTTTGGTTTCAACCGCCGGCTTCTTCTGTAGGTTTACCCCCAACGTCCTCGATTCACGGCGGCTCTTCGTTCTGGTTTGGCGCTTCTCGACAGTATTTCAGTCTAATGCGCGCTCCTCCACAGCTGACTTATGTGGCAAAGAGTTGCGACGTGGGAGCAGGGCTCCACCGTCTAGAGTGACAGCGAGGTGCGGTGTGGGAGCAGGGCTCCGCCGGCTCGAGTGTCAGAGAGGTACGGCGTGGGAGCTGGGCTCCGCCGACCGAGTTGTGAGGGGCCAGTTGTTTGGTTGGTTAGCGCGAGTTGAGTTGTGTTGGACTTACCTGTTGTCTGG
Organism: Ampelocalamus luodianensis; assembly: GCA_036346255.1. Lineage (NCBI taxonomy): Eukaryota > Viridiplantae > Streptophyta > Magnoliopsida > Poales > Poaceae > Ampelocalamus > Ampelocalamus luodianensis. The sequence continues at coordinate 43,423,931 of CM070638.1, read as the reverse complement.
CTGTGCCATTTGGAGTGGGCGCCGTTCTGTTGAGTCGAGGTTGTTTTGTCGTCTCGGGGTTGGCTACCGGTTTTCCTCTCTGAAACCGTGCATCTGTTAAGGGTTTCGGGCTCGGTTTCCCTTATAAACTGGGTCAGTCCTCTTCTTCTTTATATATATGCTCTTTGGCTAGTCCGCGTGCTCATTCTGAATGTAGTTACTGATTCACACTCAAGCGCAAGAATCCTCAAGAATTCTGTTTGCATTCGACGGTTGCATCGAATTGCCCATATTGTGTAAACATATGGTACATCGGAGACGAGAAAATTGTGAGCAAAATGATCCCGACAAATCATCGAGCTGCAGAGAAGTTATCTTGCGACAAAATACGATGCAAACACTTCATTCCTAGGTGGGGCTGCAATGTATGATCGATGTCGAGGCACCAATGCAACCCTCGATGGCCAAAGCAGAGCGACTTTGAAGCCCGACAAACTATCTTGACTTTTGAACACCAACAGAAGACTGTCAGTGTTATGGTCCTTAGATCATAGGGGTAAACACCGCCGGGAGGATGGCCGGGCGGCGTCGACGTGGCAGGGGGGAGAGGGGAAACTAAGACTGAGAATGACTTTGTTCTTTTTTTCTTGCTTAACACCAATGATTACAATAGGCCTCCTTATACAGAGAGTTCTTCTAACAATTATGGATAAGATTATTCTAATGGATGACCTTCCTAACTAATAAATGATATTTCCAACTAATAGATAACCTTCTTAACTAATAGATAACTTTTCCAATTAACTAATCCCTATATAAGGAAACTAATCAACTATTTAGGGAAATAGATATTCTTATTGGGAAAGGTAATCTTTTCCTAATCCTAATGCTACAGTATCCAAGTACTGTTCACATGCGGCATTGTTGCAGTACCATGCGCTGTTCACGCACAGTGTTGTTGCAATCCCGTATCGTGGATTCCACGCCATAGCATTACACTCCTCTCAGCGAGATAGCTCGTCCTCGAGCTGTCAGGTGGCAACCTCGGACTAAGACCTTCGTATCCCCATATCGATGAAAGGGCGCGATGACGACGTCGCGTCACATGGACAAGGAGCAACGAACCTCCAATAGACAACAACCCCTTGACGTGGCTTGATGTCACAAGAGTCGTCGAGGCCATGGGCAGCCAGCGTGGGACAGCAGCGACACCCTTCCTACCACGGAGCGCGACAGTGTTGGGAGAGGCGCGATGGCGTCGTAATCCCCTACAAGGCATCTGTCGTGTTTTGCACCTTTGTAGGAAAGACGTTAGTCGACAACAAGGAGAAGACAGCGAAACCGCGACGATCTTCCTCCCCGCCGAGGGCACCGACGGTGGCAGCGCTACTTGTAGCGGAGGCGTCGCCGGTGGTGTTGGAAGTGTCTCCGGCGGTGGAACAAGTAGCACTGGTGGTGGAGCCAAGGGTGTTGGCAGCGTGGTTGACGTCGACAGCACCTCAGCCACGTCCAGATGTGACGCCAGTGGTGGAGGCACGGCCATGAGTGGAGGTGTCGTAGGTTGTGATGGCATGACCAGCGCAGCGGTACGCTACCTCTTCTTGTTCATGAATTCTGCTTTGAGCTCCATTGCGAGCCTCATGCATGACTTTATTCTTTCTTTCTTGCTTAACACCAACGATTACAATAGATCTCCTTATATAGAGGGTTCTTCTAACAATAATAGATAAGATCATTCTAATGGATAACCTTCCTAACTAATATATAACATTCCTAACTAATAGATAATCTTCTTAACTAATAGATAACTTTTCCAATTAACTAATTCCTATATAAGAAAACTAATCAACTATCTAGGGAAATATATATTCTTATTGGGAGGGTAATATTTTACTAATCCTAATGCTACAGTACTCAAGTACTGTTCATACACAGTATTGGTACAGTACCACACGCACTGTTCGCACACGGTGCTGTTGTGGTACCGTATCGTGGATACCATGTCATAACAGTCAGCTTCTTAGTCAAACAAATACTAGTCCGCTCCATCGGCACAGATATTCTTGGCTTGAACATGCAGGCAAATCTCATGAGACACCGACGATCCTTTCTTTGTCCCTGAGGCTTACATGATACCAGCATTGTCTGACTGCCAAACATGTAAACATAAGGATTTCACATCTCCAATTCAACATGCAGGCTTTGGTGGTTTCCAATGATTTTCCAGTTTCAGCTTTTGTATTGCTCCCTGAACAAAACAAATTACAAAAATGGATTTATCAGCAAAATATGATAAAACGGTCCTACGAGAGAATAGTTTGAAGAAATAAAGATAGAATGCGGCCATTTCAACTCATGGAACTGCTTTCCTAATGAATCAAGTAAGGGTCACAAACCAATTAAGATAGCGCAAACATTGTTGAGTTGCTAAGGCAGAAGACCCCAAACACAACCATATATGAAGCAACCCCTGCAAAATTGCAGAACTGTACTGTCAAAAGCACATAAATAGCATACGGTCACTGACATTCCAGTCGCCATTTTCATGAGCAGTTGAGCACATTTCTGCAAATGATAAATTCACAAAGGTAATCTACTTGCAACTCAAATCAGAATCCATATCAGATAATAAAGTATTTATATGACCCGTGAATGCAGTTATATGGATTTTTCGCATAGGACGTTCAACCAACTAAATAAGATGTCAATGACTAAAACTTGAGTAATTTCATGAATTGGAACTTCTCATTTCTCAACAGGTAGGTGTGCTGCAAAACCTTAGAAAGGGTCAAAGTTGGTAAAGATGGATCAATTTTCATGGTTCATGAGGAAAAATAATTAGTCCCACATCCGTTTGTTGCACATACGTCGATCAAGGAATGAAAATGGTTATGTTCCACTGCACATATTTTTAAACGACATATAATGGTATATTGCTGGGCGTTCTCATGATTGCTATTATGTAATCTTCTCTAATCTATAATTTAGTTACGCACATGTATCATGTGATTTCTGTCAACCCACTTTCGACGACCAAGAATATAACATTCTTAGTAGCTGTAGCTGGATAATGTATTGTTTTTAAAATTTTCTTAGCAGAAAGGAAGTATCATATACCTTCCTGTACTTCTCTCCTACAGCAGTTAGCTTCCTATTTCATAATAGGAACATATGTCCTCTCTCAAGTAGTTAAGCCACAAGGTCATTACTTTCAGTATGTTCTTAGTCCATGATGCCATTCCATACCGGTGTATCTTCTGCTGATCTCATTTGTTTGGATAGTCCAACTAACAATGAATATATTTCATGTGTTTCCGGATGGGAGCGATCGCCTGCGACAAACTCATGTGTCTTGTTTTGCATCTCAATCCAACTTTTCCCAGGTTCTTTCCTGACTCCGTTTATTCTCATTGTATGCCTAATTTTTGACATGCTGTCCCGATTTCCTGATGTAGCATATAGATTTGAAAGCAACACATAAGCACCAGAATCAGCAGGTTCCAGGGCCAGTATCATATCCATGCACCTTTTCCCCCTCTCAAGATCCCCATGGATTCTGCAAGAACTCAGTAACATCTTCCATATAAGCGCATCTGCTTCGAAAGGCGTCCCTTTGATCAGATCTTCTGCTTCTCGCAACCTCCCCGCCCGTCCTAGCATGTCGACCATGCATGCATAGTGCTCAGGAGTAGGCTGTATCCCGTGCTTCATCTGCATCATCTCGAAGTACTCTGCAGCTTTGCTGGTCTTATTGGCATGGCTACAAGCTGTCAACAACTCAATGAATGTTTCTTTGTTTGGCATGACTTCACTGTCCTGCATATGCACATCAAACACATCGAAGGCCTCTTGGAAGCAACCATTTTGTGCAAAACCTCCAATCATCGCTGTCCAGGAGATTACATTCTTGCAGGTAAGCCCGGAGAAAACCTTCTGTGCCTCCTTTACAAAACCGGCTTTACTGTACATGCTTATCAAGGCATTGGCGACAACTGTGTCTGTCCAGAGCTCAGACTTCAGAATCATTGCATGGATTTGCATACCTAGTTGCACTGCTGCTGAATTTGCAGAAGCTGCAAGAACAGTAGCAAAGGTGAAGTCATCCGGGTCCATTTCTTCTGTCATCAAACTGAGCAAGTTCAGTACTTGATGCAGATCGCCCAATTGAGCAAATGCAGAAATGACAGAATTCCAGGTGATTACGTCCTTGTACTTGATGCCATCAAATACCTTTCGAGCATTGTTTATTGTAACAGAATCCGCATACATATCGATAAGTCTACATCCTACAAAGGCATTTGATGACATTTCTCTCTTGATCAGATCAGCATGTATTGCTTTCCCGGCTCCATGCCACCGTAGGGAAGTGCAAGCAGCCACAGCACTTACAAAACTGAACTCATCCTGCCTGATCCCAGCATGTTTCATTCCTATAAAGATACTCAGAGCCTTCTCCAATTCCTCATTCTCAATGTAGGACTGAGCCATGGAGTTCCAAGATACAGGATCTGGTTTTCTGATGGTATTAAAACCACGCTGAGAATCATGAAGCTTACCGTGTTTCCCATACATACTGATTAGGCCATTCCCGATCATCGTACTCACGTTCAAGCCCATCTTTTCTGCAAGTCCATGAATCTGCATTCCTAAGGCACTTTGTGAGGAACTGGTAGCCGCTTTTAGCATTATCGATACAGTATATTCATCTGGAGCTAAACCATGCTTTTGCATTTCTAGAAATAGCCTGAGGCCTTCATCCAGCATGTCACTTTCAACACAGGCATCCAAGATGGAATTCCAGGTGACGGTGTTCCTACTTACCATAGAGTCAAAAACTGCCATGGCCGACTGGATATCTGAAAGTCTGGCATAGGCATCGAGAAGAGCACTTCCGACAACAACGCCATTCAGAATCCCTCTCAAGGTAAGTTGTGCATGAATTTGCTTGATGATATCTAGCTCATCTGTTCTGAGAAAGCTCAGGTAGGTAAACTCATCTGGTGCCTCACCTTCTCTCTGCATCTCCACGAACAACTTGATGCCTTCGTCGATGTGCCCACTCTTCACTTTTGCCGCAATAAGCGAATTCCAAGATATGAGATCTTTCCCCATCATGCTATCAAACACTGTCTCGGATTCCCCTGGTTGCCCAAGTTCAGAGTACATATTGATCAGAGCATTCCCTACCTCAGATCGACCAAAGCAACCAGATTTGATGGCCTGTGAGTGGATCTGCTTTCCAAGACCAAGGCTCCTCGACCCAACCGAAGCTCGCAGGGCACTTAGGTACGTCACGTTGTTCGGCACCTCGCCGGAGTCGATCATGGCGCAGAAGAGCTGGGCTGCATCAAGAAAGCAGCCATTTGAGCAGTAGCCAGCAAGGAGGACATTCCAAGAGAACACATTCCTCTGAGCCATGCTGTCAAACACCTCCCTCGCCATGGAGATCTCCCCACACTTTGCATACAGGTTGATGAACTGATTATCCAAGAATGTGTCCGTCTTGAGGCCAGATCTGCGCACCATGGACCACAAGCGCTGCCCCTCATGGAGGTCCTTGCTGGATATGCAACGCGAGATGATCTCCTTGAAGTTGGCCAGCTGATCGCTCCCGCCTTTTGAGGCATAATCTTCGGAAAATGCTACTGAATTTTCACATCGAACGATTCTTGTACCGTGCAGTTCTTGTTTATTTGTCGGGTTAATGGAGCTGTGCACATTTTTAGGAGACGATATGGCAGTAGGGCACGGCCGCAACTGTGCAATTGCTGCAAAAGCCATCAACGGAGCAATGAATTGAGTTCTTTCCCCCTTCTTTTTGGTGGCTTAGCCTGGGTTGCACACTTGCACTTGATGGCGCCTGAGCTGTGAGAGGATAAGGGGTCAGTTTTGGCCACAAATAATAGTTCTCTGATCGCTAAATTGAGCATAGGAAATTAAGTATGCATGATTTGTCCACATGTGATTGCATGGGATTAAGTATGCATGATTTGCCCAATTTTAGTGCAAGCTTTTGTAGAAAATGGGTGGTTAAAACTAGAAATATGTTGATTTAAGTTCTGGATTTTCCTAGTTCCAACCAAAAACCACGCAGCTTGGCCCATCGAGCGTCTTTTAAGGAAATTAAAATGGAATGAAACACCACTCCTTGAAAACAAATGAGGTGAATATACATACAATCCGACTGATATCCCATTCGCCGATCAAACTAGTTTGTGCAGCAGAAATAGCATCATGAATCTCAAACGCAAAGAAATCAATACGAAATCGCGTCCTTGCAAATTTTAACTCGCTGAAACAAGAAACGGTCCATTACCGGTGGCGCCGCCGAGCAAGACGTTCCGCCGGCCGCCGGCGTGCTCGAGTCTCCTCGACGGATAAGGCGCAAGACAAACCTCATGCTCCCTGGCTTGGAAATGCATGGCATTGGGGCATGGGCCAGGACCGTGCTGGCCCAGCATGGACAGCCTGCCGTGCTATGCCGGCATGGCCCACCTTGCCTCTTAAGAGCCCAAGCATGGTCCATTGGCACGCCAGGCCGTCTTCATGCCATGTTGTGCCAGCTCAGGCCCGACCCTTTTGCACTGTAGCAGTGGCAGCTAGGGTTAGAGGGAGCGGGGTGGAGGTCACCTGGGCAGCTCGGTAGCCGTCGCCATGGAGAGCCGTTGTCGCCGTGGAGGATGCATCGTCCGTTATCACCGTGGTCGTGTAGGACACCTCTAGATCCAATCGTGGTGGCCGTCCATCACTGTGGTCATCTGTCGTCATGGCCGCCACCATCGCCGTGGTAGGGTGGTGCGAGCGGCGGAGACATCCGAGGCGGGGTGGAGACTAGCGATGGTGAGGTGGGGGCGTCGGAGCAGTGGAGACACCATGTAATAGCTCAACTTTCAAACATTTGAAATTTCTTCGAATTTTGAGGATTTTCAAAATCTTTTGATGCATTTTGAGAGTTTACAAAAAAACTTGGTTGCATTTGAAAGGCCAAATCAAAATCCTTGCCTTAAATGGAATTAATAAAAATCTACATAAAAGTTAAGTGCTAAAACCCCTTTGAATTTGAATCTCCAATTCAAATTAATTTTCTGAATTTTTCAAATAAAATTCAAATATATTATTTCCCTCCTCCCCTCGGGCCGCAACTCACCGTTGACCCAATCCTCTCCCGCTCCCTGGCTCGCACGTGCGCCAACACCCGCCTCCCTCCTTTTGCCCGTGTGGCCTAACTGGCTCCACACATGCTGTAGCTCACCTGCGCCCGCTCGCTCTCCTACTTGCCCACGTGCCTACGTCACTACCTGGTGGCCCCAGACTCACGTGTCAGCCGGCCCTATTCATCATCTTCCCAATTGCGGTAGCGTACGCTCTCTCTCTCTCTCTCTCTCTCTCTCTCTCTCTCCCTCCTCTGCTCTCCATCAAAGCGATCCGTCGTTGTTCTTGCCATCGTTGCTCGTTCCTCATCGGCCATTGGGCCATGTCCTTTGGATTCGCCTCGTTCCCCTCTTGCCGATGCTCCCCTTCTTCTTCCAGTTGGAGCACAAGAGTTGTTGGAGCCCTTCATCCTCGCGCTGGTACAGTATCGCCGTTGAGCGCTCTTCTTCCTTGCTTCGCCTCCGGTAAGCCCCTTCCTCTGCTTCTTCATGTAACATCATGTCCCTAGCATCCGTAAACCTGTTAGGCTAGTCAATGAGACCTTGTAGCCTCTATAGCGCCGCCGCCGCGAGCACATTCTTCCTCGTTGCCGTCCGCCATAGCCCGTGTCGTTCCCGAGCACCGTTGAATGAGTCACCACTGTAGTTAGCTTCGTCGTAGCACGTAGAAGCTCTCCCGAATGATGGTTGCTAGCCAATAGCACCGCAACGTAGATTCCCCCGCAACACAGTACCACCGCCATTGCCTTGTTGTCGCATCGCCGCGTTTGATTTTGCCACTCCTGAGAGTCCGCCAAGCCCCACCTCGCCGGCAACAAGCTCCCCACTGAGCGGCCATGGCTTCCTCAACGTCACTCCTCTGTTCTGGAGGGTGATGACCTGGCGCTGCTATGTGGTAGCCATTAGTTAAAGCTAGTAATTAGCGGTTAATTAATTATGTTGCTAGTTATGGTCCCTACGCCATTAGAAAGTTAATTAATCCATTGGGTTAAAGAAATATGTGTGTAAACCGAGTCCATAGACCTCCAGCTGCTGACCAGTGAGCTCTAGACCCCGTGCGCCACTGAGTGAACTAGGTCGAGTAGACCATGGCCCTACCTGTCAATTGGGGTGGAAAAAAGCTCGTTAGTGGGGCTCATTAGCTCGGTTCAAAATTACTCCAATTACATACATTAATTGGTTCATTAACTGGTTAAATATTGAAATGAGTCGATTTCAAATAAAATTGGATTTCGCTCTAACTCGGTTTGGCTTGGCTCGTTAGCTCGGTTCTAAAAATACTTTCAAACTATAAATAAAATGATATTAAATAAACTTGTATCAATTTCGAGAAAAGCTCGGTAAGACCAGTACTTGACTCGATATCCACCCCTACCTGTCAGTCTGTTGGGATTTTCCAGAGTAAAAATAAAGAGAAAAGAAAAGAAAAACCCAGTGGACCCCACCTATCAGGCATAGTAGATTTTCCTTACTAAAAATAAATAAAAAATAAAAAAATCTAGGTGGGATCCACCTGTCAAGATTTTCAGATTTTTTTGGAATTTCCTCTCAGGTAAAACTTTGGAGAGCTTGTTCTCTCTCATTTTAAAGCCAAATGATTTGATTTTTATTTCAAAATTCATCTAAATTCAAGATATTTCCAACAGTACCAAAATAATATTTTTTGGAGTTCATTTGAATTTATTTGTGTTATGAGCATTTATTTGAGATCGTTGTTTTCGCACTAAATAGATTCGAACATCACCGAAAACTTCATCATTGCTTCAAGCCAAGACCAAGACTAAGACCAATCCACACTTGAGCAATGCAAGTCCTTACCATTGATCATGTTGAACCTACATTTCAAATGCAAAGTACTTCAATTCCAAATTATTACTTGCATGCTAATTATTATTTACGAGATGCTATATTAAAGGTTGATAAATTACTATTTACGAGATGCTATATTAAAGGTTGATACCTAGTTATGCCAAAGTTGATTTTCATTATGAATCCCCACCTTGATTGTTGATACCCATAATACCTTGTCACCCTAAGGATATTTATTATATAAGTAAAATCTCTTGTTGATTAAATAAACATGACTATTGGTTGTGCTTAGACGAATAGGACACAAATGTTGCTACAACGAGAACTTGGGTACATTTGAACCGTAATGTGGTAACATGGGTTATCACTGGAAATAGAAAAATATTTTTATAAATGGTTGAGACTTGGGCGGGTGGTTAGTTCAGATCGGTACAGTGTATACGCAGTGGGTTGGTTGATTGTATAGCCTGAGTCGATTAAGGATCGAATCATGTGTTCCATCCACAACTACTAAGTCATGTAACCATAAGTCTAGTATGAGATAGACCTGGACTATTACTCTACTTAGCTTCGACTCGAAGACCTATGCCCTAATTATATATTAAGTCGAGAAGGGTCGTGACTCCCCAACAACTGAGGGTCCCTAATTAAAGATGCACCTGGAGAGGGGCATTATGGGAAGTGGCCCTGTAACGAGCACTGTCCAAGTCATTGCGGGGTTTTTACCTGCCAGAGCGGGTTTAGTGTCGAAGCTGGGGATTGGAAAAGATTTGTGATAATCACTTGGTCGCACACCCATAGAAGTGTGTCGAACTGGTTATCTCTTATGGGTAAAGCTGTACATCCTCTGTAGAGTGTTTTTAATTCTATTTGAATAGTCGTGCCCCTAGTTATGAGCATTGCGAGGAAATTCACACTAGTTAGTTTTATTAAATTAAAATTTGTGAACTTAAACATATTGGGTAAACATGGTGGTCATGATCTGCGACATGCTAGTTATGCATGGTTGCTAGTCATTGCGACATGCTGGTTAAGCATGGTCGTTGTGAACAGGACATGCTGGTGAAGTATGGTCACTGGGTTTGGGACATGCTGGTGAAGCATGGTCTCTGGATGTTGCGACATGTAGGGAAAGCATGGTCGTTTGGAAAGTTAGGACATGCTGATTAAGCATGGTCTCATGGTTTTGTGGCATGCTGGTTAAGCATGGGCGTTCGGTTTGTGACATGCTGGTTAAGCATGGTCGCTAGGATGTGGTCATACTAGTGAAGCATGATCGAGATAATAATTGCTTACACAAAAGAAACTTTGTTTTTTAAAGTTAAACATGCTAAATCATAGGTTTAGAAAATAATTATAGTACTTGAGCAAATTAGCTTTGTGCTAAAATAAACATACAACCCCTCCCTTGGAAGACTTTCATCTGTATAATTGCATTTGCGGTGAGGGCTTGCTGAGTTCTTTTGTACTCATGGTTGCTCAAATATATGGATTCAAACTATGAAGCTAAAGATCCAGTGTACGGATACTTCTATGCATCCGGCTATGGAAATGATGAAGATGGCTAGCCCCAGTCGGTTGCCTATGGCAATACATAGAGGCCATGCTTTTCTGTTGTTCTTTCCGCTGCTACTCTGTTCCGTTGAACTATTTGGCATGTCAACCCATTTTGTAAACCTTGGCCTTAAGGCCTATTCACCCTGTCATGTATTGATTAATTACTCATTTATGTATGTGGTGTATGGATATGATATTTCCCGATATCTACACTGTGTGGGCTAGCTATTGATCATGGGACTAGCTAAGAATACACAGAGGGTTCTGGATGCAAATCTGAGTCCCCACGCTGGCGAGGTGGGGCGGCAGTGGTGGGCTTTGACCGTTGGAGGCGACTGGAGGGTGGTGGCACGTGCGGTGATTAGTGGAGTGGCTGGAGGCTGGAGGAGTGGAGCCGCCCGTGGTTGGAGTTGGAGACAAGGAAGAGGATAAGGTCAATATGAAGAGGAAAAAGGAAACAAGTGGGGGGCAAGGAAAAAAATTAGGAGGGAATAGGAAATAATACAAAAGAAGTGGAGGGAAAGGGGAAATTGAGAAAAGAAAAGATGCTATAGAAAATGAAAAATAAAATTGATTGTGTGTAATTGTAATGGACATTGACACAAATATTTGGGGGAAAAGAAACTAAATTTTATTAATTGTTGGGTGTAGATACAAAATTACTATCTCGTTAAAAACCTTACACCCCAGTGTGGAGTACCCCCGGTAAGAAAAAGAGTATAGTAACTACATGTACATACTGTCATACATAGACTAGTTGACGTTGAGATTCTCTAGGTCGGTTGTCGCATCCGCGATCTCCGAATCCTCGAGTTGATGTTGCGTCCGTTCATCTACACTTTCAGTTTTTGAGGCATGTGAGTGCCTTAACAATCTTAGGTGTGAGGGATGACCTCCTTGCCTTGAGTATCCTCCCCACTGTACTGAAAGTGGCTTCCGATGGGACAATCAACACCTGAACCACAAGTACATCTCATGCAAAATGTGACAGCACGGGATAACTAGGCTGGTGGTTCTTCCATCACAACAGGAGGTTGACATCGTTGCCCTCTGCGAGGTCAAGTTCGGTGTCCGCAAAAGGTGTGTCGAGGTAGTGGTTGATCTCTACTCTTGGATTCCATTGTGACTTGAGATGACTTGTTTCTCCACCTGAATGTGCAGATAATATAGCATGCCAATATTTACAAGTGGCATATGCTACCTGACGCTTGTCATCCATTTCTGTGTTGTACTCCATATGTTGCTAACACCATGCACATCAGCCGCTGGAGCCTCCACTCGCTACTTGCACCGAACCCAGTGTTCGGGGGGTGGACAAGTGGACAGCCTCCGAGGCAGACAAGTTGGTGTCTAGGAAGCCCTCCATTCCGTCCATATGATGGTCATCCTTGTCATAGTCTCCTATGCCCGGGGAGAGTTGTAGTACAAACAGATTGCTAAACCTCTGCTAGAAGTTCATGTGATTGTTTTTCATTACAAAAGCTCATGTGTATTCAGTTACTCCATTAGTGTCTAACTTCTTATCACTTAAAAGTTAAACTCGACTAGAAGTGCACATGATTTCTTCGATCTACACCCATTTTAAACAATTTTCTTATTGATGGCTACTTGAGGATGCTTGTGGTGTTTATTGTACCGATATCATTGATGGTGAAAATATCTACTTTCTCTAATGCAAAAAAAAAAAAAAATCTATGGCACATTTGAACCGTAATGTGGTAATATGGGTACATTTGAACCGTAATGTGGTAATATGGGTTATCACTGGAAATAGAAAAATATTTTTATAAATGGTTGAGACTTAGGCGGGTGGTTAGTTCAGATCGGTACAATGTATACGCAGTGGGTTGGTTGATTGTATAGCCTGAGTCGATTAAGGATCGAATCATGTGTTCCATCCACAACTACTAAGTCATGTAACCATAAGTCTAGTATGAGATAGACCTGGACTATTACTCTACTTAGCTTCGACTCGAAGACCTGCGCCCTAATTATATATTAAGTCGAGAAGGGTTGTGACTCCCCAACAACTGAGGGCCCCTAATTAAAGATGCACCTAGAGAGGGGCATTATGGGAAGTGGCCCTGTAACGAGCACTATCCAAGTCATTGCGGGGGTTTTACCTGCCAGAGCGGGTTTAGTGTCGAAGCTGGGGATTGGAAAACATTTGTGATAATCACTTAGTCGCACACCAATGGAAGTGTGTTGAACTGATTATCTCTTGTGGGTAAAGCTGTACATCCTCTGTAGAGTGTTTTTAATTCTATTTGAATAGTCGTGCCCCTAGTTATGAGCATTGCGAGGAAATTCACACTAGTTAGTTTTATTGAATTAAAATTTGTGAACTTAAACATATTGGGTAAACATCGTGGTCATGATCTGCGACATGCTAGTTATGCAGGTTGCTGGTCGTTGCGACATGCTGGTTAAGCATGGTCATTGTGAACATGGCATGCTGGTGAAGTATGGTCACTGGGTTTGGGACATGCTGGTGAAGCATGGTCTCTGGATGTTGCGACATGTAGGGGAAGCATGGTCGTTTGGAAAGTTAGGACATGCTGGTTAAGCATGGTCTCATGGTTTTGCGGCATGCTGGTTAAGCACGGGTGTTCGGTTTGCAACATGCTGGTTAAGCATGGTCGCTGGGATGCGGTCATACTAGTGAAGCATGATCGAGGTAATAATTGCTTACACAAAAGAAACTTTGTTTTTTAAAGTTAAACATGCTAAATCATAGGTTTAGAAAATAATTATAGTATTTGAGCAAATTAGCTTTGTGCTAAAATAAACATACAACCCCTCCCTTGGAAGACTTTCATCTGTATAATTGCATTTGCGGTGAGGGCTTGCTGAGTACTTTTGTACTCATAGTTGCTCAAATATGTGGATTCAAACTATGAAGCTAAAGATCCAGTGTATGGATACTTCTATGCATCCGGCTATGGAAATGATGAAGATGGCTAGCCCCAGTCGGTTGCCTGTAGCAATACATAGAGGCCACGCTTTTCTGTTGTTCTTTCCGCCGCTACTCTGTTCTGTTGAACTATTTGGCATGTCAACCCGTTTTGTAAACCTCGGCCTTAAGGCCTATTCACCCTGTCATGTAATGATTAATTACTCATTTATGTATGTGGTGTATGGATGTGATATTTCCCGGTATCTACACTGTGTGGGTTAGTTATTGATCATGAGACTAGCTAAGAATACACAGAGGGTTCTGGATGCAAATCCGAATCCCCATGCCGGAGAGGTGGGGCGGCAGTGGTGGGCTTTGACTGTTGGAGGCAACTGGAGGGCGGTGGCACGTGCGGTGATCAGTGGAGTGGTTGGAGGCTGGAGGATTGGAGCCGCCCGTGGTTGGAGTTGGAGATAAGGAAGAAGATAAGGTCAATATGAAGAGGAAAAAGGAAACAAGTGGGGGAAAGGAAAAAAAATTAGGAGGGAAAATGAAAAGGAGTGGAGGGAATGGGAAATAATACAAAAGAAGTGGAGGGAAATGGGAAAATTGAGAAAAGAAAAGATGCTATAGAAAATGAAAAATAAAAATGATTGTGTGTAATTGTAATGGACATTGACACAAATATTTGGGGGGGGGGGGAAAGAAACTAAATTTTATTAATTGTTGGGTGCAGATACAAAATTACTATCTCGTTAAAAACCTTACACTCCAGTGTGGAGTACCCCCGATAAGAAAATAATATAGTAACTACATATACATACTGACATACATAGACTAGTTGGCGTTGAGATTCTCTAGGTCGGTTGTCGCCTCCACGATCTCTGGATCCTCGAGTTGATATTGTGTCCGTTCATCTACACTTTCAGTTTTTGAGGCATGTGAGTGCCTTAACAATCTTAGGTGCGAGGGACGACCTCCTTGCCTTGAGTATCCTCCCCACTGTACTGAAAGTGGCTTCCGATAAGACAATCAACACCTGAACCACAAGTACATCTCATGCAAAATGTGACAACACGAGATAAATAGGCTGGTAGTTCTTCCATCACAACAGGAGGTTGACATCGTTGCCCTCTGCGAGGTCAAGCTCGGTTTCCGCAAAAGGTGTGTCGAGGTAGTGGTTGATCTCTACTCTTGGATTCCATTGTGACTTGAGATGACTTGTTTCTCCACCTGAGTGTGCAGATAATTTAGTATGCCAATATTTACGAGTGGCATATGCTACCTGACGCCCGTCCTCCATTTCTGTGTTGTACTCTATATGCTGCCAACACCATGCACATCAGTCGCTGGAGCCTCCACTCGCTACTTGCACCGAACCTAGTGTTTGGGGTGGACAAGTGGACAGCCTCTGAGGCAGACAAGTTGGCGTCTGGGAAGCCCTCCATTCTGTCCATATGATCATCCTTACCATAGTCTCCTATGCCCGGGGAGAGTTGTAGTACAAACAGATTGCTAAACCTCTGCTAGAAGTTCATGTGATTGTTTTCATTACAAAAGCTCATGTGTATTCAGTTACACCATTAGTGTCTAACTTCTTATCACTTAAAAGTTAAGCTCGACTAGAAGTGCACATGATTTCTTCGATCTACACCCATTTTAAACAATTTTCTTATTGATGGCTACTTGAGGATGCTTGTGGTGTTTATTGTACCGATGTCATTGATGGTGAAAATATCTACTTTCTCTAATGCAAAAATATATATATATCTATGACACATTCGTTTGTATTTCATGCACTTTAGTTATAATTTTTCTACCATTCACTACCCATGCTATAAATGGAGTGGAGGAAGTGAAAAAAATATAGAAGAATAAAAACATTAATAAACTTCCCTCCTTTATTTGTTATGTTTTACAACACTACAGATATTTTATAGATATTAATTTTTAGATGCTATACTATATTACTAAAAACCATAAAGTTGTAATACTATGATATTATTTTATCAATGGATGAGACTGTCATCTTCATATTTTAAAATATGTGAAGGGTTAAATATAAAAAAGTTACAAACAAATGCAGTATTAAAATTTGTTTTGAATTGAATGATGTATAACCTTGAACGGTCAAAATTCGCCGTGATGTTTGCTCTTACTGCCTTGACGTGCTTGTGCTTGTGTACTACCACCACGAGCCAATTGTTGAACGCCATTTTTTCTTTGTGCTAGTTCTAATCCTGTACAGCATGAACAGGGCCGTTCCTGAGTTTTTTTGGGCCTAGGTCGAGTACTAATACGGAGGCCTAATTCACTCTCTCAAAATATCTATATATATTTCTATATACGTATATATAGTCTTATAAATACACATCAATTAAGAAGATAATATTCGATGCACTAAAATAACTTATATAGAATATCTCAAAGTTCATAAAGTGGACAAATGTAATAATAAATTACTTACTTGGCGCTTGACATTATTTTAAACAATTTCTTCTAACATTTCGAGATGCAAAGTCATTGATTATACTATTGATATCGATCTCATCCAATAACTTCTTCTCGATGCTTGTGATATCGTGACCAATAGAGATATCAACTCATTCGAATTTTATGACTAAGATAATGATAATGAATTTCTTTGTTCGAATAAATGCGAGGTGGTCTTGCATTACAAAGTCAAATGCGCTATCATCTCAAAGACAAGCTAAGAAATTGCCATTATTATCATTGTAAAGCGCTCAATGCTTCCTCTAAAAGCCAAGTTGCGTTTGCAAGAAATTTCACAATTGAAACTATTCTTAATAAAACTTGCCTCAAACGTTCTTTCTCCTTTGTGATTTTCTTTGCAATTCTTTGTCAATTGTTTGCTTTTTCCATGATCTAGCTCTCAATTCATTCCAACTGTTCATATTACTAATATGCTCGTCACTATTTTCGTGATCTTTAAGCTTCTCACTAATATGCCTCCAATTTCTAAACCCATCATTTGCTAAGGTACTCGGACTCTTGCTAGTGCTAGACTTGAAGATCTTACAGCAGAAACAAAATACTTTGTCAACATGCTTCGAATAAACTAACCATTTTCTATCATGTAATTCTCCATTGTTTAGTTTTCTAGAATAATGGGCATATGAAAAATGTCTTGAGGCAGCATCTAGAGGGAATTCGATGTTTTCTTCTCTTATAGGCCCTTTCTCGACTAATATGTCTCGTGCTTTATTATCAAGATTATCCCAATTTCTTGGATCATAAATATCTGAAGTGTAAACTGGTTGCTCATCAATACTAGCAGACTATTCACCAGCCACCAGCAGGGCCGTTCCTGAGTTTTTTTGGGCCTAGGTCGAGTACTAATACGGAGGCCTAATTCACTCTCTCAAAATATCTATATATATTTCTATATACGTATATATAGTCTTATAAATACACATCAATTAAGAAGATAATATTCGATGCACTAAAATAACTTATATAGAATATCTCAAAGTTCATAAAGTGGACAAATGTAATAATAAATTACTTACTTGGCGCTTGACATTATTTTAAACAATTTCTTCTAACATTTCGAGATGCAAAGTCATTGATTATACTATTGATATCGATCTCATCCAATAACTTCTTCTCGATGCTTGTGATATCGACCAATAGAGATATCAACTCATTCGAATTTTATGACTAAGATAATGATAATGAATTTCTTTGTTACGAATAAATGCGAGGTGGTCTTGCATTACAAAGTCAAATTCTGCTATCATCTCAGCACAAGCTAAGAAATTGCCATTATTATCATTGTAAAGCTGCTCAATACTTCCTCTAAAAGCCAAGTTGCGTTTGCCAAGAAATTTCACAATTGAAACTATTCTTAATAAAAACTTGCCTCAAACGTTCTTTCTCCTTTGTGATTTCTTCTTTGCAATTCTTTGTCAATTGTTTGTTTTTTCATGATCTAGCTCTCAATTCATTCCAACTGTTCATATTACTAATATGCTCGGCACTATTTTCGTGATCTTTAAGCTTCTCACTAATATGCCTCCAATTTCTAAACCCATCATTTGCTAAGGTACTCGGACTCTTGCTAGTGCTAGACTTGAAGATCTTACAGCAGAAACAAAATACTTTGTCAACATGCTTCGAATAAACTAACCATTTTCTATCATGTAATTCTCCATTGTTTAGTTTTCTAGAATAATGGGCATATGAAAAATGTCTTGAGGCAGCATCTAGAGGGAATTCGATGTTTTCTTCTCTTATAGGCCCTTTCTCGACTAATATGTCTCGTGCTTTATTATCAAGATTATCCCAATTTCTTGGATCATAAATATCTGAAGTGTAAACTGGTTGCTCATCAATACTAGCAGACTATTCACCAGCCACCAGCGTGATTACGTGAAAGGCTAAAAGCCTTCTCTAGTTCTTTACGTTGTTGCACTTGATGTCTTGATTGGACCATACTCCATATGAGCCCACATACATTACTAAGTATACTAGTACTAGTACTAATGTACTATATGGGGTGGGGCCTATGTAAATTTGAGGCCTAGGGCGATGGCACACGCTGCCCACCCCCAGGGCCGGCCCTGGCCACCAGCGTGATTACGTGAAAGGCTAAAAGCCTTCTCTAGTTCTTTACGTTGTTGCACTTGATGTCTTGATTGGACCATACTCCATAGGAGCCCACATACATTACTAAGTATACTAGTACTAGTACTAATGTACTATATGGGGTGGGGCCTATGTAAATTTGAGGCCTAGGGCGATGGCACACGCTGCCCACCCCAGGGCCGGCCCTGAGCATGAATCTGGTTTTTATATGGGAGCAAAACCATGGCAGAGATCTCGTATGCATGCTAACAGTTGTGGACTTTGCACTCAACATTGTCGCTGCTATTTCCTGGATTTTCATATGTGGCGAACATAAGGTTATGGACAAATTTTCATTTGTTATGTTCAATAATTATTTTTTAAATGTTTTGAATTATTGGTTGCCCAAACTTTGAGCTATGCGTTGACGGTGGTATCCAAGAAAGTAATGTGGTTCTTGAGAGAGATGGTACATTTCTAGTGTTGTTTTGATAAATAAGAGTATTATCTTAACTATTATGTTCTAGTTTCAAAATTATTGATAGGCATCATACATCGCATAGTACTTGGAGGCATGCTTTTAGTAGTTAAGTACATAAACTCCGATTATAGCCCGACCCAAGCAGAACCCGACAGGGAACCAGACCAGAATCCATCCAATTCGCTAGCGCCTAGCTACCGAATCATGGGGTGCCTCCAAGCACGGGCATCCTGTTGCGTAGCATCCCTCGATCGATCAGTATGTCCATGATCCACTGACGTGTACTCGGCCGGGATGATCGATGGATCTACTTCTGAACCGTTTCAGTCTCCGTGTTAACACGCTTGTCCAAGTGGTAGATCTCTCTCCTGCACCTTGCTGCTCTAGGTATCCATTGATCCTTCCATATACTCACGTACGTGTGCTCCATTCCCTACCCTCCAGATGAGCCCAGCCCCTCCTTTAGCAGCTCTCTTCCAAGCACAGGACAGTACACCCTGCCTCCAGAAAACAAGCATGATGGAACCATCTTCAGTAACACTCGCATTACGATTCGGGGCACATGCATCAATTCGCCGCCACCCTTGCCTTGCGAGCGTTGCCACGATTAAATACCTGCAAATATCGAAACCCCGATCCCTTTTGGCTTACACCAATGATGCGAAGATACCCATCGAGTGTGCCGCCGGCTGGTACTGCTTGTGATACCTATTTCACTATCAGAAAAATCGGCGGTAACCGGTTGTACCGGTCCGGATCAGTAAAAATGTAGAGACCATATAGTTCGGTTCTAGTCTAGGTGATGACATCGTTGTCGAGTAGTTTGGGGAGTGAATTCTCAATTTTACTAATTGTCGGTTGCTGTCAGGCATCAGGCAGTCTCACCGGCTATAGGGGCGGTTAGACCGGCGGTGCAAGGATATGCCATATGGACACCAAATACTTGTGTAGGAGTATTTGGGGATGTATGGTGCTATTGAAAATGCAAATTGGACGTGAAACTAGATAGAGATAACTAAAGAGTCTAGAGAGGGGTGTTTTCTGTTTTTTGGTAAGCGGTTTGACCGACCACCACATGGCGGTTAGACTGGTCCACTGTTACCGGGGAGCATGGTCAGACTAGCCAGTGCAGTCAGACTGGCCAGTGGTTGGTAGTCTGATCGGCCAAGGGCTAGCAGCCAGACCAGCTTGGTGGAGGCGATTTGGCCGGTCATGGCGGTTCAATGCACAATGACCTGTGCTGAATTTTCAGAATTGACCTAGGGTCATGGATTTATTGCATATGGGTTGCATGATGCGTATTTTGACTAATGTGGGTCAAGTTGTGAAGAACTTATGCCCAAAAAGGCTGCTTGGTCTATTGTTATGTAGGTAGTTTGGAATCAACTGTGGTCAACAGTGAGGAAGACAGGGACTTGGTTATGAGAATCCAGGTACAGAACGGTCATGGATACCAGATGAGATGGTTGGACTCAAGTAAGATGCAAGATGGACAAAAATCATAGAAGACAAAGTTTGAGCAAAGATCTTTTGAGGTAAAGTGATGCTTCCGGGGGCGAAGCTTTGAAGGTATGTGTTTTTTACTCATCAATTGTGTCAATTGATGATTTTGTGTGTTGTGTCGTGCTACATGACAACTTTCTTATTGGTGTTGGTTGTAAGACTCAAGAGCTACATCATGGTGAGGCGAACGGGACCGGGACTAAGCTAAGAGAGCTTAGGTCCAGAACAATCAAGGTGCTAGATGACTGAGGTTACTGGGGTGGTTATAAGCCGAGAAGACAAGGAACTAGAGCGGGAGCTACCAGTGATGGACATGATGGTCAACGGCAAGGTGGACCGGTACTAAGCTCAGGGAGGAGCTAAGGTCCAGGATGGTCAGTGAAGCCGGGTGCGATCATGGTGCATGGTAAGATGTATAGTGTGCCAATTGACTTGGGCTCATTTGCAAGCGAGGATGGTTCAATGGGATCTAGACGCGTGAGAGGCTTGGCAGGAAGTCATTCAAACCACATGGATGATGGCAAAACATGGGCAATGTTTCGATGTAGAGGAATCGGGAAAGGTCGTTAGAGGGGCATTTTGGTAAATTGCCAAATACAAAAAAAGTGGTGGTGTGTGAAACCACGATGAAGTGGATTAGGTCAAGGATACTCCATGGAGGGCAAGGCATGATCGATTTGGTCTAATGGAGCTAAAGATGAGGAGGTGCTTTGAGAAGCGTGCATGAGTGAGATAACCGTTCGTGTGTGGGTTTAATAGGTGCTTGTTAGGGTTTCTCTCAAGACCTAATCTCTACTATATAAGGGTTGGTGCTGAATTGCTTCAACCAAGCCAAGGAATCCTAATGTAAAAATTGAAAAGAGGAGGTTAGGGTTTAATAGATGTATTGAGATAGATGAAAGCACTTATGTATGTGCTACCCTAGTAGCTTTGTCCTCCCATGGGAGTGACTTCAAACATTCATCTCCAAGCAGAAATCAAATCTCCAAGTTCGTCCAAGTCTTCCTCACATATACTTAAGTGTTGATTTCTTGTTTTAGCTTGGTTTTTGGTGTTTCCTCTTCCCCTCTTAATCTTGCTTTATACCTAGAACGTGTAAGTGATGGAGATATCTTTTGAAGACTAGATCTCATCCATTTAGACACTTTCTATTGCAAGTTCTTGAGTTTGTCCGATTTTGGTTAAAGGGTGATTTTGGGGGGTTTGCTCTTGAGAAATTTTAGCTTGATTCTTTCTTTGATTTAGGATGCTAGGACGTGTGGGAAACCATCCTTAGCCATCTTGGATTGATTCCTCCCATGAGATCCTCTCTATCATCATTTTCGTATTTGGTGCAGTTTTAGTGCAACTTGCCTTGGATTGCAAAGTTCAAATCTTGGGAAATATTTGCTTCGATCTCTTCATGGATTAGGTTCACAATATCATAGGCAAGGTGCATGCAAAGTTTCAAGTAATTTAGAGCTATGGATTGAAAGTTACATCGATTCTTGGATTTAGAATCATAGTGATTTTCAGCTCTATCTTGAGGGAGAGATTATACCACCCGGAGGAGAGGATAGACCGCTCGGAGTCAGACCACCCAAGAGGAGTGGTAAGACCACTCATTGGTTGGAGGTCAGACCGCCCGGGCAAGCTCTGGCGCATTTTGTTCAGTTTTTCTTGGAGATTTCGTTGTGAGGGTTTAGGTTTTGATCTTCATAGCCTCGTATAGCTATTGGAGTGAAAGAATCTTGAACTCCTTAAGAAGAAATAAATTGAAGAGGTTGTTGTTTGTGTGGCATCTATTTAATCCCCCCTTCTAGTCACCTTCTCGGTCCAACAAAAAAATATCGGTCCGAAAAAGTTCTAAATTTAACATTTAAATTTAAATTTATGAACAGTAATTCAGCCAGTAACCAACTCAATTCAAAATTTCAGTTTAAATTGGATAGTTCAAACCGTTCAGTAGAAATCGGTTATCGCCGGTAACCAGTACCAGGTGTACCGGGTTTGATATTCTCCCGTAACCGGTTTTTGAATCCTTGTTCACTAGTACTTGTTTTCCCACCTTGGACAGCCAGCCCTTGACACCGATCAAGTGAAGAATGCTAGATGGGGCTGAGGGGGAGAAAGTAAAATGACATGTAATAGGATAGAAGTAAAGTAAGGAATGTAATGTGATGGCCAAGGCTGGAACAAGAGTGTTAACAACCTAGCTGTATGGAGGCCGGTTTCATTTATAAAATGAAGCTAGGGTTTCTTACAATTGGGAAAAGCATCCATAGTACCCTACTACTCGTGCATATTTATCAGACTTTACTGTATTTTGCAATTTTTCCTTTATGTATGAATTTGGATTGTACCAGACTGTTTGATGTATGTTTGGTAAGTTTATCTCGTGTTAGCTTTAACCTTAGAGCACCTCTTCTATTTTCGTCCAGGCTTCGCCGCTAGGAAAAGCAATAATAATCCAATGGGGAAAAACCATAATGCACATTACTAATGTTGATCAGCAGTTGATGAGTAACACTAGTTGTCAACTGAGTTCTGCAGTTTTAACAAGATTTAAAAGTTCATTGTGGAAAAGCTGTGCTATTTCGGTTGTTTTATTGATGCTTTGTCTGAGAGGTGTGTGTTATCCGTAGAAACTGTACAAGCCACAATGATGTTGTGTGCTTGTTATCGATCTGGTGTAGGTCTTTTGTCGGATTTTGAGTAGTTATCTCAACTTTGCAATTA
This sequence comes from Ampelocalamus luodianensis, assembly GCA_036346255.1. Taxonomy (NCBI): domain Eukaryota; kingdom Viridiplantae; phylum Streptophyta; class Magnoliopsida; order Poales; family Poaceae; genus Ampelocalamus; species Ampelocalamus luodianensis. The sequence continues at coordinate 43,401,250 of CM070638.1, read as the reverse complement.
AAAATAGAACCGGGGTGTTTCCCTGTGTTTATAATATACATGGTTTGTCCTTGCGCTGGTCAAGCAACCCTGGCACAAAGGATTTCTGTAAAATTCATGTGTTCCAGGTAGAGTCTACATAGGGGTGGCAATAGCGACAGTTTCCGGGTATGCCCCCGCTCCCCGGCCTCAGCCCCGCTAAGGGCATGTACAATAGTACAGATAGCTGTTGTCTATAGCAACTCTCTATGTCACCTGTAGATAGCACTAAAGACAACTCATACAATGGTACAAGCAGCTGCTGTCATTTTAGTTGTCTTTATAGAACACACAATCTTTAATGTTTTTCTTGTTTCTCGTGATACAGTCGGCTACAGGATTGTAGACAACAACTTTCTCTCTCTTCATTATCTTTCATCCATCTCAGCAAAAATCCTACATGACAGTGACTATAGACGGCTGACATAAGCCCATTGTACATGCTCTAAGCTTCCAGGGGCAGGTGGCATTGGGGCTCGACCCCATGGGGATCCCGTGGGGATTAAAGTGTAGGTTAAAGATTTTTTTTAAAATTAATGTAACTTTATTTATTAATTTGTATTTAGGCATAATTGTTTTTCAAAATATATATTCTAACATGTAGATTTAAACTTTAGTCCAAATATGCAAGACAAGAATACATCTCCTGTAAAAAAAACTATAATTTATAATAAAAATCTATAATTTATAATAATTTTTTTAACGGTCCCCATAGGACGCCACGGGAAGGGCGACCCTTCCCGTGGGGGCAGATCAACCCCATCCCTACCCCCCAAGGGAATATTCCCCACGGGGCCTCACTCCCATGGGAAATTGCCACCCCTACACCTACATGTTGTACATGCATGTAGCTTTTATTTGCGCACCCTCACATGCATATGTAATACTGATTTGTAAGAAATAAAATTGAAAAGGCAATTATTCAATGATAAAAACCATAATACATGTCATTGGGCCATTTTGAATGCAATCCATATGATTACTACAGAATCCTCATGTTCCAAACGTGGCATAAAATACATTGTTTGCTGTTTGTGTTGTCGGATAAATCAAGCCCAACAGTACAATTGTACAAACTAATTAGGAGGTGTCTATGAGGGACTCGAGTACAAATTTGTGAGAGACAGTACTCGAATTTTGAGCCGTCCGATTAACATAAAAAAATCGAGCGTTCCACCCGTGGGCTTTGGGGGTCGAGTGCTCTGAGCATTTCAAGGAGGGCTTTGGGTTGTGTTCTTTCCATTATGGGCTGGGCTTCTTTTGTGCAATGGGCTGCGAACAACAGATTTAATGGTATATGTGTTGCTCGAAATATGAATAGGCCCATATCAAGTTATGCTACCTTATAGTAACATTATGTTATTTTTTATATAAGATAAAAACATTTTTTTACATATATTACATTCTATAAATTTAGTAAAAATGCAAGTAAATTAATTTTTACATTGAATTAACTTCTTTTAATGTAAAACACACGTACACAAACAGATAACTACCATAACTACTAACACAGAGCTCACAACTACAAAAACACATCCACTACTACTTCTATGAGCTGACAACGAACACAACACATCCACAAACAGTTAACTACTACTGCTACCAAATCTTAACAAAACACGATATTGACAAGATGGAGACTGCTACTACAACTACACTACGAACAGATCACCAACCAAAAACATCACACAAAGATTTCACTGATTCACAAGGATTACAGCATAATCACATCTCATACATCACAACAAAACTGATCAAATACTAGAATAGTGAATAATTCTTGTAACAACAGTAAGTAGTAAGAGGACCATTAAAGAATAGTGTAAAATTGGATGGAAGAAAGGAGTAACCGAGGAGGGCAACAGTAGCAGAGGAAGATACAGGGGTTGTTGGAGAGAAGAAGGGGTAGCAGTCTAGGTCGAGCATGGGATTGCCGTGGTTGGGGAAGAAGAGGTCGAGGACACCGGTGTAGTCGAAGTCGAGGGGAAGCAGTGGGGTCACCACGTCGTCTTAGATGGTGTCCTACAAGGCAGCGGCTCAACCGGAGTAGGGCTCAACAGGAACACACCGGCATCGGTCATCATCGTTGTCAACCGCAGGGGAGGAAGTGAAGCAACACTTGGGATCAAGGTTGAGGAACCAGGGGATGGAGAGGCAGCGCAGATTGGCGATAGCTCAACCGAAGAAGGGATAGATGAGTACGCACCAACATCGGTCATCAGTGGCGGCCGCGTCGGAGGAGGCGAAGCAACACTTGGGGTCAAGATCAAGGAACAGGGGATGGAGAGGTGGTGGAAATCAATGGCGGCGTGGGTTGGAGTTGGAGTTGGCGGCAACACAGAGGAAGGGATTTGGGGATGCGGCGACTCGATGGAGAGATGGAAGGGAGCGGAGCTGGTGGTGGCGAGCGGACTGGTGAGGAAGTAGGTGCGGAGGATGGTGGTGATGTTGATGAGGCAACTGAAAAGAGAAATGCACAACGTGAATCACAAAGCCATCATCCGCCGGACAGAAAAATGAGTACTCGCAAGAAAAACACTCGAGTACCAATTAGCAATTCCCAACTAATTAACACATCGCTCTCCATCGCCAAAAAAAAAAAGTCTCCCGCGAAGATGAGACGCTGGTATGAACCGCCGCAGAGCGCTAAGCTTAATTTTTCTAGGGCAAGCGCTAAGCTTAATTAGCCGCTGATCATTTCGGCCGACCACATCCGTCATGCTTCTTCTTCGTCTACGGAGGGCGGCCGCTTGCAGACGGTGTACAGGACGAAGAACGCCCCAACGGCGAGTGGCAGCATGACAACGGCGAAGAGGGACCTCCCCAGCCAGTCTGTGTCCATCAGCGCGAACGCCATCAGAGGGGAGCAGATGACCGCAGGGTGGATAAGTGTAGTGGTTATGGTCATATGATCCGACAACGTTATACACAAACACGCTATATATATAAGAGGTTACTTATTAAAGGTTAGTGTGCGGTGACTCCAATGATACCCGTGACTCATTTTTCTAGATTTGAGCCAGACGACCACGGTCACCGGCAGCTGCAGGGAACCCAAACCTGCACGGAAAACACGCCACGTTGAGATTAATTAATTGAGAAAGGTCTACATATCTCGAAGAAGAAGATGGCATGCGAACTAATGCACGAGTATGTAATGTACGACTAAGTACTTATTTTGGTATCTTGCGCTCGGGCTGGACGTCATCGTCGTCTTCTCCGGCGGCGAGGGGCCTGTGCCGGCCATCCATGTTCGCCAAGCGGCACGGCAGACGGGTGTGAACCTGGGCCTGGGCCCTTTCTCCAAGTCCATGACTCAGAATGGGCTAGAACCATGCCGGTTTAACCGTGGACGATTTGTAAGAGGTTTCATGGAAAACAGTAAGGCTCCGCTCAACCGTGTGTTTTATCCGGTTTGAAGCGGCTCAACGACGACGTGCACAATTCAATTGGCTAAACGGACCGGACCGAGCACCAGTTCCGGCCGGTTTTAACGGTGACATGCACCGCCAGCCCGGCTGGTCCCGTTTTAGTAACTTGGACTACGGGCAACATATTGAATCAGCACTTTCGCTAAAAGGTGGATGCCCGCTGGAACGCGATCCAGCGGACGCCTGCCTACACCGTCGGATCGGAGATTGACCGAAGCGTGAATTAGATCAACCCACCACCCCGGAGTGTGTTACTGGCTTCGATGCTTCGTTCCCATGCCAAGCGCGATGTGCGAGAGCGAGTGCGACTGTTCCCACTGCTTCTGTCCCACTCCCCGCCGCCTGCCGATTTTTTTTTCTAAATAAATCATTTCTTTACAAAAAATAACCCACTCACTGAGCCACCGCACAAGTGGGCGTGACAAGACCCATTCGCGTGATAGAACCGCGACTAAGGTATGCCAACACTATCGTTGCGTAATAAGCGGACAATAATGAGCCATGTCGCCCATCATGGTTCGGTCGTGCGACTAACTGTCCGGTTGCGTCCACGCGACGCGATTGTGGCTAGTTGTGGTATGGAGACACGATCGAGGGTGATTATATGCCCAATTGGCCGATCCAGACGCCATTCCAATAGGGAAAAGAGAAGAGAGGGGAGAGGAGAAGAAAAGAGAAGAGGAGAGAGGAGGGGAGGAGAAGAGAGGAACAGAGAGTAGAGGGGCGGCGGCGGCGGCGGAGGAGACTCTCCCTGAGTTCTTCGTTTTTCGGTGAGTTTCTTGAGCTCATGTGGTTTATTGTTCATTTCAATAAAAATATGGTAGGTTAGCAACAATAAGCACGGGCTAACGCAGAGGCTATAACAGTTCATGGTTAGTGCATTTACAATTTTGTAATGCTTTCGTCCATGTTTGTATCAATCTAATGACTATTCTTCTTCCAGGTTGAGAGGATGGCACCTGATGCGAACGACTACCAGGTGGTTCGTCACCTAGTGGTGTACCTGTTGTGGCTGTTTGGTTGGGTGATGATCACGAGTACCCACGACAATAGCGTCGATGCCTGATTCATCTAGTTTGCCTAGGCGATCGCCAATGCAGATGTTGAGGCGGAACCACAATTTAACTAGGGTTCAGATGTGTTGTGTGGTATGTACTATGCACTCTGCGATGCTTACCTCAGGAGCAAGCTGACATCCCTGTTGGCCAGTATCTATGAGCAGTCCCGGTGCATCGTTAGCTTGACCTTCTTCCGCCAGATACTGGACGTTATGGGACCGTCCTCACAGCGTCCCGCTCAGTAGACCCCCCGAGCTATGGTATGTGCACAACGACACCCGGTTGCTCCCCCGCCAGACCAGGTAGGTAGCTCGGCATGGCAGCGAGTGTTCTCGTTGTATCAGCTCCCCACAGGAGGTGATGTAGTAAACATAATGTGTATTATTGTATGTATTATCACTACTAACCAAACTTGCATCTCACACCGCAGGTCCACCGACGTCTCAGTGGGCACCTCACACGGCATTGACATTCTCATCATTGGTCCCTCCCGCGATGATGCCCACACCAGGTACTTGCCACCATCGCTTTTGGTTTTGCCGTGATTGAAAACATACAAAAGCATTGAGATTTAACACATCACTACTTTCACAAACCATTTACATATCAATCAGTGCCCCCAGTACACCAATACCCACAACAAGGTGATATGGAGGACTACCTCATCGATGACCTAGTCGTACAACCCGGCGTGCTTACAGATTCACAGTTGTTTGGCACATCACCCGCGACGCATCCCATGCAGATCATGGATCTTTAGTCACACCTGCTCATGTTGCACCGCTTGGACATAGGGTCGTCCGAGCACCCAAGCGATGAAGGTCTTTGGGACCTAGACAGCGACCAGCAGGGGCCCGTCGACCCAAGCCGGGCTGGCAACAGGGACAGGGTTAGTGGCATGGATGGGGAGAAGGGGAGGGAGATGGACAAATAAATCATTAGTACCGTACATCGTATGCCTTTTATTTTGCACCTTATTATCGATATAGATGGTGGGATTTATGTACTACTGTATGCTTTAGAATTTCACATGTTACACCATTTCTTGTGGTGCTTAGGTCCCTCGGTCAGCACCGCGATGATGGAGCATGCAACGTAATTCTCAGTCCTACCTCCTCCAGTCAGCACCAGGACGAGGGGCATGCTACTCAATTCTAGGTCCTCCCCCTAGTCAGCACCACGATATAAGGGGCTTGCTACATGAATCTCACTATTACTACTAGACATCCTCCCCTACTCAATGAGAATTGGCAATAGCATGTCGCCTCCGCTTCACGCTGAATAGATAACACTCTAACCTGCGCTTTTCAGACCGAAGTGACAACACTTTGCCATCTGCTTTTCAGACCAAAATGACCAAACCCTAGTTCTAGCACGGTATATATTCATCAAGTCTATCGCTTCGTCCAAGATGGCCTATAAATTGTGCCTCCAACTTTTTAGGATGAAGTGACCATACCATGCCACCTTTTTGGTATGAGTTAACAACACGCTTTGACTTTTCCTCTCGAATTGACAACTCGCTGAGCTATCTTGTATCCAAAGATTCCTTCTGGCAGACGCGAGTGACTTCCATTCACCAAAATTTACTCCCTCAATGCTACACCCTAACCGCATATAAAACCGGGGCATACTCCACTACAACCAAGACTCCATTAGAGCTAGTTTGGAAAATAGGGAGAGGGGAGGGAGAAAAGAGGTAGAGGAAAAGAGAGGTACAGGAGATCACTCCACCCTGTTTGGGGATGTTGGACTACGAAGAGATACTCTGGAAGTGAAAATGGCATGCCAAGAAGGCATAGACGTACCCTGATAGTTCTTGTAAGGATACTCATGTACGACCAGAGTTTTCATGCCTGCAGTGCGACTTTTGGTAATGTCAAAACCCAAATATGCAAATCTGGACCCTCTGTGTGTACTGCACTAGTCCAGAATTATGCTAGTGCACAAAGTGACAACATCGATGAAATACCATTCCATATGCAAAGATAACTAATAAATAGGTAATTAACATAAATTATCAGAGTAACGACTTTAAGATCAAAACTTACAATTAATGCATCAAAAGGTGAATATCTCAATAAGCTGCAGTAGAAGGAAATATAATAACTTCAGTGAAGCACATTCATATGACCATAAGCAATCGACTGGTGTAGCACGACCTAGTTCTCCACGATCCTTGAAGTAAACCTTATTGACCAACGATGAACCGATGTAGCCTTCTTCGACTAAACAACATTGGTTATAGCAAGGTGAGTACATAGAGTACTCAGAAAGTCACACCACAGAATGCAATTATAGATGATGGCTTATTTCAAAGGGTATGGTATCTATGGTTATTTTGTATAAAAGCGACAATTGTAGTTGAATATGAATAATAGATTGAAAACATGATTGAAAATAAATAGTAATAATAATTTAACAAGTATTTTATAAAGCTCACATAGCCTAATCAATTTCTTTCACATAACCATATGAGTTAAATCACATAGCTATCCCTCCCAATTGTTTTATGAAAATCTACCCTTCATGTAAAATCCCCGAGCATGTGCATGACCAAGGACTTGGGTATTTAAATAGGTTGTTAACACTTTGTAGAGGTTGTACACTTTACCTACACGATATAACGAGTATAGCTAGCACCAATCATAACAAAATCTTTCAGAAATTTCATCTCGACAATTGACTCTCTCGATGTGCATACTGTCGACCCCAACCTCACTCGTTGGTCTGAAGCACACCGTTGGACCTGAAGACGGTGAACCACCTATAAATGTGACTTATAGAGTAGTCCACACCTCCACCCATCACAGAGTGCTTAACCTATTACCTGAGTAGTCAATGTTAAAACTCCACAACTTACTAAGTTAGACCTATCCCATACTAGGTATGTGGTAAATGCGATTGTAACTTCAGTTCAATGGTGCACAATATTAAGTCCTTACGTAACCACATTTCCATTTCCCAAATATTGAGTTCCACCATATCACAAATCCTTTCCACTTGCCTCAGTCTAAATCTTTTTTTCACCCGTTGATTAAGTGCATCACATGCCATCAACAGGTGATAACATGCAACACACGACTTTTCACAACATGTTATATAATCACTTAGTCAGGTATGATATTCATATTTCAAAATGATATCAATAACCCGTTGCATAGCTAAGCATACTAATCATATCTAACCAACCCACGTTGGTACTATGATAATGCTGACTAGTAATTAACCAAGCTAGGGTGAAAAAAGATCATGGTAATGCAATTATCAAGGTGGGCATAATCAAAGGTTGCATAGCTAATCCCAAGGTATTTAAGAATTTAGTAATTGAAATAACATGCAATACTTTGAATCAAAATAATTTTGGAAAAGTGGGTTCAACATGGTCAAATGTATAACTTACCTTGTTATAGCAATGATGTTCTTATTTTATCTTCCATCTTCTGGTTCCTTGACCTTTAGCTCATTTGGATGATTCTGGAACGTCAACGTCTAACGAGAGAGAAATCGCAAAAAAAAAAATTCAAAAAACAAAAAACAAAATAAATAAACTCCAAGTTAAAAGTTAAAGGTACTATGACGTAGGGTTTGATTTTAAATAAATTTAAAAACTTGAATGGGTTCAATCGGAGTTTGTATGAGGAAGAACGAGCTCTCGGAAGTTTGATCAGAAAGAAAATGCTGAAAAAGAAAAGGTAGAGAGAACATGTGAGACTGATAGGTGGGGTCCTTAGAATATTCCCATAATATTTTATTTCAAAAATTTTAGAAATAGGTTGAGAGAATGACAAGTGGGATCCACTGAAATAGATTGATTTTTGGGAATTAAAAGAATTCCAGAAAAAGGACGAGTGGAAGACAAGTGGGGCGACAGGCCTATGGACTAAGTCCATGGAGAGATGCTAGCCATGGTGGACCAAGCTCATGGAGCTAGGGTTTGACCCAGTTTACTGACATGCGGGGCCCGCATGTAAGCGAGAGAAGATTAAGGCTTGACTTGTTGACGGGTGGGGTCCACACATCAGAGAGAGGTAGGGTACAATTTTAGGTATTGCCATGCGAGCGATGACGAGGTGGCTTAGTGCTGAGGTGGTAGAAGGTGGCAGCCAGGTAGTAGATGACATGGCGACAACGGGGCAGCGAGGTGGCTGTGCAGACGTGGCATCGACAACAGCAGTGGCGCTCGAACCTATGACGGTCGCCAACGGCAGTGGCTACAGAAAAGGCTAGGAAGGGGTAAAATGGAAAGAGGGTGACGAGGCGAAGAGTATGACACATGCGCGGTGGCGAGGAATGGCGGCAATCGCCAGCTGTGAGGAAAACAGCGGCGGCGACGGTAGCTTGCTCAACAGCGATGATGAGGGAGGATGTCCTGGTGATGGGAGGGTGAGCACGGGATAGAACGTGAGATGGGGAAGGTGAAGGTGAGGTCCATGAGCGGTGGAGATCACTGGAGTGATGGGAAATGACTGGCGAAGGGCGGCAGCCGGAGGAGAGAGAAAAGGGAGGGATCTTTGCTCACAGTGAAGCAAACTCAGAATCAAAAGAATCAAAAGAATAGAAGTGTAGATTAGGGTGAGGGACACATGGTGACGTGAAAGAAGACGGGAGGAACTCACCACGGTGGTGGGGAACACGAAGGAGCGGTTTCGTCCACACGGGCACGATCGAAGGTGGAGAAGACAAGGTCAGCTTCGGTGATGCAACGCACAGGAGCTCGAGATGGTGAGCGCGTAGAGGAGAGGAAGGCGAGGTGAAGCCGATGGTGCAATAGGCTCGGCCCGAGGAGCTTTGATGGCGAAGAACAACGATGCGGGGCGCAACACTGGTCTTGGAGAAGAAGAGCTTGTTGGTGGCGCACGGAGGATCTCTGGCGAAGGCGGCTAGGGCATGGGAGGCGTTGGGTTGCGAGGCACGCGATGCACACAGGGACGGAGGATTTTATGGCAGCATTGTCATGCGGACCAAGCTAGAAGCAACGACGTCTGTGTCCAAGGTGCACACGAGAGCGACGGTGTCCAGCGACACAGCGCGGCGGCGTTGTAGCGGGACTGCGCGCTAGGGCGGTGACGAGTGGAGTGCAGGTTGAGGCGGGAAGAAGGTGGGGATGGGCCGGGTGGAAAAAATGGGCTGGCGGCCTGAGAAAGGAGAGAGGTGTAAATGGGCAGAGCCAATTCGGCCCACAAAGGTTAAAGGAAAAAAGGATTTAATTTTTGAATTAGAGAAAAGCTAAAAATTCAAATGGGTTCAAATAAATACCAAACTAACTCTGAAAAATCCAAAAAAAAAAAAGAAAAATTCCTTGGTGAAATTTAATTGATGTTTACATTAGTCAAATTAAATAGTTTTAATTTTAGAAATTCCCAATTAAGCTTTAATTCAAGTAAAATTGGTGAATTTTTTTAGGGACCTAAACTACACAAAAGATTTTTGGAAACCCAAATTTTGGGATGTTACAGGTAACCCAACATGGATCATTCAATCTACACATCCTTGTACCGCCGCACGGGCTTTTTACATGTGCAGGGATTGGCTGCGTAAGTGAATATCATACATCGATATTTCACATTGCATGTTGTATTTTAAAAATCGCTAACTTTACCCATGTATGACAGTCGTCGAAGCATTGCTACTTCTTCCAATGGATCGATGAACCGAAGAAGTATGACAAGGAATTGATTCAGTTGATATCATACAACAACCAAAGGAAAGATAAGAAAACTATGCATGGACATTTGGCCCATGCTACCAAAAGAGCACATGCCAACAAACAAAAGCTCTGGGAACTAAACCATGTCGAAGCTAGGCTAAAGCTCTGAATTTTTTTCAATTTAACCTTTTTTTCATTAAAACTCCACATTTATACACCTGCTCGTCTTATTTCCGATTTTGGACCGGGTGTGTGCAGTGACTCACGGCGCCGAGCTAACTGCTGACTCGGCGCCATGACTCATGGCGCGCAGAGGTACCGCCACGCGAGCATGACTCACGCGGCGCCACGGTGGCAGTGCGGTACCTCGGCGCCATGAGTCATGGCGCGGTAGTTAGCTTCGGCGCCGTGAGTCACGGCACCCCCTAGGTCCAAAATCGAAAATAAGACGAGCGGTATAAATGTGAGTTTTAAAAAAATGGTTAAATTGAAAAAATACGAGCTAAAGCTTTGGAAAGGAAAAGTTAAAAGATATATAGAATAAACTACAGATGAGCATAGAAGTACATATCTTTATATTCAAACATTTTGGTCCAAAGGTTAGGTAAGACCCACCTTGGCCTCCACTACCCTTCGCCATTGCTCCCTCGGTACACAACACCCAAAACCCTAACCACGGCCGCGTGTCCGCATCCCTACTTGCCAGTATTTGTGCCTTGCCGCCGCCACCTCTCCCCCACACCGGCGCATGGCCCCTGCAAGCACCGTTGCCATTTCTCTCAATTTAAAGGAAATGAAATCCAGAGGTGAAGGCTTCAGATCCCGGATTGAGAGTTTGACTTTGGGATTAAATTTCCAGAACTCCACGTTGAAAGTCCGGAATCTCTTATATGGCGCATCAGTCTCTATACAAATTAAAGAGTCACAAAAATTAACTTAGACATTAGAAAAATCAAAATCAGGCAACTTACAAGCAGCAAAACTGTAACAATACACATCATTGGTCTATGGCAGTACGTGTAACTGCATGAAACTTGTAGGGTGGATTTTAGTACATATACCTCTCTGCATATGACGACGAAACCCTCTGTCACATCGTGCAAACGGCAGAGGGCATACGTGCGATAGACCTAGCTTAGCTGTGCGTAACACGTGTGGCGATCTACACTGCCACACACGCAGTCTCAAACTCCTCGTGTCCGTGCTGTTGGCATGCAGAATCAATTCTTGGATCTGGTGACTGTTGTTTCTGTACCTGACAAACCTGCACCTGATCAGCAGTATTATCACACATAAACAGCGAATTAATTAATAATACACTAGCCATGTAGAACTAAACCTGGGAAACTAATTGTCTCTATCTAAGAGAAGTAAGAGGTAATATAGTATTAAGCATCCAATCTGCCGTAAGCGTGATGTTCTTTGCTCCGGCCGAAAAGGAAAAGGTAAAGGAAAGAAGGGAGAGGAGGTTCGGAGATTTCAGTAGGTAATTTGGCATTGCATGTCTTGCTTATTCTTGTTTCCTGAACTGAAAACCATGATCTCCAATCATCACACAGTGATCTACTGATCTGAATCCAAAATTGCACTGAAGAAGCAACAATTTGTCTTACCTCAAGAGACAAGAATTGAAAGGTTAACATCATCAGGATGATATATACATTAGCAAATTTCATGTGCAAAGAGAAGCTAAATAAAAGCTGGGAGATTACTAGGAAGAGGGTGGCCTGGCATGGCGGATGAGAGCCACTCTGGCTAGCCAAGAAGACCGGCCCATGCAGCCACATTAACTGCATCCATCACAAGGATTTCTCCACAAAACCCTTGCCATCACCATGGCTGCTGATGGATCGATCAGCTAACAGAGGGCAAGCATAGGCAAGTCATTCTTGGCTACCAAAGGCAGGAGGCTCTCCATCTCCATGCAAGGCTTCCCCTCTTCTTCACTTGCTCCTTGGTTTTGGCTTCTCCTTGGCTTAGTGTGTGGCATCACTGATAGCTTACACCAGGTATTTATAATGTGGACGAGGAGAGGGGTCTGGACAGCTGGTGCTTGAATGCCACGTTTCAGACAATGGTATTGTCGGGATCCGAATATACAAATCCGGACCCTTTGTGTATTCTACACTAGTCTAGTATCACACTAGTACACACAATAGAAACATACATGAAATATCAATCATTCAACGAAATAACTAAGAAAAATATCCAAATTTTATTGAATAATGCACTACAACAGAACTGGGTTGTAGAGGCGACATCTTTGTATAGTAGAGGCACTTTTTTCCGCCTGTAGGTAGTTGTAGAAGTGTTTTCGAAAACGCCTTATAAATGCTTTCTCATATATCATCTCTATGACAGTAGTAGCATTTTTCAAGCGTCTCTACGGGATATGTGGCATTACGAAAGACGTTGCACTACGCCTTAACAAATAAAATATAAAAAAAAGTGTGCATTCTTGCAAAGGTTGGTACTCAAACTCAACACCTCATGAGAAATATTTCTCTTAGACTTGTCAAACTAGCCACCTCAACCTCACATGTTTAGTTGTGTGTTGCAATATTATTAAGTAGTTCTTTCAACACATATCAAACACCGAAAAAACGCCTCTAAAGAGTTGGAAAGCATCTAAAAACTGTATTTACACAACATAACCTTTATGTGAATTAGAGAGTGCCTAAAAAATGTCTCTATACAACAACAACAACAACAAAGCCTTTGATCCCAAACAAGTTGGGGTAGGCTAGGAATGAAACCTCCTTAAAGTCAAATAGACGAGAACTTTGCAAATAAAAAAATAAAAATAATAAAAATATAAAATAATAATAAAACCTACAAGGCTAAAACCCTAAGCTGTACATCCCGTCATCCGAGCCGAGAGCCTAAAACATAGCCCCCAAAACCTTCTTAAGGTTCCGGTACGTGGATCGCTAACTTCCATGCGCTCCTATCCAAAGCTAATTATTTAGCTACATTCCAATCCCTTAAATCTCTTTTAACTACTTCCTCCCACGTTAGTCTTGGTCGATCTCTGTCTCTTCTTACGTTTTCAGTACGTCTTAAAATTCCACTACGTACCGGTGCGTCAGAAGACCTCCGTTGGAGATATCCAAACCATCTCAAGCGATGTTGGACAAGCTTCTCCTCAATTGGTGCTACCCCCACCCTATCACGTATATCTTCATTGCGGATTCGATCTCGCCTTGTGTGACCACATATCCACATGACATCCTCATCTCATTGCACTCATCTTCTGTATATGTTGTCTTTTAGTCGCCCAACATTCTGCTCCATATAGCATAGCAGGTCTGATCGCCGTCCTATAGAACTTATCCTTTAACTTTTAAGGAACTCTTTTGTCAAACAGGACACCCAAAACTTGGCGCCATTTTACCCACCCCGCTCTAATCCTGTGGCTCACGTCTTCATCAATCTCTCCGTCTCGCTTTAGTATCGATCCCAAATATCGAAACGTGTCCTTCCTAGGCACTACTTGTCCATCCAGCCTAACATCTCCATCATCTGCCCCGGCACTACTAAAATCACACTTCATATACTCAGTTTTAGTCCTACTCAGTCTAAAGCCCTTCGATTCTAGGGTCTTCCTCCACATTTTCAGCTTCATATCGACACCTATCCTACTCTCATCAACTAACACTACATCATCAGCGAAAAGCATACACCAAGGGATATATCCTTGTATGTCCCGCGTGACCTCGTCCATCACAAGGGCAAAAATGTATGGGCTCAACGCTAATCCTTGATGTAGTCCTATCTTAATAGGGAAATCACTTGTATCACCACCCACATGTTCTAACGTTAGTCACAACATCTTGGTACATATCCTTAATTAGGGTGACATACTTTGTTGGGACTTTTTTTCTTTGGAGCGTCCACCATATAACCTTTCTTGGCACTTTATCATAAGCTTTCTCCAAGTCGATAAACACCATGTGAAGATCCTTCTTTTGCTCCCTATACCTCTCCATCAACTGCCGTGTCAAGAAGATCGCTTCCATGGTCGACCTCCCAGACATAAAACCAAATTGGTTTGTCGTCACGCTAGTCAGTCTTCTTAAACGGTACTCGATCACACGCTCCCATAGCTTCATTGTGTGGCTCATGAGCTTAATTCCTCTATAATTAGTACAACTTTGAATATCTCTCTTATTTTTGAAAATCGGTACTAATGTGCTCCTCCGCCACTCGTTAGGCATCTTGTTCGATCTAAAAATGCTATTGAACAAATTAGTTAGCCAAACGATCGCCACTTCTCCCAAGCATTTCCACACCTCGATTGGAATGTTATCCGGCCCTAACGCCTTACCCACTTTGATCCTTTTTACGGCCTCTCTTACTTCTGACTTCTGGATTCTTCGAACAAACCGTCTATCGGTGTCATCAAAAGCATCATCCAGTTTGACCATACTATCGTCATTGTCATGATTGAACAACTCATCAAAGTAATCTCTCCACCTACCCTTGACCTCCTCGTCTTTCACCAAAAGTCTATTAGTGTCGTCTTTGATGCATTTGACTTGGTTGAAATCTCTCGTCTTCCTTTCCCAAAGTTTAGCCATCTTGTAGACATCCTTCTCGCCCTCCTTTGTACTTAACTTCTGGTACATTTCCTCATAGGCCTTACCTCGTGCCTCATTCACTGCTTTCTTTGTCTTCTTTTTTGCTGCTTTGTATTTTTATACGTTGTCGTCGCTCCTATCAAGATGCATATGCTTGTAGCATGTCTTCTTCTCCTCAATAGCCTTTTGCACTTCCTCGTTCCACCACCACGTATCTTTAGGTTCGCCTCTTGTCGCTCGGGTCACTCCAAGCACCTCCGTAGCCACCTTCCTAATACGAGAAGCCATCGCTGTCCACATACTATTCGCTTCTCCCACGTCCCATTTTCCTTCTGCGATCATCCTCTCCTTAAACTCCTGCAAGGCGTCCCTTTTGAGTTTCCACCACTTCGTCCTCGTGGCTCTAGCGACCTTAGCCTGTCGAACTCGTGTCCTAAAACAAAAGTCGGCGACTACCAACTTATGTTGCTGGACAACACACTCTCCAGGTATAACCTTACAGTCTATGCAGGCTTGTTTGTCCTCCCTCCTAACAAGCACAAAATCGATCTGGCTAGAATGCTGACCACTACTAAAGGTAACTAGATGGGAAACACTCTTTCTAAAAAAGGTGTTAGCTATCATGAGATCATATGCTACAGCAAAGTTTAAGATATCTTCTCCCTCTTGGTTCCTTTCGCCATAACCAAAACCCTCATGCACCCTTTGAAACCCCCCACTAGTTGTACCAACATGACCATTAAAATCGCCTCCTAAGAAAAGCTTCTCACCATTAGGCACACTTCTAACCTCAAAAGTTTCTAGTGATATATAGAGAAATTTGTGGTTCAACATTGGGACTGATCCTTAATACTTGGGAGTTGAATATGTTACAAAAGAAGTACAGAGCGTGCAGTACTACTCTTTTGCTCCTGATTGACTAGATTGGAGGTCTTCCTCTCCAGGGCTACTTGGCTACCAGCATTGCTCTTCTTGGTTACTTGTTACTTGTTTGTGACTTTGAGGTCGTGCCGCAGCTATGGGGGAGAATCAAGGACTGCAGCAGGTGCTCGAGAAGTTAGCACAACTTCTCACTTAGAAGACTGGTGGGGCATCGTCCTCAAGCATGTCAATTGTTCCTCAGGCTGAGACGGTGCAGAAAATAGAATTGATATCGAATGATATTAAGTTGGAGGGTGTAGGAAATTACTTGAGTTGGTCACAGAGGGCATTGTTAATCCTGAGAACAAAAGGTCTGGAGAGCTTTGTTAAAGGAGAATCAATTGAGCCGGCGGATAAGACAGATGCAGAGTGGCGAACTTGGAGTGCTACCAACTCACTGGTGGTGGCCTGGCTGTTGAGTTCGGTGTCTCCTACTATTGCTGCAACTGTCGAAACAATCTCAAATGCGGTTGAGGTATGGAAAACTTTGTCAAAGTTATACTCAGGAGGAGGGAATGTGATGTTGATGGTCGAGACACAGGAGAGAGTTAGTGATCTAAGACAGGGGGAGAGCTCCGTGATGGAGTATGTTGCTGAGTTGCAGCGATTGTGGGCCGATCTAGATCATTACGATCCTCTTGAGTTGCCTCATGCAGGTTGCATATCCACTATTAAGAAGTAGATTGAACGTAGGCGGGTGATTGAATTTTTGAAAGGCTTAAATCCAAGATTTGATGGAAGGCGAGCTACTATGTTTCATCAACTTACTCTTCCTACACTGGAGGAAGCAATTGCTGCTATTGCACAAGAAGAGACTAGATTAAAGGTGATGACAGGCACTGCATTGCTAGTTACTCGTCCTGCCTTTGTAGTAACTGAAACAAGAGAGACAAGAGCTTGCTTCAATTGTGGTGAGACGGGTCACCTGAGCTGTAACTGTCCCCATCCCCGCAGGCTTAATCGGGGTAAAGATCGGGCTTATGTTAAGAGTGGACAGAAAGGAGGTGAAAGCAAGGGAGGCAAGAGTAGCTACAAGGCGAACTTTGCAATGACTAGAGAAGAGTCACCTGAACGTGTAGAGGTCTCAGTTGCAGAGCTAGAGGAGTTGAGGCAGCTAAAGAAGAGATTTGAAAATTTAGGAAACAAAGAAGAAAGGACTGCGATTGTATCCAGCACTTCCGCTGATGTGGCTCACTCAAATCCAGGTAAATGGATTATAGATTCAGGTGCATCAACACATGTTACGGGTATGTTGAATGAATTTAAATAAAAAATATCTCTATAAGATAAAATTTTGTATGTGTCTCGAAAACGTCTCAAAACCGCCTCTTGCATACAAAATTTTAGGGCGATTTTTAAAGTATCTCTAAAAAGCTCCTCTAGACTATATAATTCCTTATTTTAAAGACAAATTGGAAAGTGTCTCTATGGGGAGTTTTCTTATACTGATAGCAGTGAACCTTATGGTCAAAGTTTTACATAATTTGCCACGCAGGGCTTAAAAGATAAATAAATACTCTTGAAGCGGAAGTAGAATAACTTGTGGTAGCCATCCGACATGCTCATAGACAATCGAGTAGAGAGCACATCCACTACTACAAAACAGGTCATAATAGACGGTTCATCACAGACGGTTCTTTTGGAACCGTCTGTGTTGTTATATCACAGACGGTTCCTTTTGAAACCGTCTGTGATACATCATTATCACAAGCGGTTCATATCACGAATCTATGCGCGAAGTATCACGAGCGGTTCATAATCTGGCGTCTGAAAACTACCTCATCACGAGGCGGTTGGTATGACGAACCGTCAGCGATACTCCTGACGGTTCGTGATACCAAGCGAAATGCGTGATGAAATAATTATCCTGAGCAGTTGGATTTAACAACCGTCTGTGATTTGGATTTTACCATGGTTTGGAATTTTTCTTACTCTCTGATTTTACCATGGCTTCAAATTTTTCTTACTCTCAGATTTTACCATGACTTCCAATTTTTCTTACTCATCACAGACGGTTGGTATCATGGTCAAATCTGTCATAAAGTAGGTACAACATGATCAAAGGTTACAACTTGTCTTGGCCTTGCTCGATTACCACACTCAGATCTTCAAATCCTGCTCCTGCTCCTTGGAAATCGCTGTCTAATTGAGAAAGAAAATGAAGGAGACACAAATAAATTCAAAATAAAATAAATAAAATCCAAAATTAATAAAACTAGTACGGGAAGAAATAGCTCAATTTTAGATGAATTAAGGAAGAAAGATGGGATCAATCGAAGTTCGAATGAGGGAGAACGGACTTCCGAAAATTTGTTGGAAATGGAAATTACTGGAAATTCAGATGGAAAAGGAATATTCCAGGGAATATTCTTTTCAGATTCAACAATAAAAAAACTCCTAAGAATGACATGTGGGCCCTTGGTCTACAGACCGAGTCCACGAAATAGAACGGGTTTATTGTAAACAAGGTCTACGAAATAGTGCATGTTGACATGTTGGACCCGCTGTCAGTGAGAGAAAGAGGAAGACAGAGAAAGGAAACATCGGAGGTGAACGACGCTCGGGATGGTCATGGCGACGGTGAACAACGGCATGATGGCGGCCGGCAACGGGAAAATGGAACCATGGTGCTCCGGGGGTCCTCCAGGTGGCGGCGGCGCTAGCAGAGCGGCATGGTGGTGGTGCTGGCAGTGGCGTCGGCTCAGGCGCACGACGGCAGTGGCGTTACGGCGGTGTTTCTTGGGAGGCGGCATGAGCTGTTAGGTATATGCGCACTTTTGTGATTATTATATTTCCTAAAACAATAATTGAATCAACAACGACATATATACTAGGTATATTTGGGACTATGAACAGTAACATAATCATCGACTCAAATATATATCTTATATATGCACTAACAAGGTAAAGCTTAGAACAAGAATGCTACTAACAGAAGTATGCATCAACATCATCACATGACAGATATATAGGGAATAAGGCATAGCCATATTAAATGATATCACTGCGACGTACAGAGAATCGCTCCGACGAAGGTCACGGTAGAGTTTGATCTGAAGAAGACGATGCGCAGAGTATGATAGAGAAGGAGGAAGCCGTGAGCAGTCGCTCGAACGCTTCCCAAAAACCTGATTTGCTCCAACTCGTGCAGGATCACGAGGGACGTCGGCTTTGGAGACACTGCTCTCACCATGTCGGTGCACGCCGAAGAAGGGATGGAGAAAGCGAGGTTGCGCGGCCACGGAGAAGCGGGCAACAAGACTACGGTGATCACGATTACGGGCGGTATCACGGGAGGTTTCTCACTCTGTCAAAATCTGAAATTTGAGAGAAGAGGCCAACTTTATATAGAGCCAGATTCAGTAGAAGAAACTGTTGCCACTATGTCATTAGAAACTGCCATTACACTGTTTTCAACGCAGTTAATGCATGCCATAAAAGCCAATTGAAACAGTGTATTCAGTTTTCAGTTTCTGACCAGTGTGCATGGTTTTGAGGTGAAAAAAGAAGCTGCAACTCCTCAACCAACTAGACACAAAATCGTCGGACCATTCACGCGCACGTCGCGCGCGGGCGGGCAATGGCGTGGCGTGGTGAGGCGAGCGCGCTCACGCGTGTGTTCTTCTTTTGCTTGTTTCAACTAGGTAAGAGCAACTCCACCTTATATATTGATATCTTCCCACCTAGACTAGCAATATGGTACTAAACTTTCCATCTTCCACCATACATGAGTGGGCCTTTGGGATTTTTCTATGATTTAATTGGAATATTGAATGGGCTAAGCCCAAAACTCCAACATGAGCATGGGCATGGTGTCGGCTCGAGTAGCACGCTGGGTCACTCGGGGAGGCTGTAGGGGGACCAAGGCGACGCGACGAAGACGGCTGGTGACGGAGAATAAGGGCCGACGGTGGCTACAGTCCACGGTAGCGCAACGGTCGAATTGAGGTGGGGAGAAGATATAGGGGGTTCAGGAACACGTTGTGACGCGATTAGGTCCGCAAAAGCTCACTAGAGAGGGAGATCGGAGCGAGGGCGGTGTGGCTGTACTTGGGGAAGAAGGTGGTGGCGTCGCACGTTCCAGCCAAACGGAGACGAGATAGAAGGTTCGGTTTGAGGCAAAACGAAGTGGAGGGCAAGGTGGTACGGATTGTCACATTTATAGGCACAAGGAGGTAGGGGAGAGGGTGTGGTCATGATGGGAGTCACAGCGGCATCTTCGGCTTGGCATTGATGGCTGCGACAGGAAACGGCAAAGCCGTGATGGTGCCCGGTGATGGGGCACTTAATGGCACGCGACGCTTTCCAAATGGCGACGCATCATGGGCGGCGGTCGTGCGGATGTGCAGGCGTAGGCGCGGGCGGCGTGGGCGCTGGCATGAGAAGCAGAGCAAGCAGAGGGGGAATAGGCCAGGTGGGCTGGGCTATAAATGAAAAAAAAAACAAATGGGTTGGGGAGAGGAAATTGGCCCGAGATGAATTTCGGGGACTTGAAATGATTTTCTGAATTTCAAAAAAAAGGGTTGATTGAATGCAGCTCAAATATATACCAAATGAACTTGGAAAAATCTAAGAAAAATCCAGAAAAAATCTTGGAACTAAAATTACTCAAATAAATCAATTTTGAATTTAATTAAACTTTGGTTTATTCATATTAAATTGTTTTATTTTCTAAAAATTCAAATTAAACTTTAAATAATTAAATAAAACTCAAATGGTTCCTTTTATTTTAAAATTTTCAAAAAGATACTAAAATTGGGATGTTATAGGTATCTTCTATTATTAGGATCCAATAACACAAAATGGGATAATTGTATTCTCATCAGGTTAAAAAATCAAGTTCCATTCCAGACCCTGTGTGGAACGCAGGAATTCTATATAAACCACCAAAAATCGGCCGAAAAGTCAGTTTTATTCGGAGAAAAAGAGAAGAGAGAGAGAGAGAGAAGGGAGAGGAGGAGAGGGGAAAAGTGACGTAGCGAAGTGCTGCCGGTTCGTAGCAAAGGAGGAAGAGAGAGAGAGAGAGAGAGAGAGAGAGAGAGAGAGAGAGAGAGAGAGGAGAAGTAGATCTTGTCGCCCACTTTGCAGGTAAATATTCTTACAACATTATATATAAATTCGAAACCCTGGTAGGTTAGCAAATAAAACTAGTGATATAGAATTGAATGGATTAGATAATTTTAGTTTGAGTGTAGTTTGTTGTAATACATAATTTTAGATGTATATAGTTTAGTTTATCGTATAGATATTATTTATGGTGCAGTACATGAATAATTTAGATTAAATCTGCAAAAATACCAAACAAAACTAAAAAATTTCTAGGTTTTTATTTTTACACGGTAAATAATTTTTAAAATCTAAAAATACTTTGTAAACTAGAAAAATAGCAAGATAGCTCTAAAAATTCTATAAAAATTTTAGAGTAGTTAAACAAATTATTTAGAGATTAATTAAAATATTATCAACGTAAATTTTGTTTTCATTTTTCACACGGTAAATAATTTTTAGAAGATAAAAATTGTTTTAAAACTAGAAAAATAGCAAGATAGTTCTAAAAATTCTACTAAAATAGTTAAATAGGGTAATTAGAATTTAATTAAAATATTCTAATCATAAATTTGGTTTTAATTTTTACATGTTAAATATTTTTAAAAGATAAAAATACTTTTAAAACTAGGAAAATAGCAAGATAGCTCTAAAAATTATGTTAAAATTCCAGAGTTGCCAAATAGGGTATTTAGAGCTTAATTAAAACAGTTTGAACTTAAATTTGGTTTTCATTTTTGCACCATAAATAATTTGTAAAGGTCAAAAATACTTTTCAAAGTACAAAAATAGCAAGATAGCTCTAAAAATTATGTAAAAATTCTAGAGTAGTTAAATAGGGTATTTAGAGCTTAATTAAAATATTCTAAACTTAAATTTGGTTTTTATTTTTACACGGTAAATAATTTTTTAAAGCTTAAAATACTTTTAAAACTAAAAAAATAGAAGATAGCTTTAAAAATTCTATAAAAATTCTAGAGTAGTTAAATAGGGTATTTGGAGCTTAATTAAAATATTCTCAACTTAAGTTTTCATTTTTACATAGCAAATAATTTTTAAAAGGATAAAATACTTTTTAAACTAGGAAAATAGCAAGATAGCTCTAAAAATTCTATAAAAATTCCAGAGCGGTTAAATATTTTAGTTTTTATTTTCAAAATATAATTAAATTATTTATACTTTTAGATGGAATGTATTGTTATGTGCTTTAGTGTCGTGTAGTACATCATTTTAGTTTTGTGTAGGTAATTCTGGATATGTCGTTAATCGTGTAAATTTTTTTGTGCAATTATAGAGTTAGTTAGATAGTTTCAGATGAAATGTATTTCTATGTGTTGTAGTGTCGTGTAGTACATAATTATAGTTGTGTGTAGATCAATTCCAGATATGTTGCCGAACGTCTATGGGTAAGTTAACGTTTTATTTCTATCGTAGCCTTTGCCTTGTGTACTTACGAATTTATTGTTTTGCCTTCCACAGTTACATCAGGAAGGGAGTTTCCGGTAGGACTTCCTGGGATGCCAGGCTCGTTCGCCCCTTGGGTCGAGCGGTGGCTCCACACCTCAGAGGACGTAGTCTAGGAGTATGCTCCCTACGACCACGGGCCGTACGAGAAGTACATAGAGTGGACGAGGGTCCATTGCGTCAGGGTCGTGGATGACCCACGAGGCTGCCACGACTGACACATACCCCCATCCAGGCGGACTCCGCATTCCATCGAGTGGTACTTATTGAATGGCCCATACTTCTTATTTACTTCTCATGTTTTCGGTTTCTAACTTGTTATTTATGTGTATAGAACGATTAATGTGACGTCGTAGGACCTCAAACACACTGTGGACGGGATCATGGAGAAGGCGATGTGAGGCATACAACTTACATCATGCCGGAGGCCGAGGGACGTTGTGGACCTACCAGTGCGTGAACAGGGGGTGAGCCATAATGCGTCACGCCCCACGGCTCCTCACCCAGACATGGTGGGTCCTCGTGGCACCGTGCAAGGAGTACCCCAGCACAATTCATAGGTACACCAGAAATACCCACATCTGCTTGTTTATTTCGAAGTACTCCACTATTTACTAACGTCAATTTCTTCTGACAAGTCCTTAGTTCCACTCGTACCCGAGGCAAGACTATGCAAAGCCATCCGTTGTGCTGCAGGGACCGAGTATGTCTATCTTGTTTACACGCATAACGTACCATTTCAGCATTTCCTTATTGTTTACATGCATAGCTTACTGTTCCACAGGTCGTACAACCCCTTGGGACGCGGAGCTGGTATCGCGGGAGGGAACACACTCCGGGGACTACGAGTTCGATGAGGAGTGGGCATTACAGCGAGAGGGAGATGGGCCTTCGCACAGCGAGACCACTCCCAGCCAGGTCTCCATTGGGGCTTCTCGGTTGCACGGCGCGCCCAGAGCAAGTTAGTCGGCGCAGCCCTCTCTCGCGACACCCGTGTGGACTACTCGCATCAGTAGGGTACCTCGGCGGCCAGAGCCTTTGATGTTCTCGCACCAGCGCCGCAGCTGCCTCAAACGAGGCCAGGGGCCACACGTGGGGTATGCCCCAAGAGGACCCGCTAGTAGATGTATCAGTAGTGTTATGTAAATATTATTTTGTGCACGACTTACATTATGTTAGTATCGTGTTTACGATATTATTTGTTCTTGTTGTGTGTACAAGTAACAATTTGGGGAAGTTAGCATCGCGACACCCCCACACCACCCTACTTCTAGCCTTTTCGTACGCGAAATGACAATACCCTCGTTCCCAAGTTATTATCTATCTAAGATTTCG
Source organism: Ampelocalamus luodianensis (assembly GCA_036346255.1). Lineage (NCBI taxonomy): Eukaryota > Viridiplantae > Streptophyta > Magnoliopsida > Poales > Poaceae > Ampelocalamus > Ampelocalamus luodianensis. The sequence continues at coordinate 43,377,747 of CM070638.1, read as the reverse complement.
TTATGTACTCTCAAATAAATCGGTTCAGCAAAGGGACAATTGTATTAGAAAAATAACACTTCAATACTTTTGTTATTGCACCGCCGAAGGGGGGCTAATTTTATTATTACGCCAATGAAATCGCATTCCAAATATATTTGGTATAACCGAAACTCCTAAATTGTTTTCTAGTTTATATTTTCTTATCTTTTCGAAAATTATCGGTTGCGCGAACACTTAAAGAAATACCAAAATTATAAATTTAATTTAATTTCAAAAATAGGCTCATGTCGCCAAATGGCGACAGGGATCTTGTCGCCAATGGCAACAGTATTGTGTCCACGGCGACAGGGCTGCTGTCGCCATTTTAACTGCCAATAGGAGCCTATCGCCGGTTGAAATGGCAACAGGAGCTCACTTTTGTTAAAAAAAAAATCGACTATTTATTTTTGTAATTCTTAATTAAAATATTTTTTTTTAGAAAAAAATCCTCGTTGGACATACGGTGTCGTTAGAAAGGCTAAGGATACGACAACTTGATATCACTCGATAAACGTTAAAACGATCGAATTCTCAATCCCCAAGTTTCAACCTCTGCAATTCTTACGAGTGCTCCTATGAATTTCTTTTTGGTTAATATATTGCAAGTTTACTTTTAGCCACGTCAGTTCAGCACTTCAACATTTGTCGAGAGGTAATAAGTCAACTACATGGTAATAAAAATACAAGCAGTTTTCGTCTGTAACATGGTTTTTTTTACATAATATTTGCCGAAGATTGATCTACCAAGTTTAGTGAACAAAACCGGCAGCTACAAAGTATTCGCCCATATATTTTGTTGCTCTTTTCCATTGTTTATGTCAGCATTATTCGTCCATTCAAAGGGGGTAGATTCTGCGTTCGGCCAGTGAAATGCACGGTAAGACACACATAACCTAAGAGCTGGATTTTATTCCCTACAGCCCGATAGTTGACTTGGCCTCGAAATCTTTTGAAATCTTATTTGGAACGTCTGGACACCACAAAAGTGCAAAATCTTCGCATGGACTCTCATTCAGCATCGACTGCCGATGGCGGATGTCCTTACCCGTCGCCATATACAGAATGATCACTGGTGTCCATTATGTATAAACAACCTGGAAATGGTTATACACTTGTTTGTGCGGTGTTCTTATGCCAGACAAGTCTGGTCCTTAGTGGCCACATGGGTGCATCGAGCTAATCTAAATCCCTCGCAATGGACATCTCATCCAAAAATGGTTAACTGGTGGGCCGACATCTTCCTTTCTGTAGATAGCATTTACAAGAAAGGACAAGCCTCGCTAATAATTCTAATCCTTTGGCACATCTAGAAAGAAAAAAATAAGCGAATTTTTCAACACCTCAGACAGATGCCAATAGGGCTGATGGCGGTCATCAAAGAAGAGGTCTAGGCATGGACGCGGAGCGGGGCAACCAAGCTGCAGACCTATCTGCAAAGCGGGGAGGATTCTCATGTCAGTGGACTAACCTAGAAGGGGATGTCTTTGTAAATACTGTGTTCCCCTTTCTTCCTTTTCTTTCTTTTCCTTTCTTCTTATCTTTGTTGTTTCCTTTTTCCCTAGTTTTGTTTGACTTGCTCCTATCTTTAATGCAATAATGACACACTTGGTGTTTCCTTAAAAAAAAAAGAAATCTTCTGAAATCTCGACGGATGGATATGCAACTTGTCTCTCGACGGATTGAGATGCCCAATGCTAAGATCGATCAGAGCATCTCAATGGTATCGCCTGAAAAGGAAAATCTGTAGCGAACGTGAATAAGCATCCGGCTAGTCAAGAGTAAGAATCTTACTAACGTTCTTTCTCTTCAGAGAGAGAGAGAGAGCCTTGTTGACATTGTGTGGTATTGCAGATTCTATACTACTTTTGCAATACTGCGTGAAATGATCGCCATACCATTGATGATTAATAGGTTCATTCAAACTATAAAAAATATATATCCCCATGTTACAGTTTTTGGCAGCAGTTTGTTTGTTCAGTGCACTTGTGAGGGTGATATCAAATATACAAAAACTCTACTACTGGAATCATCAACTGTAGGCAGACAGCACGAATTTCATTGATAGATAGGCGAAGCACAGATAACATCCATGAAAACCAAAGAACGTTTCAGATTCAGCAACGCTTTAAAAATGTGGAACATATGGATCAAGAAACAACAAAAAAAAAGTCTGCATCTATTCAGACTGTTGGTAACAACGCATGTCCATAATAAGTCTGGAATTTGAATCCAAGCAACGAGATATAGTATAGGAGTGCAGTTTGTTTTTACAGGTGGGAATTCTACATTTCTAGAGCAACTAATGCCTTCTTCCGTGAACCCGCACCAAGCCCTTACTGCTTACCCTGCGCAACAGCACAATAAAGAAGCGGCACCGATCAGCGATGCACAACAGCAAGAACTGTAGATAGAAAATGTAATGTGCCACAGGAATATTCCTCTAGGGAATGGAAACTGCGCAATTTATTAAGGCAGTGTTTGGAACAACTTCCGCTTCTAGCTTTCGTCCAGAAAAACCGAAAGCCGTTCCAAACAGCTGGCTTTTCGAAGCCGCTTTTCCCGCAGCCGCTTCCATTCTCAACGTGCGGAAACCGTAAGCGGGAAGCCGCCGCAGGGCAGCTTCCACGGCTTCCCACCATCTCGCTTTCGTATTTATCCCTGGAGTTCTCAGTTATTTACCCGCAATTTGCCATCGCATAAAACCCCCCAAACCCGGCCGAACCCTAATGCCCTCTCTTCGTGCCCCTGAGCACCTCCTCTTCTTCCTCACGTGCGCGGTGCTCCCTCTCGGCCTCTCCCCGACACCCTCTTCCCCGCCGGCCTCCTCCCCAGCACACCTCCTCGTGAGATCCAGATCTGGATTTGGATCTCACGACCGCCCGCCTCCTCTTCGTCCACCCCGGCTCCATCCTCCCCGCCCACCTCCTCCTTGTCCTCCCCGGATCCATCCTCCCCGTCGGCCTCCTCCACCCCCGGCACCCTTCTCCACCCCCGACGCCCGCCTCCTTGTCGTCCTCCCCCGGCTCCATCCTCACCTCTGGCCTCCTCCTCCTTTGCGGGCTCACGCCGCCGCCGTCCTCCTCCCCCAAAGCAGTACCTCCTCCCAGAGCGGCACCAACCCAGGACCATTCATCCTTCCCGCGCGCGGCGCCCTCTTCTCCTTGTTCTCCCCCACCACCGCGCCGCTCCTCCCCCACCACCGCGCCCAGCCTCCTTCGTCGCCACCACCGCCCTCCCCCTACTCCTCCCTTGTGCGTCGTTGCCGGTTGTTGTTGCCGCTCGGCATTGAGCATCCAATTCCACAATGCCCTCAATCTACAATTCATGCATATGATTGCACACTGAAACAATTGGGCATTGAGCATCCATTTCATGATTGCTTTGAGGTCAAAGTAGTGACATATGATCAATACAATTCTGGTTTTTATGGGTTAGGAATCGATTGTTTGCTTGTGAATGGTTCAAATTGTACTTCTGTCAAATGCCATACTGAAATTTTGCATTGTGTGCTTCTATCAAAATTCCTTAAGCTTGTTTAGCTAGCAGCACCTAGTGCTATATTTGGTTTGATGATATTAGATGGATGATGAGTAGGAGATGCTTGATGGATTATGCAACTTTGTGGTAATCTGATGACATTCTATTTATTGTTATATGATGGCTTGTTATTATCATGAAGATTAAATGATGGATTGATAGGTCAATAGTTAATTTCAACATGGGCTTGTTATTCTCATGAAGATTGATGGATTGATAGGTTAATAGTTAATTACAACATGTTCTTGTGTTATTTGACATTAGCTAACATGAAGATACGCTGCAAACTAAATCTCCACCATGCCAATGTATATGGTCTCTATTCTCATTCCTAGACTTGTGTTATCTTATTGCCAATTATTATAATGTTGAATGTAAGCATGAATGTGGTACTAGTCTGAATTATGGTCACTTTTGGTTTGTTTGATCTGGACTTGTAATTCCATTTTAAAATGATGAATTACTTGGATGACCTGATACTTGATGAATCATATATGAATTGCTTGGTTATGCACTAATGGATGGCAGTAGCTGCAATGATGCATCTTTTTCATTATCTAATTTCACATTGCAATGTCAAATTTAACAGCAAAGATGCAGTGAAAAGTCAGATGCTACTAGTATGATAATGTCCATTCATTGCTACAAAATCATATCTAGTGATAAATTATAATTTTTGTAATTTATGAGTACATCCTTAAACTTGTAAAGTATGTAATGGATTTTTTTATTTGATCTCTAATCCTCTATTATCACCCTATTCACCTGGACTCCTGGAGTCTTAAATTCTGTTTCGGGAGTACCTTGGAATTAGTTCACGTATTTTTCTGTCATAGTAACATTTAGAAAGGTTTTAGGATAAATTGTAGTTTCCTCTGAACTCTATCTCTGATTTTTGCCTTGTATATTGCAACATTGGATATCATATATACAAGATTGTTCTTGTTCAATCTGTTCTGGGATACTGGCGGTTACAAATTCACACAACTGTTTACATTGATGGACAACTTAGATGGCAATTGATGAACCTTCATTTAGAGTATGCATTTCTCTTTGTTACTTTTTTATTTTTAGGAGTACGTGTAAGGGTGGGTGTGCCTAACACTGCTAATGCCGGTCCTAAGCCCGGAAAAAAGGGAAGGAGGCATGAATTATTTGTAATAATTATTTGTTGTAATAATTATTAATGTAATATTTCTTTGTAATAATTATTTGTTGTAATAATTGTCGTTAAATACACTAATCCTTGATTCACATGGTGGAGAAATTCGTACAACATGCTTCAATTCAGTGCTTGATCAATTTTATGACCTAATTGATGTTGGTAAGGTGTATTTGATATCTAGAGGATCAATGAAACTTACACAGAAGTAGTTTACAATGACTATGAAGTAACTCTGGATGCCTCAGCATCTATAGAAATTTGTTCGGTTACTCTTATTGTAATTATATCCATTAACGCATGTTCCTCTTATTGTCAATGCTTCGTCAATTGCGTTAGTCATTGTTAATAGTCGTCAATTATCATTAAATATTGTTAAATGTTGTCAAATATCGTTAAATATTGTTAAATATCATTAAATATTGTTAATTATGTTAAACAGCATCAAATAAGCTATTATTGTCCTCAGGGGCATTTCAGACATTTCACATCTCGGAAGCTGCAGCCAACCTACTTAAAACTAAAAGCCAGACAACCAAACACCAAATCAGAAAAACCCAGTCATTCAGCCCACAGCCAGAAAGCCCTACAACACAGTCGAAACCCGCTTTTCAAAAAAGCATAGCCGAAAAAAACATACCCTAATGTCCGAAGAGAGTGGAAGCAGCCCAGGCCGTAATTTTGTTATAAACTAGGTTGATGTATGCTCGAAGACCTACTGTCATTTCTTATATTAGTTTTCCTTGTAATGATTGAAATACTGCCAGCACGATTGCACTTACAATTAGTACCTCAGCGGGTTAATTACTCCGCTTCAACAGTTTTACCTAAGGAAGCGAGGGGGATGAGAACTGAATACCAACAAATGAGTTCACTTCATAGGGAGAAATTTTGGAGCTCGATATCTGACCAACACATGGTGACCATACCAACTTCAATCTATCACTAGACAAGCATTATAGGCAAGATAGTAACGGCTTGACTAGGCAGCACACTAATTGATGCATATTGCAAACTATGGACAGAAGCAATCTAAAATTCTAATTGATCTATTTCAATCCAATAATTATACCACTGTATCAGTAAAAATCATGTGCCAAATGCTTTTATACCTGCCAGTTCCCTTGTTGTCCTTCACTTGGATACTGACCAGAACCTCCTTGCCAGCTATCTCCTCCATATGTAGATCCAGCCCCCTGTCTCTTGTCTCCACCATAACCAGGATTTACACCAGGACCCTCGTGGTTACCTCCAGAATATGTTTGTGCAGGTGGTTGCCCATAATTAATAGGTGCCGATGGTTGACCATAAGTTCCAGGTGCTGAAGGACCACCAGTCCTGAAATCTCCTGCCTGTCCTTGTGAGAAGTTCCTGAGCTCTTGTGGCTTGTAGTGGCCTTGACCTTGACCAGCTTGATTTACTTGTCCTTGGTACTGAGGTGATGGACCTTGGTATCCACCAGGCGGTCCACTGTAACTTGAACGGTCTGCATAATCATTCCTCCCATAACCTCTACCACCTTGTCCAGCCTGCTCATAATTCTGCTGTGGAGCATAGCCTCTTACATCTTGCTGTGGGCGGTATTTTCGGAAGCCATCTTGCTGTGGGCTGTTCTGGTAATTTCCTTGCTGTGGAGGGCTGTTCTGGTAATTTTCTTGTGGTGGAGGGCTGTTCTGGTAGTTTCCACGAAAGTTACGGTTCCTGTCAGTCCTCGACGATTTGCTATAATGAACAGGTGGTGGTCTTGGAGTGATGACACCATTGTCATATTTGTCTCCTGATGAAACCAATCCATACAGACATGATCAGGGGTATATGAAGTTTTAATGAAACAGACAACAAGAATAAAACAAACCTCCATACTCCTTTGTCTCTGGATATAGATATGAATCAGGCAAAATGAAAACAACTCCAGGCAATCCTGACCAAAATGCCAAAACAGGCAAGTGAGTACTTTAAAGTCTAAAATCCTATATCATTGCAAGCAAAACATAAATTTAAGTATCCTGTCCACTCACCGCGGAATTTTTCCGACATTTCCTCAGTCATTACAGCTTGAAAACCAGTATATGTTGTTGTACTAAAAGCATACATCCTCTTCTTAGCCTCCTCATAACTATAAGAAGCTCAGAGCTCAGAAAAATCAGGGAAATTATTTGTTGTGCCTGCTTGAATTTAATTGCTTATATCGGTCAAAACAAAAATCAAGTCATAAGTAAGAGCAATGACTTGACAAGCTAAGAAAGAAGCCATCAAATATATACAATAACGGATTCAATCATTATAAGTAAGAGCAATGACTTGACTAGCTAGGAACAGAACCATCAAATACATACAATAACGGATTCAATCATAATAAGTAAGAGCAATGGCTTGACTAGCTAGGAGCAGAAGTGCAGAACCATCAAATATGTACAGTAATGGCTTGGGGCACCATTTGCCAAAACAGAGTTACTTGGCGTAATGATTCTCGCTAGGAAGAGAATTCCTTCCGAATAACAAAAGCTTTATGAACAGTACAATTGCTGTAGAAACCATAACAGATGGTTTAATCCTTGAACAGGAAACTCGATTCAACAATTGACTGTATGTTTCCTAATAACTGAAGTTTTATATTACTAAAAACTGGTATATAATCACCCATCCTCTAAAGTCAAATCTTTCTATCTTCCCTTTCTATAAGTATCCTAATTTAACATGGAAGACAATAAAACGGGAGCAATGCAAACAACTCTGAACATACACATCTTAGTTTGAGATGGACCTTGCGGTGCTACTTTCAAAATTTGTCCTCAGGTGGACCATGTCTAGTTTATTTTTGGAGGGCCCTGACTAAAAAGCAGGATGATTCAATTATGGAAAGATTTATGCTATTCAATTCAAGAAATTACAAACTGGATTGGAGTTAGAATATTTTAACACTATAGGCAGCTTTCTAATCCCTCATCAAGCCAACCTAGTAGAGTAGTAGTATGTAATACATCAAACCACTTTTGACGTCCAATAACATACTCTCCCTCAAATAACCCATCGCTAAATGCAACCATAAACTCCCCCATACCACAATCACAATCATATCTGAAGTAAATGACATAATTATAACATATTAGTGCCTTTCTTTAATAATTAAGATCAGAAAAAACCATGACTAAAAAGAACGCATTTGTCATCATTCAAAACTAACACTGAAGCTCAAGCAAAACATAATTTACCAGTAGAGCCACCAAATACGCATGACCCCTCAAAGCTATCACACCAAAACACATCCAAGCTCCAAAATCACCCCAGGCAAATGCATCGAACAGCTTTGTTCACAAAAAGCTGAGGGAGTGAACCGCCCCCAACTCTAATGAAGCAGCCGTACAGTTCGGCGTCGCATTTCACCCTCCGGACACCAATCGCACGCGACACCGAGCCCAGTTACTCACAAATTCACACGTTTCTGATGCGAAACAAAATTTGACAGATTCGCTTATACCTTCCGACGACCTTGGCGAGGGTCTGGAGGTAGGTCTCGGTCATCTCCTCGCGGGAGGGCTTGGGGTCGGGGAACTCCATGGTGATGAGCCAGTGATTGTAATCGCACCCCTCGAAGAGGATCTCGTCGGGGGATATCTTTCCATCGTCCCCTCCACCACCGTAGTCCCCTCCCCGCGCAGCCGCCGCCGCCGTCGACCGGAACCCGGCGGCGGCGCCCGGGAGATGCGACCGCGGGAGCGGTGGGACCAGGGGGGCGAGGGTGAGGGACCGGGAGGGGGAGGAGGAGGCGGAGGCGCCTGGGCGGAGGAGGGAGGTGGAGGTGGAGGCGGCGGCTAGGGCTCGCCGGAGGCGGAGCGCGAGGGCCATGGCGGGCTAAGGTTTCGTGGGGGAGGGGGAGGAGAAGCTTCTGGGGTTTAGGGGTTTAAGCGAGGAGGAGGGTGGGTTGCGGCAATAAAGGTAGTGATTGCAAGGCTAATTGTCTTACAGGTGGGGCCAAGAGGTAAGTAGGGTAAGGTTGTCAGTGAGAGTGAGCGTAAGGGTGTGGACTCTTACTGGTGCGATCTCCGTAGGGTTGGAACTTGGCTTACATGTGGGGGCAATGCGCCTGGTGGGACTCCCATTTTTTTAATGCAAATATGGCCCACAGAGGTATTACCTGACATTATAGGTGAACAGTATTATAACATTGCCTCCGGCTAACGGATCGAAACAAGAACTGTTCCTAAACATCATAGTAAATACTGTAGTATAAGCACTGTTCACAAGTACTGTAACCTCACTGCAGCTTTTGATCTGGACCGTTCTTTCCGGATTCGACGGTTCAGATCTACCGAATGTTATGACACTGTTTATCGTGACATTCCGCAGATGATGCCAATCCATTAACTCTAGCCACGGCTCCGCCATCTGCTGTGGTTGTGCGTTTGCAGCGGGGGCGAGTGGCACTGGCAAGTGGGCCATGTGAGGCTAATCGCGGCAGGGTGTTAAGATGTTTGGTAAAGCTAAATTTTTACCTCGAATCAATTAGTTGGTTTGTTACGCCTAATATTCCTCTCCGCAATATCCACGCCCAAAAAAAAGCAACCTGTGAAACAGTAGCATAGAGAATTCCTCATGGTTTCAAGTTTTAGGACCTCTTTGATTTGAAGGATTTTCAAATGATTTTTGGAGGATTCTAATCCTAAGGAATTTTTCATATGTAAGTTGTTTGATTGGTAAGATTGAAGTGGTACAATTCCTATGGAATATTTTCATATGCATTCAATTCCGCTCAATGCTCTCAGAAAAATTTCTATGCTTTTCCCACGATGTAATCAAACATACTTTGTTGCAAATTCCTGTGGTTTTCAATCCTGTAGGATTAAAGAGGTCATGATATCGTGATCCTATGTTTTTCCTATTCCTATATTTTTAGAATCATGCGAATCAAAGATACCTCAATTCATTATACACGGTGTTTATAATTTATGTTACATTACTAATTTTTCTTTTCTTTTTTGAACAAACACATTATTAATTTTCCTAAAAAAATCATGTTGTGGCATTTTCCCCTGACTCACTAAGAATCTCTCCATATAAAAGGAGGCAGAAAGGAGGCAGAAAGGGGCTGAGGGGAGAGTGGCCACGTCACTGTTTTTTTTTTATGCGTCGTCGGATCCGTTCGGTGCCCGCGCCGTCCGATGGGGATCCGGGCTTCCTCGGCGCTACTACTCACCTCGCCGCACGCGTGCGCAAGTCGTGGCGATCCATTCTTCACAAAGACGCCTCGTCCGTTCTTCATCCTCGCCTCGCGCCCCACGCCATCTCCAATCCGCTTTTCCCCTTCCTCGCCTCCCACGATGGCCACCTCCTCTCCGCTCGCCTGCTCCTCCTCCTCCTCGCCTCAACGCCCCACAGATGCGCGCGCACGGCGCCTAAGAGAAGGCAGCGCCGCGCTTCCTTCCCTTTTCCTCCTCTTCGTTTTGCCCTAGATTTCGCACCGCCGCTTTGCTGGTTTCTTCGCTAGGCCTCTCCACTCGGACCTGCTCCTCCCACTCCTCCATCTCAACGCCACGAGGCGTGCGCACCGTGGCCCAAGAGGAGGCCGTCGGCGCCTCCTTCCCTTTTTCCCTCTTGTTCGTTTTGCCCTCGATTTCGCACCGCCTTTTGCTCTGGTTTGTTCGCTTGGGTGCACAGTGTGTCCTCCTCTTCGCCTCAGTCGCGGACGCTTCTGGTTCGTTTTGGCCACCACGATTTCATCCGCGCTCTCTTGCTCCTTGATTTGCATTTCCTCCGGGATGAATCTCTTTTGCACTCACCCTTCTGTTCATCGATCTCGGTTCTTGCTGTGTTCTCGTGGTCTTCTTACCCTCGGTTTCGCCTGTTCTTGGGGATGGTTCCCCACTGATCTGTGCATCTTCCGTTATCTCTGATTTGTTGTTGCTCCTTGCTATCCGTTTGCTCCATGCGTCCTTTGAAGATGTTCTTCTTTTAAATTTTCCGTGTTCCAGTCTTTTCGGTGCTCAATTGTTTCTTCTATCTTGCAGTTGAAGAGGCTATGCAAGAAGGGTAGCTAGAGCAACGCGGTGGCTGCTGCTGGACGCGCTACGCGCCCGTCGACGTTGCTCTACTACGCCGTTCTCATCGGCGACGTCGCCGCAGCTCTCGGACCACGTTATGCGGCTCTATGCGCTCCTCAACAACGCCTTCGGCTTCACTGCCGTTCCTTGAATCGTTGTCATCATATTCCATTCGGCTGCTATGGGTGGTTTAGGTTAAGGTGGGTGCTCTTTCTATGTGCTTAGTACTTGTCATCTTCGTTTGTTTAAAATGTGGATAGTTTTGTAGCTCAAACCGGTTTAAGGTGTGATTTTACATTGCAGACTTGCTGATATAGATTTTTACTATTTGTTGTGGTTTTTGTTTAAGTTCTGTGTGTGTGTGCAATGCTGGTTGCAGAGGGGATGTGGCAGCAGATGACCATGAGCAGTGGTGCCACTATGCAACCAGGGCCATATTCTGAGCGTCTGGAGGAACCGGACTGCACTTACTACCTCAAGACTGGATTGTCTAGGTTTGGCATGAGTTGCAGGTTCGATCACCCTCCGGATAGGAATATGGTGAATAACTATTTTCCCAACTGTTATTATGTTGCCAAATTGCTTTCTATAACTGATTCATGGAACAGTCTCAATCAGGAACTAATCATCATGGTTACGTTTTGCATATTTTCCAATAGGTTCCTTTTCTCATGTACATAAAAGCAGCACTGTTAAAATGCATTTGCAATTGGAAGAGAAGCATCTTGTGTTGATTTGTTCCCGCTGCACCATGTAATGAAATGCAAGAAGTAATGTATGAAAAGCACTGTATCAAGATTTGTTTATATGACCACCTTTAGATATTTAATTACTCTCTCATTTGGAGGCACGTAAAGATCCCAGCATCAGTATGCTGACAAGATGATTTTAGCTTGATGATTGTCAATGTAGCTGTTTTTCCTTGTGTCCCATGTCTCTATCTGGTCATGTTGACGTAAAATTTGGGTTAATTGCCACCCGAGGCCTGATGTTTCCCAGTCTGTTCAAACTTTTCATTGAGAAGGTGTTCTGATCTTCTAAACATTAGTCATGAGCTACTGTCGGTGCTAATCATTTCTGGTATAGTTTCCAAGAATAGACTAAAACTAGGGAAAAAATCTGCAATAGAACAAGTTTAGCTGTCTGCTAGGTTTTCATGTGAAATTGCCATCTGCATTTGAAAACCTGGTAGAACAAGTTTAGCCAAAAAATCCGCATGCATTTGATGAGTTGTATTTTTGCACCATACCCTTTTTGGAATCTCACATGTCCGCATTTCCTTATTTTCTGAAGGCTTGGGACACTTTTTTTTTAATATATATATCATCAATTTCCTTAGATCTGCTCATAAAATCTGTATCAAATTTATTATTATTTTTTAAAAAAGTGATAGCTCTCGATTAAGTCATAAAACCAAAATCAGTGAGTGCCAAGTGGTTGTGCCTGCTAATTTGAAGAAAACAATAATTCTTTCAAGGAGGAAAAAAGTAAAGCCCTATAAAATTTCTGTGTTCCAAATGGGCCCTAATCGGTATTAGCTTAGTCCATACTGGCCCTATGTTTCCTTTTTGACCTAATGTTTTTTCTTTTGCTGCATGCAGTGACAATCTCCAACTACTTAGACAGTGATACTATTATGCTACATGGAAAGCTGATGGAACCTCATATATGATGCTCATAATGAGGGATGGTTGTTTCTTGATTGATCGGATTTTTTTCATTAGAAGAGTTCAGATGCGCTTTCCCCATAGGAACCTTAATGAAGTAAGATTCTCATTCTTGTGCTGGAGAAAATCATAATGCTTTTCCCCACAAAAGTTAACCTTATTTCTTTGCCAATTGAAGGGTCCACATGAGGTGACCTTGATTGATGGATTAATGAATATAGACACAATACCAGATTCAAGATTGAAGAGGAGGTACTTGGCATATGATCTGATGGCACTTGATTCAATGTCCAAAACCAAGGTATCTACCAAACTTATAGTGTCCCTTTATTCAAGGCATATAATAGCAAAAAGAGAAAAAAAAATTGAATGAGCATCTTCTATAGAATTAACTAGAAGCCAATCTCTCCATCCATTGACGCTTTGCTTTGATCTCTACTGTGATTGCCATTTCTTAGGCGTTTTCGATGCAAAGTAGTTTGTGGCCTTAGTATTGTTTTTAGTTTGGGAAATATTTTTGTATGCAGTTGCCCTTTTCTGAAAGGTGGAGACTACTTGAAGATGAAATAATTCGGCCACGTTATTATGAGAAAAAGCAGTTTGAGGGTGGTGCTAAGAGCAATCTAGTGTACAAATATGATATGGAACTATTTTCGGCACCTGGAACCAAAACAACTGAATTTTCTTGTTCCATTTTTTTTTCGAAGTACATTTTCTTATTCCTACACACTTTACCAGGTCAGGAGAAAGGATTTTTGGCTGCTCTCCACAGTAAAACAAATTACTTATGGAGTTTATTCTATCACTTTCACATGATGCCGATGGCCTGGTTTGTCTTCTAACGATGGTTGTATAGTAAAGTTGGAAATGAGTATTAGGATTTTCCGTACAAGTTGTTGTAATGCATACATGCTTAAACAATAAAACAAGCTATATTGAACTGTACTATAATATTTTATTTGGATACATCCTCTTGTGAAAACTAGCATTTGTAACATAAATTTAAATTACTACTGATATTGGTAGTCTCACTGATATTGCAAGCTACTGATATTGACAAGAATATTGGCATTTCAGTCTCACTGATATTGCAAGCTACTGGGACTTGCTGACCTGTGGCCTATTGCTTTGGCTTGGGATAGCTCCATTTGACGTGTCAATCAATTAAATCATGGTCTGTTTTTTTTGGGTTCTGCTAATCCTTCACAAATATGCAGTGCTCCGATAGGTAAACGCACTGCTTATGTATAGCTTAGCAGGTTGACATTCCATCTTGTTGGACACATTCCAACTTAACATTATTTGGGTTATGGCCATGATCGCCTTATTGAGATTACATACTTTTTGAGTTTGAAGCATAAAGTGCATGCTGGTTATATACATATAGGCCATAAAGGTCTTTTTGAGAACAATTTATACTTCTACCAGTATGTTGCGAACTTGTCCTTTGGCCTCTTTACTTCAATTTGCTTCGCACTATATGAATCACAGAGAGCAGAAGTAATCTGATTGTTGAGTTACTCGGAAGCATGAAAAGGGTGGTGATCAATATACAGATTAAAGTCTTTGTGACGGCACTGTGAACTTTTAGCAGCTGGGGTGTAGGCACTGTAAACTTCATGCCTTCATATGTGTCTTTAGGAACAAAAGATAATTTTCAAGTTTTACCATACATAGCTGACATGGAAAATTATGTTCTTAATCTTGTATTTCGTTTCGTGCAATTCTTTATATGTTTTTATTTGTACAGTATTCTCCGGTGGTGCACATATTTGAATCTCTTGCTAGGCAATTGCTCTATAACCTATAAGTTTCTTGTTCATCTATTACGGTTTCTGATGTTGCATACGGTCTATTTTCGACAATTTCTTTGTCCTGATCATGATCACAATCGAACGTTTTCAACTCCGCACGCCAATAGCGCGCGCAGGTTTCTAGTCCTCCGGTATAAAGAGAGAAAAATTGACGCTCCATTTCGCGGGCCACGTCGCCCCCATTCTCTTCCCCCATTGGATTCCGCGCTGGCCTGCCTGGCGTTCGTCCGATGCTTCCTCGGTTTTGCTTACCTGCGATAGCGAAGCCCCGCTGCGTCGTTCGATTTCACCAACGAGCCTGGGTCGTGCGATTGCTCGCGCCGCCTTTCCATATGGGGCCCACGCTCGCCGCTCGCCGCCTCCTCCCTTGTCCTTTGCGCTTCCTCACATTGTAAGATCGAGTAGGCCGACTAGAGGGGGTGAATAGGCGTTTTAATACTTTATGCACTAAAACCGATTTCTAATGCGAAGTTAATATTAATACGGTTTTGCACAAATAAGACCTAAAATCACTAGTCTCAACTAAGTGCTCCAACAATACAAGAATAAAGGTAATAATCAATGGAGCATGAACTTGTAAGCTTTCAACTAATGATATGATCAATCAAGCACATACACGATAGCAATCAAATAAATAAGCAATTATACAATGAATGTAAATTGCAATAAGGTAAAGCTCAAGAAAGCAAACCACAATTGACACAGCGATATTTTTCCCGTGGTGATCGAAGACTTGCCGGTCTCCCCTAATCCACGTTGAGGTAAGTTCAACCTTTTGGATCGGCTCCAAAACGCGAGGCAACACCTCCGAGGTAAGTCCAAACAACTTGGACCGGTTCCAACCGAACCAACACCTCTAAGTGAGTTCAACCGCTTGAACCGACTCCAACTTGAACTTATCACCTCGATCCACTAGGGGTTGCTCTTACTCCGCTCCGGAGATGGCGAGCACCAAACCACTCACAAATCGCCCAGGTCTTCTCACAAGCTTCACTTGAGAAGATCACCGACGCACAACGTCTCCACGCCGTCTAGGTGTCGGCAAACACCAAGAGTAACAAGACTCAACTTTCACTTGAACCAATCAAGTGCCAAAGCTCTATGGATAAGCAATCCACAACCTAATGCAACACATGCACTTAGGGTTTGCTCTCAATCACTCACTAAGTGCAACACATGCACACAAGAGTATGAGAGGCTTGCTCTTAGCTCAAAGAAACTCAATGGGGCACCAGCAACTCAGCAACTACTTCCTCACACAGCCAAGGTGGGTATTTATAGCCCACACAAAAATTAGCCGTTGAGAAAGATTCAGAGAATCTGGACAAAATCGGTCGATCGCCAACTAATGGCGGTCCGACGCCTAAGTGCCAACGGCTATAAAACTAGCCGTTGACTCTGAATCGGTCGACCGCCAACCAATGGCGGTCGATCGCTGCGACCGGCCGATCGCCGAGGAGGGCGGCATCGCCGATCGAGCAACAGAGCAAAACCAGAAAACAACCTTCTGGAAAACACATACCGCCAAACAAAGTTCGGTACTACCGCACTCCGGTAGTACCGCTTCAAACTCCGGCATTATCGCACTCGGTAGTACCGATTCTTATGGCCGTGCGACAAGAATCGGTCGACCGCTCAACCCATGGCGGTCGGATCGCTACCACGGCCGATCGCCCGAACCACGTCGGTCAGACCGCTCGGTCGTTAACCAAGAAAGTCGCTCTCTGGAAAAATTTGACCGCGATGTTTAACCGCGATGCCGGTCAGACCGCTCACAAGCTGTCGGTCAGACCGCAAGCACCGTCGACAGCTACACAGCGGTCGATCCGCCAATAATACCAAGATCGAGAAGACTTTGCACATTTGCTTCAACTCAATTTGCAAAACATATTTGCCAAATTGATGCAACATGTACACAAGAGATAAAAGCTAGATTCTCAACAAGTTGCAAAACACATTTGCCGACTTTTAGAATCATTGCCACAAGGAGTAAGGTACATGGACTTAAACCGTTTGCAAAACACATTCGCAAACTAAAGTCACATGCTACAAGGATTAACCATGAGCCACAACCATTTGCAAAACGATTCGCAAATATAGGCAACATGTTAAGTTGAGCTAGAGCAAACACAATGAGCTATCAACACATGACTAACTCAAGCTACTAATTAAGACCCCTCTTAATAGTACGGCAACCTATTCTAGCAATCCGATCTCTCAACCAAACACCGAGATCGGTAAAAGACTAGGAACAAATCCTTAGCCCTAGCTAGTCATACCTTAGCCTTGCACATCTTTTGAAGCTTGGCAATCATCAACGCGTGATGATTTCCTTTGCTTCATGATTTCGACTTGATGTCCATCAACACATGATGACACCTTCTCTTGTCTTGATGATCAACCAATGATCATCTCATCTTCTTGAACTTGACACGCATCAACTCATGATGCATCCTTTACTTCAAGCTCTTCACTTCAATATCATCAACGCATGATGATCATACTTTTCTTGAACATCATCAACACATGATGATTTCTTCTTCTTCAAGAATCACGACTTGATGACAATCAACATATGATGTCATCCAAAGTCTTCAAACACCTAGAACATAACCTATTCATCCAACTCAAGGAGAAACGTTAGTTCCATAATGTGATTATCATTAATTACCACAACATACCATCAACTCATAATGGTTGGGACAAGATACCAAAATCTTTCCTCTTTGGTAATTGATGATAACCAACACAATTGAGATAATTGAATGTAATTGGTATGAGTATATATAAACTACATAAGTTATATATATACTCAAGAGTTATGTTTCAAAGTAGATCACAAAGATCAATACTAATGAAACAACAAGGACATGAGTATATATAAACTACACAAGTTATATATACCAAAATGAGTGTATACAAACTACACAAGTTGTATATACTCATATGAATATATTAACTACACAAGTTAAATATATTCAAGGATATATTTCAAGGTAAAGATCCTTAATATATGTGGACAAAGAATTATGGATCAATACTAATGAAACCACAAGATATAGATTGAACTCCCCCTAAATGCGTGCTTACACGAGTGTGTAAATAAAACATATGCACATTTACAAGTTTTCCTTTTTGGTGAAGTTCGACCTATATATTGGATCCGAGGAATGCAGCAAGATATAATTAGATGTTGTCGAATGCATAACTCTTTGATCTTTAAATCCAATTGAGACTAAACAATAGGTATATCAAAAAGAGTGTTAGTCTCACAAAGCATTTGTCATTAATAACCAAAACACCATTAACATATAATGGCGGGTCAAGATTCTTCAATCTCCCCCTTTTTGGTAATTGATGACAAATCCTTTATCAATAGCCACATTTGAATATTATCAACATTTATTGAGTAATTGAGCTATTGAAATGTAAATCATGGAAATAATGTATTCTTAAAGCATATGAAGGAGATATGTAAAATATTTGATACACAACCAAATGTGGAAAGATATTGATCCATCATTCTCCCCCTTTTGGCATTAATCACCAAAAACTTCAAATCAACCTTAAGCAAAGTAAAAGATTTTGCATGATCAAGAGCTTGGCAGGAGAAGACATTTTATTTAGAGATTAAATAAACATTCTCCTCTTTTAAAGAAAGGATTCTGTAACCAAGAACCAAACAGGGATAAAAACTCCCCCTAAACATGTGCATTTAAGATCTGAAAGGAATACATGCACAATAGATTTTATGAAATTTTGACGGAGTTTTCTCTGAATAATAAATCCAAGGAAGCATGACAATTTATAATCGAGATAAGAATATTCATGCAACAACAATAAGGATTCAAATAATAACATAGCTTAGACAACGATAAGAAACACAATTCATAACATTTAACAACCACATATCCAAAGAGTCTGACAATAATAAATAACACAACAGGGTTCAATAAGCTCAATCAGATAACAAAAGATAACACATAGCTTATCCCACAACACAAGGTCTATCGACCTACATATAACAAGATAGAACTAAGAAGGAGGAGCCTCTGTCGAAGGAGCAGCAGCTGAAGTGGATGGAAGATCGTCCTGCTGAGCGCCTGAGGATGTATGTCGACGTCTCCCAAACCTCTGATAAACAACAGGTACATGCTGCTGATGATACTCAGAGAGTCTAGCATCCATATGACTGACTCTCAAGTCCAAAGAATCCAACCTCGCTGTAGTCTCTGCATGCATCTGATCATATCTCGCATCCATGCGATCAAACCTAGCATTCATGCTCGTCTGAAGATGCAAGATAGTCGCAAGATCGCATCCCGCTCCCGAGGAGCCTCGCGACTGGAGGTCCCTGAGAGGATGATCCCTGCCCTGGATGCTGAAGAGGAGGTGGAGGAGGCACCTGAGGAGGAGGAGCATCTCTAGGTCTGTACTCCTTATGCTCCATATCATAGTCCTGATCAAAATCAATCTTACTCTGAATGAGCTTCATGATATAGGGAGCAAAATAAATGCTCTTTGTCTTGTCTCCCTTAGAGGTAGCAATCTCTCTAATAATCAGGTCCATCACATCAAATCTAGTGCCATCCATAATATACTTAATTACATTCCAGGCACGCCCGTGAATCTCATCATTATTCCCACTCCTAGGGAAAAATGATGCTCTCATGATCCTATTTATAACACTGGGCAATGGAAGAAGTCCTGTTACTCTACCTCTCACAAACTGATTAGCTGGATCATAAAATTCATCTACCTGAGTTAGGTCAAGAGATTCCTGAAGATGTACCTTTAGTCCACTTGAATCTCCTAGGCTCAGGGCACTTATGAAATCATCTTTACTTGCTTCCAGCTTTTGATTTCCAGTCATCCATACAAGATAATCATGATCAGGAGAAACATAGACTGTTGCATAAAACTGTCTGATGGCTTTTGCATGAAAATTGCATTGTAAAGAGACTAATGATTCCAATCTGACAGCTCTAAACAATCTAAGCAGACCATTATAGACTGGATTCTTGCCAATATAGCTCCACTTTACAAATCGATGATTTGCAAACTTTTTCTTAGCATAGATAATCTGATAGACATGCTGATGAAACAAGGTGTGGAACATACCCATGGTGGCATTTCTTGGAAATCTGAATTGGTTAATGTGCCTCAGAATAGTATACTGCTCACTTTTGATGGTTGACACATCAAGTCCAATGAACTGACTCTGATCAGGAGCAACATCTTCATTCTCATCCTCATCATCCTCATCATCATCATCCTCATATTCATTTTCGTCTTTATTTGTTGCCATCGTTGTCATCACTTGCACTTTCTTCTTCTTCTTCAACTTCTTCTTCTACATCTTCCATATGCTCATCTCTTGAAGAGGAAGGAGGTGCGATGCGTTCGCAAGCCTCTTGACAGCATCGCCACCGAGATAAGATAGCAAAGAATATCAAAAGGATTCAAAGATTAAATCAATATATATTCGAATGCCATTTCGCTTTCTTGCCCATTGTCACAAAGCGTCGATCATTGCCTGGCCGGATCGGACCGCCGGAGGGTTTCGGACGATCGACTGCGGCGGTCGACCGCCCGATGACAAAGGCAATCGAATTTTGGAGAATCCAAAATTTCCACTTTTGTATAATGGCATCATGAATACATATTAATCTACTCTTAGGCTACTTGCAGGAACAAAAATTTGCCAACACATTGAATGAAATTGGGGACATTCATGTCAAACCCTAGATAGTGAGGCAAATCACAATGTGAAACAATTTGCAAGTAGAGAAAGAGATTTACCGGCTTGTGATGGAGATAAGAATCAAAGGAGATAAACCCCTGAGGGAATTGAAGACTATAATAGCCGGATTTCAAAGAATGCACCTCCACCTAGGGTTTCAAATTTCGGTGAGTTAAACCACCCAAAATTCAAAAGATTGAAGAAGGGAGTAGTGGAGGTGAGGGAGAATCTCTTGATAACCTTGGAGGCTCAAGAATATGGCCGGAGAGGGAGATCTGGGCCGGAGAGGAAGGAGCACCCGAGAGAGATGGAGAAGAGAAGTGTTTTCGGTTTGGAGTGAAATGAGGAGGAACTGCTGTTCTGGTGGAGTTAAGGACATCACGCAAAACCGGTCAGACCGCTGGGCTTGGCGGTTCGACCGATTGCAGCGGTCAGACCGCCAAGGTGAGCGGTCAGACCGGTTGAGACTGAACTGACAAACAGTTCAGTACTGGATTTGAGAAAAGAGTGGAATTGTTGTAATTTGCTCCAAATTTTCACTCAATCAATCAAACAAATACCTTTGGAGCATTTCCAACTTATATAGCCCTTTAAAGTCCAATCCTCAAATAATTTTTATAAATTAAGTTTTAGTTTTCGCAATTGAAATCGTATTTTTGCAAACTTTCACAAAAAGAACCAAATTGAGCATTTGAAGTATTCTATAGAATCCAATTGCATGTATGAGTCATAAATACCATCATGGACCTATTCATGTGAATAATTTAGGCTCAAATGGCTAAACTCACTTGAGTGTTAGAAAGTGACTTTCATGGTTAAACTAGTATTTTGAATGAGTTTCGAAATCGAATAACTTTTGATGAGTTGGTCTTTTGGAAATCTTTTGAATACCAAAAATGTTTAGTATAACCAACTCTAGGATTTTCCTTTTGGGACAAAAGTCAAATTCCTTTTAGAATAGATTTTACACAAAAATCTAGTTTAGGTCAAAAACAAGATTCTGAGATCTAGAATTTTGGGTAGAAACTCATTTTCATTTAAAATATGTTTTTCTTGAACCAAAACCTTTGGTAAACCTTTGAAATGCATTTGTATACATTTTGCAATTAGTTTTTCGAAGGATATACTTATAGTTATGAAATTTTTGACTTTTGGCTAAAAGGCTTATTTGAAAAACATTACTAGCACTTAATTAATTTGGGCACACTTTGGGACGTGATATACATGTAAATGATTTAGCACTCCCCCATAATGTGTCACTACCATCTTGCTCAATATACGAATAAACAAAATTAAGCACGAGAGCAAGAACAACCCTTTGTATAAGATTTTCATGAATGCAACCTACACAAGGTAAAGGGTCTAGATACTTCAATGTAAATACTTGTTACCGAGATAGCATTGGCTCATGATATGATTTAATTATCCTCATACTTGGCTCCAATTTTGACATATGGTGGAATACACCTCTTCATGAATAAGCCAAGTCTCCAATGCCTCTCCAAGTACCTATTAATCATTTAAGCGCATTTGGTACCCAATACTTGGTTGGGTCCATGAATGTTAGTCACAATACTTTTGGGCACCCAAATAGCCCTTCTAATAATAGTCTTAGGTGAACTAACAATTCTAGCAAACACATTTCCATTCTTATCCTTCCTAAGCACATAATGATCATTATAAATAATTGGCTTAGGAGAGATACCTTTAGGACATTCCTTACTAAAATGTCCTTTTTCCCGGCAATTGTAACAAGTGGGGCTTTTACTTCCCCTTGATGTCTTCTTATCTTGCTTATTGCCATCTTGCCTCTTCATTGAATGTCTTGGCTTGACATCCCTTTTATTTGGGCACACCGAGGCGATGTGTCCAAACTTCTTGCATCCAAAGCACTTGATAATTTTGAATTGATCTCCATTTTGCTTTGGGTGACTCTTCACCTTCTTCTTGGCGGTGAGACCAAGTCCTCTCTTGTCCATTTTCTTGATAGGGCACTTGGAGGCAAAGTGACCCTTCTCATTGCAATCAAAGCATTTTATATCCTTGATCTTTTTACTTTCCTCTACAAGATTAGTCTCACAAGACATAGAGGAAATTGAAGCATTTAATTTAGAGCAACAAGGTATATCATTTAAATCATTTACCTTGTTAGGGCACACGGAAGCAATGTGTCCCTTTTCATAACATCCAAAGCATTTGATATTTGAGTATTTCTTTCCTTTTTGCTTTGGGATGAACTTCACCTTTTTCATTTAGATGAAGCCAAGTCCTCTCTTGTAATCTTCCTTATTAGGGCATTTTGAGGAGAGGTGACCCTTTTGATGACAATCAAAGCACTTGATGTTCTTGTTGTGTCTTTGATTGTGTCTCATCTTGCTATTCTCCCTTTTCTTCATGGGAGTGAAGCCGATTCCACTCTTGTCATTTGAGCTTCGTTGCTTGCTCAAGATATCATCAAGAATGGTCTTCTCTTTGTGGCTTCTATCCAAGTCATTTTTCAAATTTGTGACTTGGGCCTTGAGCATTTTGTTTTCCTCTACAAGATTAGTTTCAACAAGCATAGAGGAAATAGTAGCATTTTCACAAGTGCTACAAGGCATATCAATTAAATCATCACAAGATGTGGATATGCTAACTTTAGATGAATTGCAAGAAATAGGAGCTATGCAAGGCAAATCATCTATTAGATTACATGTTACACCTATATCCACCTTGGAGCGAGTATATTCATTTAGGAGGAGCTTTTCATGTTCATCTTTTAGAACATCATAATTATTTTAAAGTAAGACATATTCTTTCTTCAAAACTTTGTATTTAGATTTCTCTTCTCCTATATATTCATTAAGCTCTTCCAGCATATCCATCAACTCATCATTAGAAGGATTATTATCATCATAATTATTTACCTTCTTATTACCTTTAGCCATAAAGCAATGAGACGAAGTGGATGGAGTTGATGTCTCATCATCGTCGGAGCTAGGAATTGAGCATTCTTCTCCCGACATCCATTCTTGTATGCAATCATCACTTGTGGAAGTGGACCTTTCATAATATTCTTGAAGATGGGTCCACATCTCATGAACGTTCTTGTGATCGCATATGGCATCAAACACATCTACACTCAAAGCACTAAATAAAGCGTTAATTGCTTGAGCGTCGAGATGTAAGCATTTCTCTTCCTCAATTGTTGGATCAAGCCTATCCAATGGAGGAGAAAAGCCGACATCTACAATCCGCCATATATTTAGGCCCATGGCCTTAAAATAACATGACATTCGGATTTTCCAATGTGCATAATTTGTGCCATCAAATTGAGGTGATTCACCTAGGTGCATAAAATCTCTAGTCGTCATCCTTTACTCTCTAGACGGTTAAGTCTAATAAATGAGAGACCATGCTCTGATACCACTTGTAAGATCGAGTAGGCCGACTAGAGGGGGGGTGAATAGGCGTTTTAATACTTTTATGCACTAAAACCGATTTCTAATGCGGAAGTTAATATTAATACGGTTTTGCACAAATAAGACCTAAAATCACTAGTCTCAACTAAGTGCTCCAACAATACAAGAATAAAGGTAATAATCAATGGAGCATGAACTTGTAAGCTTTCAACTAATGATATGATCAATCAAGCACATACACGATAGCAATCAAATAAATAAGCAATTATACAATGAATGTAAATTGCAATAAGGTAAAGCTCAAGAAAGCAAACCACAATTGACACGGCGATATTTTTCCCGTGGTGATCGAAGACTTGCCGGTCTCCCCTAATCCACGTTGAGGTAAGTTCAACCTTTTGGATCGGCTCCAAAACGCGAGGCAACACCTCCGAGGTAAGTCCAAACAACTTGGACCGGTTCCAACCGAACCAACACCTCTAAGTGAGTTCAACCGCTGAACCGACTCCAACTTGAACTTATCACCTCGATCCACTAGGGTTGCTCTTACTCCGCTCCGGAGATGGCGAGCACCAAGCCACTCACAAATCGCCCGGGTCTTCTCACAAGCTTCACTTGAGAAGATCACCGACGCACAACGTCTCCACGCCGCCTAGGTGTCGGCAAACACCAAGAGTAACAAGACTCAACTTTCACTTGAACCAATCAAGTGCCAAAGCTCTATGGATAAGCAATCCACAACCTAATGCAACACATGCACTTAGGGTTTGCTCTCAATCACTCACTAAGTGCAACACATGCACACAAGAGTATGAGAGGCTTGCTCTTAGCTCAAAGAAACTCAATGGGGCACCAAAGAACTCAGAACTACTTCTCACACAGCCAAGGTGGGTATTTATAGCCCACACACAAAAACTAGCCGTTGAGAAAAGATTCCGAGAATCGACAAAATCGGTCAGACCGCCAACTAATGGCCGGTCCGACCGCCCAAGTGCCAACGGCTATAAAACTAGCCGTTGGACTCCTGAACCGGTCTGACCGCCAACCAATGGCGGTCGGATCGCCTCTCGCCGATCGACGCGTGAGGGGTCGGCCGCTCGGCCGAGCAACGAGCAAAACCAGAAAACAACCTTCTGGAAAACACATACCGCCAAACAAAGTTCGGTACTACCGCACTCCGGTAGTACCGCTTCAAACTCCTGTACTACCGCACCGGTAGTACCGATTCTTATGGCCGGTACGCACAAGAATCGGTCAGACCGCCAACCCATGGCGGTCGATCGCTACACCGGCCGACCGCCCGAACCACGCCGGTCGCACCGCTCGATCGTTAACCAAGAAAGTCGCTCGAAAAAGGCGACGCGATGTTTAACCGCGATGCCGTCGGATCATCACAGTATCGGTCGACCGCAGCACCGATCGATCGCCAACGATCACCAAGACTGAGAAGACTTTGCACATTTGCTTCAACTCAATTTGCAAAACATATTTGCCAAATTGATGCAACATGTACACAAGAGATAAAAGCTAGATTCTCAACAAGTTGCAAAACACATTTGCCGACTTTTAGAATCATTGCCACAAGGAGTAAGGTACATGGACTTAAACCGTTTGCAAAACACATTCGCAAACTAAAGTCACATGCTACAAGGATTAACCATGAGCCACAACCATTTGCAAAACGCATTCGCAAATATAGGCAACATGTTAAGTTGAGCTAGAGCAAACACAATGAGCTATCAACACATGACTAACTCAAGCTACTAATTAAGACCCCTCTTAATAGTACGACAACCTATTCTAGCAATCCGATCTCTCAACCAAACACCGAGATCGGTAAAAGACTAGGAACAAATCCTTAGCCCTAGCTAGTCATACCTTAGCCTTGCACATCTTTTGAAGCTTGGCAATCATCAACGCGTGATGATTTCCTTTGCTTCATGATTTCGACTTGATGTCCATCAACACATGATGACACCTTCTCTTGTCTTGATGATCAACCAATGATCATCTCATCTTCTTGAACTTGACACGCATCAACTCATGATGCATCCTTTACTTCAAGCTCTTCACTTCAATATCATCAACGCATGATGATCATACTTTTCTTGAACATCATCAACACATGATGATTTCTTCTTCTTCAAGAATCACGACTTGATGACAATCAACATATGATGTCATCCAAAGTCTTCAAACACCTAGAACATAACCTATTCATCCAACTCAAGGAGAAACGTTAGTTCCATAATGTGATTATCATTAATTACCACAACATACCATCAACTCATAATGGTTGGGACAAGATACCAAAATCTTTCCCTCTTTGGTAATTGATGATAACCAACATAATTACAGATAATTGAATGTGATTGGTATGAGTATATATAAACTACATAAGTTATATATATACTCAAGAGTTATGTTTCAAAGAAGATCACAAAGATCAATACTAATGAAACAACAAGGACATGAGTATATATAAACTACACAAGTTATATATACCAAAATGAGTGTATACAAACTACACAAGTTGTATATACTCATATGAATATATTAACTACACAAGTTAAATATATTCAAGGATATATTTCAAGGTAAAGATCCTTAATATATGTGGACAAAGAATTATGGATCAATACTAATGAAACCACAAGATATAGATTGAACTCCCTAAATGCGTGCTACACAGTGTGTAAATAAAACATATGCACATTTACAAGTTTTCCTTTTTGGTGAAGTTCGACCTATATATTGGATCCGAGGAATGCAGCAAGATATAATTAGATGTTGTCGAATGCATACCTCTTTGATCTTTAAATCCAATTGAGACTAAACAATAGGTATATCAAAAAGAGTGTTAGTCTCACAAAGCATTTGTCATTAATAACCAAAACACCATTAACATATAATGGCGGGTCAAGATTCTTCACACATGCAGCGCCAAGGCCCCCTCCCCGTCACCGCCTCGTGCCTCCAATCCTCGCCTCCACCTCCCCTTTCCGACGCGCCCGCCACCGCCCTCACGCCACGCCCGCCGCGCCTCCCTTCGCCCTCGCGCCGCCCCTTCACTCCGCCCCACGCCTACTCCTCCTTCGCC
Source organism: Ampelocalamus luodianensis (assembly GCA_036346255.1). Taxonomy (NCBI): domain Eukaryota; kingdom Viridiplantae; phylum Streptophyta; class Magnoliopsida; order Poales; family Poaceae; genus Ampelocalamus; species Ampelocalamus luodianensis. The sequence continues at coordinate 43,351,264 of CM070638.1, read as the reverse complement.
CCTCCGCTCGGCCACGCCCCACGCCACGCTGCCGCCGCTCTCCTTCGCCCCGCGCCGACCCCTTCACTCCGCCCCACGCCCGCCCTCCTCTCGCCCCTCGCCTCGGCCGCCCCACGCCGCCTCTCCCACATCCGCGCCCGCCACCGCCCACGCCACGCCACGGCGGCCACCGCTCCTCCCCTCCGCCGCCTCTCTCGCTTCCTCCCCCCCCTCCACTCCTCCCTTTCCGCCGCCGCCTCGCCTTCCCCTCCCGACCCCTCCACCTTCCTCGCCTCTGTCCTTCTTCTCTTGCCTTATCCACCACCGATCGCTCTCTGGTTCATCTTCTTGCTTCTTCTTTTCTTTCTCCCATCCTCTCACTTCTCCCGGTTGTTGGTTCGGCTGTAATTTGGTGCTATGGGAAGCTCCTCCTCATCGCTCTCTTGTAATGACCCGGATGTGGGACCGCTAGAATCCTTACAACCGCCCGTGATGTTCGGATTGTAAAGACGTGGTTTCACAAGCAAGCAAACGATAACAGCAAAAGGCAAACTTTTATTACAGTAGTTAAGGCTTAACAGCCACTTTGAAAGTGGAAGTGGGCATCCAAGCCCAAACGTATATATTACAAGGCAAAAGTGAGCGAAACCACAGCAAGCTTGGGCGTAAAAGAGACCCTAATACCGTGAGTCGCCACCGTCCCACGCTTCTTCCCAAAGTCGGGTCACTGAATCTTCCCAATACTCTCTGTTGATGTTTAGCAAGAATGAGTACAACTACAGTATTAAAGAAATTGCATGGTAGTTGTATTTAACTACATGCTAGGATTATCAATGGAGGGTACAGTTTTACCAATACAGGTATATGTGGAATGCAATAGTTGAATTTAAAAGCTATATAGTAAATTTAAAAACAGTAAAACGATAATAAGTATAATCACAGGGGTTTTTAACATCTGAGATTACCAATTAACATCTGTAAAAGCCTACTTATGCCTTGTATATTGGAATCACCCAAGAACACAGCTTCATTAACCGGAAGCACGGCGTATTCGAATACCATTAATTATTCACTCTGCAGAGTTGCCCAACTTTACCCACAAGATATCTCATGCTCGTACTGTCATGCAATATACACGCAACACGTTAGCGTGCGACTGAGCTGAGATAACAAAGCTTTTTCACTGCTCAACCTTTCTAGTCTCTACACGGTAGGTCTTAATCCATACAGCTCGGGAGACCACCGGCCAACAGCGTGGAATCCGCGACCGAGTCTGACGGGCCCATACCGTTGTGCAATTCAGAGGGTGCCCTAAACGGTCCACCCCTGATCCACCCCATTCCGCGTCTGTCCTATCACACAAGCAACAGTTGACATCCTGTAGATATTCAATCGGATGAGCAGTGTACTAAGCCAGGGAGGAATGACCACGCATGTGGTTGAGCGGTTTTCTGTGTCTGTTACTTGGCACAAGGTTCTTGTCCTTACCTGTCATCCAGTGAGGCGATGGCCCAACACCAACTCGTGGCTGTCCACCTCCAGATCTCACTGATGACTCACTTTTAAACGAGTATATTGAATTGTCCAACTTCCTGGACAATTCTCAACTCTCCACCAAAACCTATTGGCCTAAAGCCAACCTTCCTTAATGATGATTTAGAAACGAGATTTGTATGACATTGTGGAATAATTTCTATTATTTTATGTGGACTAGGTTTGTCAATGTGAATATGGCTTACAAGAATGGGTGGTTTGATATGTGGAGTGAAGGGTTTTTAACTATTTAACATGGCATTCCAAAGTACTTTATCCTTATTGAAATAATTGGCTAAAATATGCTAATGAAAGTAATAATATAAAATATACGGAATGTAGGTTCAATATGTTCAAGGCATGCAACTTGCCTTCCGCCCAAGTCCTCGAACCGTCCCGCTTCGTGTCTCGTCCGGTGATGTCCTGAGCTGGCTCGTCGGTGTCGAGATCTAGCGCAAGACACGAAAAGCGAAAATAAATATTGGGCTCGACAAGGAATGAGCCTGACACGAATTCAAGTTCAACAAAAATATAAAATGAAAAAGAAAGCAACTTAAAGAGGTAAAAGGTTTGACAGGAGCTGGGTATGACTGAACGGGTCTAAGAATAGGCTTTATGGGTTCGAGACGGTCAGAATGGATATAAAATGTCATTTTAGGGTTTCGATGAATAGTAGCTATTTTACTATTCACACTGTTAAATAATGAACAGTAATTAACCACAATTTCAGGGTTAGGAACAGTAATCATTTCACTGTTTGAACAGTGTATGGGTTAAAAATAAAAGAATGAACAGTAACTGGATTTTCGGGTGAACAGTAAATGAAATTACTGTGCGATGAGCAAGATGGGGAAATAAAATAAAAGGAATGAATAGCTTGGGCCACAAAGATGGCCCGGCCGGCCGAGCGGCCCACGGCCCATTCACGGCGTTTTAGGGTTAGGGAGGGGCGCGCCGAAGGCCTCGCGCCTGGCGCGGCTCGCGACGGCGAGGAGGCGCAAGACGACGCGAGACCGGCGGCGATCGCACTTCGCCACGGCGCGTCAGCGGCGGAAGGGCGGCGGGAGGGCTCCACCTGTAAGGCTTCTCTCTCGGGTTTTGCGTGGGTGCGCTCGATTTGGTTTTAGGGTTTGGGGTGACGCGGCGAGGAGAGGGCGGCACGGTGAGGATCCGCGGATCGGGTCGGAGGGTGGGGAAGGGCTCGGGTGTGCTTGAATGGGGTTGATTCGAGAGGAGGGATGGGATTGGCTTATCGGCGATAAACCGAGCGGCGGCGGGCTCGGGCCGCTCTGGGACGAAGGTGGATGGGGAGGGTTGGTGCGGGTTGAGGAGGTGGGTGTGGCGCTTTATAGCCCGGTGGAGGCGGTGGAGATTGCGGCGCTGGTCGGTGACGTGGCGGTCGAGGCCGTCGGAAGGTCGGGAGCACATGGGGGGTGAGGAGATTGCGGCGCCGGCGTGGCTGCGGCTTGGGGCACACGTGCGCACGCATTGAATGCAAGGTCGGAGGTGGCGCGGTGGGGGTGGCGCGACCGGTGTAGCTTATGCGGGCGGCGCGAGGCGGTTGGCGGCGCGGCGCTCGCGCGCGTAGGAGCCGAAAGGGAGGAGGCGGCTCGGGCGGAGGCGCTTCCGGGGTGGGAGACGGCTTGGTGGAAGGGAAAACGGGATTGAGGTTTTGCTGACTTTTGCTAGGATTTGAACGAAAACGAAACCAAAACTCAAACTCAAATCGATTTAACTTTGAATTTTGCAGATGTTTCATCTTCCGTGGCCTGGCGCCCGGCCCTCGTGCCGCCGCCACGCCCGCTTGGCCCGCCTCCTCCGCGTTCGGTGTGGTGCCCGGCCGGCGTGCGCCGCTGCGCTTCGCTGCGCGCGCTGCTCGGCCACGGTGCCGCGGCCTCGCGCTCGTCCTCGCGCCATGGCCGCCGGTTGCGCTCGTTCGCCTTCGCCACTCACGGCGCTGTGGCGCCGGCCCGCGCGCGCTCGACCGAGCCCGACGCGACCGCGCTCCTCGCTTCTGCCGACTTGCGACCGCGGCGGACCACGCCGCCACGCCGGCCGGCCGCCGCCGGCCACCTTGGTTCCCTCGCGCCCAGATCTTCATTCATGATTTGATGTATCGTGTCCGGCAGAGGCGCCGCCATGGCCTGGGGCTCAAGGTAAAATCCATTTCTTGCTCCCAATATGCCGAATCCGATCATTATGCATATGTCATTTGATGTAGCTATTAGTAATTGGATGATGTGAAGGTTGTTTTGTGAGGCGACGCGTGGTCTGGTTTCACTCAATTCGTGCGTCATTGGATAGTTTTGCTCGATCCGTGTCGTGGTTGGATAGTTTAGTGCTTGTGGCTGATCGTTGATTTGATGATTAATTGGTGTTTGTGCTATGCTTTATATTGGCCAGGTTGTGTTGCTTGGTTTTGTCGGCCGTAGTCATACAAATTACAGGAATGAAAATCGACTTGAGTTATCAGAGTATTCATGGAATTAGAGATCTGTTGTTTTTAAGTGAATACATGCTATTCCTAGGCTATTGTACAACAATTGTGCTTGTTTTGGAGTTAGTTGGAATTAAGAATTAATATGTGATAGACAAACTTATTAGTATCTTTGTTATCTATACATGCTGATATGCATTCAAACGACAAAAAAAAAAAACTATGACCACGCTGCAAAACGAGACTACGTTGAAACGATTTAGTATAATGGAGAACTCTAGGTAAAATATACTGATAGTGCTTTGTACATGTCTTAGTTATTTCAAAACTCGCTAGTGCCTTAGTTTGGTACATTGTGATTGAATTTGTAGTTTGTGAGTGAATGTGCCCTTCTTTAGGCTGCTTTGGACCCACCTGTACCTAATTATGTCACATTCATTTATCTATAACTTATGTAGCTAATTATGTTTGATGATCTCAGATATGAGGATGGTGAACTCACTGATAATAAGATTCTACAAATGGTTCAATGAGGTTTGTAAATAATAAATCTTTCACAGGTGTTCACTATTTACTACAACATTTTATGTCTTCGTCTTTAGTTTTTGCACTAAAACAAGGGAAGGAGAGGGACTTTACACTTGTCTGATCATCTGAGTTGCCATTTTGTATGCCCTAGCTTAATTGCAATCAGTAGTGCTCAGTCTAGGCTTCTAGCTACATCTGATTGTTGCCCTCAGGCCTCATGCCAATTCTGTATTTAATTTAATCACATGCTATGGCCATTATTCGTAGTCCCAAACATGGCCTTTTTCTATTGCAATCCTCTAATTCATTTCTGATATTTGTTAGAACAAAAAACTCAAGACAGGATGTCTTTCTTAAGTTTTTAGTGGCTTAATCATTTTCAGGGTTGTTTGTTTAATTGGTGAGTATATGCAATAGTCATTTTCTGTGCAACGAGTAGTGTTCGTTTATACAATAGTGCGCTATACTATTTCCTGTGGAGCCTTCATTTCTATAGTCTGCTGTCTAAGTCCTTTTTTTTTTTTGTTTTGCAAGCAACGAGTAGTGTTCGTTTATGCAATAGTGCGCCATACTATTTCCTCTGGAGCCTTCATTTCTATATTTTGGTTTTGGTCTATGAAATCCCTTTGTTGTAGACTGCTATACTAGACTCTGGCCATCCTTTCTGTGTACTCCATACCTATATAACCAGTTTAGAACAGGTATCAGATTGGCCAACCTGTGATATTTTTCAAACTGCTAGATGTATTATATACGCATCGTACGTAGTCTTCAATCTTTTGTAGTAACAACGCCCACTAATATCTATTATTGCCTATGTTTAAGTTCTTATTAATTTATCCTACTTCCTATTACATCCTGTAACTACTACAACATCTGTTAACTCGATGCTCCTTGCATAGAACTTGTGCTCAGTTTCAATAAAATGCTCTTGTTTTCATCTTCAATAAATGTTTATATGGAAACTGACCAAATCTACTTCTATTTATTATTGTACTTAGACATGCCTAAATATACTCATATTGAACTCCTTTTAATTTCTGTATTTAGTATCTACATCATAATCCATATCTCGGAGTTGCACATCTACTTTCCAAAATATAAATATTAACGTACAAAAAAAACATTCTTACACGTTTCTCTGCTTATAGTTATTTTAGATATTATTTTAGACATAGCTTCTCCTTCTCCATCTACAGTTGTAACCGTTTTCTACGAGTGCGCAAATGCGCGCTACGGGCTCTAGTTATTATAATGCAGGCTTACTTTGTTTTAGTTCTGGCGATGATTGGAATTTCACAAACTAGTGCTATGGCTTCTGATTCAACCAAGGAAAATGATTCAGCTACTTCCATATTCGCAATCTTAGATAGAAAATCCCAAATTGATTCCAGCAGCAAAGAAGGTTCGACGTTGGAGCTTGTCAAGGGTGACATTGATTTTAAGCATATCAGCTTCAAATACCCTTCCTATCCAGATGCTAAAATATTCAGTGACTTTACCTTGAGCATTCCCTCTGGAAAGGTCTTAATTAAACCAGAAGCCTAATCTTGTCAATCTTCTCTCAGTTAGCCTGATGATTTAATTTACTATTATCCAGTAATTTTTCCAAGGAGTTACTCTGAACCTGTTTATTGCAGACTGTTGCACTTGTTGGTCAAAGTGGTAGCGGCAAGTCTACAGTAATTGCTTTACTAGAACGCTTATATGATCCTGATTCTGGTGGAATCTTATTAGATGGAGTGGAAATCAAGAACTTAAAGATCAGTTGGTGGAGGGACCAGATGGGATTGGTAAGCCAAGAGCCAGTACTTTTCAATGATACGATCCGTGCCAATATAGCATACAGAAAGCATGAAGATGTAACTGAGGAAGAGATTGCCGTGGTTGCTAAAGCAACCAATGCCCATGAATTCATATCAAGCATGCCACAGGGGTACAACACCACTGTTGGAGAGAGAGGAACCCAACTATCAGGCGGACAAAAACAGCGGATAGCTATTGCGAGGGCCATGCTCAAGGACCCAAGGATTCTACTTCTGGATGAGGCGACAAGCGCGCTAGATGCGGAGACAGAGCGCATCGTTCAAGATGCATTGGATCACGTGATGGTTGGCAGGACAACTGTCATTGTGGCACACCGCCTCTCGACGATCCAAGGAGCCGAAGAAATTGCAGTTCCGAAGGACGGAGCAATTGTGGAGAAAGGAAGGCATGAGACGCTGATGCGCATCGCCGGTGGAGCCTATGCTTGACTTGTGGAACTTCGTCCCAATGTAACATAGTACAAAGATTTGGGCAATGGAATCCATTTTAGCTACTACAATTTACAATTGACTTGGGCAATTCAGACATATGCTCCTGCAATTCCTTACTTGTGGAAACAGCAAGCGAATTAACAAAGATCCATGAGAGGTTCCATGGTGCTAATTGCTTGCGTCCAAAGGGGAACACAACATTTCCAAGGCCTAAAATTCTGTATAAAGTGCAGTATAAATGAATATAAATCTGAGTTGCATGGCCAACGAGTTTGCAGACGGCAGTTAGGCATGTCATTATTCTCTAGATCAGTCCTTACACCCACAGGAGAAGCAAGGTTGAGCAAACAATGCAGCGCATAAATTTGTTGGGGCTAAAACCTTCACTATTATCAGGAGGTGGTGGTGGTACCTTGGGAGGGCAATGCGCAGATGCGCTGAGCCGTCTACAGCTCCAGCTCTCCGCCGCCTCATCCCTCGCCGCGGTCAAGTTGCAATTGCCGGCCCGCACTGTAGTTGATCTGATCGGCCTAGGTGGTTTGTTCTTCCCCCATCTCCCCGGTGCCGCGCGCACTCGCGGCGTATCCCTATTTCTTACGCGTGGGACGCGGGTTGGGTAGCCTCCATGTAGTATCAGCGGCGACCGGCGAGTTTTTGGCTCATTTTACTTATTTTTTTTTACGTAATAACAAATATAGTCACTTTGTAACAAATGATAAAATTTGTATCATGATAGGCTTGCCAAACGACACGTGTACCTTATCACACTCTCGGTCTACGGTAGGTGACCTGCTGCGTTCTCGGTCCACTATAGACCACCAGTCACGTTCTTAGTCCGTTGTAGGGTAGCATGTGTACATGCCTGCCGTAGACTAGAAGTGTGGTAGGTGCTTGTCAGTTGTCACGATGCCATTTTTGTATTTACATACGATCAGAAGCTACTTTTGCTATAAAAAAAAAAGCATGCAAATTTAGCCAATGCCTACGAGTTCAGTTTAAGAACCGAGCTGGCAGCGAGTACGGCTTCGAATTGAGCGGGCAGCAGCCTAACCAGGCGTATAACACTCCTTCACGCGAGGATTATGCTTCACCAATCTGCTAGTGCTTATTATCAAGCAAGGACACCGGAATTTTTACTAGAAGCTGAAGAGTTACACAAGTTTGCAAAATGGTCACAGGGGTTTATGCACTAAGAACAGGAAAACTTTTTTGGGTTGTATCCAAAGACATGAAAAGGGATGTTTTCATGTTAGCGGATGAAAGCCAAAGCTCATGGACTTGTCCATATTGCAGGGGATGAAATGATTCTCGGCCGGGCTTAACCTTTATCTTGATTGAGCCTTGTCTACTTCGGCTTGTTCGATGTAAGCTTTTGGGTGCTCATGAGACTACACCGTGCACACACTTACCAGTCAAAGAAGGCACTTCAGACCCTGTCAAAGCGGGTGTGCAAAACCCAATGTTTACCGCTGCATTGCAGATATAAAGAAACGAAAGTGGAAAATAATGGTCACTATGGGGGGGAAAGGAAGGCAAATTTAGGTTTAAATACCTTCATACCATTAAACAAAAATAACACCATTCTGTCATAGTGCAAACCCCAGGTGCAACAGTTCAGTGAAATAAGCGAACAAAACACTCTCGTCTCACGAATACGATTTGAATAAATAACAGCAAGCAAGAGTTCAATTTATATAAAAATATAATATCGGATTCAGCCGCTTCGACATTGAAGCCTTCCCCCGTCCTCGTAGCAAAATTGTCATGATTCTGGTGCTGGATTTCCTGCGCAAGGGCCAGGGAAAAGCTCGATATCAGTCCATGTAGCACAGGAAAATAAAGGTGCTGAATTTAGGGTGAGCCCTATGCACAATTACAATTTCCTAAAACAACCCACCAATCCAGCGATGCCGAGCAGCTACGACGGTGCCTTATCGCCTGCTCGTCTTCCCTGTGGATCGTTTTCCAGAGAACAGATGCTTTGGTTTCAAGGTGGGAATAACACGATCCGCCTCTACGCGGCGAGCATCCTTGTTCCTATTCTTCACAGCCTTCTTTGCTATCTTGATTGCCTTCTGCTTCTGCTCCAAGTCCTTGAAACCTTCTCCTGGTGTGACCTCTCCAGGTGGTCGTGATTTTGACCTTGACCTTGTCCGCAGTTTCTTGTTGGATTGCTGTCCATCTATATCCATATCATCACCACCAACACCAACTCTGCTCAGTGACCTCTCACGCTTACGACCTCTTGACCTGCTGCGAACTCTGTCCACAGCAGCGCTAGGATCCAGGCCCATAGAGGAAAGCTGTCTCCCCAATCTATCTGTCGTGAATTTCCTATCTTTATCGAACTTCCTAGGAACAATAGGACGGCTTTCAGCAGTTCTCTTTTTCATCCTATGTTCTTGGATAAGCAATGCCTTTTTCCTACTAATCTGACCCAGGATTTCACGTTGCTCTGCGGTTAATTCATAGCCATCAATCTGGAAAGCAGCTTCCTCTTCAAGACGAATCCCCTCCTCTCTCTCCAACTCTTCACACCTTTCCAGGATATCTGGATCCAGAAAATCTGCAACATTATGCCCATCCAATATCTCAGGCAAGATATCTTCCTTCCATTCATCACCAGCCAATATGTAATGCTTCTTCAGGCTAGCAGAATAGACCCCAGCACCTCCATTGACATTCTCAAGTTTCTTCTTCTCCTTAGCAGCAGCATTTGCACGAGCTTCCAAAACAGATTGCGTGGTGTTTTGTCAACGATGTCTGCTGACATCGTCGCTTCTGGACCTACCAAAAAGAGCTGTTCAGATACAAAAGAAAGCATCGACATTTAGGTATACTATCTATACTCACTCTTTTTGTCATTCCTATCACTTCCCTAGTCCCTTCCAGAACTTACCTAGTAACTGGAACCGTTCTTTTTCTTCCTGCAGCGACTCCGACAGAGTATTCTGGTACAACGTGGCTTGTATTTTGCTCCTATCCTACACATCCATGTTTCACAATCCCAGTTAGCCCCATAGCACTCTGTGGCTTATCTAATCTACTCGAAGACATATGACCTGCTTTATTTTGGTGTTCTAGTATGATGTTCTCTTTATATGTACGGTTGAATTTACTGTCCTCTATGTTCTCTGTCTCACTCCTGGTGCGTGCTCTCTTTTTTTGCCATCGTAGAACAGTCACCTATATGATCGCCTAATCATGAAGCATGCATTAGTTGTGATAATCCTCTAGAGAATATCTACATGTGTAAACTGCTTACCGTTTTCATAGCCTCAACACCTTGTGTCTAAGAGCATCTCCAAGAGATTAGGTAAATCATTTTGTAAAGCTAAATATAGCTAGTTTTAGCTAAAAATGGTCTCCAACAGACTCTGTATAGGGGTATCCAAAATGCAGAGCTCTCTATCCCGGCTTTTTCGCTCTCGAGAGATGGATAGCCTGGGCGACTCGGCATTCTCCGTCGTGCGCGCGCATGGCGAGCTTCCCGCGCCGAGGTCGCTCCTTCCGCGCTCGTGCTCCTCTTCCCGCGGTTCCCTTCTCCCGAGTGTGCGCGGCACCTTCCTTGTTCCGCGAGCGCGCCGCTTCTCCCGTCACCCATCTGCGCGCCTCCTTCTCCCACCGAGCGGGCGCCGCCTCCATCTTCCTCAGCGGCGGCGCGCGTCGTTCTCCCCAACCGGCACAATGACGCGACATCCCTTCTTTCCTAGAGCCGCTTGCCGCCCTTCTTCCACAGAGCCGCGCGCGCGCTCCTAACTTTTGTGTTGGTAAATTCAGTTTACAAATACAATGCGACTATGTCAAACCTCATGAATTTCGAGTATTGCATAGTTTTGATCGCCTATCTCTAGGATCTGCTATTATCCGAGTTTGATTCGAATCTGTTGCCCATCCGCAACGAAAAGGAAGTGTAGATGATTCATCTTTACAATACACATATAACTTTAGATGTTCATGAGGCAAATTTGGAGCCAAATTATCTTGTCTGAGTTTTCATTAACCTTCGTTAGCACAGTTGTGTAGATGATTATAGTTGAACACTGTTGAGTTATTAGATGATGATTACTGGGTATCATCTGGCCTGTACTGTTTTGTGACCATGCTTTTGCATTGTTCTGTGTAAAGTCCTGCTATAGCTAGAATGTATCACTCATCGTGTGTGCATTTGGTGGATATTTGTTGTTTGCAATGACAGGACCCATGGATTCTAGGGGATATTACACTAGCCTGATGACAAATGGTTTTGGTCTTACTGGTCAGTTTGAAAGTGTAGATCATTCTCAGGAAGTAGCTTCGCAAGAAGAGGTTCAGGAAACAGTTCAGGAAACAGGAAAAGGAAACCAGAGAAGATCAAAAAAATTCACAATACAAGAGGACGAACAACTAGTCAAAGCATGGTTGAATGTTAGCTTAGATCTAGTGAAAGGTGTGGATCAATCACGTGACACGTATTGGAAGCGGATACATGCATATTTTCATGCCCACAAGGATTTCTCATCCGATCGCACGGAAGGTTATTCACACAACCGCTGGTCCGTATACTACGCGATGTCAACCTCTTTCTTTGGTTGTCTTTCCAAGATTGAGGGCGGAATCAAAGTGGAGCTACTATCGATGATAAGGTTTGTTGAAACATCTTGCACCTTGGATTTTTATTTATTTGGATGCATCTAACACATTCATCTCTTTATCTACTTTGTAGCAAGTGATGCATTGAAGATGTTTATTAGGGAAGACAAGAAGATAGGCAATTTCCATACATGCATTGCTGAAATTATTGAAAGATCAACCAAAGTGGGCAGATAGACGCAAGCGATGCAAACCCAAAAGACAGATTACTAAAAACAGAAGTTTCACTAATTCAAGTCTCAGATCGCTTCTTTGGTGCCCATCTGCTGCATCAAGACAATCGCTAGCAAACAAGACTTCGAGAGACCTACAGCCGTAAGAAGGAGAAGCGAATTACGCCAACATTCTACGATCGAAGCATTAGATTATCTTTTGTCAAAAAGAAAGAAGCCGATGCAGAAGGAGTTGAAGAAAGAGGAGAGGTGTAAGAAAGCCTTCGCATTGCGGGAAGAAAGGATCGATCGAGAAAGAAAACTTGAGTTGCAGAGAAACCAATTTGAGTTCAACAAGAACTCGAAGAAGAGAGAATTATGAATGTCGACACTACTAACATGTCAAATGAACAGATGCAGTACTATGAAGGCCTCAAGAATGCCATACTTGCAAGACGCCTAAATAATTAGATGTGGCTTTGGTTAATGATTGTAATAAATTTAAGTACTTCTCTTGAGTTATGTTTCAGCTGAATTGCCTAGCACTAATCAGCTGTTTGTGTTTGCTTTTTTAAACTCTTTCTCTTTGGAACACGTGTGTATGCATTATTCAAGATTGAAAGGGAAGTTAACTAGTACGCCAGCATGAGCCATTATGCCAACAGAAGTATATAAATTGCCTTTGCATAACCTATGTGTTCAATAACTTGTAGTGCTGGTGCAGTGAATGAAAAGAAATCAATGAGCACTACTACTACTATATAAATCAGGATGGTTTTGCCACAGGTGCTCAATAAGGTCAGCTTGAAGTTGTGTGTGAGTTTCCTTGTTCTGAATGTTCTTGTAATTTTGCATGAATTCTTCTAGTGCTGGTGTAGTACCATGCCCTACATGTACTTTGTCTCCCATGTCATCATAGTTGAAATCATCTTCATCAGTACCCTCATCCTCGATAATCATGTTGTGCATAATGATACAAGCTTTCATGATAGTTGCTAGTGTTTCCTCATCCCACTCACGAGCTGGCCCTCGAACGATAGCAAAGCGAGCTTGAAGAACCCCAAATGCTCGTTCAACATCTTTCCTACAAGATTCTCGTGCCTTTGCGAAATATTTTTCTTGTTTCCTTGTGGCTCGTGTTGTCTTTACAAAGGCGCCCCAAGGAGGATATATGCCATCTGCGAGGTAGTAACCCATTTTATAATCATTGCCATTGATGTCAGTAATTAACTTGGGGACCGCCACCTTCAAAGAAGCCTAGCAAATATTGGAGACCTTTGAAGAACATTGATATCATTGAGAGCGGGCATCCCAAAGAATGCATGCCAAATCCAAAGATCTTTAGAGGCAATCGCTTCAAGTATAATTGTAGGTTCCTTTTATGCCCTCAGATCGTCCTTGCCATGCAACAGGGCAATTTTTCCAGGTCCAATGCATGCAATCTATAGAACCAAGCATTCCCGGAAAACCTCTGCTCTCACCAATTGCGAGTAATCTAGCCGTATCTTGTTCATTAGGCAATCTCATGTACTCGGTCCAAATACTTGAACAACGGCTATGACGAACCTTCTCGACTTTCTAGAGCAAGATTTCGCACGATACGGACGTAGTCATCCGTAGCATCAGCTGCTACGCCATAAGCAATCATCCGAAATGCTGCCACCACCTTTTGCAAACAAGATAGTCCTAGGGTACCGGCTGCATTTCTCTTTTGCACAAAGTAGTCGTCGTGTTCCTCAACAGCATTCATTATGCGAACAAACACGTGACGCCTCATTCGGAATCTATGGCACAATAAAAATTAATTACCAACTATGTTTAAAACAGAAAATTATATAATGAGGGAAAGAACAAACCTTCGCCTAAAATAGTTCGCCCCATACGTAGGATCATCTGAGAAATAGTCTTCAAATAGTCTAGAGTGCCCGGACTGTCTATCACGATTCAATACTCGATGTCCCATAACAGAACCTCGGTGATATGGTTGACTGTCATTGTCCTCCGATACTATGTGTGCAGCAGCGATATATAAATGATCCTCATCGTCAAGATGATGATCAAGCACTTCATTGTAGAATTCATCTTCGAATCCATCATTCACAAACCTTGAGGTATAGAAAGGAAGTACAAATTATATAATCAACCGAGATAATTATCAATCGATTCACAAAATTTTATATGTATGGATCATCAAGTTGAACAAACTCGTTGACGAACAAATCAACAGATTGCCAAATTCAAAACAAGAGGACAATCACCGGCCGGAGAAATAAAAGCGATGGCCGGCAGGCTAATCACCGCCGGATGTCGATCATCAGCTGGCGGCGGCCGCATGGATCCACAGCAAGCAAATGTGCGATCGAATCATCGGCCGGATGTCGGATCGGCGGCGGCGCATTGCGATCCACTGTGCAAGCAAAAGTGCGGTCGACGAGGACCGGCTCGGACCAGAAGTTGGGCCGATGGCACGTGGGTTTGAATATACTGAGTTCCGCATCTAGATAGTCCGTTGGAGTACACAATTTTTTTAAGGTGAGATTCATTTTACAGAATAGCTAAATCACTACATTTACATAATACTTTTGGCTAATCTGTTGGAGATGCTCTAAAATGACACTATTTTTAGACCACGTCCTGCTGGTACAACTCTCTGATACCTATTATATGTTCTACCGTGCATACCTTTGGCTTGGCATATAATATTGTAGCTTCATAGCCTTACCACTATACGGTTACGCAAACAGATTTTGATGCTCATCGGTTCCAATCCGCTTGCTACCTAAGTCAGCGTACATATTTTCCCTCTTAGTCATTGTACATATTTTCCCCCTTCAATTAGCTTCTCAATAACAGCTGTTGGGACAAAAAATGCATTCCAAAACATATGCTAAACGTGTTCCTCAGGCGCCAAAGCATGCGCAGGGCTCTAGTTTCAAGAAGTGGCCAACAAGACCCCACAAAAAAACAGCAAAAAGTGGCAAAAAAATTAAAGAACGATTCCTCTTGCCCCCATTCTTTGTTTGTTGTTCTTTTTGCGTATTTACCCTTCACATCCTCGTAATATTGCCAAGTTTGCAGACATGGCATGGCATGACTCTTGCCGCTGCCACCGGCATGGTTTTGTCTGCACTGCATCATCCCAAACCAATTCATATTACTAATACAACACGTAGACAAGAATGCGAGCCAAAGACACGCATACCGGAGAACTATTTTGTCGTAAAAATCCTCACAAACACCTAATGATAGATAATATTAAAATATACATAAAAAAAATGTAGGAACGCAGTATAGGAATTGTTAATTAACCTTATGAAATCATAGAAAAAAACGAGCGTCACTTTCCAATCAAATGGCAATGGCATGCACACCAACTCCAGAGAGGCCATGTACAAATACAGAAAACTGAAGGGGCTTATATGCGAAAGTGGAGAGAACATTCTGGTGTGGGCATTTAAGGGGAGAGAGAGGATTGAGCACCCCGTCCTGCTCCCTTGTTCTTCCTCCCTCCTCCTGAGGCATCCGAATTATCTGAATCTTTGGCCCAATTTTCCCTTACCAGAATGGGCGAACCAGGCGCGCTTCGGTCCATCCTCTACGACCGTGGTTCGCTTCGCCTCCTCGATCAGGTTCTTTCCTTTCCTCTGCCTCTTTCTTCCTGTTCCGTGTGAATCAGTGGAGATGAGTTCTCGATTGGGTTTTTGGTTTGGTTTTGATGCGATGCAGAGGAAGTTGCCTCTCGAGGAGGTCTACATCGACGTGAGGGATTCCGCCGATGGATGGTGAGCTTTCTTTTTCTCCTCGTCAATCTTCCCAGTTCTTGATTCTTGTGGGTGCTCTGGGGACTGGGGAAGTTGAACTCTTCTGCTTCAGATAGTAGAGCACCTAAATTCGTTAATCTGCGTCTAACAATCGGGCCTGGGGTGCTACGCGATGTGTTCTCGGCGTCTTAGTTAAGTCATTAGTACTTAGTAGAAGGATAATGGTGTGATATCATACTGTATTTGTTATCTGAAAAGTTCTGGCTTTCTGAACTGATACCGAATAAATCAATCAGAGTAAAATGCGAAAATATTTTAAAATTTTTGAAGAGAGTAAAAATTAAAATTTGAACAACTTTGTTGTATGCTCAACTAGCAATATGCCTATTCAAGTGTATCTAGTGATGCGTAGGACTCGGACCACTGGTTAAACCAAGAGAGTTAGAGATACCATCTCACATGGATCTTTATTGTTTTTAATTGCGCTTGTGGGCATGCCGGGGCAGCTGCCCCGGGTCTGCGGGAGTAAACTAGGGATGTACCTACCTTGGGTGTTTGCTCTGGTCGACGGTGAAGTTAGGAAGGAGGACGCGGTGAGGAACAGCCATGGCGGCAGGGGCAGGAGGAAGAAGATGCGCTAATCTGTTGTGCGAAGTGGTAGCGCGCGCTAGCAGGTGACTCGGTGTTGAGGCCCAAGAGAAAAAAATTACCAGCCAACGGGATAACCCCACCTAAGTGGCCAAGTGAAACCACTGCTCTAGCAGCCATCACAACAGCCCATGCGATCATATAAGACTCAAATGTTATGCTAATCTGGTGCTTTCTTTTTTTATAAGTATCATTCAAAGTATTGTTTACTTTTTCATTATTCTTTGTCGGACCTTTCCTATTAAGATTTTGATGTTTGTCTAAATAATTTAGTGATTTTTTATGATTTCCCACTGTTTAGTTCTATGGTTGGATGATCTCACCGAATAAAACTATAGGTGGAAGTAATGAAACAAGAATGTAGCTCATATTCGGAGTTCCAGACAGCCTTTGGAAGAATAACCATGTCACAGGCAGATTTCCCCATTTTGGATGATGCATTTAACATGAGATTTCATGTTAGAAGTTTGATTATGTTGAATGTTGCGCGTGCCCTTATGTTTATGTTAAAAGTTTGCCCTGGGTCTCCTGATTTCCTAGTTCCGCCACTGATTGAACTCATTATTCAGGAGTGCGATCAGAGACATGGTTGTCCGTGGTGCTCCTGCAATAGCCATAGCAGCAGTATTATCGTTAGCTGTGGAAATTTTTGATCTGGATTTCACAGGTACACCTGCGGAAGCAGCTTCTTTCATTTCCAAGAAATTGGAATTCCTTGTATCCAGGTAAACATAGTTCAACTATTGATTTTTTGGAGGTCAGGACAAGTATAATCCGTTTACTCATTGCATGCGACAAGTTTGGTCACGTGACTCATGTTCTCCTTTTGACATGGCATTTCTACTTCTATTCGTGCATAGCTAATCGATGTTTTTTCTGAATTTCCATATCAGCCGGCCAACCGCAGTGAACCTATCTGATGCTGCAACGAAGCTTCAGAATTTAGTGTCACGGACAGCTGAAACTGCAAAAGATGCCAAATCTATCTTTCAGGTGCTAACCTAGAGAAATAATTTTGGTATATCTTCCCGCTCACTAGTAGCTAAGTACCTACATAAACAAATTCATTGTGAAGAATTGTGTCCATCTACTGAATTTCTAGCGGTATATAGTCAATATGTTCTGCAACTTGTGTTTTCTTCCTTATTTTTATTCTAATCTAGAAGTAACCAACCTGATGACAGGAGATGGCATGCAACTGCATCCACAAGTTTATCTTTTGTAGCTGATTATATTGTTTAGGGAAAAAATTTCTTTAGTGTGCACCTTAAGTTTTCCTTCAAGCTTGCATCTACTGTCAGAAAATTATTGTATTATGGAGTCAAAATTATCTAATTGTTCAGTGCAGGTTAGGAGAAACAAGAAGAATTAGTTGTCTATGTAATTTACCCAAATTGGGCCTTTTTGTGCCAATTGGTGATGGTTTTATGCCAATTCAGGCTGAATCATGTTACTCTTGCATGTCAATGCTTCACACATTTCCTTAAAAAAATGGTGAAACCCCCAAAGCTTTCCTTTTTGGTTGAGTGTCACTTGAAATTTCCTACAACTTGCCAATTGGTTGTGATTTTTGGCTGGTTCCCAGCAGAGTTGTTTGCATCCCACAATTTGTGCTAAAATGTCGCAACTACTATCAGACCAGTTACAACTGGTAACCAGCAAGAGACTAGCAGTGATCACCTTTTGAGGACAATTTTCTCAATTCCTAGCACACCAGTTACAACTGGTAACAACAAGCATAAATATTGATCATCAGAACTTATCAGGTGATTCCCTCAAAAAAAAAAAAAACCTTACCAGGTAATAACAGGTTACCAACCCCTGGCTCTGCCTTTTAGTTGCTGCTCCATTTGGAAACTATTGTTTATTGTTTAATTTTTGCACCCTCATATATGGTCTAGTGCGATAAATTTTAACTACAGACATGATGTCCTTCCTTATCAGATGAAAGTGTCGGGTGAACTGATTTGACCTGTATTTGCTAACCTGTTGTATTATCCTTTCTCCAACCAGGTGTTTATTGAGGCTGCAGAGGCTATGCTAGTTGATGATGTGGCGGATAATAAGGCAATTGGCTCGCATGGAGCTGAATTTCTTCGACAGCAGCTTGGAAATTCAAAAAATATCTCTGTTTTAACCCATTGTAATACTGGCAGGTAAACATGTAAATCGAAATGAATTGTTTCTTCTATGTGTGATGCTCAAATTCACAGCGATGATACTTCATTATTTTCTTTCTAATCCAGCCTTGCAACTGCTGGTTATGGAACTGCCCTTGGGTTATTCGCACTCTTCACTCTGGAGGAGTTTGGAAAAGGCCTTTTGCACTGAAACTCGCCCATTTAACCAGGTAGGCATTCCATCATTTGCATTATTATAGAACTTCTCTGAATGATTTAGCTTGTCGTCTTTTCTTCCAAGACATTAAAGTAGAGCACAATCACTTACATCTCTGACATATAAGTGGCTAAACCACTGAGAATCAATTGATTCTTAATTAACCTTTTTTTACTAACTGTCCACGTCATGTATCTGTCTCTCAATCACTCATGTTCAAATATATTGTTAGAGATGAACTGGTTACTACATTTTCTTTAGCAGTTCTTAAGATTAGTCTTGCAGTGTATTTACAGACGTACAGAGCTCATAACAGTTTGCTACTAATTTGCAGGGTTCCAGGCTTACAGCTTTTGAGCTAGTTCATGATAAAATACCCGCAACACTTATAGCAGATTCTGCTGCTGCTGCACTAATGAAAAATGGGCAAGTTCAAGCTGTAATCGTTGGTGCCGATCGTATAGCCGCGAATGGTAAAACACCCACTACAATTCTTGAATCAATTGAAAACTTAAGATTCCTGTTGCTGACTGTGTTTCATTGTCGAATTTCAAGGTGATACGGCCAATAAGATTGGCACATACAACCTTTCCATCTCTGCAAAGCATCATGGTGTACAATTTTATGTGGCCGCACCAGTGACTTCGATCGACCTCTCCCTCCCATCTGGGGAACAAATTGTGATAGAAGAAAGGTCGCCCAAGGAGTTGTTGAACTCTGAAGGTGGTCTAGGAAAGCAAGTTGCTGCGTCAGGAATATCAGTCTGGAACCCTGCCTTTGATGTTACTCCAGCAAATCTAATTACTGCAATTATAACAGAAAAGGTATCTCTCTCTCCACCCTTTTTAAATGTTTCATTGTTTTTTTGCACTTTTGCTATTGGTCTATACGTGCAGAACATTGGTTGATAGACTCTTGTATTGACGAGAACGAGATTTTCTCCATTGATTTACAGGGTGTAATCACAAAGTCTGATGCTGATGGAACTTTCGACATCAAAGGTTTCATTCAATCTGCAAAATAATGCTCTCCAGTGAGGCCCACCTTTGTATGGCATGAATGCGTTGGAGCATCCGTGATGATAGAACTCTAGGCAATACGATTGCTCCGAGTGAAATTGAAAAATAAAGTCTTGGTGGCAACACACACATGTTGCACTACGAGGATGACCACGCCTCTCTGGAGTTAGGTGTAACATCCCTAAAATGTAAACTTGGGATAATTTTATTGAGAATAAATGTGGAAAGTATTTTGAACATGTTTTTAATTTTTTTTCCTAAATCAACTATTGCATTTGTCGAGAAAAATCTAGAACAGATAAAATTTTGGAAAACTTTCTCAAGCAAGTACGTCAGGCGCCTTCAAATTTTTTTTAATAATTTGTGGTGTCCGTTTGCTATATTTAGAAATTCCTCTAACTCTTAGCCTTTTTTTGGAAATTTTTGAACCAATTCATTTTTCCCACCGCCTTTGGGCCGAAACTGGCGTGACCCATTTTCTTCGCGTGCAATACTGGCCCGCACCAGCCCGCCTTGCACCCTCGCTCACCCTCTCACTGATGCCACGGCCCCACCTGTCAGAAGCTTTCTTCCACCTCGCTCTGCCTCCACACGCTTGCCTCTGCTCTGTCGTTCGCCCATGGATTGCGACGTCACCCACCGTTTTATGCTTACCTGCTCCCGTTGCCTTCACGCTGCGCCGTGCGTCACCCTATCCGTGCCAACTCCTGTCGCGTTGCCAGAACGCCATTACTGTCGCCTGTTTTCTCACGTAACCACCGCTATCTCACCACTTTCTCGCGCCATTCTCAAAGGTATATAAACCATACAACGGCATCGTCGTCTTCCTTAGTTTGCCCCCATTCCATTTTTTTGCAAACCCGAATTTATTACTCCTTGGTTTCGCGGGAACGCACGCATCGTTCTCGACGCCGGTGAGCGCGTCATTTTGCTCTTTGAGCTTCATTCATCCTTCTCCTTTGCTCAATATAGCACTGGGAGCTCCATAGTGCAATCACACCGCCTTTGTCTTCGTCTCCAGCGCGCACCCGATCTAAGTCACTATGTTCCTACCGTTCCGGTGAGTTTTCTGCGGGCTATCTCGCAAGGAATCAAGTCTTCTTGTCATCTTCCCCATTTCCGGCCGCTGCTACCATTTCCGTTGATTTCCGCCAATCTGGTAAGTCCCTGGTCGATTCCTTCGCCCATTACCATCTTCAGCATGCCCGTGAGCTGACGCGCGCCTTCTTGTAGCATCTTCATTGAAGTAGAGCATCGTCACTGAGGGACCTCTCTGCGCCGCCGCTACTCATCGCCGCCAAGCCGCCCCAAGACATCTCCAACCTCATCATCACCACCTTCGTGATTGTAGTGAGCCCCGAACCTCATGCACACTTCAATTCGTCTCGGGCGAGTAGCTTACGCCATTGCCACTAGCTCATCCATGGCACCGCCATGAGAAACACCTCCGCCGCCTCGATGACTCTAGGTCCTCGTGCCCGGCCCGTTAGCATCGCTTGGGCCCATTTAGTCAAGTGCGCCAAGCCATTAGCCCAGGAGATGTCCCCTACGCGAAAGCTACTACAAGCCCGAGCACCTCCGCTGCTTCTTGCCGGTGTAGCGCCGCCTCCGGCAACCTCTTTTGTCGCTACTGCCACCCAAAGCATCGCCATGCAACCCTCTTTCCATTCTACCGCTCAACATCGCCGTTTGTCGCATCGTTCGCCGCCGCCGAGCTAGCCTTCACGCTCGGCCGCACGCAGCTCTGCTCCTCTTCCTCTATCTCAGTTACAGTGGGTCCCACTCAGTGTTAGTATTAGCTTAGCGCTAATGACAGTGCTTAAAAGTAACTAGTCACTGACATGTGGGACTAGTCGAGAAGATAAATAAATAAAAATATAATTTAAATGTGTTTTAGTAATTGAGTCACTGAAATGCAGGACTCACACACTATTTTCAGTATTAAAACGTGTTTTAGAAACCGAGAGGATGACAAGTGGACCCTACCTGTTAGCAGGTTAAAAATCAAATTAGGTTTAATTGCTTAGTTAATATTAAATGACTCTAGGACATGTAGGACCATCCACTATTTTCGTAAATAAAATTAGAAATAAACAAACCCAAGAGACTGACATGTAGGGCCCACATGTAAGAAAATGATTTTCAGAAAAATGTAAAAATGGCAAAGCCGCTTTCAATATAAAGTAAATAAGTTTTCTCTATTAGAAAGCGTAAATTTCAGAAAATATGCTTTCGATATCACCCTTGTTATTTTTAGGATTTTTCAAGACGAGCAAAATTCAAATAATAACTTTTGCATATGAACTCCAAATTGGATGATTTCCTTATAAATTCATCTAAAATCATGCTCTATCTAAATATGCAAAAATATTTGGATTTTGTTGCTGTTGAATTTATTTTACTATTTATGATTTGTTTTCGTTTTTTTTTTGAATAGATGTCGGAAACATGATAAAGATTATCGACGATCGAGCACCCTCATTCTCTGAGCAACCAGAGCAAGGCAAGCACCTCCTTTGACTATGTTGATCATATTATTTCAATTATTTTGTTTTGTTTTGCAAAGTCTGTTATGCATGCGTGTATGTTTGGCTACAATTACTATATTTACGGGTAACAATAGTTGAATTCCTATTGAATGCATGAATCCTCCTTGTGAATTTTTCATCCTCACTATTGTAGCCATTAGGATATGGTTTAGACAATAACTAATGTCAATTTGGGTATTGTAACTAAGAATATCGAATAGATGCTTAGCAGGGCTCTAGTTTCGCTAAATTTGAACAACTGATTAAAATTGAGTATGGATTTGGGAGAATTTAAAATATTGGTCCAGAGGGGTTACCTCTGTTAGTTTGGTATAAAATAGAAATGAAAAATTTAGTTTTTGACGTGTGTGAGCTATATTGTGAACTGAGAAGTGTGAGAGGTGTATCTCACAAGTAGATAGGGGGAGATCCTCGCCCGAATCGATTAAGGATCAAATGCCGATGTATCCAACCTAAGCTTAAGCGTACAACCACATGGCTGAACTGGGGTGGTCTTAGCTAATTGTCTAGGTCTAGCCTTGCATGTTGGTAGGCCGTAGTAGTACGAGCATATCTAGGTAGGTTTGCTTGAAGGGGCTTCCTTCACCGAGGTGTTGTGAATAAAGCTTGCCGATACAATGGTGAATGCCTCACCGAGACGGGGATGTACCCGGGTGAAGTGATGGTGTTTCATTCGCTGGGCTAGTGCAAGGTTAGGACTAGGTGATGTAAAGGCTTCGTTACGAACTTTAGACTGCTTGGTAACATGTTGTGAGCGGTGGTGTCGACGGATGCCAAACAAACTAAAGAGCTCATATCGTGTGGGTAAAGTTGTACTCTTCTACAGAGTGTACATCTATTTAAATAGTCGTGCTCGTAATCATGAGCATGCTAAGTGTCATTTCACCGGGTATAGTCTTTCCTTTTGCAAAACAGTTTGTTGGAAAATGATGGGATGGATTGTGATGTGTGTGTGTCATGTCTATGGCTGAGAATGAAATGATGATCACAACCGATGTCAGGCCCCCAGGCGTGTAATATCCGAAGGCCCTATGTGTATACTGTATTAGTCCCATGATCAGTGGTTAGTACACACATTCATAATATTTGGTATTCACATCCATACATTCACATCTAAAAATAAAGTAAAGGGGTGCTTAACTTAAACTATTACAAGTTATTACATCAACGCCCAACCGGCCAAATAAAAATAGTCACCAGAGTAAAAATATAGCAGCGGGAGAAATAATATAAGTAGCAAAATTCCAGTGGCATGCCCATCCGATCCCATAGGCAACCGACAGAGAACAAGGCCTACGTAGACCCATCACTGAACCCTCTGGTTCCGGGTGCAAAGAACGTGTCGTCTGGCGTCGGATCATCCTCGAACTCTGGACAACATTATAAGCAAGATTGAGTACTTATGTACTTAGCAAGACTTGTAGTGTATAATAAAAATTATATTAAATGCACGGCTATCAAAAGGTGAGGCTCTACTCTACAAGTTGTTTTGCTTTAAGCTGCTTTTATTTGTAATATTCATAAGTAGTAATTTACAATGGAATTTGAAAGAATAGTTTAATTATGTATAGGACAGTAAGTAACGATATGAACAAATAATAACATCATCTCGTAACCCTTCTCGGTTACGAGCACAAAAGAAGTATAACAACAACTCGCAACCCTCCTTGGCTGCGAGCCACATTTCATGTTCAGCCATAGACATGGCAGTTAACTCAACAAAAATAAAACCCCATGTCATTGCCCATGTTTTGTGACAAAACGGATTTTTGAAAATCAAAGCTACAACCATACCAACCGCACTAAGCATACTTATGACCGCGAGCACATCTATTTAAATAGATTTTCACTCTACAGAGGTGTACAACTTTACCCATAGTACGCGAATATTCCAGTTGCCTGGAATTTTCGATATCACTGCTCACTACCGTAGGTAAGCAGTCTAGAACTCACGACGCAGCCTTTACATCACCTAGTTCTAACCTTGCACTAGCCCAATGAATGTCTACACACTCACCCAGATACCCTCCGTTGAGTGAGGCCCTCACTTACCCGGATACCCTCCGTCAAGTGAGGCATTCGCAGTTGTGTTGGCAAGCTTTGTTCCCAACGCCTCGGTGAAGAGAGCCCCTTCGGACATACCTAACCGGTCATGCCCACACTCTATGGCCTACCTACGTGAAAGGCTAGTTTTTCAGTGACTTAGTTAGCTACGACTATCCCATACTAGCACATACAGTTGTACATTTAGGTCTTAGTCCCGGAGTTGCTGGCTTCAGTCCTTAACTGACCCGGGCGAGGATCTCCACCCTATCTATTAGTGAGTCACAATTCTTACTTTCTCAGAATTTATCGTGTCTAAAATTAGATTTTTATTTTATTTTCACACAACATAACAGAGGTACCCCCTATGGACATTTTTCAAAATATCCCAAATTCACAAATTAACATATTGTCCTTTTATCAGTTTTTCGAAAAAATCTACTATTCTAGTAGCAGTTGTGCGGTATTCGCACTCAAAATTTCCCAGATGATTTTATATATTGTCTAATCCATATTCTAACAGCTACAACAGTAAGGGATCGATATTCCAAGGGGATATGTGCAGCAAATAGGATTACAACTACCAATTTCCCAATCATAGCATTTTTCATACAAAACATACACTCATGCATAGTAGATTTTACAAAACAAGGCATAATAAGTAAAATACTGGGATTAACATGATCAAAGGAGGTGTTTGCCTTGCTCTTGCTGTTCTAAATATATGGTTGATTAGTCATCGAAATAATCACTCGAGCAATCGACGTCTAATTCAAAAAGAGCCAAAAAGGAATCAAATAATACCAATAAATTCAACAGTGGCCAAAATCAAATATTTTTTTACATATTCTGGTAGTACATGATTTTAGATGAATTTATAAATAAAAATCATTTAATTTGGAGTTTTTATGCGAAAGTTATTAAGGTTTGAATTTTATTCGGTTTGAAAAATCCAGAGAAAATGAGAAATACGCTTTCTAACAGAGAAAGCATATTCTCGCGCATACACTACTGAGGTTTACGGTTTCTAGTATGGAAAGCATATTCTCCTCAGAACTAAAAGTGTATTTTTCATTTTTGTTTGATTTTCTTTAATAAACCGACAAGTGGGGTCCAGTTGTCAGTGACTCGGTTCACGCGACAGTGCGTAGAACAGAGGTCTATACACACAGTGCATGGCCCACGGGTGGTGCACTGTGCACTTAAGTGGCCGTGGGTCCCACATGTCATTGACTCATTTGAGAATAACGATTCATTTTAGATTTCTTTTAATCTTTGGCTTGGTCCCACACATCAGCGACTCATCAATGATTAACTAATCACGTAAAACCGGATTTGTGCTAATGACTGAGATTATGCGCGTTGATGATGAGCTACAGTGTCTGCCTCGCAGAGCAGCACGATGGCGTTTGCACCCGCGCTCGTCGTCGACGAGGTGGCGCTTAGCGATGCTGGGGAATACCCAAAATGGGTTCCTCGTGCTATTGCGCACCTAGGGGTGCTGGCGGCGAGGCCTGGGGTGGCGCGACGGAGCTAGGCGGCGGCGCAGCTATGACAACAACACGCTTTGCAAACCGACGACGTTTACAACTAACAAACTCATGCATAAGCATCTACGGTCTACTAGGAGTATACCAGAGCAAGGAGGAAGGATGGAGATGGCTGGAGATGGCTTGGCAATGAAGACCAGTGGTGGCGCGACGAGCTGCACGTGGAGAAGGCATTCGGTTGAGGGAGAGCGTCGTCTAGTGGTCGGGGAAGGATGAGGATGTCCTGGCGATGCTCTCGGTGCAAGGAATCGGTCCAAGGTGCAGTGAAGCTCCGGCGGCAACTGCGGCAGTGGAAATGGTTGGAGACGAGGAAGAAATGTCGATTCGATGTTTCCTGTGGATCAAAGACGAAAGCATGTGAGGAGAAAGCATTAAGGTGATCTGGAACACGCGATGATGTAGATAACATGATGAGAAACCCTTCTGAGTGGCCGGAGTAGCGGTGGTGGCGCATAGCCAAAAATAGAGTTCGAGCTCTCGGACGATTGAGCTCGAATGAGGAGGAGAAAATGGAAGAGGAAGTGCGCACTGGTGAGGAAAAGATGAAACGAAGCTCGGGGTAGCTTTTTATAGCCAGAGGGGCGGAGTAGAGCGAGGGAGAGCTTGAGGATGACCGCAGGAAAAGCGACAGAGTTCTCCAGTGTACGGGCAGGTATGGGGCGAGATAAGGGCAGGGATGGGCGCGGAGGCGACAGGCAACGCGACCGGGGCAGTTGGACTGTGGAAACCGGGGGCAGTGCGGTCCAAAACGGTGGGCGGTGTGGCAGAGGGCTCACAAGTGTGCGCTGGCGGTCGGCGCACCGAGGTGGAAGAAGGTCCCTGTGGGTGGGGCCCACTTGCCCGAGAGAGTGAGAGAGGAGAGTTAGATTTAGGTTTTTCATTTTCTGCTGAATTGTTTGCTGATTTTATTCACCAAGGAAACGACCTCGAAATTTTATGAAAATTTTTGTGCAGGCTTCTGACATAATTTATTTTCTCTTGTAATTTTTTTAGAGGTTTATACCTTCTGTGAATTTCTCCAAAATTCATACAAGTTTCTGTTCTTATGAGTTTGTATTTGTTTTTCTTACCAAGTTTTCACATAAATGTTTTGGTGAATTTTTCCTGAGAGATTATGCCCATAATAATTATCTCAATTATTATTTTTACTTTGTTTTATATAATTTCTTTTGAGTTCATTTTTTGCTTGCATTTCATGTATTGCTTTTTAACCAAAAGTCAAATTTAAACATGATAGATTTTCATATGCAAAATGGTCAAAGCATTCTTCCTAGTGCATTTATAATACATATTTCCATAATTCAGATTTTTGGATGTTACAACTGAGGAGGGTTGTGATTTACTATGGTTTAAAGTTCCATACTTGTTATTTCATTATCTGTCCATTGCTCTTTAAATTTCCATTGTAAATTATTACATATCGATATTGCAAAGTAAACTTGCTTAATGCTGAGCCTCCCTCTTTGATAGCCTTGCATTGATATTATGTTGTGATACACTATAAGTCTTACTGAGTACAAAATGTACTCAATCTTGCTTAACTTGTTGATCAAAGTATGAGGATGAACCGATTCCAGACGACACGTTCTTCGCACCTGGTTCCAGAGGGTACGGTGATGGGTCTTGCTAGGGTCTTGTCCATGTTGGTTGCCTAAGGGTATGGATGGGCACACTGCTGGACTTTTGGTTTTATTACTATGCTTCCACTGTTCTTCTTTTGATACTTGCAGTTTAATTTGGTCGGTCGGCCTTTTGTAATATAACTTGTTGTGACCACTTAAGCTTAATGTCCTATTTGTTTCATGTTGTATGTATAATGTGTATAGATGTGATTATCAATGTTGTGGATATGTGTACTAGCACTGTTCATGACACTAGTACCGTACACACACGAGAGCTTCGGGTATTCAAAACCCGGGGTCCAACATTAGGTAAACTGTTATCTATTATGTGCAAAGAAATCTTAAACATAGTGTTTCGTGCAACGGGTTCAAATTTGATTATGCAGATTGTAATCTACTAAAAAATTTACATCTTTTTGACTAAAGGTAGTACTCCCTCTTTCACCATACTTATCCAACTATCCAGTACAAACCAAGGAACCAATCCCTATTTGGAATGAGAAATTTCTCAGATTCCTTTGGGAATTGAATTATTTTCTGTGAAATTCCTGCAACCATATTCAAAATAGACTTGAAGTTGTTAATAGAATTGGATCATACTTACCCATATTAAACTATGTATGTCAACTGGTATGTCATCTTTCACATTATTAATAAGGCAAAATTTGCTATAGGACACCCAACTTTCGTGATATTTGCTCCAAGACACTGGCTTTTGTGTATTTGTTGAAAGACACTCATGGATAGATAGACTTTTCACTCACCTTCTCTCCTCTCTCAGCCGGATATTATATTTTAATGGGCAGAATGTCCTATGACAAAAAGCCATCAAAGTTGTCTTACAGCAAAGACAAAATACCAGTGTCCTAGAGCAAATGACACAAAATTTAAGTGGTTTGTAGCCAATTTTTCCTATTAATAGTCGGGTCGACCCAGAACATATGAAGCATAAATGGGCAATTGGGTGTTCAAATGCAAATGGCAACGAGGTCCATCGGAGGGGAAAAAATCCTATAGGACCTGGTCTACAACTTTATTGATGTGGACCAACTCCATCATATGACACGTGTCTTTTCACGAATCTCAAAACGCACAGCCTCATAAATAACTGATGTGAATTTTCACGAATTGAATACTGAAGGCTACCATGTCACGCTTTGAGATTCGTGAAAGAACACGTGTCATGCAATGGAGTTGGTCCACATCAATGGAGTTGTGGACCAGGTTCTACAGGATTTTTTCCCATCAGAGGTAGCTCCTGCAGCTCAGATAGGGGTGGGCGACCCATCCACTTCACTTTCACAAAAAGAAAAAAAGCACAATAAGATTTTTTTTTTTTTTGAAAAAGGACCCATAAATAATCAATCCCCACCACCCACTCCCTTCCTCATCCCGATGTTGCCACACTTCCTCCTCGCGACCACCGTGACATCCTCTCCCCTCTTGCCCTCGGTCTGCCTCATCCCCCCTCCACGCCCAGGAAGTAGGGTTACAGATTTGCCACTGCCAACCTGCGATTCCCTGCCACCTCCCTCCCTCCTCTTTCCTTGGTTCCGCCGCTGCCTCCAGGCTAGGGAACCACACCGCCCCCTCGCACAGTCGCTCACTCATGGCCCAACTAGTTCTACCAATGTTGGTCCCATGTAAGTCTCTTGGCTCTTGTTTGCCTCATGTTCTTGGACTATTCTTTGTTTAATGTGTAGTGCTAAATTCTTTTTTTCTTGGTCCAATTTGGTCCAAGAGTATTCTAGTTGCATAATTTCCGTGTCGAGAGCTATGTAGAAGATGGTCACAGCCGAGATGATATGGCCCGAAGTGCTACTCCAACTTTGGGTTGTGTTTCCAACTCACAATCTGAGGTTGTATCTTGTGTTGGTACTTTTTAATGGACGGAAAAAAGAAAAGATTACAGTCGTGTGGATCGTTCGGTCGTGGGCCGACTAGCATGCATGCAACGCTTGAGCTAGTGGCGTGCATGAGACAGGGAAGCAGCAACATACTCACGGGACAAGGGAGGTGGCCGAGCGTGTGATGAGTGTGGGTCGCATGGATCGCATGAGGCCAAGCGCCAAGTGCGAGCTAGAAACGAGGGCAAGCTAGGAATCACATTGAGCCAGGAGGAGGAGAAATCCTAGTCGATTCAATTTGGGTCTGAATTTAGATATGAATCAGAATTTTTCCTTATTCGTAGTCAGTCTAAATAGGAGAGTTGATTTTGTAACAACCAGCCCAACACTGAGCCCAGAATATCACTCAACTACATCAACTACTAATCAGCAAGCACGTAACAAACAAAAACCTGTCCACGAGTCACAATAGAAAATATTAAATGCAATTAAATTGTATAAGAATCAACATACTAGATAACAATACTAAATAAAGAACCAATAGGTAATAGGTGGTCCATAAATAGTCTAATGAATGAATAAACAAGTCTCATCTAATCACCTAGAATTATTCAATGATTATCAAGTCCTAGAAAGAATAAATCATCACACTATAATAACGTTCTCATGGCCAAGTAATTTCAAGTATTTGAAGTGAGTGCAATCGTTCCATGTGCGCTATCCATTCCCATGCGAGAAGCCGTCATCGACCACCTAAAGCAACAATAAAGCAAGGTTGAGTCCATGACTTAGTAAGTACAAGATACAAAGGTAAATACACAAGTTCATTAAACATTTAATGCATTATCATAAATCTCATACTTTTTATTCTCAAATCCCATCAATATCTTTCTCATGGATGCAAATGCCATGATGCACCTCTTTTAGCTGATACAAGTATAGCAAAGTGTTCACCCATCGGTGACACACTTTTCTACCCCACCTTTGTTAGGGTGGGGTCCCTACCTCTATAGGATTTTAACATGGGGTACACCGGATTAACCATAATCATGGGAGTACTCACTGCCCTGGCCCTTGTGCAAGTGAATGATGCAGTAATTCATTAAGCAATAATAATCTCATCATGTCATCAATCTTACTCTTTTCATCAATAATACCATGACAAGTAAATAACTTAACAAAATATAATTAATTCTCATTGTAATAAATAACAAGACAATGACAATCACCTATTGTTCACCATTGTACCAAGCATTTGCCTCTTAACTTCTAAGAGCCAGGTAGCGGGATGGTGGCAATGTGCTAGAGGCTGTACTCCATGTACAAATAATTTAAATATACTAAAAAAATACATCAACACAGCACCAAAACATTACACCAATCGCCGCGCCTACGAAATATCGACACTTTTAGCTTGATCCTACCGGATGCACTATCCGCTGTACCAGTAGTAAAATAACTCTAATTCTCTCCTCGAAACCCCAAATCTAGCGAAACATATAATTTCTGGAATTCCCACAAAATTATCTACAACTTCCTAGTTATGACGAATTTCTGAATCTATTATTTATTTCCCGTTTCTAACCCTGAAAACTATCCCAGAATCTGTCAGGACATACTACTTCATAATTTTGTATTTTTTTATATAACTTGAAAAGTAATGAACAATACAAGTTTTGGAATCTACTCAAAATTATCTAGCTTATTCAAGTTGTCACCAAAATTAAATTACTTCATTTACTACGAGAAAACATCCCATCTACACGACAGCTGCCAACAATGTTTGTTTTCTGGATAGCGACCTTCCTGATGTTGTAAAGTTTCACTCACAACTCCAAATCTAGTGTTCTAGACCTTCCTGAAAAGCTAATAAAATTCTCCACATCTTTTGTAACTAGCCGAAACCCTGAATCGTGACATATATACCCTTAATTACCCTCGCAAGGTTCTACAGTGTTGTTCGACGAACTAGGGTTTCCCAAAAGCTATACTTCCCATGATCAAAACGATCTACAATGTGATTAAACAATACTCTAAGATCAATCTAGGTATTATCATATCGTCACCCACGAAATTTGGATGAATCTCAGAGACGTACGGGTCAAGAAACCCTAGTTTTCACCTCTTTTGTTCCTTCTGCTTCCCTTCTTCCTTCCTGCCCTTCTCCTTGTTGATCTGTTCTTACCTTCCACTTCCTTCTCTCTCTCTCTAATGCAGCAGCATTAGCAAAAGCAAGCAACTAGCTAGCTGGCAAAAGCACAAGCATGCATGCAGAAAGCAAGCTGGCGGCAGGGCTAGGGCCTAGCAGCCGTGCAGTGAAAACGCAGAGGTAGTAACTAGCAACAGGGAAGCATGGCGTAATGCAGGAGGCAGACTGGCAGACTTGCATGAGGCCATAGGCTTTGGGCCAAATGGCTGGCTTTCCCCATGGTGTGGTGTAGTGCGGCGGCAGGCCGGCGCGTGGCGCGGCTGGCTTTGGGCATGGCGAGCGTGCGCACGTTCGACACGGTGGCTAGCGCGCATGGCGTGTTGGGCGCCGGCGGTCGGCTTCGGGCCAGGCGACAATGTTTTTCCGTTTCACGCATGAACAGTAACTACTGTGATGAATAGTACTCTAGCTAGTAACAGATCTAATCCAGCAGGACTAATCTATTAATCTTGGTTTTATAACGCGAATTAATTTCAAGGCTAATTAGCAGTTTAATAGATCTATACCAATACAAATTAACCTACCAGATTAATTCACAGTAAAAACAATAGATTGAAAAATAAAATTCTGGTGACATACCGATTTGGCCGTATAGAGCGATTCACGTTGATAACGTGTTGTTGAAGAACATAGTAATCATAGAAATTTAGCAACCAATCACCACACAATAAATGAACAATTACAGAGAGACGAACGATGTAGACACAATATATGAAACCTCTTTGTTGATAGATTAAAATTTTTAGTACAAAGAGGTCCTGTTTAAATATTAAAACCCACCAGGGCAGTTTCGGTATCGTGCTCATCAACCCTAAAATCAGGGTTTCTCAACCGTTGGGACCTACTATCTTAGGCCTGAGGAGGAGCAAGATGCTTGTGGTCGTGGCAAAACCGTAGTAGATGCATTGTGGCAACATGAAACGGTGAAGGTCGGAGCATGCGAGAGGACGAGTGTAGGCAAGTTGATTTATGGGTGTTCATGCTATAATTGAGGTTTTAGTGGACGGTCTTAATCTTCAGTTGCTCTTTGTTGTTGTTTTTTTCTTGATCCATGTGTTGGAAATTTGATTTTTCTCGCGAGGACTGAGAAGAGAAGAACAGTCGTAATTCTATTGCTATTTATTTTTTAGGGTAGACCGGAGTGGAGGCCCCTACCTTAGATTTTCATTAAAAAGGTTTTGTTTCGGAGTACATAGCAAACTGGGTACACATGAAATGAAGCTAAATAAACTTAAAATATCATATCTTTTTCTCTCAAAACTTGCAACAAATACAAGATCTCATGTTTACCTTCCGGATGCTTAACTCTATTGGCCCACAGGCGTCAAAGTCTCAAGCAGTGTTGACTAGTTCTCTCAGCCTCTCAGGCGGGATGCAAATGTCGTCGAAAACCTTCATTTTCCTTGACAACCGTATGCACCAAAGAAAGTCTATTTTTCAAGAACACGCAGGAGCTTTTGCATTAAGATAGAATAAAATCCACAAAATTTACAGTGAATTACAAGGTAGTGCTCAACACCACCACACCACCCCATGAATCAGAGAGCTAATTATCGACAAAACTACCACTACTACCACACAACATCCCTTGAGTTAGGGCTTATGTTTGCATGTTTTGCAGGATGGTAATTAGCTCGAGCTGGTTGCCGTCGTGTAGCATCCCAATTTTTGCATATTTTTAAAATTTTAAAATAAAAAACCAGTTGATTTTTTTTTGAAATAATTAAAGCTTAATTTAAAATTTTATAAATTAAACAATTTAATGTGAATAAACCAAACTTCAATTAAATTCAAAATTGATTTGTTTGAGTTCCTCTAGTTCCAAGTTATTTTCTGGATTTTCCAAATTCTTTTGTTATTTGTTGGAGTTCAATTTATCTTATTTCTTTTCTGTTTTCCAAAATTTCTTTTCTTTGTTGTAAAATTTATTTTAAATTAATTATTTTAAAGTTTGAATATTATTTGGAGTTCTTGCTTTTGTCTTTGATAATTAAATCAAATCCAAAATTCAAACCTCCATCTCAAATCTAATTTCCAAATCTCAAGTTCAAATTCAAATCCATCCTAATTCCGAATCAAATCAAACCTCGACCAAAATTCAAATTCAAATCCCTCTATTTCCTTGAGTTGAAACCCTTTCTCTGGGTCTCTGGGTCGAGCCCATTTTACCACTTGGCCCATTTCTTTTTCTTCTTTCTTCTTTCGTTCTTTCCTTTCTCTCTGCCTCTGCTTGCTCTGTCCCGAGCCAGCACCCAAGTTGTGCCGCGCCGCACCTGGACACCCCTTGGCCCCGACTGCACTAGCTACACCACCCGTGTCATCACTGCCATCATCACTGTGCATTCATGCCTATCATTGCCGCATGCCATCAAGACACTTCCGTTTCTCATCGTGCCCGTTGTCAATGCACGCAAACAACGCGTAAGCGTTCAATTTCCCTTTCATTTTCCGCCACTTTGTGCAAATTCAAGTCTGAACCGAAATAGCCACCCGAATTCCGCACGCGTTCCTCGTCTTCGCCCTATAAAGAGAGCATCGCGTTTGCCTTGAACTCCTCTTCGTTTCTCCTCAAACTTCACTTTCTCTCTCGACTCCATTTGACCGGAACGCGCGATGCCGCCACCTTCTTCCTCAAGTTCGGCCACGTCACCTTTGCCTCGATCTCCCTCTCCAGTACACTTCTTGAGGAATTGGTCGCGTCACATCGTGTTCCGACTTCATTCTACCCATGCCCACCTTGGTTCATGGTCATGGAGCGTTGCCGCCACCATTTCTCCGCCGCCGTCACCCCGCCTCCACGGACATGGGGTGACGGGCGCGAGAAATGGTGGCGTAACGCCCATGGCCACAAACTGTCTGTGACTCACTAGCAAGTGGGCCCAACTATCACCACGTGTTTTAATCCTTTAATTCCAAAATGAATATTCCTTCCTCCTTCTCGTTGTATAGATATTGTCGGTGTTTTAGAACCGATCTTACGTAAAGATTGTTTGATTCGGGGTCTCCACAATTGATCACTGTGACGAAGGAGACACGGGATTTTATACGAGTTCGGGCCTTCTCGGATGGAATAATAACCCTACTCCTGTGTATCTTGTATTTGCCCTCCGGATTACAATCGTTGAATGTTTTCCTAAC
Organism: Ampelocalamus luodianensis; assembly: GCA_036346255.1. NCBI lineage: Eukaryota > Viridiplantae > Streptophyta > Magnoliopsida > Poales > Poaceae > Ampelocalamus > Ampelocalamus luodianensis. The sequence continues at coordinate 43,317,022 of CM070638.1, read as the reverse complement.
TATCTTCCGGAAAGGCTTCTCTGTCCCAAAAGGGTCCTCTTCCTACTATCTCTAAAAGACACCTATTTATACTAAGCGGTGGTGGGCGTCGTCATTCGAGCTAATTAGTCGCTCATTATTGCGCAATAATGAGAGTAATTACGAGTAGTAACCTCCCATCTTTGTCAAGCGGTTATCGATCGAGATAGTGGGAATTATCGCGATTATGTCAAAATATAAGCGCGTATTTTGACTATTTGGATCCTCACTATTTAGTGAATCTTCCGGCGGGTGGGTCGATGAATCGTGAGGAATCTGTAGCAGAGCTAGTCGTAGAAAGATTTACGACCAGACGTAGTCGTAACGATTATACCATAGTCGTAGAAGAACTTACGACTAGGGGGTAGTCGTAACGATTATACCATAGTCGTAGAAGAGCTTACGACTAGGGGGTAGTCGTAGGATAACCTACGACTTTCTGACTCGTTCTTCCCTTATAATATTCAAGGGGTATGCTTTGTGACGTCATATTTCCTAATTAATAAATGAGGATTATTTAGATCTTCGTCATCTAGCCCCCCAGCTTCAAGTGAAAATAGCTTACTTGACTGAAGGGTCGTAGATGACCCTCTGATCATTAAGGGGTTGTGAGGAGAACATTGAAGGAAAGACTCTTCAACATTCGTTTCTCTCGACCAGGAATACGCTTGATCGAGGTAAGTTGTTAAGACCACCACGATTGCAAGATGTCGTAGGATTTCTTACGACTTCGAAGTAATCGTGGCCTACGATCGGAAGCAAAACCTTCCGATTGGCCTTTCATTAGACCGGGGTCAAGATGGTAATTTCACTTGAGGTGTGAAAAAGGTGTCTTGGGACTTTCCAACGGGCAGGTTAAAAAGCCTGTCCGTTGAAGCAATTCCCGAAGCGGTGGCGACTGTTGGGATTTCACGACGTTTCGTCTCAATCGTGCGGTTATAAAGCGGGCCACGGGGAAGAACTTAGGTTCTTACCTTTTACCCAACGATCGGTTGCTTTCGTCTCCTCGCATGCGGTGATTCCGTACATTGTCTTGGAACTTTCCCAACCTTAAATCTTCTCACTTCGAGAGAAAAGAAATGGCCGGATTGTCTCGAGTGGGCTGAGTCGGAGATGGGCGATGCAAAGATGACTACTTTGGTTGTTGCTGAGAAGATCCCGAGGTCTTCTCGTGAAGTGGATTGCGCGAGCAGGCAAGCATTGGCGTCGGGAGAGGCGCACCAAATTCCGTTTTCGTGCTTCTTGTGAGTGTGGCCTTGATTGCTTGCTCACCCTTCCTCACACTCGTGCTTGAGCACCGGGTGGAATTAGTGAACCTTGGTCCTAATTCCATCACGATGCTAAGCGTGTTTGTGTACTTGTGTGAGGCTTACGGGGATTCCGCGGACTTGAGCTTTTCGATATTATTATGGAATGGCTCGTCAAGCCGGATCGCCGGTAAGCTATGGTCCAAGCTCCACGGCGGTAAGTCGAGGACTACATTCAGATGTTTACCCGGTCGTCATGGCCGGGTTGGAAGAAGAAGTGGTTATACTTGGAGGTTACCAAGGAAGATAGCCTCTCGTTCGTCGGAAAGGCCGCCGAGCGGTCTTCTTCCTAGGACTCGACTCGATAATCTCGGCCGGATAACCCCTATATTCAAGTGTCAAAGACTTGAAGTCGGAGGGCTCACCGGTTGGCACGTGGTTAAGGACTTCATCACGCGCCGGATCAGTCCTTTAAAGACAAGGGTCCCTCCCATGTGGAGGTACTCAGGAAAGGACGACCCAACCAGGGACTACAAGGACGGTGAGTAGAAAAACTTACTCTCTTGGCTTTTATCCTTGTTTAATCTGATTTAGTCCGCTTAATCGTATTGTCCATACACCGGATCTTTCGCAGCGGAGGTTGACGCGCGTGTCGAGCTCATCTGCGAAGCATCCGGCGAACACGGTGGCTCCTCAAATCCTCGTGGTTTTGACCACGAGGAGAAAGAAAGCGCCTAAAGGTAATCGAATGATTACGCCTTTAGGTATTTTGTTGTCGTAGAATGGTATCGACTAAGCGGTTTGCCGCAGAAAAACTTACGATGGATCGCGATCGTAGAAAACCTTACGATCGAGCGTAATCGTAGAATAACTACGATTGAACAACGTCGTAGAAAAATTTACGACTTAACGTCGTAGAATAACTACGATTAGACAATGTCGTAGAAATACTTACGACACGAGTGGTCGTGATCGATGACCGGTTTAGTGATCGTAAAAGATCTTTACGACCACTTTTCCCTTCCTCAATCGAAAGTTGGCATGGAGAACCGCCAAGGCAGCGAAGAAGTCGAGTTGGTGGTTGTTGGGGCGGCGCGCGGTAGTCGGAAGTCCCCTCCATCCAAGAAGCGTCGATCGTAAAAGTCGGCGACAAGGGGGTCCGAGCTCGGCTCCTCCTGCTCCTTTCGCTAAGTTTGCTGCAGACCTAGCCGCGGCAAAGAAAAGAGCAGAAGAAGAGGCCCTTGCCCTTAAGCGCAAGGTCCCCAAGGTTAAGGTACCTTTCTATTACGATGACAAGTCCTTCGCGATTTGACTTCTCGTGGCTTCATAAGGCAGTTAGAAAAGGAGGCGGAAGGAATTCATATCTTTGTGAAGAAGCTGCTGCTCCGGTGGGATCTGAAGCCGAGGGAAGTAGCACTCTCAGGGTGGTCGAGACTGATCTCGTCCACCCGGGAAGTCGGGAAGAGGTGACTCCTGGTGTCCCGAGTGCATCTCGACCAGCGGTGGTCGAGAAGAAGTCGAAGAAATCTTCCGTCGGGAAGGTTGCTCCCAAGTTTCGAGTTAGGTCCAGCGCGCAGAGGTATGTAAAACAAAAGACATAAGTGTAGTAACTACTTACTGTTTGTTTTTTGACTTACTTCTGCGTTCTGTGATTTTAGTCCGGCGTCTTCAACCCCTAGGGATACTCCCATGGAGAATCCCGCTGTCTCCCCTCAACTGACAAGGGTGCGATAGCGATAGTAGCTGAAGATCTAGCTACTATCCCCGCGGCGGAGGAAGCTCTTTATTCTTTGAAGTCATTGCGCGCCAAGGATGTTGAAGTCGCTGCGACAACCGGAGCTGTCGTAGAGACTATAGAGGAGGCGACAGAAGCCTCAAGGGGATACCGGAAGTAGGTGACAGCGTTAGTGCTAATCACCGTGCCGGTAAGGAGGTTGTCGAGGATGCTCCTTCCGGTCCTCCAGGTGGTGTCCCCATTCTGAGTCGGAGGAAGAGGAGTATTTTAACTTTTGCTTGACTCCATCGTAGGATCTTCTGCCTACCGCTCCCGCGACCGAGTTCCCCACCCCAACAGCATTGTCAATTGCGGAGATGTGTTGGACAATGAACGACTCGAAGGGTTCGGTGGAAGCGAGTCGAGGAGATGGATGGGTGAAGGATCCGTCACGAATAGTCTCCATGTTTGCTTGGTCAAACATGAACGTAAGTATTCATCGATACTCACTTGGGGTTTTATCTCTTTATCTTATCGTTTTTCTCTTTTTTAGAGAGCCGTGGAGCAAGTCGCTACGATTTGCGAATATAATCGACAACTTGTCAAGCCGACAAGAAAGGCAACACTCTGCGAGCAAGCGAGAGAGGTGGTGAGTGTTGATTGTCATAATCGTTTCGATTATTTATTCAAGATACTACTTAATCGGTTGTCGTGAAAACTTACGACTTGTACTAGTCGTGAAAGACTTACGACTAGGGGTGGTCGTAGAATAACTTACGACTACCCATCGGTCATAGAAATACTTACAACCGTTTGGTTGATTGTGTTCAGTGTCGCTCTTTACTCTTTCGAGTTTAAGAGCGGCGAAAAGACCTTAGTTTGATTCACTCGACTTTGAAAAAGCCAGTCGAAGAAACAAGGGATAACGTCACCGACCTCTGAAGAAGCTTGGAGGCTAACTCGCAACTAAGCGATTGCGGAAGAAATAAGCGATGCGTGTAATTACGATCGCTTACGGTCTTGGTTTTTCGCTTCCCCTTTTTAACCTCTCATTCTTTTGCGTAAAAGAAGTCGAAAATAAGGCCCTTGGGCCGATGTGGGGCTCTCGGGTCGAGGTTCATGAGAAATCCTCAGTTGTCAGTGAAATCTCCCGCATCGCGAAGGAGAAAGACCAAGAAATTGGGAACTTGGGTTCTCAATTGGTGGTAAGTAGAACTTTTACTGCTATTTATTTATTTTATCTTCTCATAGGATCGTTTACTTATTCAATCTTCGCTCTTTCGGATCGATTGGTGAAATAAAAGCGACTCCACGAGGCTTCGACTTATTCCGGGAGGAGACAAAATCAATGAAGATCAATCTTCAAGATAATATCTCACTTACGAACAATGTACTCGATGGGGCCGTGCGGGAGGGTTGCTCCTTGTGACGACACGATGGCGCTCATACGAGTGCCATTGAGAACAAGTCGGTACTCGAACGAGTTGGTATCTACTCGAAGGCCAATCGAATGATTCGATAAGGAAGCGGTCAAAGGAGCTGTGAGTTTTGTTTTAGCAAAACTCAAGGCCCGTGATTCTAACCTTAATCTTCATTCATTGAAGCCGACTTCGATCGCACGAAGCCGAGCAGAAGCTAATCGAAGAGATGCGATCGGTTGGCGAGAAGGTCGCAGAGGAGATGCAAATAGAATCTCCCTTGTGAGCGATCTTGTAATATAATCTTGTAAAAATAAGTCTTTTTGGTGGTGACGTATAATTATATGGCCCTTTTCACGCAAATTATCTCGTAAAGTAGTTAGTAACTCGTAAGATAAAAGGGAAGAAAATAATTAGACGGATATGAGCGATTCCTCCTTTCTCCTTCATTTTCCTGTAGCGTTATCTCATAGAGTAGTCAGATGCCGTAAGATGATAACCCGGAAAAAATAAGACTAAGAAATGAAGTCATGTTTATAACTTTATCCTAGCCCCCGACTGCTTACTTAGTTTATTAGAAATAAACTAAGGACGTAGTAAAGAAAGGGTTCTGAAAACAGAGAGGTTTGTTCGGCTTGTAGTTGTCGAGTATCGATTTGTTTGTACTAGTCGAAAGAGCGGAAACAGATCGACGCTAGGAAGTTTTCTCTAGTGGGCAGGACCACGTGCAGAGAAAAAAAGGCTTCGACTAGGTGGTGTTACCATCTCCGACCATATTAGTCAACTCGATAATAACAACTAGAGTGAAACAACCTTCTAGAGTACCTTAAGGATTCATTCAGCTACATTCATTTTTCCTGACGAAGTTGTCCTGGCAGCAAAAGTAGGACACAGAACGACGCTAGGAAGTTCCTTCTAGTGGGCAAGACCACGTGCAGAGAGGAGAGGCTTCGACTAGGTGTGTTTCTTCCTTCGACCAGTAAAAAACTAATCAGGTTATTTGAAAAGTAGTCGGATGCATATCAAAAAGTTCACTCTTCTTAGTTTATTTTTCAAAATAAGCTAAGGTGACATGAATTCGCTTAACAACTTTCGACCATTTTCCTGAGCCCAATAAACATTGTACAGGTTGTTTAAGAACGAAGTAACATTAGGAAGCTCCTTCTAGCGGGCAGGACCACATGCAGAGGGGAGAGATTTCGACTAAATGTGTTGTCCTTTTGCTAACGGTGTCTGAGGAAGGATGAGCGTAAAAAAAATGGTCGAAAATAAAAGTGAGATTCAAAAATAGACAAAAAGGATAGGGATAACCTGACACTTTATTGTCGTTGAAGCTTGTTACACATAAAATTTGCATGGTGGTCAATGTTCCAAGAGTTTGAGAGAACGCGCCATCTTCCATTGCAAGTCGTCTGCGATCTGGGCGCGTTACGCCGACCACAGTGTAAGGACCCTCCCACTTGGGGGAGAGTTTGTTCCGATTAGACTGGGATTGGATAAGCCTCAATACCAAGTCACCTTTAGCAAGGCTGCGAGATTGGACCTTGCGATCATAGTATCTGCGCAAGGTTTGTTGGTAGACTGCGAGCGGAATAAAGCACGGTTTCTCTTTTCCTCGGCGAGTTAATGTCGTGCGCTCGATGGTTTTCTTGAGTTGAGTCGTTAAACTTATCGACTCTTGCTGACCTGATCTTTAGTTCTGACGGAAGCATGGCTCCGGCACCAAAAACTAGAAAGAAAGGTGTTTCTCCTGTAGCTCGGCTAGCTGTCGTATGAATTGCCCATAATTCTGAAGGTAATTCTGTACCCAAGCCCCGAGCGCTTGACAAGTGATCAAAGACTGGGTTTTGATTCCCTTCATTATCGGCCATTCGCTCTCTCAACTGCCCCGTTGCTTTGGGGGTGGGCTACAGAAGCATAACACAAACGAGTTCCCAACTCGTCGCAAAATTCCTGAAATTTTGCGCTTGTAAACTATTTCTGGTTATGCGTGATAATTCGACTTGGTATTCCAAATCGGTGATCACGCATCTTATCATGAACCGTTTCTTTGCTTTCGTTGTTATCGATCACGAGTTCAGCTTCTATCCATTTTGTGAGCGTATCAATGGCCAAAAAGGAACTGAAACCTCTGGAGCTCGGGTAACGGTCCTAGGATATCAAGACCGCAGTTGCAAAGGCCACGACAAAGGATTGTTTGCAACGCTGGTGGTTGGTGTATTTACCGGCTATGAAGCGCCTTGTACACACTTTTAACCATCTCCTTGGCATCGTAGAGGGCTGTTGGCCAATAAAACCTTATCGAAAAGCTTTACTGAGCCAGCGTTACGTAGGAAGCATGAGTTCCATGATTCCTCGTGTATGTCGTGAAGGAGTTTTAATCCTTCGCTCTGCGAATACATCGCATGAGCACCCTTGGGTTCCTCTTTTATAAAGGACACCTTCGACCAAAGTATACATTTTGGCCTTTCGGGATAATCGATCTGATTCTAGATCGTCATCGGGTAAAGAACCCATCTGAAGATACTCGTAGATGGGTGCCATCCATGTATCTTCGTACTCTAGAGAGGTTGTTTCTATAGAAGGTGTCTCCAGTTCGTCGACTATAGACGGTTTCTGAAGCTGTTCCAAAAACACCCCTTTCGGTACCAAAGATCGGGAGGAAGCTAGACGAGCCAGTTGGTCTGCGAGGAAATTATCCTTTCGAGGGATAAATTGTACCTCAAAGCCCAAAAAGTGCTTTTCTAACTTTCGTACTTCCGATAGATACCGGGACATGGTCGGATTGGAGCACTGGTATTCCTTTCCGACTTGATTCACGACTAGTTGAGAGTCTCCCCTCACGAGTAGTCGTCGAATCGAGCTCTCGCAGCTCGTATACCAGCTAGCAAACCGTGATACGCCACGTTATTAGTGGCACGAAAGTTTAATTGTATGTCATACTTTAAGGTTTCTCCAGTAGGAGATTCCAATTCCACCCTAGCCCCCGAGCCACTTATCGTAAGCGACCCATCAAAGTACATCGTCCACTGGTCGTGGGAATCGTACTGGGGATCCTGAACAGGTTCAGGATTTGTCCATTCGGCGACAAAGTCTGCCAAGATCTGGGATTTAACGGCCGTTCGGGACACGAAATGGATGTCGAACGCCCCAAGTTCAGCGACCACTTTGCCATGCGTGACATTGTTTCCCTATTACGGAGGATCGCTCCCAAGGGAAACTCGGGCAGCCACTGACTAGTTTGTGCATCCGAAAATAATACATGATTTCCTCGAAGACATGAGGAGGGCATATAGAAGTTTTGAACACGAGGGTAACTCTCCTTAGGTCGTGCAAAACCTCACTTACGTAGTATAACGGTCGTTGTATGTTTTCACGTTCTACGACCGAGATTGCGCTTCTTGCTGTGGCGTGGTAGCTAGGTAAACTAAGGCGTCTCTCTAGCTTTGGGAAACTAGAGCAGAGCACTCGTAAGATACCTCTTGACTTCCTCAAAGGCTAGGTTAGCCTCTTCGACCACTCGAAACCTTCATGTTTCCTTAGAAGTTTGAAGAAAGCGGTCCTTTTCTCCCGATCGTGCTATGAAATGACTTAATGCCGCCATGCATCCTGTGAGTTTCTGGACTTCTTTATTCGTGGTCGGGGGGGGGGGGGCGCATCTGAGTGATGGCTTTGATCTTTTCGGGATTTGCTTCAATTCCTCGTTCAGAAACCAGGAATCCAAGTAATTTTCCTGAAGAGACCCCGAACACACACTTCTCGGGATTCAATTTCAATTGGTGTTTTCTGAGGTTGTCGAAAGTATCCTGCAAGTCTATGATATGGTTGAGTCGTTTGGTGCTTTTTACGACTAGATCGTCAACATAGGCTTTCAAGTTTCGGCCTAGTTGAGGAGCGAAAGTCGTTTGCATCAAACGTTGAAAGAAGCTCGGCATTTTTAGACCAAATGACATTTTGACATAGCAAAATATCCCAAAGCGGTGTAATAAATGCGGTCTTTTCTTCATCTTCTCGATGCATACTAATCGATGATAACCGAGTATGCATCTAGAAAACTCAACATCTCACATCTGCGATAGAGTCAACGGTGATCGATGCGAGGTAAAGGAAATCATCTTTTGGACAAGCTTTATTGAGATCGAGTAAAGTCACGCACATACGCCATTTCTTTGTTAGACTTTCTAACCATTCTGAGGTTGGCCAACCACTCTAGGTGGTTGACTTCTCTTATAAAGCTTGCTTTAAGCAACTTGTCCAATTCTGACCTAATAGCATCTCGTCGATCAGGGGCAAATCTCCGTAACTTTTGTTTTACGGGTAGTTTATCAGGTCGTAGAGCTAGCCTGTGCTCGATCACATTCTGGGGACTCGGGCATGTCGGATGCTTGCCACTTGAAGACATCGGCGTTTGCACGGAGGAAGGTGATGAGGCGTCTTCCTATTTGGGGTCGGAAGAATCCCAATGCGACGATCTTGAGGGCTCCCTGCGTCGGAGGAACCTCTTTGACTTGGTCGTTCGGCTTAGATGCGACTTTAGGCTTCGATTTGCTAGTCGAAGGTGACTTTCATCTCGAGTTGGTAGTTGTCCAACCATCTCAAGGGAACGGCGGTCGCGAGTCGCTATCTTCTTCACAATGTATCGTGATCACCCTTTGGGACTGGCATCTTAAGACATTGGTACCCATAGTGAGTAGCTATCAAGAATTTTGCCAAAGTAGGTCGTCCGAGTATGGCGTTATATGTCCGATCGAAATCGACTACATCAAAGGAGACCTTCTACGTCACGAAATTGCTTGGTGATCCAAACGTTAAAGGAAGATAAATTTGGCCGAAGACCCTGGTACGATTCCATGAAATGAATATCGTACCGGCCTTACCTTTGTCACGGTACTGCATCTTGTCGAGTACTCGTAAGCGATATGTTTAGCGAGCTTCCACCATCAACTAAAACCCGATTGACTCGACAATTGTTGATGGTGGGTTCGACCACTATCGGAAATCGACCTGATCTAGTCGAAGGGATCGGACAATCACCTTTCTCAAAAGCAAGGGTGACTTCCGACTACTTTGGTAATTTATTGACAAGGGGGGAGTCGATTGTATTTACCTCACGTTCAACTGCTTTCAGCTGTCTCCGTGATTCGTATGCCGAAGATCCCCCATAGATGTGGTCAATGGTGTGTTGTGGGTCCTGGAACGGCATCTCCTCACCATCCGACTCCTTTTGTCCACTGGTTTGACCTACCTGTTCAAGAGTAGGAAGTGGCCCTTTGCCAGAATAATAGTCCTCGAGTTTCCGTAAGAAAACTCGGCAGTTACGAAGATCGTGCCCTTCTTTTTTATGAAAAGGACACCACCTTGGTTTGTCGTTTCTCCGATCTTGGCGTTTACCTTTACCCTGATCGGGATTTTGCTTGGGGTTGCATGGCTCCTTATCGCTCACGGCTAGGACCTCCTTAGAACCGGCAACTGGAGATTTTTGCCTTTTTGCCTTGTTCTTAGATTTTCTAGCCTTTTTATCTTTTTTCTTACCACTTTCGCCTGCTTCCTTGGGCATGTCGTCTTTGAGATCGATAGTATTGTTCCATTCGACCGCTTCAAAGAAGAGTCGCATATCTATCGACCATCTCAAAGAGCTCGTGACGATGGCGGTGGATGTAAGCGATGTCCTCTGTTATTCTTACGCTCACGGACTCCTGGCTGAAAGCCACGATCACAGGCGAGTCGAAACTTCGAATAAATTTGAACTGATTGAAGCGCGATGGATTGGCGTAGCGTTTCATGGTTGTTTTGCCTTATTCGGTGCGAGTCATCTTCCTTTCTGGCGATTGTAAGTGCCACGAAATTCGCCAACAATAGATCACGGAGGTGTTGCCACGAGTAGATCGATTCAAATGGCTGGTTTAAAAGCTACGATCGCGTCGATCCTTCGATCTGATCGGAAGGTAATTTGCCATGACATGCTCTCCTCCTCTGCAGCTCGGATAGGCGTAGTGTAGATTTGGAGGAACTTCGATGGGGTTTTGAGTTCCATCGATTTTCTCCATGTTCGTTGGTCGAAATCGAGGCGACAAGCGAACCGCTCGAAGGTTGGGTGAGAGCGCGGGCATCGGCGATAACCTCTTGTCTTCTTCTTTGTAAAAGCGAGGGTTAATGTTGCGGGTGATCGAACTCGTCGATACCCGGCCATGGGGGGACTAGGCCTACAATTGGTCTCAGCCTTACGAGGGAAATACTCATCGTACCCACTTGCCGCCGCGTCTTGTCGCCGAAGTGGTGAAAGATCACCTCTCCCGTGGGCTTGTGGCATTTTCCTCATGTCGAGAAGCGGCGTGAGGAGAGTCGTGCCGCCTTCTATGCGACGAGTTTTACGAGCAGTGGCGGAAGAAGTAGCCGTACTATTACGACTTCTTAGTTGTGGTCGACTTGATCATCGAGTTTGGCCATCGTGTTACGAAGCCTTTGCGTGATCTCCTCTCGCAAAGAGGTCATAACACAGTGCTCGGCGAGTTCTTGGGTTGTGTTTTCGACAAATCATTGATGTCTTTGGAGCTCTTGAGCTTCCTCCATTGAAATAAGCGCGCTCGGGAAGGTTCTTCTGAGCCACTATTCTTTTCCGTCGGGTTGCCTCAGAATGGTCTGTTTCATACCCCTGAGCTTGCTTTAATGGAGTGCGAGAACGTTGAGGATGTCCCGCACGTTCATTAAAGTGTTTGTTTCGTTCGCCAGCTGTGGTGTCCTTGCCGTTACGACGAGGCGGTGTAGAGTATGCTCGGTGGGAAGCATGTTCAATCCATCTTCTGGGAGAACAATCCTTATCAGAGGGAAGGACAAAGACCTCCCGTGGATGACCTCCACTTGAGCTCGAGACCTCCTCACTTGAGGAGCAGTCGAGCTACACCATCTGGCGACTTGGAGTAAACCCCTCCGGGTGGGGGAACTTCGGGTTATAACCGTCTCCGTCTGCAGGTAGGTCCTGCGTTGGGACGGTTGGATTTGGATGAACAACATGTTCGATCCTCTTCCCTGCGGAAGCACTCGGAGAGAGAGGACCATCAGATGTTGATGGAGCTCTGGAATGATGGCCTCCAGAACTTATCTTGCCAAATCGTACTGCCTTGGGGGGACTCGAACACTTGGAGGAAAAACTCTCGTCGTGTTGCGAGTTTGCCCCAAGACGAACTTTATTCTTGGTCGGGTTGACCCTTGCCTCCGAGAAATTGATCCTCGGTGGGCGTCTTGTCGTGGGGATAAGGATCCTCCTCGACTTCGGTGGTATCGATCTCAGAGATCGATAGAAGATCTCGAGGCGCAACACCGTCGAAGATTCGATACTCGGTTCGTAGTCGAAACCGACATCCATGTCGACGTCTGCGTAATCGGCCAAGTCAAACCAATTCTTCTCGTTCCATTCTCCTGCCATGGTAGCATCAAAGAGAAAAAAAGAACTGTTGACAAGGAATTACCAGAAGATCCCCACGGTCGGCGCCAACTGTTGGTGTTTTAGAACCGATCTTACGTAAAGATTGTTTGATTCGGGGGGTCTCCACAATTGATCACGCAGACGAAGGAGACATAGGGATTTTTATACAGGTTCGGACCTTCTCGGATGAGAATAATAACCCTACTCCTGTGTATCTTGTATTTGCCCTCTGGATTACAATCGACTGAAGGTTTTCCTAACTATCTTCCAGGAAAGGCTCTCTCTGTCCCAAAAAGGGTCCTCTTCATACTATCTCTAAAAGACACCTATTTATACTAAGCAGTGGTGGACATCGTCATTCCAGGCTAATTAGTCGCTCATTATTGCGCAATAATGAGAGTAATTACCGGAGTAGTAACCTCTCTATCTTTGTCAAGCGGTTATCGATCGAGAGATAGTGGGAATTATCATGATTATGTCAAAATATAAGCGTGTATTTTGATTATTTGGATCCTCACTATTTAGTGAATCTTCTGACGGGTGGGTCTAGTAAATCGTGAGGAATCTGTAGCAGAGCTAGTCGTAGAAAGACTTACGACCAGACGTAGTCGTAACGATTATACCATAGTCGTAGAAGAACTTACGACTAGGGGGTAGTCGTAACGATTATACCATAGTCGTAGAAGAGCTTACGACTACGGGATAGTCGTAGGATAACCTACGACTTCCTGACTCGTTCTTCCCTTATAATATTCAAGGGGTATGCTTTGTGACGTCATATTTCCTGATTAATAAATGAGGATTATTTAGATCCTCGTCAGATATAATTTTCATCGATGTTGTCACTGTGTGAGCTAGCTACTGATCATAGGACTAGTTCAGTATACGATCATAGGACTAGTTCTGTTGGTAAATATGATGATTATGGGAGGCAAAAGACCTTTGTTGGCCCTATGTGAATTCAAATTCCATGTGATTTATAAGTTCATGGGTCTGCGCGACACGTTGTCACCTCCATCATGCCCGTTCTTACTCCTGTTGGTAAATATGATGATTATGCTTCCTTGGGGAGGCAGCTTTCTTCGAGGCACTATTGTCATTTAAATCATCTTTGAAGAAGCAGTAAGTTTAATCTAGAGAATGTAAACCATGTATTGTTTTATATAAAGACCCATTGCTTTGGTTTCTACCAAGACAAAGGTTTGCATGAGATGGGAACAGTGAAAGATAATAATATGCTGCTGGCAAACAACAAAATGCACTGATTTTGCACAACAAAAGGATTCACTTGTCATTGATTCTTTAGGCTCATAATTTTTACTTGCACATAAGAATAGGTACGAAAATAACTGATTTTATTCTATCTCAATCGTTGGATTCGGATGGGACGACTTATGTTCTAGGGGAGTAAGGGAGCACCCTGTGCCTCGCTAGCTTGGGATTAATGTTACCGATTCTTTGCGCACGCTTGGAACATGTCATATAGAATTTATGGTCGAATACATAATTCAACAACACTGTTCTTGATTAACACATGCTTGGCGTGGTGATCTTCTTGATATATATTTCAGATTTGTTATTTCTAAGTCGTCTGAATTTTTTTAAAATTTAAGTCAATTATTATGACAATTAAATTTGTGTAGAGATTAATACGTCATATAATTGGATATTGATCTAATAAATAAAACATGAGACTTATACCCCTTTCTCAACGATTCATGTCGAGCTTTTGGAAGCCTGCCGCTCCACATTTCGTAGCTATAGAAGGGGAGAGATGAAGGCATTCTCAAGGATTACTACATGTCGCCTTTCCGCATGCATATTTTTGTTTATCAGAGTTGCAGAAACGACGTCGCCCTCCAGTCTTTAAAGGTTACGTACGCTTTATTCTCTTTAGCTACATTAGTTTTGTTATCTCTACTTAAGCCATCTTGAATTGATGCTACCTAACCGTCTCTTTCTAGAGTGAAGATGGCTATATAATTGATTGCATAGACATATGTACAAGCAGTCGGCCTTCGAGCATCCTCTTCTTAAAATTCACAAAGTAAATGAGGTAACACTTGAAGTTTGTCTAGTTCGATTTCACATTAATTTTGCATACTTTATATTTTGCTCAATTTTAATTAAACCAGAGTGATAAACTTGTAAGGTATGGGGTCATTGTTGCAACAAATTATCGCCGTGTACGAATTTCTGATTCTTTCACCTTGTTTAGAGACTCGCCACCTAAAAGAAAATGATCGAGTGGTGTGTGCAGTGACTGCCTTCTGCTAGATGCAACCAGGCAATTTTGCTTCGACCGAGAGAGCCAACATGTCCACTAGCGCAGTGAATAGACAAGTATGGCAAAAGAGTGGGAGATGTCCCACTGGAACTGTACCGATTAGAAGGACTACCGAGGAATCTATGCTCGAGATGGAAGACAATCAACCAAATGATTGCCGAATAGAGGTATTTATTTTAATTATTATGCGCAGCAAGATCTGTTTCCATCGAAGTTACTGTTGAAAGTATGAGCATTTTTTGAATTACTTTACTCTAGAAATATAGTAAATAAATTATGAGAATTACTCTAGTCATTTTCACAAAGTAAATGAACAAGAACACTATAGCCATACTAAGATCCAGAATGACATAAACTAGTATACCTATCTCAGTGTTCAAGTTAACAACAGATAAGAAAACTAACCAACAAATATGTGTAAGATAAACGGATGCAGTAGAAGGAGTAGCAGCAGTAGGAGTTCTAGATCCAGTAGCAGCCGCAGGAGTCTTGTCGTTCGTTATGGCGTAGTGGTAGTAGTCGTGTAGTTGATGTAGACGTAGTAGAGAATCGAATGAAGAAGAAGAAGCGGCGATGCGCGAACGCTCCCAAAAACCTTATTCGCGTCGCCGTTGAAGCCTTGATGACGAGGGTTCGAGGCTGCTCTCGGTGCGATCGTATACGCGCCTCGCCGGGATGGAGATCGCCGGAGACAGCAACAAAACCAGTGGCATTCTATTGTCTTTCTCGGAGAGTATTCGAAAAAGCACAGAAGAACAAATGCTCTGTTCATATAATGGCAAAACCGAGAGACGAAGCGGTGTCATTACTTACTAGTAACGCGAGCCATTACCCGTCACTAGTAACGCGACCATTACCCGATCGGAGTAAACGCAGCCATTACCGATCACTCGTAACGCGGCCATTCGCTAGCGATTTACAAAGCGAGCATGTTCTACTTAATGGCAAAAACGAAGAGACTAGAAACGGTCACTATTACTCACTAGTAACTGAACCGTTACTGCCAGCCGTTTGTTAATGCCATTAACTGCGAGTCAGTGCGTTTCAAATTTCGAATAGATAAAGAAAAACGCGCACGCACCCGACACGCACATGCACGGCTCGGCTCGGCGAGGTGGCGAGCGAGCGCGTTCGTGTATTGGCTCTCTCCAATTTCACAAGGGGGCT
Source organism: Ampelocalamus luodianensis (assembly GCA_036346255.1). Classification (NCBI taxonomy): domain Eukaryota; kingdom Viridiplantae; phylum Streptophyta; class Magnoliopsida; order Poales; family Poaceae; genus Ampelocalamus; species Ampelocalamus luodianensis. The sequence goes on along the minus strand of CM070638.1, from coordinate 43,301,748 downwards.
ACCATATTCCACCTTTTAAAGTGGTGTAACTCCCATTCAACTCTCCATATGGGACTAAATAGTTTTAGCACATGCACATGGGCCTTTGGGATTTTTCAGGAATTAATTAGAATTAAACATAGGCTCAGCCCGTATTAATTCCAACAATCCCCCACTAGATCCCAAGGGCACATGTCAAATGCCTTGATCCACAGTATTGTTTTGATATACCAGTGTTTTGATGGAGACCGGTTAAGGTTGAACATCCACCTAGAACAGACGCTACACTTATCCACAATCGCACAATGGTGAGTCTTGAATTGTGATTTTGTGTGAATAGGTTTTACTTAAGTCCTTAAGCGATACAGTCGTCGGGCATCCCGCGGGTTGGAGCATATGAGTCATACTCCTGGCCTATTCATGAGCTTCTTAGAGATTACCCTATCTCATAGACTGTGACTAGCAGTCGGGCTCATATAGGTGTGTTCTTTCAAGCGCGCTCAGAGGACAACATCTTTGCTTAAACAAGTCACAGAACACATTAAGATAAAATCAACTGTCATCTGATTTAGGAGAGAATTGCATCTACAATGGAGTGGGTCTATAAAAGTACTCTCCTCCCAGTTAACCAAAAGCTTGTTTCACCAATCCTACTTCACGGGATCTTCGATCATATAGGATGGGTTACCACTATGGTATAACTCACGTGGGTCTCAAACCCATCTCCCTCGATGCATTGTCTATCACATTCCGTGATAAACCCTTTGTGAAGGGATCTGCCAGATTCTTAGCTGTTTGGATATAATCCAAAGTTATTACTCCGGAGTTTCTCATTTTTAAATGATTTGATCTTCTCTTCACATGTCTTGATGCCTTCATATTATCCTTAGAACTGTTCACTTTGGCGATCACGATCGATTGTCACATTCATCGAATAGCGGTACCGGTTTTCAACCACCGCAAATCCATCAAAGCTCACGAAGCCATTCGGCCGCAATGATGGCGATATCTAATCTTTGTGAGTTACGCTTCCATTGTTGACCTCATTAAGATGGTGCGCTTGCAAGACTTACATGAAACAGCGCCACCTCCAAGTGTAAAGACATATCCACTTGTGGCCTTAATCTCATCAGCATCAGATATCCAATTTGAATCGCTATAACCCTCCAGTACCCTGGGGTACCCGGTATAGTGAATGCCATAACTCATAGTACCCTTTAGATAGCGCATTACCCTCTCAAGAGCATGCCAATGATCATCTTCGGATTAGAAACAAATGGCTTAGTTTGCTCACAAACAAGCGAGATGTCGAGCACGGTACCGCTAGCTAAATACATGAGTGAACCAATTATCTGAGAATATCTCAATTGGTCTCTGGCTATTCTCCGATTTTTTCTAAGCAACATGCTAGGATCATAAGGTGTTGGAGAGGATTTGCAGTCGCTATAACCAAAACGACTCAAAACCTTTTCCACATAATGAGATTGCAACAAAGTAATCCCACCATCATCACCTCTCAATAGCTTGATGTTCAAGATAACATCAGCTACTCCCATATCTTTCATCTCAAAATTCTGAGACAAGAAATCATTGACTTCCTTAATCACATTAAGGTTGGTCCCAAAGATCAGTATGTCATCAACATACAGACAAAGAATGACTCCCTCGCCCCCACCATGGTGATAATACACACATCTGTCAGCTTCATTCACAATAAAGCCTGCAGATGTTAAAGTTCTGTCGAACTTTTCATGCCACTGCTTAGGTGCTTGTTTAAGACCATACAAAGATTTCAACAACTTGCACATCTTTCCTTCTTGACTATCTACTACAAATCCATCTAGCTATTCTATGTAAATTTCCTCGTCCAACTCTCCATTTAGGAAAGCCGTCTTAACGTCCATCTGATGAACGAGAAGACCGTGTGAGGCAGCCAGAGATAGTAGTACTCGAATAGTGGTCAATCTAGCCATAGGTGAGTAAGTATCAAAGAAATCTTCGCCTTCCTTTTGGGTATAACCCTTGGCCACAAGCCATGCCTTGTACTTCTCGATAGTACCATCAGGCCTAAGCTTATTTTTGAACACCCACTTACATCCTACAGGTTTACAACCATAAGGACGCTCAGTGATCTTCCAAGTTCCATTAGAGTTAATGGAATCCATTTCACTACGGACTGCTTCCTTCTAGTATTCCGCATCTGGAGAAGCATATGCTTCAGAAATGGTACTTGGAGTATCATCCACAAGGTACACAATGAAATCAGGACCAAAAGACTTTACAGTCATTTGTCTTTTACTCTTTCTCAGAGTTTCATTGTCTTCCTCCTCAGGAATTTGTTCAGGGGTTTGCTCAAAATATTCTATTGGAATGGCAGGTTCAGGAGTTGTATCAGGCTCCTAACTCGATGAACTAGGCATATCTTTTATTGGAAAAATATCCTCAAAGAATGTAGCATCTCTGGACTCCATAATTGTACCGACATGCACGTCAGGTACTCCAGATTTCACCACTAGAAATCTATATCCAACGCTATGGTGAGCATAGCCTAGAAAGACGCAATCCACAGTTTTTGGTCCAAGCTTACGCTTTTTGGAAATTAGCACATTGACTTTCGCCAAACAACCCCAAGTGTGTAAGTATGAGAGTGATAGTCTTTTCTTCTCCCATTGTTCATATGGGGTTATCTCTTTATTCTTTGTGGGAACCCTGTTTAGGACATGACATGAAGTCAATATAGTCTCCCCACCATGCTTTGGAAAGACCATTGTTTCTAACATGGCATTAACCAAATCGTTAGAGTGCGATTCTTTCTTTCAAGCAACCCCGTTTGGTTGGGGTGAATAGGAGGCGTCCTCTCATGGATTATACCATGTTCCTCACAGAATAAATTGAACTTATTAGAAAAGTACACGCCATACGATCGGACCTAACCCTTTTGATTTTCTTTTCAAGTTGGTTCTCACACGCTTTATAGATTTTAAAGTAGTGAAGAGCTTCATCTTTAGTTTTCAAAAGATACACATAATGAGAACCTAGTGGAGTCATCAATCAAAGTCATGAAATATCTATTACCACCTTTTGTCAACACACCATTCATCTCACATAGATCTGAATGTATGAGTTCTAATGGTGCTAAGTTTCTTACCTCCGTAACCTTATGAGGCTTACGAGGCTGCATTGATTGCACACAAACTTGACATTTAGAACCTTTGGCAAGGGTGATTTTGGGATTAACTCTAAAGCTGCTAACGTGTCATGCAACCAAAATTTATGTGACAAAGTCGTGAATGCCAAATAGTAGTCTCATTACCACTGCAAACATGGTTCACAACATTATTACATAAATCTGAAAGAGATGGGCGGAACAAGCCTCCGCACACATAGCCTTTACCAACAAATTGTCCACACTTGGACATTACAAATTTATTGGACTCAAATACCAGTCTAAAACCATCTCTACACAGAAGAGATCCGCTCACGAGCTTCTTATTGATAGATGGCACATGATGCACGTTCTTCAGTTGCACGATCTTCCCCGAAGTAAACTTCAGATCGACCGTGCCAACACCATGAACAGTGGCATGTGACCCATTCTCCATTAGAACGGCTGAATCCCGAGTGACCTGGTAAGAAGAGAACAATGAAATATCAGCACACACATGTATATTAGCACCGGTGTCTATCCACCAATCGGTTGATTGACATACGGAAAGAACAGTAGGTAAATTACCATACCCTGATGTTCCCATCTCACTAGTACCAACAACAACATTAGAAGACTTAGAATTATGCCCTTGCTGATTCTTCCCACCCTTGCGTTGACTGCAATCCTTGGCCCAATGACCAGGTTCGCCACACACAAAGTAAAGGCTATCCTTTGTGTTCTTCTTCTTGAAGCTAGTTGTTTGTGCGATCTTGTTCTTGCCTTTGAACTTTTGAGCTTGGCCATTCTTCTTCTGTACCACATGGGCACTAGAATGTCCCTCATTACCTCTGATGTGTGTATCTTTTGCCCTCGTCTTCTCTTCAACATCAAGAGACCCGATGAGATTTTCAACAGAAAACTCTTGTCTCTTGTGTTTCAGGGAAGTAGCAAAACTCCTCCAAGAAGGAGGAAGCTTGGCAATAATGCCTCCCGCAACAAACTTGTCCGGTAACACACATTTGAAGTGCTCGAGTTCTTTGGCCATGGATTGTATCTCATGAGCCTGCTCAACTACAGAACGGTTGTCAACCATTCTATAGTCATGGTATTGCTCCATGAGATACAATTCACTGCCTGCATCCGAAACCCCAAACTTGGCCTCGAGTGCATCCCACATCTCTTTCCCAGTTTTGATCACCATGTATGCATCAACTAACTTCTCACCAAGAACGCTAATCACGCCACCTTTAAAAAGGTTATCAGCAACCTCGAACGCTTGCTCCTGTTCAGAGTAAGTGTTCCTTGAGCTGCCACTTGCCACATGAAAACGTTCATGGCGGTTAGCCAAAGCACCATCTTGGTGCGCCACCTCTTGTAATTCGCCGTCGAATTCGAGAGGGTTTTACAGCGGCAAAAACGATTGACGAAAAATGCCTAGAATAAGGTTTTGGATTGTTGAAAGTATGAGCATTTTTGAATTACTTTAATCGAAATATAGTAGATAAATCATGAGAATTACTCTAGTCATTTTCACAAAGTAAATGAACAAGAACACTATAGCCATACTAAGATCCAGAAGGACATAAACTAGTATACCTATCTCAGTGTTCAAGTTAACAACAGATAAGAAAACTAACCAACAAATATGTGTAAGATAGACATACCCGGATGCAGTAGAAGGAGTAGCGGCAATAGGAGTTCGGATCCGATGAGCGACCACGGAGTCTTGTCGTTCGTCATGGCGTAGTGGTAGTAGTCGTGCAGTTGATGTAGACGTAGTAGAGAATCGAATGAAGAAGAAGAAGCGAGCAGTCGCGCGAACGCTCCCCAAAAACCTTATTCGTCGTCGCTCGTGCAAGCCTTCGATGATGAGGGTTCCGGAGGCCTGCTCTCCCTATGCGATCGTACACGCGCCTCGCCGGGATGGAGATCGCCGGAGACAGCAACAAAACCAGTGGTATTCTATTGTCTTTCTCGGAGAGTATTCGAAAAAGCACAGAAGAACAAATGCTCTGTTCATATAATGGCAAAAACCGAGAGACCAGAAACGACCGTCATTACTTACTAGTAACCACAGCCATTACCCAGTCACTAGTAACCGCAGCCATTACCCAGTCAGTAGTAACCGCAGCCATTACCGATCCATCGGTAACCGCGGCCATATCGCTAGCGATTTAAAGCGAGCATGTTCTGCTTAATGGCAAAAACGAAGAGACTAGAAGCGGTCACCATTACTCGCGTAATCCGAATCGTTATCGCCACCATTTGTTAATGCCATTAACTGCGAGTCAGTGCATTTCAAATTTCGAATAGATAAAGAAAAACGCGCACGCACCCGACACAAACACGCACGCGGCACGGCACGACACGGCTCGGCTCGGCTCGGCGAGGCGTGGCAAGGCGAGCGAGCGAGCGAGCGCGCGCGTGTATTGGCTCTCTCCAATTCCACAAAGGGGCTACCACATTCCACCTTTTAAAGTGGTGTAACTCCCATTCAACTCTCCATATGGGACTAAATAGTTTTAGCACATGCAGACAATAGAATACCACTGGTTTTGTTGCTTTCTCCGGCGATCTCCATCCCGGCGAGGCGCGTGTACGATTGCACCGGGAGAGCAGGCCTCCGGAACCCTCGTCATCGAAGGCTTGCACGGCGGCGGCGAATAAGGTTTTTGGGAGCGTTGCGCGATCGCTCGCTTCTTCTTCTTCATTCGATTCTCTGCTACGTCTACATCAACTGCAGGACTACTACCACTACGCCATGACGAACGACAAGACTCCTGCGGCTACCATGGATCCGAACTCCCTCTGCTGCTACTCCTTCCATCGCATCGGGTATGTCTATCTTACACATATTTATTAGTTAGTTTTTTTATCTGTTGTTAACTTGAACACTGAGATAGGTATACTAGTTTATGTCCTTCTGGATCTTAGTATGGCTATAGTGTTTTTGTTCATTTACTTTGTGAAAATGACTAAAGTAATTCTCATGATTTATCTACTATATTTTTGGATTAAAGTAATTCAAAAAATGATCATACTTTCAACAGTTACACCTTATCTTTGATGCTGTGCGTACTGTATGACATTTGATTTTGATATGGTTCTGTACTTGATTATTTAGCTTGCAGGAATTGAAGCATATGAAACTGTATTTGGAGCCAGAGGAGACGTCAGTTTGTGGGGGCACAAAAGTAGAGTCGAAGGAGTGGAGCGTGAGTGCCAGAGATGATAGTCTTTTTCCCTGGAGATGGAAAATTCATCCACCTGGTTTTACTAATTTGCAAATTCTTTCTCAACTAGTTTTTTAAAAATGCAATTGATTGATATCATGATGATATTAGGTAGTATAGATATCATTATGGGGAAAATTGATCATTGAAATGATAATAGATAGGGTAGAGAGAGAAACTATCAATTCTTTTTCGAAATCGGAATTATTAAAAGAAGTCTATGTATATATTGAGCACGGATCGTTCATCTAGCATGGATGGATGGTAAGTGAACATATTCTTCTTCTCTACTTATAATATATATACAACATTTTTTACTATTTAATTCAGCTTAGCTCGCTAATTTGAAATGTACTTTTTTGTTTGGAAATTAAAGGGGGGAAAATATGAAAGCTAAGTCTTACTGTTTGAGGTAAGCCCTGCTTTATATGGGGACAACGGTACAACAAGGTTGTTCATTAGGACTTGCGTAGACCTCTCCCCCTATTTCTTCTTCTCAATAAGTGAAGGCATTAGTACATTTATAACTACCCCATTTAGAGGTGGCCACATGGGCCATACTTGCCGGGCCGACCTGAGGTATGATACTATTGGCTCGGTTCAGGCACGGTATAGCCCACACTGTTCATGAGTTAGGCCGGCACGGCACGAAGGTCTGTGTCGTTCTTAGGCTGACCCCTTGGCATGATGGATCGGGCCGGCACGATGGGCCAGCCTGGCACAGAACGAACAGTGTTAGACCGTGCCAGGCACGATATGAGCCCAACATGACCCATGTAGCTGTAGGGCAACGGGTAGGCTACACTAGCGCAAATTAAAAAAAATTCTACCCGTAAACCAAGATCACTGCAGTTATAGATCACGGTCTTACCACTAGACGCGCAGGTGCGGAAGTTGATGCAGCACGTCGGGGCAGAGTAGTCGTACTAAATTGATGCAGCACGTCGGGGCAGAGTAGTCGTACTTCTTCCTCGTCCTCGTCGTGGTGTCCCACGTACAGCTCCTCTATTGCGGTTCGTCCCAACGCTACAGATGCAGCGCCTTCAAAGGTATCCACACATACGGGAGGAAGCGACGCGCGCGGACTACTAGATCGCGCGGCGACTAGGGCGTGGGAGGGTGGCGGCGGGTTTGAGGATGTCACGAAAAACTCATCCTCCAACGATGCGCCGCCCTCCTTTTATAGGCGTCCTTATAATGGGCTTCTACGAATAGAGGCCCATTAGGACTCAATGTCGATCTAATTTGGATCCAATCGAATTAGGCTTCAACCCATAAGTGTGTGACCCTATAGGTTCACGTATATGTTTAGACATGACGCAAGTACACATACTTGGTCAATAGTTAGTAGCGACCTCTAGCAAGATGTGTCAACTCCTAAACGCGCGTAAAGATCATATCGGACGAACCATCACAACGTTATGTACATGCCAATCCCTTTGCCTCACGATATTCGGTCGAGCTCTAAGCTAACCACTCTTTCTCGATCTTGTGATGCGGAATCCCTTACTAGGTTAACTCTTAACCTTAAGTAGCATGGCCATGCATTTCGGATCCGATCACTCGAGGGCCCAGAGATATATCTCTCGGTAGAGAGGGCAAATCCCATCTCGTGACCATGCCTCGCAAAGATGCTTCATGACAAACCGAAAGCTACCTTTATAACTACCGATTATGGAGTAGCGTTTGATAGCCCCTAAGTAGGTCGATTTACATCTCAAGTACATGCGACAATCTCGTGTCTAAGGACAAGGCGTACACATTGTGTAGAGAGAACCATAAGTATAAATGCTATGTCTCATGTTGGGTCGGTCCAACCCCATGTTCTAAATATGTGTCCACATTATTGGTTTGACATCTCCATGTCTATGACACGTGAAACATGGTCATCAACCGATACATGTGCTAATCCATCATTCACGTGTGTCCTCACATGAACTCCGACTAGGGACAACTTTAGAATAACCATACAAGTAAAGAGTTTCACAAACAAGTCACATACTTGTTAATCAACACAAAGGCAATATTCAAGGAACATTTATTAAATCATGGATACAACGAAATATCATCATCAATATGATTGCCTCTAGGCCATATCTCCAATGATCTCCCACTTGCACTAGAGTCAATCTAGAAGATATCTAATACCCATAGCTCTTGTGTGCGCCTCATGCTTAGGGTGTGGAGAGGCTTTGTCAAAGGATCTCAAATATTCAAATCCGTGTGTATTTTGCATATCTTTAAATCTCCTCGATTAAGGATCTCTCGAATGAGATGAAACCATCGTAGTATGTGTTTGTTCTTTTGGTGATTCCTCGCCTCCTTGGCTTGCAATGGCCCCACTTGTTATCACAAGTAAAGATCCAGAGGGTCGCACGCACTAGGAACCACACCTAGTTCGATTATGAACTTCCTTATCCAAACACCTTCCTTTGCTGCTTCAGAAGCCACAATGTACTCGGCCTCCGTTGTAGAGTCAGCAACTGTCTCCTACTTGGAACTCTTCCAACTTACCGCACCACCGTTCAAAAGAAACACAAAACCCGATTGCGATTTGTAATCATCTTTGTCGGTTTGGAAGCTTGCATCGATGTAACTATTTACAACGAGCTCTTCCTCACCTCCGTAGACTAGGAACACATCCTTAGTTCTTCTCAAATACTTGAGGATGTTTTTAACCGCTGTCGATGACTCTCACTGGATCGATCAGTATCTTCTCGTAACACTTAGAGCATAGGAAACATCAGGCGAGTACATATCATAGCATACATGATAGATCCAATGGCGAAGCATATGGAATCTTACTCATGCGATCTTGCTCATCGGTTGTCGAAGGACACCGAGTCTTGCCAAGATTTATGCCATGAGACATGGGCAAGAACCCTTTCTTTGCCTCCTCCATGTTGAACCGTTTCAACACTTTGTCAATGTAAGTACTACGGCTTAATCCTATTAGCCTTTTGATCTATCTCTATAGATCTTAATACCCAAAATATATGCCGCTTCCCTAAGTCCTTCATTGAGAAACTATTTTTGGTGATGTCTTAATGAGACTCGAGCATAGGAATATCATTTCCAATCGATAATATGTCATCTACATATAAGATTAGAAATACGAGTGAGCTCCCACTTGTCTTCTTGTAAACACAAGATTCTTCTTCGTTTTGATGAAGTCAAACCCTTTGACCACTTCATCAAAGCAGAATGTTCCAACTCGAGATGCTTGCTTCAATCCATAAATGGATTTTTGAAGTTTGCATACTTTTCTAGCATTGTTTGGATCGACAAAACCCTCGGTTGTATCATATACCGTCCTCGGTTAAATTTTCATTAAGGAAAGCCGTTTTGACATCCATCGCCATATCTCATAGTCAAAATATGCGACAATAGCTAGAATGATCCGTATTGATTTAAGCATCGCTACAAAGTAGAAAGTCTCATCGTAGTCAACTCCTTGAACTTGCGAAAACCTTTTTGCGACAAGTCGAGCTTTATGGATATGAACATTTTCATCCATATCAATCTTCCTTTATAGATTCATTTGCACTCTATGGTTTTAACACCATCAAAGTGGGTCAACCAAATTCCAAACTTGATTGTCTCCCATGGATGCTATCTCGAATCTCATGGCACTATGCCATTTCTCAGTCAGGTCCATCATTGCTTCCGCATAGGTCGTAGGCTCATCATTGTCTAACAATAACATATCTCGTGCATTGCGGAGCCTTTCCGACCTTCGTGGCGGTGGTGCTTCCTTTGCCATGGGTTCCTCAACTTGTTTTGCCTAGTGGGCATCATTCGTCGAGTCTTCCCCGATTGGTTCATCTTGAACCTCTTCAAGCTGCACCGTTCTTCCACTTGTCTCCCTGTTGAGAAACTCTTTCTCTAGGAAAACACCACTTGGAGCGACAAACACTTTGCCCTCTAGTCGGTTGTAGAAGTAATATCCAAAGGTTTCCTTCGGATATCCCACGAAAATGCATTTATCCGACTTGGGTGTGAGCTTGTCCGACTGTAGTCGCTTGACAAACGCCTCACATCCCCAAATCTTTAGAAAAGACAAATTGTGACTCTTCCTAGTCCATATCTCATATGGTGTCTTAACTACGGATTTAGGCGGTACCTATTAAGTGTGAAAGCTGCGTTTCTAGGCGTAACCCCAAAGGATAATGGTAAATCTAAGCGGCTCATCATCGATCGAACCATGTCCAACAAGGTCCGATTCGCCACTCGGATACCCGTTTCTTTGAGGCGTTCCGGCGGTGTTAGTTGTGGAACAATTCCGCAACTCTTGGATGATTGCTAAATTCATGACTCAAATACTCGCCACCACGATCGGATCGCAGAGCCTTAATTTTCTTGGCACGTTGATTTTCAACTTCATTCGGAACTCTTTGAACTTTTCAAAAGTTTGGACTTATGTTTCATTAAGTAGACATAGCCATATCTACTAAAATCATCGATGAAAGTTATGAAGTAATGAAATCCACCTCTAGTAGTCGTGCTCATTGGTCCACATACATCGGTATGTATGATTTCCAACAAGTCCGCGCCTCTCAAAAGAACCTTTGAAAGGTGATTTGGTCATCTTACCAAGCAAACAAGCTTCACATGTCTCGTATGATTCAAAATCAAGCGAAGTTAGAAGACCATCGACATGGAGCTTCTTCATGCGCTTTTCACTCATGTGATCCAAACGACAATGCCAAACATAGGTGGGATTCAAATCATTAGGTCGAAGTCTTTTAGCATTTATGTTAAAGATAGGCGCATCATCAAGATTTAAAATAAATAACCCATTCACAATGGCGCAAAAGCCATAAACATTCCATTTTAGAGATCAAACAACCATTGTCTTTACTTGCAAATGAATAACCATCTCTCATCAAACATGATGGGGATAAAATGTTTCGACTCATACTAGGAACATAATAACAATTATTCAATTCCATAATAAATCTTGAAGGAAGTGAAGTTGCATGGTGCCGACGGTCAACGCGCAACCCTTGCTTTATTTCGACACGAAAATCAACTTCACCTCTTGCGACTCCTCTACTTCTTATTAGCCCTGCATCGAGTTGCAAATGTGAGCAAGCGATCCGGTATCAAATACCCAAGAGTTAATAGGAGAATCAGCGAGAAAAATGTCTAAAACATTTATGACAAGTGTACCATGGGTGGAAGTCTTACTTCCACCTTCTTCTTGCATTCATCGGAATCCATGTATTTCTTGCGTTTCTCTTCCGGTGGTGGTTTCTTTACAATAGAAGCATCTTGTCTCACTCTAGGTCCATCATTAGGCTTAGGCGTTGGCTTGAGATCATATCTTTAACCTTGTCCTTATTCTTTGGCCATGGCTTCTTACCCTTTTTCTTGAAGCTAGACTTGTTCTTGCACTGACCATCACATGGCTAGGTCACGCACACTTCTTAATGTCACTCTATCTGTTTTGAGCATCCCACAAAACTCATTAAGGCCCTTATCCGCCCCATGCATATGGTAGTTCAAATGAAATGTCCATAGCTAGGTGGAAGAGACGCTAAAATGAAATCGATTGCCAACTCTTGGCCAATTGGAAAACCAAGTTTATCCAAAGCATCCCACCATTTTGAAAGCTAACCAACCTTATCCGCCCCATGCATTGATCATGAAATGAAACATGTGGGCCTGAAATCGTGCACCAATTGGAAAACCAAGTTTATAACTTGCATGATCATGTGGGAAAAGCCTTAGAGACATTGAACCGTTCAGTCTGGCACCGAGTCTAGAACATGTCCTTCAGCGCTATGATCATATCATACGCTTCACGATCCTCAAACTTCTTTTGAAGGTCGGGTTCCATGCATGCAAGAAAGCGTAATAAAGACGCAGAGAGCACAAGAAGCGCAGCGGATGCAGCGCATGATGCAAAAGAAGCGACGCAATGCACAAGAAGCGCATGCGAGTAAACCAAGCGGTTATGCGGAAGAAGCGCGCGCAATGCACTAAATTGAAAAAGTACACCGATTGCGGTTCGACGCGAGCGCCTTCGAAGAAAGCGCGGCGACCGCCTAGGGCGTAAAAGCGCGGCGACGGATCTGGCGGCGGTTCAAAGAAAAGAACACGGCGGTTGTCATGCAAAAGAAATTCCTATGCTTCTATGATTTGGACAATAAATTTGTGAACTCGCATGGCTAAGGCGAACTCATACTTGATAAAGAGTTACGGACTTGGATGGGCGCTAAACGTGAAATAAGCGACACAAAGAAAGGACTCGACACAAAGAATAACGGCGGTGAGAAACTAGCTTAACCTTAAGAGCAGCGACTACATAACTAAGCAATTGTGTAACGAGCCATCCCAACCACAACCAATCCCAATCGGGACAACACGTGTGGAGCTTGAGAAAACAGCAACACACATGTCACCTCCTCGTCTTCAACTCCACCGTATAGATAGAACCATCATCCAATAGCAAAGGCGATACCCCAGTGGAAAGGCTTGATGCACTCGAGTCTCGACTTAAAGGAGAAACCAACCATCAAGCACAATCGATCTTGAGCACAAAGCACCAGTCACATACGACTCCTCCGCTAATCTCTCCCCAAACGAATCCGCTAGGGCATATCTCCATCTCTCCCGGGGAGGGAAGAGGAGAGCGAGCTCGGGCGGTAGCCTCGGCGACGGCGTGGTTGTCCGATCGGGCTAGAGCAAAGGGCGGCGGGTAAGCTTCGGGCGGAGAAAGCGCCGGTGGTGAAGCTAAGTGGGTCACAACTGACTTGTCGGGAAGAAAAGTAGAGGTGGCACGGATCGGATCCATCGTGGAACTTAATCCTAAAACCGTACACCTATTAAGGCGGGCGGCGATTTTTTTGTATTCATTAGAGGCAGCGGCTCGAGGACTACAACGCCCTCCGGTGTGTTCGCCAATGATTCATTCAAATATCCGCATTTGGTCGTCGGTAGACAATACGAGATTTCACTGACCATATACCAGGCAAGTTGCGATTCATCTTCCTCCGGAAATGGTGGCGATGAAGAACGGCCGGGCTGCTTTCTCGGGAGGGCTGAAATGGAGCTCGCATGGAGGGGATAGTCCCACGATTGGAGGATGGGATATGACAATTTGGCGGCGGCGGTCACGAGTAGGAGAAGAGGATTGGGACATTTTCGAGGTCAAGAAACGGCGTCGGATCCGGCGAGCACGATCTCGGAGGCCGAAGCTCAAGCGTATTTTTTCAATTTAACCATTTTTCGCAAAACTCCATTTATAACTCTTATTTCCGATTTTGGACCAGAGGGTCGGCGCGTGGCGACGGGGTGGCGGAGCGACTCAGCGGCGGCAGCGAGGCGAGCAGCCGAAGGCAACCGGGGCACCGGATCGCCGAGTGACATTACAAAAATAGCCAGCGAGCTCGGGCTTGCGGAAGCTCGAAGACATGAGCAGAAGGCGAATGGGCGCGGCGAAGAGCGCGATGGGAGGACCAACGGAAAATCTACCCAAAATTACGCGCCGCCATATGACTTGCTCGTGGTGGCTGATAGCCAAGATGGCTCTAGATGCGCTTAGCATTGATCCAACTTGTTCATACCAGCTTCTCCATGACCTAAACGGCCTTCCCAAATGCCGCTCAAGCGCCGCAGTTTTCTTCTGAAGTAATTTTCGGTATTTTGGTCGAGCACCGTGTGCTCTCTTGTCCTCCAAGTGGAGTGGCTGTAAAACCTTCATCCTCAAGTAGCAATACATCAATCTTTATTCATCTCCATGAATCTCTCTTGTGTTGATTGCTTTGCTCTTGATTTGGTTGGTTTTTCCTTCTCTTTCCCCTTCTTGATCTTGCTGTGCCAAGGACGTGTAAGAGATAGAGATAACCTCTAAAAATCAACCTCCACCCATTTAGGCACTTTCATGGCAAGTTCGTGAAGAAGCTAGGTTTTTGCTCTTTTTGGCTTCTCTGAGTGATTTCTTGATCCAGCTGTTTTTGCCTCAATTTTTTGGTGTTCTTGCTTGCTGTGATATATGGGAATACATCTAGAGCCATCTTAACCATCTTCCACCCACGAGCAAGTCATATTTACCATCTTTAGTTTTTGCCCGATTTTGGTGCAACCTTCCTTCAAACGAAAAAATGTCAGAACGTTCGCAATGATTTTCTTGATCGTTGATTGGAATATGTTCCTGACATCCTAAAGAAGGTGCATACCAAATTTCAAATGATTTGGAGCTTTGGTTTGAGAGTTAGCTCAATTTTAGGTTTTGACCCGGTTTTGGTGCAGCAGAGCTTCACGAACCAAAAGATCCTAATTCTCTTAAGTCCTTTTAAGATTTTTAGTTGGGATAGGTTCTTAAGGTCTTGATCCCACGTTCAAGCAAGTCTTTTGGCTGGATCGCCGTCGAATTTTGGGAGCGGACGAAGAAAACCCCTCTGTTGCCCGTCTCAAGCCAATCATAGATCACATCTACACCATGCGGCGATTCAAAATTATTCTAAACTCACGGTTGAGAATGATGCTCTTAACAATACTCTAGAGGAGAGATCTAAAATTTAAAAATCCATGGCCATGATTGTATCTAAGAAAGTAATTGATTCCATTTCTTATGCATTTTGTGTCATTGGGGGTAGGTTGATTCAAGTATGAGAGGTCTAAGTGTTCCACATGTGCATTCTCATGATTATCTTTCTAACCATTTTCTTTATTGTTGCTTCGTGAAAAAGAGTGACCTAAGATTTAATTTTCTAGAGTATTCCAAGAACCACCCACCTAGGCATCGTGTGGCTTAGTAAAACCTCCCCGAGCCACACTATTCCCAAGTCTTTATCACTAACAAAGGTTAAGTACCACCTGATCTTCTACAAGAAGGAGCCACATAGTTGAGATGTTTAGAGCCAAGGATGAGAGGAAGGAGAGAGTGCGTCTTGACGCATTAGAGGAGTTCTTCAGTCTCTAGAGGTTCTAGCGTAGGCGATTTGTAGAAGGAGGACATGGGTTGGTAGACAACGGGTAGCATTGACTCATTTGGTAGGTGTTCTTGACACATGCATTCCATGAAGATTCTAAATGGTTCTCCTCCTAGGCATCATGTGCATCCGGCAATGAGTTGATCACCTGCGAGGAAGGAGGACATTGGGGATGCTTCTTGACACCTAAAATCATGTGCATCCGGCAATGAGTTGATCACCTTTGGGGATGCTTCTACCGAAATCGTGACAGCCAAGGGAACAGTGCGCGTCAACAACAACTTCATGCTTAAGGACGTCGCTTTGGTAAGTAAGCTGAGGTATAATTTGTTATCTGTCTCCTAGCTTCTTGATGAGAGTCTAGAAGTGAGGTTCAAAAGTGGTGAGTGTAGAGTTCTAAACTCCTCTGGTGAGTATGTCTTTAGGATCTCTAGGTTTGAGAGGATCTTTACTGCTGATTTCAGTATCTCTTCTGCCTCTAGCCCTAGGTGTCTTGTGGCTTCTGACTCTCTTAACTTAGTATTGTGGCATCGTAGGCTTGGATACATAGGCTTCGACCATTTGACTAGAGTTAGTAACAAGAACCTGATTAGAGGTTTGCCTAGGCTTAAGAGTGTTAGAGACTTAGTGTGCACACCCTGTAGACATGGTAAGATGGTCTCTGCTTCTCATCCACCTTTTACTTTAGTGATAACTGATAGGCCTAGGTAGCTTTTGCACTTAGACACAGTTGGCCCTTCTAGATTCCAGTCTGCAGGAGGGAAGTGGTATGTGTTTGTCATTGTAGATGACTACTTTAGGTATTCTTGCGTGTATTTTCTAGTTTCTAAGGATGAGGCCTTTGGCTGTTTTAGAGAGTTGGTCCTTAGATTAGTAGTTGACCTTCCAAAAGCCTCGAGAGCCATTAGGAGTGACAATGGCACATAATTCAAGAATTCATCCTTTGCCACATTCTGCATTGAGAGAGGGTTAGAGCACCAGTTTTCCTCACCTAGAGTTCCTCAACAGAATAGAGTTGTAGAAAGAAAGAATAGAACCCTTGTAGAAATGCTAGGACCATGCTAGATGAGCATAGCACACCTAGGAGGTTTTGGGCTAAGACAATCTCTACTGTTTGCTATGTGTCCAATAGGGTTTTCTTGAGATCAGTCATAGGCAAGACTTTCTTTGAGCTTAGATTTGGTCGTAGGCCTAGAGTCTCTCATTTCAAGATATTTGATTGCAAGTGCTTCATTCTTAACCATGGCAACTTGGATAAATTTGAATCTAGATGTTATGATGGTATTTTTCTTGGATATTCTGCTCATTCTTGTGGCTATCGTGTATTTAATTTGGATACTAACAAAATTGTTGAGACTTGTGAAGTCACTTTTGATGAGGCTAGTCCTAGTACTAGACCTAATGGTGTAGGTACACAGTTCACGGTGATCTAGAGAGTATCTTCGTCGATGATGACTTTGACATAGAGGATGAGGACCCAATCCATCCTCTAGTCACTCCTGAGTTGGTTAGAGAGCCTGCTTCTACTTCTCCATTTTTAGCAGAGCAGCCTCCTCTCACCTTCATCGGTGCTTCAAGTGGCTCTACTCCTACCCCCACAGTCTATGAGGTAGAAGCCACGTCTGCACCAGGACATCCTCTTCATATTCAGCGACGACACCCTCCAGAGCAAATGATTGGGGATCTCCATGAGCGAGTTACTTGCTCTAAGTTTATCTCTCCAGATTCCTATGCACATTCTGCTTTTGTTGCATCTTTTGAACCCCGAGATGTCATCTATGCTTTATCTGATTCCTCTTGGGTCAATGCTATGCATGAAGAGCTTAGTTGAACCTCCACCTAATCACAATGTAATTGGAACAAAATGGATTTTCAAGAATAAACAAAGTGAGAATAGGTTGGTAGTTCGCAACAAGGCTAGGCTTGTAGTTTAAGGTTATTCCTAGGAAGAGGGCTTATACTTTGAAGAGACCTTTGCTCCTGTAGCTATATTAGAAGTCATTTGCATATTGCTAGCATTCGCGGTGTCTAAGGGCTTTAAGCTTTTTCAAATGGATATCAAGAGTGCTTTCCTTAATAGTTTCGTAGAAGAAGAGGTCTATGTCAAGCAACCCTCTGATTTTGAAAATCACAGGTTACCAAACCATGTGTGTAAGGTCTCCAAAGCCTTATATGGATCAGTGTTCACCTAGACGCTTGGTGGAAGGCAAGTGGAGGGTAGCCGCCTAGCGCCTAGCCCACCTAGGCGCCGCCTAGACACCGACTAGGTGTCGAAACAGAGCAGCAGTCGGGAGATGGAACGACGAGAAGAACAAGCAGTTGGGCGATGGGGCGAGAAGAAAATGAGAAGGAAAGGGAGAAGAAAAACGACGAGAGAAAACTTAACTAGTCAGCTGGCCTGCTCGTTCCTATGTTGCTTCTCTAGGCTCCAGCCTCTAGGTCTCCTCATCGCTCTCCCATCCCGTCGCCTCCCTCTTTGCTTCCACCTCTCTCTCTTCCTTCTCTCCCCTCACCCATCCCCTCGACCTGGGAGACGACGGGACGAGGCGCGACGACGGAGAGGATTCGAGGCGCGACGGTGATGGGTAGCCCGGCCTAGAGGCGGCGTGCGACGTGGAGGCGGCGGCGCGCGAAGGGAACCTAGGGAGGAGGTGGCGTGCGACGGGGATCCAGGGAGGAGGCAGCGCCACAGGTGAGTCCTCTTCAGTCTTCACTTACCCCTTCTTTTTCTCCCACATGCACCCAGCTCCATCCGACCTTGCCCAGCATCGCCTCGCACTGCCCCAGACTGCCCAGCCACCACCGCGCCTTGCCCACCTCAGCCCACCTTGGACCGACGTTGACCGCCTAGGCGGGCCGAGCGCCTAGGGGCCCGATTGAGGCCGAGTCGCGGTGGTTGCCCTGCGCCTAGCGCCTAGGTGGCTAAGGCAGCGCCTAGGTGAACACTGGTATGGATTGAAGTGAGCTCCTAGAGCTTGGTATGATAGGCTTAAGAGTTTCTTGCTTAAGAATGATTTCAAAATAGGAATGATAGATAAAACCTTGTTCACTCTCAGGTGTGGCAGTGACTTCTTACTTATACAGATTTATGTGGATAACATCATATTCGGTGGTTCTTCTCATGCTTTGGTGTCCAGATTTTTAGATTCTATGAGTAGGGAATTTGAAATGACTATGATGGGTGAGCTGACCTTCTTCCTTCGTCTCATGTCAAGCATATGAAAGAAGGGACCTTCATTCATCAAAGCAAGTACATAAAGGACCTTTGTCGCTTCGACATGGGAAGCAACAAGCCTATGTCTACTCCCATTGCTACTTCTACCATGCTGGATCCTGATGAAGATGGAAAGCCTATGGACCAGAAGGAGTACCGTAGTATGATCGACTCCTTCCTCTACCTCACGGCGTCGAAACCGGACATACCATTTGTTGTGTCTGTGTGCTCGATTTCAGGCTTCCCCTCATGCCTCACATCATCAAGCAACGTGTCACATCTTTAGGTAGAACACTCTTGAGACTCTAGGCGCTATCTCTATTTGGGCCCTGATTTTAAGGGTGTAGAGTGGATAGGAAGAGTACTTCTAGCACTTGCCACTTCTTAGGCACATTTCTTATCTTTTGGTCATCGGTCCTTTATTGCACACCCTCGCGAGGCAAAGTATGTAGTTGCAGCTAGTAGTTGCGGTTCTCTGGTCTTGTCTACTCATGGGACTATGGGTTGTCCTTAGATAGTTTTCCTCTTTTCAATGCACACTAGTGCTATAAACATTAGAAACCAGTGCTAGGACCAAGTGGATATCATTTCCTTAGAGACCATGTAGAGAAGGGTGATGTTGTGCTTTACTTTGTAGAGTCCGAACAGAGTTACTGATATTTTCACTAACTTTGCCTAGTCCTTTTAGCTTGTTTTGAGGGGAGTTTGATCTTTGCATCTCATATTGTATTTTAAAATACCATGTTATGAATATTGTCTTGTGTATGTATTCTATATGTAGGCCCAATGAGCAATATATATAGGGTCATGTCAAATAGGCTAAGAGTCTTGAAGATAAATTGAAATATAGAAAGAGCTATTCTAGTTCTCTAACATATCTCTAGTTAGTATTAGCCTTTTGTTCTTGAACTAAGTCAAGAAAATGAAGAATGATCTCTTCTGTGTGAAAAAAATGATCTCGTCAATTCTTTCTCATGAGACGGCTTACCATTGTACTCAAGGGGAGTTTTGGATGACCTAGACTACTCTCTTAAACTTATTTCTTGGGATGGTCGTAGCACGGCTTAAGATCTAGCACATGGTTAAGAATACAAAAATTGTGAAAAATGGTTGAAGCTTAGGAGGCAGTTGTGGATGGCTCTTAGTCCAGGGCTTGCTTTGCTAAGATAAAACCAAAAATAATTTTCAGCAAGTGCTAAATATGCTTAATTCCAAGTGCTTGAACAAATGATTCAACATCAAACTTGAAGCACTCTAAATTGACTCAATTGTAGTTTATTGGTTCCATTTAGTTTATTGACATGGTTTAGCTCATTTTTGGATACGTTTGACTAAACTATGATCTTGAGCAACTTGACAAGCTAAACATTCATTTAATTTCAGATTATTGCTCATTTGGCTTTAGCTTTGCTATATATGATTTGCCATGATCTGAAATAGCTTGGTGTAGCTTGGTGTAATACTTGTAGAGTCACTTTGGATAATTTTCACAGCTCTTTATGCTAAAAATAAATAAATTACATACACTTTATTTCATTCATGCTCTATCTTCTTCCATGTATCTTGATGACTCCATTGTCAAAGGGGAGAAAGATAGAAAAAATGTTATTCTAGAGTATGATTTAGAGTTTTTGTGCAAAATCTTGCTAAAATTGGAGTTTTGATGTTGTGCTAATTCTGATGACATTATCCCAAGGGTAGTGTAGCTACCTCTATGCACAGAGGTTCGTCGTATTGCATTAGTGGATTTTTTTCCTTCCATTTTGCTAAGTTCAAACATAGAGAGGTATTCATTTTTGTAGATTGGTAACATTGGTTGCATATTCACTAAATTCGCTATAAATCATCTGTATATTGGTTTTGTTCTAGAAATTTTTCGGATTAGACAGCCACTGGACCAAAGATATTGTTTGGTTATTGGTCCAATATATTTACTGAGAACTAAAACTTTTAGTATGGAAGCAGAGTATATGTCAGTCTTTTATGCACTCTATTGCCCAACTGCTTTCTAAATCAGTTGCTCACAAGAGTCCATTCCTTTTAGGACTGAATTAGGGGCAGTTTAATCAGGCTAGGATAGTTTCTGGGAGATCGAGCTGTTACTGCTGTAGCAAGAAGCTCAGGTATGCTCTGTTTTTACTCGTATGACATATGATAAAGTCTCTTTGAAGTAACATTTGTTTACCCTGGTTTATTTCTAATCTTATGGAGGACACCCATAATTGTGTCATGTGAGCGTCGATCCAACTGCAACCTATAGATTTCATAGTTGGCTTGATAGAATCATAGTTGACATCGAACTCTTATTTTTGTGCCAACATAAAAACTTTGCTGCGGTGTTCTAACTGAATACAGCTCTGAATGTAGACTTGACGTTATTATTCATCCGCTAAAACTATATATGTGTGCCAGATTGGTGACAATATCACACCATGCGGAGATCTGAGTGTTCGTCATGCTCCAACTATGTTTTTAAGGATATTAATACTTTTCTTTTCTTTGGTTCAGGAGGGGAGGAAAGAGACTATTTAGTTATGTTAAAGAATATTTTTTTTGTCATGTAATGCTCTACTCTTACTAAAAATTCAGAGCAATGTGTATATCTAGGAGCACTATATTGAACACTACATTGAGCTTTCTCTTCCTTTTTTTGCTTTGCAAGCATTGCAAACAGGGTGGGGATCAAGGCATTGGACTGCACACACCCTGGCTAATCGGATTGGCAGATATCAAGAAGGGATCACAGTGGTTGGTTGCATGATTATTACATGGAATCTGAAGCTTGCATATGGCGGCACTACTAGGTATTGTATTATTAATTTACAGAATTATGCTGTTATGTCCTTTTTACGCCCAACGATTGGTTAGTGCATTTTGTTGCGATTTATGCATGACACCAAATCTATCCAAATTAATTTCAGGTGTTATGTTTCCATGCTGTTCTTTCATTCGATTGGTGTTCTTTTGATATAGCAATCGACATTTCTGTATTTAATGGCTCAAAGAAAGTAATTCAGAGTTTCATTTTGGTTCCAGAATAAGTTTCTGTACCCAGCAGACAAGAATTCTTGATAATGCTCATTTATGTATTTACTTACCAATGTCAAATGCTTTTTCAACTTTCGATTGCAATCTATTACTTATTATTGCAAATAAAAACTTGCTTTATGCAAAATGATAAACTGTAGACGACAGCCACCTCTCTTGACATAACATTGCATACTATATAAACTTTGCTATAAAGTCTTGCAGAGTACAAATTTGTACTCATGATTTGGTTTTGAACATATTTAGAAGATGCGAATGAAAACCCAACGATTGTTTACTTTTACGCTACGAGTTCTAGGGTTTTAACTTACTTAGTTGCTTGTAGTTGGAAAGAGGCATACTTGCTGGGTTTTTTTAATGCCTCTTTATCACCGTTTCGCTGCAAAACTTTATGACTTGTGAACTTTTTGGCCGACCTGGTCGGCCGTATGTTGTAAGCTTAGTCTTATATGACTTAATTTCGGTTGTATAATTATATTGTGCTACTCTGTTTATGTACGTATGTATGGATGTAATATGAATATTGTAAATGTGTATACTAGCCACTGATCACGAGACTAGCACGAAACACATAGGATTTCGGGATTAACTTTTCGGAGTCCGACACCCAAGCACGACACGATAGCCTCACGGGCCATGCTAGGCACAATTAGCTTGTCAGGTCCATTTAGCCCATTTGGTATGAAATTTCAAAGAAAATCTTAAAAATTCCTAGAAAATATATAAAATTTTTAAAAATACAAATACAAAATGACTTTATATATACTTATAAAATAAACTATATAAAATTTAAAACTACAAAATAAAATCATATAAATATTAAAAATGAATGGGCATAACAAGCTAGGTTGTATCGTGCTGGGCCGGTACTATTTGTGTTGGCCTGTTTAAGTGGTGGGTCGTATCGTATCTAGATCGGGTCAACGGTCGCATGCTTCGAGTGGTCCGGCTAGCACGGCTGGTTTATTTGGCTACCTCTAAATATGACAATTTGTCTGGACCGATCGGTCGACTTTTAACCAAAATAAAAAATATATAAAATAACACAACACCAAAACACTAATGAAACGTAGCTAAACATGTCGAGCTGTACGGTTGCAGGTGGTAGAGTGTACGGTCCAGCAAAGAAACTAAGCTAACCACTTTTTTCCTGAACAAAAGTCTTGGCACGCATCTTGATCCCTCCCCTGTTTTCTGGGTCACGACCTTAAATTTTTTTAACCTTTACAGAAGTGTTATATATTCACATGGACAGCGAGAGGCACATCGGGTGGCATAACCGCATAAGTAACAAGCACGAGTTTGTCTTGCATGCTGCCTCACTCTCGTCTCAGAGAAATCAAGGAAGATGTGCATAGATCAGGTTCATTTTGTGTAGAAAAGGCTTGTTTGCCGCATCGACTAGTTCGATCTGCTCGCCACACGAGGACGATGAGTGCTGTCTTGCTAGTGTTGCTCTTCGTTTCCCACATCAACAGTAATGTTCGGCAACGAGCATCCTCAGTTGCCACAAGGTATTCCTATATGCTTACTCTTGAAAAAACTAGTTAGTAATAGTAACTTAATAACTTAGAGTGTGTTTGGTTTGTTGAATTGAGTGGTCCTAAACTATCCGGTATGGGAAATGAGCTCGTCTAGGTGTTTGGTTGGTTGAATGGAATCAAACCATTCGAGATGAGATAGTTCAAGAAATGAGAATATTTTATGTTTATATTGTATCATCCCGTTCAGAAAAAAATCCCAAACCACGCCGTTCACTCGAGTTCCAAAGCGCTTGGTGACGTGGCCCTATCGCCAATTCAACTAGCGATAAGAGCCTGTCACCAGATGAACTGACGACATGGACCTATTTTTTTGATTTTTTGGGGTGGCTACCTAGTTTTGTAAAATAATTTTAAAAAATATTATTCTAAAAAATTCGCCTCTCTGCATCCTAACCTTCTTCCATTTGCCCCTATTCTGTTTTGGACCTTTTCCGCGGTCTTAGCTTTTGCTAACCTACTGAGTGTTTGCGTGTGCTTCAGGCACAGCCATCATCCCAGTGGAACGTATATGATGGTTTTTCATCAGAAGTTATGCATGTTTCTCTGCTTCCATTAGAGTGTACATTAGCTCAGAGTACTTCGAGTACTTCGCATTGCGGCACTGTTGTTGCAGTATCCTTGTATTGGGGTGGAAGGTGCACAAGATTTTCTCTGTCATATTAGCTTATGTAACTGCTTGGTTACAGAACCTCAATTTGGAGATAAGTTTGTGTATGGCAGAGTTATATGCTGCCACTGTCTTGAAATCCTAAAATCGCAGATTAGTCCATTCTCTTTGTGCTTCTGGGAGAAGGACAAATCTCTACTGGTTGTAGCATTCCTTCGGCGAATTTCACAACACCAGTGGATCATCCTCCATTAAATATTCAGACTTCAGGTCTTCATGGAAGTGGTGCCACAGGAAGTGCAGAGCTGCATACCTAGCGACCTCAGGGATGGCAGGGGCGCCAACTGCTGGTTCGATGATGGCATCTCCAAGAGGTCAAGACTTCAGATTGATCTTTGCGTCTATCGACCAAGTAAGGTAGTTGTTGCCATTCAGGGCAAGCTTGGCAAATTCTTTCTTTACAATATCTCACATCTCCTATATTAGGTTCATGCAATTATTCAATTTTACTATAAGTAAAATAGAATTTAAAGTATGAATATTGCAAAATCAGTAAAGATTGATTTAATATCTATTCAACAGATATTTTTATGAATTTCCAGAATTTTTCTAGCAATTATTATGAATTTTGCTAATTAATGAGGTCTATGGATAATTTTTAGAATTATCAATATGACAGAAATACAATTAAGTAAATAAAGCTAGGGAAATAAAACCCATGGTATGAAACTTCTTATCGGACCCGGGACTAACACCCCCAAATTCTCTATGTATTATACACTAGTTCCTCGGACAGTAGATAGTATACACAGTAAAAAAATATGGTAACATCCATAATTCGTATAATTTTATTAATAAATATCAGAGTTTATTACAAGAAAAGTTTACAAGCCAACAATAAAGAACACAGCGAAAAACGAAGAAGTAGTAGTAGAGCCCAGCTAATCTGCCACAGACAATCGACTGGGGTAGCGGCCAAGAAAAATCAGTTTCGCCGAAATTTTGAAAATGTCGGTGATTTTGCTCCCCTTCGAAATATTTTCAATTCGTTCAAAAAATTCAGAAATATTTGAATTTGGACAAATTACATCATAAATTTGATTTTGGACAAAATTCGGTCAAATTTTGTCCAAATTTCATCCAGTTTGAAAACCCACCAAAATTTCGGTAATTTCGTTCAATTCATTCCCCTCCAATTTTTTTTTCAAAACGAAATTGTTTTCCCTGCTCGCACGTTATCATGTTCATGGCAAAAATTTGGGCAAACCTTCCACATTATTTGCCTTTTCACTTGCTATACATTGTGCTGTCAAAAGCTATTGTTTCTTATAAGCTATTGCCTTTAAAGTAGGGAAAAGATCCCGATATCGAATTAAAACTGTTATTGATTATTCTAATTAAAACGCTAGAATTTTGGTTGAACTGGACTAACTTTTATCCTTAAACAATGGAACTAGAGTTACACTCCAATAATGGCTAAACTCCTGCCAAAATCCATTTATCCACGGTAAACGCTTCTGTATACGCAGAAGAAAACCACAGAGGTTCTAAAACAGACTAGTAGTGGTACTGCGGCTACCCGCATACGCATCACAATTAATCCATGCGATTTTTTCTTTGAGAACAAATGTAGATGCACTTGGCTTACATTACTTTTATTGACATCACTCATGCAGATGGAACATCACTCATGCTTATGACAGCTTTTTATTGCAGGTAGAAGTAACTGATCAGTCAATTCTTCAGTCTTCACTCTTCGGAGTTGAGAGAGTTGAAAGCTTCCACCATGCTCTGCAAGTTCTCGTACGACGACCCGGCGGGGCGAGCGGCCTCCTCCGCTTTTGCCTTCCACCTCGCCGCGCTCCTCCGCATCTCCTCCGCCTCCATCGCCTGCCTCACATGGCCGGCGACCTGCTCCCTCCTCACCTCAGCGTCCAGCCGGAGGCCGACGCCCCACACCTCGCAGGCGTACTTGCAGTTGGTGTACTGGTCCGCGAACCCCGGCCAGCACACCATCGGCACGCCGGCGGCTATGCTCTCGCAGGTGGAGTTCCAGCCGTTGTGCGTCAGGAAGCAGCCCAGGGCCGGGTGCCGCAGCACCTGCTCCTGCAGGCACCAGGCGGCCAGGCGGCACCGGCCTGCCGTCTCCGCGATGAACTCCGGTGGCAGCGCGGTCGGGGCGGCATGGCCGCCGGCGACGAGGTTCTCCCTGATGGACCATAGGAACGGGTGGCCGCTAGCCGCGAGGCCCCACGCGAACTCGGCAAGCTGATCGGCGGTGAGGACCGTGAGGCTGCCGAAGTTGACGTACACGACGGAGCCCGGCTCTTGCGTGTCCAGCCATGTAACGCATTCAGTGTCCTGCTTCCACAGGCTCAGGCCGCCGGTGGAGTCGGCGGCGGCATCGTTGAGGTGGTGGCGGAGGAGGGAGCCCAAGGGGCCGATGGTGTAGATGCGCGTGTACTCGGCGCGGAGGGCGGCGAGGACGTCGGCCTCGAGGTCGTCGAAGGTGTTGAGGATGAGCGCGCCGGCCTTGGTGCAGTTGTTGGCCTCCGTGTCTTGGAAGCGGAGGGTGAAGTCGTCCGGTTCGGTGGTGCGGACGAAGCTCGAGATGTCGCCGAGGCTGATCGGCGGCATGCCGGGGATCCAGTCGATGACCGTCGTCTCGAGGTGGCTGTTCGTCAAGCAGCTCTTGTCTGCAAATGAAAGACGAATGAATTAATTTATCTTATTTGGTTTTCGTGGCTGAATTGGCTGGATTGTGTAATTAAGTTCATGACATGATCAAATCGGAGATTACAGAAATGGTAATAAAGATTGAGTTTTATGCGCCTTAAGCCAACATTGCCTCTCATGTCTAGGCTCCACCAGGTCTACAACATGAACTCAAAGTGAGTAGCATTATTTTTTCTTAAAATTGCACCTGTGAGGTCTTGAACAGGTCTTGAACTGAAGATCTGTTAGCTCTTATACCATACTAAGTTTTATACACTGACTAATTTTGATCAAAAGTTCTTGCTGCCGAGGAAAGACATAATATACGTACTCACGCTTCAACAAGTGACGAGTTTAAAATGTAGGCCTTACCTTTTTATAGAGATAGAACAGGCTTATCACCATCGGGAGCATATCTAGTGAAAACCATCGTGGCTTTGAAAACTTCAAAACTTTGTTAGTTGATCACCATGACAAAACCCCAAAAAAAAAAAGGAAAAAAAAGAGAGGAGATAGTGCATAAGCACTGCAACATCCTTTAAAATTTCTTGGTTAACCTCTAACGAGTTAGGAGAAATTTCCCATGTTTAAACAAAATTGATTTTGAAGTTTTAAATTTTTCCATGGACATGACCTTTATTGTGAAAGAACTTTTTAATTTCATATGCACTGTATATATGTTCGATTAATCGCAGTACATTTTCTGAAACATGCAATATGGTCAATCATTTGGTGTTACGACCTTAAGTGGCACATTCTCGTCCATGTGCATCATAATGTATGCTTGGACATCATCGTCACTTCCCCTCAACTCATTTCCTTAATGCGTCATAGGAACTCGGGAAATTTGATTCCGATAGCTATTTCTCCCTCTCCTACCTCAGGTCATCGTCTCCACGTGAACCGCAACGCCGTCGTCGCCATTGTCATCGCCGAGTTTCATCCGAGCTTCTCCGACCACCCTCCTTGCTCGGGTAGGCTCCCTAGACCTTCTTGGTACACATGCACACGAGATTTTGCTAAATGCATAGCCGTAGGGTCACATGCACAATTCGCCGAAACACATCGCCGCCCATCTCCGGCGCGCCGCCGCTACAGGCCGCCGTGAAGCTCGCCACCGGTACCAGAAGGTGTGCACGGTTATTAGGCTTCCATTCTTGTCTTTAGTTCGCACCGCCGTGGTCCACGTCGCTGGCGGCGAGCCCGGTAATGAACCTAGGCATTTTTAGGTTTTTGTCGGTTTTTCGACCAGCACTGTAGTGAGACAATTAGCAGCGAATCCCGGTCATTAGGACCTAATGATTGCTTTGTTGTATTAAATGGTTGTCTTAGTGTACCAATGAGTCTATTACATATGTGGGTCCCACGAGCAAAAAATGAGTGAGTTAAACCGGTTGTTGCTTAGTGAATGACATGTGGGCACGAGGCTTAAGTGCACAGCCATGGACCAACGCACAGTGCATGTGGACCTTCGGTCCATGCACTGTGCTATGGACCGAGTCAATGACGAAGAGGCCCCACCTGTCAGTAGGATTTAATTTAGAATTTAAATGTAAATGAATATTATGTGGTGGACCCTACTTGTCAGCAAGTAGAGGCTAGGTAAGCTCAGGTATAAAAATTATTAATTGCATTTAGAAATTCCCGAAGTGAATTATTTTTGCACTATAAATTCAAAGAACTTCAAAAATTCATAACTAATTCATTTTAACTCCAAAATGAGTGAAACCAATTTTGTTGGCTTGCATTTTTAATGTAATTCCTCCTGGTATAATTTTCAAATATATTACTACCGTAAAAATTTCATAGTTAGAATTAAATTCGGTAAGGCATTATTTTTACACTAGAAATTGAATTAACCTAAAAAATTCATATAAAATTCATCTGGACTCCAAATGGGATGATTCAATTTTTATTGATCATAACTTTTTATTATCTTTCATTCCATATAAAGCTCATCCCCACCATTATTCTGGAAATTTTCACTAAAAGATTTAATTCGGATGAATAGTGATAGATTGTGAATTTCCAGCATTTTTCTGCCTTTTGATTTTCCAAAGGATATAACTTGCACATATGACCTCCAATTGGAATAATTCTTCCACCTAAATTCATATAAAATCATAATATAGCTACTGTAGAAATTTTATGCATTTTTTTAGCAATTTGAATTTTTCGTCTTTTCTCAAAATTGATTCGATATCTTTTTTATATATATAGATTCCGAATTGCTCGATATGAACAACTACGCTACTAAGAGTGAACAATTAGACTTCCAACAAGGCAAGCATCATTTGAACTTTATTTTCGCATCATATTGCTCCTAGCTTTTGATAAGTTAGTATTTTGAATTGCAATGATATTTGCTTGCATGCTATTTTGATATATCGGTATTTTTATGAGTTAGATAGTTATGTCATATCCTTGCTGTTATCCTTGATATTTCTAGTACAATATCCTTAAGATTGGATGTTTGTGGTGATAAATCTATTATATATGGGTATGCTTGGCCATGCGGGTCTAGAGAATGTGTTAGATCGGTTGACGGGATTAACCCGTCAATTGTGGAAAACACCGAACATTTCTTATCTATGATTTTGTCCAGATCTTCGTATCTAGTTCTTGAGTTAAACCTTCATGCACGAGACTCGGGTATGTGGTAGACTTGTCTGGACCGCTAAGGACCAAACTTTGGGCTGTCGATTCCAAGTACCATTCATACTTCCACACGCTGGATTGGGGCTGGTTTAGTCAAGTAAGGGGAGGGGTTTATTGGGTTGAGTCCTAGGTGGTGTGAGGATATTTGTGTTTGATCATCTGTTCGTTGGATCCAATGTAATTTTCTATAATATGCGTGGGAGCACTATTTTTCTTTATATATTGTATCGGTATTTTCAACACAACTTATGTGCCCGCTTACCAAGCTCTATCAGTAGCTTGTACTGAGTTGGGGATCATCTCGCTAGGGGGATTCAACTCAATAGGGTCTTCTTGCTGAAAAATACTAAATCTCGATCTACCCGGTCGGCATACCTTAGAAAGTGTGACATTATCCGGAGGCTTACGGGCTGATCGAGTCATGTGAGCAAAGTAGTACTCCTCTGCAGGGATTAAATCTTTTCTTATAGCCGTGTCCACGGTTACGGACGACCGCTTGGTATTGAATGACATCATCGTTAGACTCTAATTAAAACTTGATGTGGGTTGCAACTCGGTATCGGCATGAATTGGGTATTCATGCATTTAGTCTATCAAAGTGGATCTATTTGTATATAAATGTATACCTCTATTACTTGTTTTCCATTTTGCTTAAAACTCTGTTTACAAAATGACAATTTCAAACTAGATGGTGTAGGGATGAAAAATTGTTTGTTTATGCAAAACTAAGCTACTAAACCCACTCTTTGGACATCCACTAGCATATATAATTTTCACTTTGAGTAGGACCTTCGAGTACATTTGTACTTAACCCGGATGCTGCTTGTTCAGGTGAGGCAGACCTTACGATTGATGAGTTCGTTACCACCGATTTAGGCGACGCTAACGAATAGTGCTGTTTCTAGCTCCTAGTTGGTTGCCTTGGGTTTTTGGGCACACTTGTTGGACCTTTTGGTTTATTTAACTTGCTTTTCTGTTACTTGATGTTAAACTTTGAATTTGGCGATCGGCCGCTTTGTAATAGTTGTAGACTTAACTCCTTTGTTGTATGTCTTTTGGATATATCAATGTATGGACTTTGTATGACTATGATTGATGTTGATGAGGGAATGTGTGTGTTGATCGCTAATCTTGGGAGCCAACACAGGACACATACCCGCTATTTTGAAACTTTCTTTAACTCGGTTAAGTGTGTACTCAGGCTGTTGGAGAGCGGTCACCATGTGACGATCGCAGAGGAGCGGTATGCATGGTCACCGTCGCTCCAGATCAGCCGGGTACTCTCATGTAATCAAGTTAAGTTGGGTTTCATTTCTCTAAGGCCCAGGGTTATTTTTATAAGATCGGGAAGACCTCGGTCTTACAAAAATAACCCATGGGTCCTCGCAATCGACATGTTCAGGGAAGACGGCGTTGGGTTCTACGCGTAAAACGAGAAATATAAATAAATAATACAAAAAAATAAAAATAAAATAAAATATATATTGGAAGGAAGATTAGGATTTTAGATGAATTTAGAAACTTGAATCAATGAATTCGGAGTTCGGACGATAGAGAACGAGTGATCAGAAGATCCATTGGAAAGAAAATTTTAGGGCTGGTTTTGCTTTGCCTAATGTACATGTTGAATAGTATGCGTACTTCCAACTAATAATGTTTCGGATTCACGAAATTTCTGACTAATGGGGGACATGTAAAAATTAAGACCCTACACATTGCGTATTATTTTTTTTTCCCTAACACACTAAGTATTTTAATTTCATAATGTATATGACAAACAGTCTGCGTACGAACGAAATAATGCACACTGTCCATGGTTCAAATAATTCGTACATTTACCTAGTTTCAAAATGGAGATTTCTGTTGCATGAAGGATTACTATATTAATCCCTACATGCTAATTAACTAACAATGCCATGCGTCAACTAAGCATGGCGCAGTATACTTACGTAATAATTACGGGACCACTAAGCTAATTACATGCTAATCAACTACTAAAAATATAGTCGCATGTGGATGCGTGCGCAATTTCAGATTGAAAACCACCCAAAATACAACTGAAAACCACCTTCTCTTCCTTCCTCTCGCTCTGTCGTTCGGGCAAATGACTTCGTGCGGCTGGGTGGGCGATGGGCGCTGCATTTTTATGCCTACCAGGGTGCTGCACGGAGCTAGGCAAGCAGCCATGCGCTAGCGCAGTGGAGGCCGGGCGTGCTGCGCAGGAGGGCTGGGAGACACGCAGGCGGGTGCATGCCAGGCCACGGGAGCACGCCGGGTGGGCGCGTGGCACGGCGCCGTGGCGATCGCGTGGGGCGGGCGGTTCCTGCGCTCGGGAACCATAGGATGTGGTCATGTGGCCGTCCTCGTGCGCTCGGGAACCGCAGGAAGTAGCTGACCGCTTCGTGTGCTCCGGTGGCGCGGAAGGAGTCTGGGCCCGTCAACTTCCGCGTTGGACCTCCCACGCTGGTCTCTTTTTTTTCCCACGTCTCTGACCGTATTATGCGTCACATGTCAACGTCAGGTGCTTTCGCGCGCTCGAGTGAAGGTTGGAATTACAAATTTGGGTGAAAAAGGCTATTTTTAGGAAAAAAAAGTTAGCAGCAAAGCCAGATTAAAAAAATTCACAAATTGGCAAGGTCTCAAGGTCACGGAGACCACTGCACACGTGAGGAAGAGATGTACATGACATGACCCCTCCAAAATGTATTTGGGCTGGCTGGACGATCAGTTGGACATAATTAATTTTTTTTGCTGTTAGCTTCTAATCTTCTGAAATTTTTTTAAAACTCAATCACCTATAATTGCGCATTACTAAATATAAAATTGTATTATCAAGTAATGTGCAATTTTAGCACAACTTTACTGTAACTTTTAGTTCTATTTTTTGTAGGGTCTACCTAGATTTACTTTTGTCTAGTTTAGAATTTTTTGTTTTATCTTTGTATTTGTAGGGTTCATCTAGATTTACTTTTGTCTAGTTTAGAATTTTTTTTGTTTTGTTTTTGTATTTGTAGGGTTCACCTAGATTTTTTTTTGTCTAGTTTAGATTTTGGTTTTGTTTTTGTATTTGTAGGGTTCACCTAGATTTTTTTTCTAGTTTAGAATTGTTTTTGCTTTGTTTTTGTATTTTAGGGTTCACCTAAATTTACTTTTGTCTACTTTACAATTTTTCAACATAAAAAACAGAAGTCATTAGATTAGATGGTGATCCAATGGCTCAATTAAAGTAATTGACTTTTTCGTAGTTTTCAGACGACATTACCATAGTCAGCCCCTTAATTTTTATGAGATGTCTCCTCGGTAACGGACTAGTTTTTTATTGTTGCAGGTTGGATTATAGCAATTAAGGAAGATGGGCTCATGTATATAGTTAATTTGCGAATAATTTCTGTATAACGATTGCAACTGCTTTGCATGCATTTGATGATACTACTCATATAAGTTGAATAGTGGCTGATTAGTTTACGGTATTTTTTGCATTAAAATTTAAAAGGCACTGTCTTATAAAATTTAGAGGACTAAAATGTCTATCTTGTAAATTATAAGAGGGTGTGTATGCAATTTTTACTACCTTCGTTCTTTTCTACTTGCCTTTTGAACATTGGTACGGTCTTCCATACACTCGTTTGACTATTTTTTTCTTCTAATTATATCTTTGAAAAATTATTAAAAATATAATGATATGGCAGTTCAATTTTCATATGGCAAATCTAAATACTTATGTATATATTTATAGTCAAAGTTTTGAAGGATTGTCTACACGCATTATAATTGTAAATAACATCTTTTTTCTATGTTCCTCCTCCGGCCGTTCCACCTTTCAAAACAAAACCGTGCCAAGAGAAAATAATAATAATAATAATAATAATAATAATAATAATAATAAACAATGGTTCAAATTTGAAGTCAATTCTGTTTATAACGCTCCCCACTGGCACAAACCACTCCAAAAACTAAGGGGAAAAACTCCTCCAAACAAATTGACACCCTCTCAAAATAAACTTTTCCGAACTTATCTCTCCATATCATAGATTATACCACTGAAAATCATATCCTATGGTGGATGTAATAGCACACAACTATATTTGTTTTCAGATAATAGGCTGTGCCCCGCTTATATTGAAAGCAAAACGCACATACAACTATAATAGTTAACTAGTCAATGTTATATATATATATATATATATATATATATATATATATATATATATATATATATATATATATATATAAATGGTATGATATGTCGAGGAGTATCCTCTCATATACCACTTAAATTGTATGATGATATCTCTTTGTCAATTTAAACATACTCCAATAATGATTACAAGATACTCTAAAGTGAGTTTCATGAAAAAATTCATTAAATTGCACTTTTTATAGCAAAATCTATGTATATATTTCTTTTATATATGAAAAAGGGTATATAGCAAAAAAATAAAGGGCCGCAATAAAATATTTTCAATTAAATCGTGTTGGAGTATCTTATAATTGATATTTAAGTATGTGAAAATGATAAAGAAGTATAATATGTGTTTAAGTGGTATATTTAAAGTAGAGTATGTACTACAAGGAGTACAAAATCTCATATATATATATCATATATATATATATATATATATATATATATATATATATATATATATATATATATAAATTGTCTCCATAGAAGCACGTACTCCACTTCTAAGATACTTCAACGCGACTTGATTGAAAATATTTCATTGCAACCCTTTATTTTTGATATATATATTAAAATTATCTCTTGAAGCACGTACTCTCACTTCTCATATACCGCTTAGAAGTAGGAGTACATACTCTATGAGTACTAAACGGACGTCATCTCTCTCTCTCTATATATATATATATATATATATATATATATATATATATATATATATATGGGGGAAGGAAAATAGTATGATAATTCTGGGAGTAGGTATAATAATTTAATGAAATAAACTTTAAGTTTCATGTGCACTGTATATTCCTTCGATTTAATTGCAATACATTTCCTGAAGCATGGTTAAATCATTTGGTGGTGGTGGAGTTACCTTTGAGTGGCACATAGCCTCTATCCCTGAGCTCCCGGAACCTCATGTGGCCCATCAGCGAGGCCGCGCTGCCGCCCCAGAGCACCATGCTTGGGATGCCCAGCTCCCGCGCCACCTCCAGCGCGAAGCTCATCAGCGCCGTCGGCACCACGCAGGTCACCGGCGGCACGTCGGCCGTGCGATTGAGCCTCTCGATGAGCTCCCTCAGCGTCGTCGCACACCGCTGGCTCGTCGCCATGCGCAGGCTGAGGCCGTAGTCCCCGGCGTCCCGGGCGTCATCGACCAGCCCGTCCGGGATCGCCTCGAACCGGAAGCCCTCGCGGGCGCGCACGGCGGCGACGCCCTCGGCGGCCTGCGCGCGCTTGTGGTTGTGCTCGGTGCTGACGAAGGTGACGTAGGCGCCGTGGTGGTGCAGCAGCTTGGCCAGCTGCAGCGCCGGGTTGATGTTGCCGGAGCCCGGGTACGGCACCACCACGGCGTGCGGCCTCGCCATTGATGTATGTATATAGTAATATGGTTAGTTTCTGAGCTTATCTTTGTCTTAGTCTGCAAATGATGTTGTGATAGTACAATGTGTGTGTATATACTTGCTGTGGAGTCAACTAGATTGCTCTCGTCGATCGAGGTCTAACTTACTAAAAAATTCGAGCGAGTCTTTCATTTGTTCATGTGAATTAATGGCCGGCAAGGGTACACACACCGATGGCTCGTCCAATGCATGTGGGTCAGATATGATCAGGGAGACCGGGGCTAGGAGCAGATGCCGACAAGGTGCTCGACGAAATGGCAAGCCCAGGCGGAGACCCGACAGGTAAGCTTGGAATACATTATGCAAAGCAACCACTTGTATAGTTGTATATTATGGATACATCGAAGGGACATCACTACAATACATTTTATTTGAGCTGATGAATATGCTTCTCACGCCCTAGCAACCTAAGTTAACTGCGGACAATTTGCTAACCACCATTAAGACAACCGAAGATCACTATTGCAAAAGTACAATATAGCTTTTTTTAGACAACAAAAAAGAAAACCTCTCCCGACCTTTATATCCGAGGATACACACATCTCAAAAAGTACAAAGTACAATATAGCTGGTAGTTATATATATTCCTCCTCTTAGCAAGCTTCACTTCCATTGGGGTCATGTGACCCCAATGCGACCCAATCCAACCCATGTATCATCTTGCTAATTACCCTTAATGATCCCAATGTACTGTAGCCAAATTTGCATTTTCTCTGAGATAGGAGATAAGCTAGTTCATGGTGACCCTAATGGCTTTATTTCCTGGATCCACCCCTGGCGAGCTTCATAGAATTTTTTTAAAAAATAATATTGTTTTAAAAGATATTTATAAAAATAAATAGTCGCCCCAAAAAATTACAAAAATATGTCATTGTCGCCAGTTGAACTAGCGACAGGAAGCTATCGCCAGTTGAACTGGCGATTGATTCCTGTCGCCAGTTGAGCCGGCGATAAATACCTCAGCCCTAGCCAATTTTGGATTTTGCCTATTCCACTTATGCAGTTTGTGATTTTCGTAAATTTTGAACGATACGAAATCTGTTAGACTCGCAATAACATTTTATCATCGTCGTATGTTGTTCTACTACGATAAATTTTTGGAGAATTTAGCGAGGATGTCTGAGGTATGAACGATTCGTAAAGAGGAAGGTAAGTGATATTGCGATTCGTTCGGGAATTCATGCACATTGATATTACAGAACTTGCAGCAGAACATCATAACACTTAATTAAAATGATAATTCAGAACATTGATAATAATATTTTTCTCGCGATCGCGATGTCGCGTCTCCATGTGGATCGCCTCTAGTCGGGCACCGGATGAGGTCCCCGCGGCGACGTCCGGAAGGCCGATGTCTCCTTGATCCTGAGTATTTCGCGTGGGGCATGTCTTGAAGGTGTGCCCAGACTCCCTGCAAATGGAGCACTTCTTCGTGCGACGTCCGGCTCGCCTCGTCCATATCGTTCACGATCGCCATACCGCCGACCAACCTTTCCCTTGAGCCCAGCAATGTCCACGGCCCAGATTAGTTGCTCCCAGGTTGGATGGCCAGTGAAATGGCCAACAACGGCGTAGCCATACATCTCTCCACTCCATGTTTGCATCACCGCCTCCTTGGTGAAATAGTGAGAGAGTATCTGCCGGGATCTTTGCGCCACCGTCGAGCAGGCGGCCATAACATGGGAGCAGGGCCTATGCAGAAGAAGGGGCTTGTTACAAGTGCATACGCAACTATCGCGGCGTAGCGTGCACTCATGGGTGATCCTCTCGCGGTTAGTCCCGCGACGTCCTTTATCCCTGCATATTATCTCGAAGCGAAGCTCCCTCGTGCCCATCTTGAATGCCCGGTGCATCTTACCCTTCTTGCTCTTCTCCTCCATGTATGCGGTGATCATGGCGGAGTAGAGTACTCTGTCATTTTTCATGGCGAGCGACGCATTGTTGCATCTGTTAACAAAGTAGTTTGTGGTACCGCGGAGAATTGCCTCCACAATACCAACCAAAGGGAGGCACCTGGCGCCGCGCATGACCCAGTTGTAGACCTCAGCTAGGTTGGTTGTCATGATATCATATCGAACACCACCCCTGTCATGTAGCAGCGACCACTCCTCCTTAGGCTCGTGCTCAATCCAGTTTGAGAAGTATTTGACCTGTGCCCCTGTCTTCCTCGTGACACTACGAGCGTCTGTGGGTAGATGTGGCAATGCCGGGGCACGGTCGGCGCAGGGCGGCCCTTCTCGCCTCCCCTACGTGGGTTTGGGTCGGTCGTCAGAATCTTCCAGTGTTTGAACTTACGCTGCGGTTACGGTTGCCGACGCTGAATAGATTCATCAAGTCCTTGTTGCGGGCGCTTATAGAAGTTCACACCCAAGTGCCTCATGCACCACCTGCTCTGTACATCCGGCCATGGAAGTGGTACGTTCTCTCCTCATTGTAGCTGAGTTATTGCACGCAGCAGCTGCGTGCCGATCATGTATGAGGCATACGTTGGGGCGGTCTGCTGTAAATCCTCACATTCTTGGGAACCACGGCCGACTATTCGTGTTCTCGCTTTCAGCAGCGAATGCCACGGAAGAACTTGATTGTTTCCGTCCGTCGCTATTGCGATCGATGTCGGCCCTTGTACCTACCGATCGAGGCGTGCCATCGATGCACAAGATTGGACGACAGTGCCGGAATGCATTGATGCATGGACCAAAGGCGAAGAATGCTCGTTGTAGTACTCTCTTATTAGGCCACTTTGGATGTGTGGCGTCTTGAATGTCCACATTAGTGCCGGGATTCCTGTCTTGTATGACTCGGAGTTGCCCAGGGAGGTTGTGGTAGGAATCCTCGAACGTGCCGAACCTTGATTCCAATGCCTTATGTTTTGCCCTCCAAGCCTTGGCATAGCTGATAGTGTACTGGAACCTTGCCTCAATGGTCCGAATGATGGATCGTGGCTCAAAATCTAGGTTATCCACGATCTCACCGTACATGAGATTGGCGATGAAGCCTGATGATAGGTTCCGGTGGGACTGCACTGACTCAACGACGACACATGTGTGAGGACTACTATGGAGCACTTCGAGAGGTGTTCCACTTGGTGAAATGCGTGCGCGCCGAGGGCATCCTCTATGCCGCACTTCACGTCGTAGAATCTTGGGGTAGACTTGGCGGCGGTGAATGTGCGACGCCGCAAGCGGTGCCTGAATTTGACCGCATCTGCACGGCCTCCTTGCATTTGTACGTAGCTCCTAGTCGACCTCGCCCGTCGTACTCCCACGGTACATGGAAGCCTTCCTTGACGCGAGGTTCTCGGCGGTATGTGTTCCACTCGGATGGAACCGTCTTTGAGTCGCGCATCATCATCGCCATCGAACCTTCATCTTCGGACAATGCCATGTAGTCACGGTCTTGAGATCCATCATTTGCACCAGTCTTCAAGCTCCTCGCCCTCGTCAGCAAGGCCACTAGCTTGTCTCACTGAATGAGGTAATTGTGTGCCTCGTCGTGACATAGCCTTCGTCGGCGACATCGGCAACCTCTTGCCCTTACGCCATTGTGTGCGGCGCGGCTGAGTCACCTATTTCTTCCTCGGTGTCGGCAACTCCTACTTGTTACGACGCAGATGCAGGAGTGGGTTTGCAAGCGCTGGACCGAAGGACCAATTTCCATCCTCTCCTCGCCATGCGTACATCGACCGCCATGAATTTGTTCCCTTTAGTTGCACTAACTCCCAATACGTAGGCCGTCTGCCGGGGGCAAGGCAACTCAATGTCGGATCGTAGACATCACGATCCACTTGG
Organism: Ampelocalamus luodianensis; assembly: GCA_036346255.1. Classification (NCBI taxonomy): domain Eukaryota; kingdom Viridiplantae; phylum Streptophyta; class Magnoliopsida; order Poales; family Poaceae; genus Ampelocalamus; species Ampelocalamus luodianensis. Next base: position 43,263,292 of record CM070638.1, on the reverse strand, counting down.
GCGTGTGGAACAACCACCGCATCACAGTAGCGAATGTACATTGCTCGAGTCTTGCTAGGGACGCGTCTGCGTGGAAATAACTCAAATCAATTCCCTGGGACCCTCCATAATAGTCCTCGGCCGTAGTAAATTTTGAAATTAACGATGTCGGACATATTTGACGCGACTGCGATGTAAAGAACATTGACACGATGAACTACATATGTGCAACTAAATAGCCCACAAAAAGTATGTAAAGCGGACTTCACTACATAACAAAGTACATAAAAATCATGTAATCCGTTTGTTAAAAAAATACCCGAGAGGTTCAAGAATGGAGGAGCGGCGGCCGCTAGCTTTTCTCCTACTCTCTGTTCTCTCCTTCTTTTTCTTTGAGTAAGACCGAGTCTGTGTGGAATTTCGAGAGTTCGAAGAGGGTTATATACAGGTCAGGGCTTGTCGCCAGTTTAAACGGCGATAGCTTCCTGTCGCCAGTTTAAACGGCGATAGCTTCCTGTCGCCAGTTTAACTAGCGATACATAGATGAACCGGCGACAAGCGGTTCAATTGGCGACAGGGATTTATTTTTGTAACTTATTGCGGCGGGTTTTTCTTGTTGTAAATATCTTTTTAAAATGTGTCGTGCATTGTTGCAAGATTTTATTGAGGACGATTGAGGGATTAATGATTTGTAAGTACGAAGTGATATTATAATGCGTCCGGGAATTCCTGCACAAGTCCGTTGGAGAACTTTGGAGAAATAACGCAACGATAACAATAAGACATTTCATCGGAACAAGGGGGTTACATGGCACGCAGGACAACGAACCGAGGACGGTACACGCATGCCTTTAGGGAAATTGAAATACATGGGATTTGTGGAGGACTATGGTAGAACTACTGAGTGGAACGTGGTCATTTACCCTTGCGGCCCAGCTCGGCGTTGTACTCCTCGTCTTGCGCCTTAGCTCTCGCCGCGATGGCCCTCTTCCGCTCCCTCTCGGCCTCCCGTCGCCTCACATGCTCACGCTCCTGCTCTTCACGCTGCCTATCCCGCCTACCTTGCTCAGCCTGCTCAGCTTTCAACTCTTTGAGGCGCCTTTCACGAGTCTCGATGTTCTCCCTGGCCCAGCTCTTCCGTGTCAGCAAAGACCACATGTTGTAGGGGTGGATCTTGTCGTCGATCCACTGCCGGAAGTCGCATAGGGGTGGCGGAGACTGCGGTGGGTAAAGAGAGTTCGTTACGCCGTTAAGCGAAGAAAAATAGCATTGTACCATGAAATACGTTTCATTACCGGATGCTTGTCGTTGCTGTCCACGGCGTAGTTTGCGCAGCACCAATAGCGCTGCCCAATGGTCCACTCATCGGTTGATTTGACGCACTTGGAGGCGTCCCGACACCAGCATAGGGGTGGCGCCACCCCTATCGGGGCCCTTCGTGGGGCGTTCCAGGGCATAGGTGGGGGGTCGCGGCTCGACCCAGAACCATTGGGCGTACTACGAGCCAGCTTCCTCAGATCCACCAGTTCTGGAAAAGTTTTGTGTGTGAAAGGTTCCTGACTAGCGGCATGATAGCGAGCGCTGGTCTCATGGGGAGACACCCAATCCTTCAAAAGCTTACGGATTTTCTCCCATTCCTTCGCCTTGTCCATGTTTTCTACTTGGTGGTGCTGTTGTGGACTTATTGGACGATCTGCGCTGTATTTATAGCTAGAGCGGACGGACACCCAACCCTTCAAAAGCTGGCTCGTATGGTCACATCGTGCTGAAAAGCTGGCTCATTTGGTCACATCGTCCTGAAAAGCTAGCTCGTTTGGTCACATCGTCCTGAAAAGCTGGCTCGTCCGGTCACATCGTCGTGGAAAGCTGCCTCGTCTGGTCACATCGTCCTGAAAAGCTGTCTCGTCTGGTCACATCGTGCTGAAAAGCTGCCTCGTCTGGTCACGTCGTCCTGAAAAGCTACCTCGTCTGGTCACATCGTGCTGAAAAGCTGGCTCGTCCGGTCACATCGTCCTGAAAAGCTGTCTCGTCCGGTCACATCGTCCTGAAAAGCGCGTCTGGTGACATCGTCCTGAAAGTTAGGTCGTTTGCTCACGTCGTTGCCGAAAGTTTCATAGTCACATCACGTCGTTGTCAAAAGTTTGATAGTCGCCTCACGTGGTATTGAAAAGCTTTTGGTATCGAAACTGGATAATGTCATAATAATAGTTCCAAACACAATAAAATTTACATGGCTACCATAAAAATAGTTGCAAACAGAAATCAATATCTAGTGGCGTCCCCTCTTAGGGGCCACCCCGCGTGTCGCCTCGGGCCTCACCCGTCGCTGCTGCGAGTACGTCAGAGGGTTGGGCTGCCTAACTACCCGACCCGCGCGAGTAGTCCGCGGTGGTGTCGCCAGGGGCAGCTCCTGCGTTGGCTAGGTCTGCGCCGGCTGAGTCTGCGTCGGCTGGGACGAACTCGGCGCACCGTACAGCTGAGTAGCGTCCAAAGAGAACTGCGTGTCACGCGGATCCCTGAAGAAGTCCTCGATGGGTGCCGATAGGTATACATTGTCTGGCGACAATGTATCGTCCTCCCAAGCCGTTCCTGCGAATAATTACGTTACAAACATAACCATGGCGGAAAGGACGTTACTCGATCAAGCGGAACTTACCTGTTGGCCCGAAGATGTGCTCGGACGACGCGGCATAGTCCTGACCCGCGTATGGGTGGAGCTGAGGATCTGTAACAGAAGATAGTCGTTACAAACTTCGGAGGTTCGAAATGAAGAAGCGATGTGAGCGTGTCGTACTCACCTCCGGCATGTCTCGAGGTGCTCGCCCCACCCTGCCACGACGACGCGTGCGCCGGCGGAGCAGGGGGCGTGTCTGCCACCTCGGTGACCCTCGTCCTGATCATTGGTCGGTCCACCGGGTCGGTCGGCGTGCGACCCGTCGCGATTTGCACTCCACGTACCCCTGCCTCCCTGATCCGCTGCAGGAGCCCTCTGATCTCCGCCAGCGTTGTCATGTGCTGCGCGGAGTCTACCAACTCGACAATCTCCCGATGCAGATCCACCTGCACAGGTAATCAACAAGTTGTAGACCTAAGTATGTCAAATTAAATATGAAATAAGGACCATTCAGTACGTACGCAGCGGTGGAAAGCGGAGTCCAGCTGAGTGGGGTACGTGTCCGACGTCGCGACCTCATGTCGAGGAGGGTCAGGCACGACCCGGACGCACCGAAGCCTCGTCGGAGTAGAGTACCACTCCATGTACTGGCCGTGCGTCTGGGTCGTCTCGATCTTGCCCACACCGACGAGGTCCTCTGCGCTACTCAACCTTTGACCCAAGGGCCATCCGGTCCGACCAGGCGTCGTGCCACGAACACCCTTCCTAGTGTACTGTGGGCGGCAAGAAAAATATTTAGTGCGGATGTAACACATATTATGCGAATGAAGTAAAGAATGAACTTACGGCGTGTACGTGCGCGGCACCGCCTCCCCCAAAGGTGGGACCTCTTGTCGAAGACCGAAGCGGCGCATGACACGGCGTACCTAGTACTCCTCCATGAAGATATCATGCACTAAGGCACTCGCGTGTACGATCAGAGTAGTCTCGCGTGCACGCACCGGCGATCCATTGAGGCGCGCGCGATCACCTGGCGTCATCATGCAGTCCGGATAGCGCGGTCATCGGTCGGTGATCGAACATCGCAGCGTACTCGGGTAAGAGCCTGCGAGGTGACCGGCGTGAAGGTGACTGTGCAATAGAACACGCAAACTAAGCACACGAAATAGTGATTGCAATACGAAAACAATAAATAGCGAAACTAACCCGTCGGCGGCACCACAGTGCCCATGGTCGGCGGGTCGATAAATCTGCGGGGCGTACAAGCTATCCTCGTGCGCTCCCAAGTCCGGTGTGGTCGTCCGACGGAAATGCTCCAGCGACCACGGTGCGAGAAGCGGGCATCCGAGAGGATGGAGCCGTCGTGCGCGCCGCGGCACGCGCCGCGTCGCGTGGTACGTCGCGCCGCAACGACGGCGGACCACGCGTCTTTGCGGGATCCGGTCGACCGGTGAGTCCGCCACCTCACGCGTGTACCGGATGTAGTGCTTGTCGACGCTGTCGTCGTGGGAGCCCAGGAACATGACCCACCCGAACAACCACAACAGGTAGGCCTCGAAGTGCCTCCTAACAGCAACGTCCCCTGGGTTCTCCGCCATACGCTCGGGCTGCAAGAAGACACGTACACGTCAGCAAGGTTCAGATAGCTCACGTCCTGCAGCGTCGGCGTCATCTCCCGCACGGGAGGTGGGCGTGTGGGTCTCGACCTCCGGCGGTCAACCGGCGCCGTCGGCGGGGGCGGTCGTGCGGAGCGCCTAGGCGTCACGACCGGCCGACGCTGGTCACGATCGCCCTCCACCGTCGCCTCCACCATCCTCGCGAGTGGAAGGAGGTGCGCGCTCTCAACTGCGTCCAAGCGATTAAGCACAAGCGAGTCAACGCAAAATAATCGGACGCGATTGAGTTCATGAAGAACACAACTTCACGTACCTCGGAATCCAGTCTCGGTGCAGCCTCCATGCCCTGATGGGGGTGCGTAGCCGAAACGCCCCAAGCTCTATCGGTGCCTCGCCCTCGGGAGAACGCGATCTTGGCGACTACGTGTGGCGTGTCAATCAACGGGTCAAGCAAGTCGTACTGACTCGCGTCTGCTATACCTGAAAATGCAACAAAAAAAGTTCATATTTTTTTCATGCATCTTTACATAGCCTATGTAGCAACTACGAATTTTCTATACAAATTTAATACATGTCATTCTATTTTTCTAGTTTAAATGGTATTTTCGCACTAACAAGATATTGATCGCGCACTAACACAATAATAACAGTAGCACTAACAAATAATAACGCGCACACTTATTCTCATTGCTCTTGAGACCTAATCACTACTTCGTCTTTATCTCACAATGTACCATACTCAATTCTATGTCGCTATTGTCACAATTCTATGTCGCTACACAACTCAAAATATGTACTACACAGTTCGACTACATTTATCTAGCCTACTCAATTCTATGTCGCTATTGTCACAATTCTTTGTTGCTACACTACTCAAAATATGTACTACATTTATCTAATCTGCTCAATTCTACGTCGTTATTTTTGTTTGCTAACCTACAATGGTTTGGACGTAACGTACACAATTTAGAAAAATTTACCTGCAAGATGATCGCTCGAAACTGATGCTCTGTCAATCTCTCCTCTGCGACGAACCGGCAGAGCTTCGCTACTATTTCTTCTCAACCTCTCGAACTCTCTCTTGTAATTTTCTGGAATTAAAATGAATTATGCACTGATTTTTTGGGGTTTTATAGTGGGTCTGCATGCCGATTGAATGGCGGCGAGAATATATCGCGATTCAGCGGCGGCAGAACCTCCGCAACTTCACGCCGCGATTGAGCGGCGATAGCTAGTTGAACCGCTACTGAGGTGGCGACAGAGTTCATCGCCGATTGGCGGCGATAGGTTCTGTCGCGATTCAAGCAGCGACGATGACATATTTTTGTAATTTTTTGGGGCGACTATTTATTTTTGTAAATATCTTTTAAAATAATATTATTTTTTAAAAAATTCGAGCTTCATACATCTATCGGCTCCACAAAGTGTAGTGTTATCATGTCTTTGATTGTGTCCGGAGAAGTGAATGCGTCATTATGCTTGTACATATTATCTACAGTCCTTGCAAAGTTAAGTACCGTTCGTGGCATGGTACCACCATCGGTTGTTCTGTCGGTGCAATGCTATGTTCTAACATATCCTTCCATGAATCTTCGATAAGTTCTTTTATCTTCTCGCACGCATCATGCATTGTCGTTCCGTGCTCCTTCATGTAACATTGGACAGTAGAGACACTGTGGTCCCCTGTTCAGTGAAATCGTTACCGAAATTTCTGCAGTTACTAGCGAAAATCGGTCATCTCAGTGGGCGCCGGTAAGAAACAGTATCAGACAAAAAAAAAATCGGGCCCATTTGAAATCAGAGCCCAACATCCCAACCCATCCGAGAACCACTTGCAGCTTCCTATCCCCTTCTCTCAGTTTGCCCTAACCCTGATTTCTTTCCCCGTATTGGCGATTTCGGCGGCGCTTCTTCAACCATGGCTCCTCCGAGTTGAGGCGAGGTCCCTCCATCCCTTCGGCGCCACCGGTCGTGAGGTCTTGCGCGATCTCCTTGGCCGTGAGGTCCCTGTTGCGCCCTGCCGTGTGCTCGCTGTTGCACCTGGCCGTGAGGTCCTTGCTGCGCCCTGCCGTCTGCCATGTTCTCCCTGGCCGTGTGCTCGCTGCTACGCCCTGCGCATTCTCCCCAGCCGTGAGGTCATTCGGTGGCAGCTCTTCTCCCTTGGCCTGAGCTCAGTCGGCGGTGCCTCCACTCCGTGAGGTGAGCTCCCGAGTCTTGACATCCCGAGTGTACTGCCTCCTCCTCTCCCTATCTCTCTTCTTCCTCTCATCTCCACTTGCTGGGGGGGCATGGATGGAGTGTGCGGCAGGGGTCGGGACACAGATGGCCGCGGCAGCAACCCGGTCGCTGGTGGTGGAAGCGGCAGAGGAAGTGGGAATGTTGGGGGTGGTTGCAGGCAGGTTGGCACAGATGGCGAAGGCGGCCGAGGAAGTGGCATTGATGGGGGTGCCACAACAAGCACTGCCGCAGTAGAGGATTTAGGTAAATCGAGTGGATTTGGCTTTTGATTGTTGTTGACTGACACCGGGTGAAGTACTCATTGATAGTTATTGATTGCAAGAATTATAGATGATGAAAACATTGAGAATGTCTGGAATTAAGGTTGAAAAAATAGCTCGAGACTCGTGAGCCTACTTGAGCTTGTGAAATTTCATGCCGAACCGAGCCTAATTCCTGGCTCGCACATTTTTTGAGCCAAGACCGAGCCGGCTCGGTCAGCTCTTTTGCCTCCTGAGCTCTATCGCCCGATGCCTCCTGGTTCCGACTGCCTTATCCTCCGGTTATCCCCTTCACTCCTCTGCTTGACTTCCATTCATTTTCCTCCACCCGCTGCTCCTCCTCCCGAACTCCCCCATGGCCTCCTACCCGCCTCCCCTCCCCTCCCCGCTGGCTGCAGCCTGCCTTCACCTCCTCCACCCCCATCTCCACCCGCTGCCTCCACCTCCTCCACCCGCCGCCTCCCCCTCCTCCTCCCCTATCTCCACTCGCCGCCTCCACCTCCTCCACCCTTCGCCTCCCCCTCCACCCGTCGCCTCCCCATCTCCCCCTCCCCCCTCCCCCATCTCCATCCGCCGCCTCCGCCTCCCCCAGCTCGCCCCTTCTTCTCCCCATCCACGAGTGTTGCTCCTCCCGGCTGGGCATGCTACCGCCGCCGCCATTCGGCGAGGCGATCCACATCCACGAGACCATGACTGATCCATTTCCGCGGGAGCAACGCCGGGCTGATCGACGGCGGTCACGGCCAGATGATTTTGGTTTCTTGGTGATTTTGATGTATCGATTTCTTGATGTTGTTGCTGACTGCAATGTGGAATTCATTATGCAATTTTGATGTTGTTGCAATGTTGCTGACTGCAATGTGGTCACGGCGGGAGCAACGCCGAGCTGATGTTGTTGTTGAATGATTGCAATGTGGTCACGGCCGCCATTTTGATGTTGTTTGCTCTGAATTTGGTCAGTTTGGATGTCTCAATGAATGTGGAATGAACAAAATCATGTCATTGTTGCTGCTGCCGAGAATCGAAGTCTGGGTGTCTGTTGGCTCTGATGAGCTCGCGAGCCGGCTCGAGCCTTAATTCGAGCCGAGCCGAGTCTGTGTTTCAGCTCACTTTCAAAATGAGCCGAGCCACAGTTCAGACCGAGCTCAGGCGAGCTTGGCTCGAGCCGGCTCGACTCGGCTTGTTTCCAGCCCTATCCGGAATCATGGGATGAGAGTTGGTGCTGGGTTCAAGTGTCGATACTGCTATTGGATGAAGAAGGGTGGAGGTGCGACTCAGCTGAGGGAGCACCTAGGCGGCATATTAGAAAATGTCATGTCATGCAATGTTGTGTTGCCAGATGTTCGAGATGCAATGAGGAGAGTCATAAAGAAAGGCAAACAAAAGAGGAGATGCAAAGGAGGGTAAACTCAGAATCGAGGATGAGCTTATGCAAGGGGTGGATCAGCGCTCACCAGTTGAGGATGACAATGATGACGAAATGCAAATGGCATTGGCTGCTTCAATGAGAGATCTACACTTTCGCCAGGGACTGCAGGGGAGGAGTGGCATAGTCGAGCATGGTAGTGGTAGTGGTAGTGGCGCTGCTAGTTGTGCTGGTGATAGTGGCCGAATTAGTAGATGTTTCGCAATGTAGAGGCTACCAGTAGAGTCTATGATGCAGATGTGACATGTAGTAGAACATCTGTGCAGGCTCGTGTGGACACAATGTTCAACATGACCGCTAACGAGGACATTGGCAGAGCTTGGGCAAAGTGGTTAGAAAAACTTTTGCTAAATTAACATAAACTAGGTAGTGCTTTATAGGCGTACAATTTCCATCAATTTTAAGAAGATTTATTTGACTTTGTCTTTGCATTATGTTACGACTTACGATCAGGCCTTTTGCACATTTGGTGCTATCATGCACTCCTCAACTTAAAGTGTTCAACTGATCATTCATATATCACCAGAATTGATGCCAATACCATCAAATATGCAACTTAAGTGGGAAATGCTAGACAAAGTTCTTGATAAGACTACCAACACCTTGCTTGTGTTCAAAAGCATGCTAAATAGAGTGGTGAGCATAATGACAAAAAAAACATGCAGACAAGTATCAAATGAATGAACACAAGCTACAGATTCAAAGTTGATAAAAAGCAAATGATTGGTTTTGAAATTGACAAGGTTGAACTTGATATATTGGCATTGTTGCATAAGGAAACTGCTCAGATAAGATATAGTTGTGAATTCTAGATAGTCTCTGTGTAGCTTAATGTATTCAGTTTGCCTAATGAATCTGCGCAAGTATTGCATAACAGAGCTGCCCATACATGAGATGCTGTTGACTTATAGGTATTTTGTTGCAAACATGCTTTGCCGCTTAAACAATACTCATCAGTCTATTGCATGCCTCTTTTTAGGATCACTTGGCTCTGATGATGGAAACTCTCGGAAAGATGCCTAAGGTCTCTACAATTTCTCTCGTGCTCTCTTTGTCTTGCTGTCTAATGTTCTCTCTAAATCCTACTGTTGTCTGACAGATTGCTAGCTCTGGTATTCGCTCAAAGGATTACTTTGATGGGCATGGAGATTTAAAGAGGATCAGAAGGCTGAAGTTCTTTGTCCTCTTTGACACTACATAGGCTTGGAGAGCTATGTTTTCTGATGCAGCTTGATGAGTTATTCATAGTGCAGACTGCAGACTCCTTCACTGTCATGTTTTTGGATGTAGCAAGTGTTCCACTGGTGTGTTTTGGGTGCAGAGCTAATGAGATGTTAATCTGCATGTGTGTTGGCCTGAACTCTGAAGTGTGTGTTCTTACTTGGTAGGGCCATAATCATGTGGATCTAAGATATTTGGTAATGTGATCTGGCGACCAGCCTTTTTCGTTTACTTGAAAAAGTGCAGTATGTACTATGTAGTGCATTGTGCTTCAATTCTTTCCTCAATGGATTCTGTGCTGTAAAGCTGCTCATTGGTTCAGAACCATTTTGTTATATTTGAGTTTTCTTTACGTCAATTGCTTGCCCGTTCAATTGTAGTATGCCTGTATGCGGCACTTGAAGATACCATTGGTTTGTGACACTACCAAATATGATTTGGATCTGTACTCTGTTATGGGTGTAACATCCATACACAAATGGTGAAGGACTAACTCCTTTACATTAGACTTTCTGCCTAAATTTCCTAAATAGAATAAACATTCATAAAATCATTGTCAAAACATTTTTAAAACAAAACTATGGTCTAATTCGCGAAAGATTTTGCTCAGCATATCCATGACATTGGATACAACTATTCGAATAGTTTGACACTCTGCAGAGGTTGTACAACTTAACCCACAAGAGATAATCAATTTTAATGTCCACTTCACATACTTCCGTAGGTGTACGACTAAGTGATTACCACAAAGTCTTTACAATGCGTCATTCCAAAGTAGTTATGTACGCTAAAGTTTCATTTCCTTTGGATTAAACTGTCCGTCGGAAGTCCACTCTTGTGCCATATGGGAATACATAAAAAGTATGTTATTCTGACACCCACACAACCGGATGACATAGCCATATTGAAACGTTACAAATTAGTTAGTCAGATCTGTCACACTCCAGACTTGTGGTAGTACGGAAGGGTTTTACAATCCGCAACTCGCATACTGGTCCTTAACTGACTGGGTGACTTCCAAAAGTAACCCCTGGGCCTCGACCATTCCTGAGAAGAGCCCATGCATAAACTTACACCACCAACTTTCTATTTCGCCTAAGTCTAAACCAGTTTTTTATTTTATTTTGTTTTTCGAATCATTTGTAAACTTTCATGACACACCAATACCATGGAAACAATTTAAACCACATTTGATTTTGGCTATAAATTCTCAAATCAACTATTTGAGGTCTAAGCATGGCTAAGCTTTAGTTTTCCCAAAATGTTCTAGTTCATACTATTGTACCAACTAGATTTTATCTAAGGTAACAAGGTATGGATATTTCAATGTCAAAATTTGTCCATACAAATGTATTGGGATTAACTATAAATTTAAAACAATGATTTAAATTACATTGAATATAAATAAGCATATAATAATAATTTAAAATATAATTTAAATAATTTAAATAATGGGATCAAATATGATTAAATATGTAACTTACATTGCTCAATTAATTGTTGTTCTGAAACGGCGTTGAAATCGAGCTCTCTGAAGTCGTCGAAATCTATACGCGAAAATAAGCCAAATTGAAACAAAATTCAAATAAACTCCAAATTAAATAATTTAGGTTCTGGGAGATAGATATTGAATTTAGATAAATTTATAAATTTGAATCACTAGAATCGGAACCCGAACGAAGGAGAACAGGCTCTCGGAAGATTCAAATTCACATGAAATGATGAAATTAGAATTTCAGAATTTATGGAATTATTTTTCTAAAGAAAAAAACCTTTATGGCGTCAGCATGACATTAGTGAGGCTTTTGAATTTTGGCCAGATTGATTTTCTAAAGAAAAAAAAGGGGAAAAGCCACCTAAGCGCACATGTGGATGGACACGTAGATTTTTGGTGCTCAAGTGGCCATAATGTGGTAGCCATCTGACCTAACATGGCATGCCACATCAGTACAAAGATGGCAGTGGCTCGGGAACCAATGGCTCTGGCGAACGGCGATATGGCAGCGATCGGCGAGGACACCAAACGAGATAGGAGAAGATGGTGATGATGATGCTCACCTCGGTGGCAATGGAGCATGCAAGTATTGCCGGCGGCGGCGCTGTCGGGCTCACGGCGGCGACGGAGCTTTGGAGGGATTCCAGATAAGCCAAAGGGAGTGTCGTGTAGAATGCGACGAGGTGAAGCTCCCAATGTAGATAACGTCGCTGGAGGTCATCGTAAGGTGGCGCAATCGGTGGTGGAGGCTTGCGGCCAGCGATGAGGAAACTCAAATTCCGGTGAGTAGGAAGGGAGAGAGGAGTGGCGAGTTGCAGGGATGGCATGAGGGAGGAGAGGGGCACCTTGTGCTCCCTTTTATAGGAGCGGAGGATCTTCGGGGAGGGAGATCGAGTGCACGGGATTTGCGACGGCGGTTGAGTGTTGCGGCGAAACCGAGCGAGAAAAGGGGAGGATGAGGCTGAAACGGGCGCGGTGGCGGGTTAGGAGGCCATTGCACATGCGGGCGTGGAAAATGAGGAAGAAAATGGAGGCCAGTGCGGAGCTCTTAGCGTGCAGCAATGGCGCGGCTCAGGGAAGAACAAACTAAAAAAATCAGATCTTGGTGATTGAGTATGCATAGGACTCCATCTTTCGGCCCTAATCATGTCCAGATTATTTGCTCACATACTCCCCCCTAATCATGACATGGCTCTAGATCACGGATGCCAAGTAGCTAATGCATGGAAGCTAACTTCACCCCTGACAAAGCTTTTGTTAGAGCATCAACACGCTGTTCTTCGGTGTTAACAAACTCTACCACAATCTACCCCTTCTCAACACATTCTCTGATGAAGTGAAACCTTGTATCTATGTGCTTGCTATGTCCATGAAACACTAGATTCTTCATGAGGGCTATGACAGATTTGTTATCAACAAACAAAGTCACCGGCTTTAGTCCTGTCTCGGTTAACTCACTAACAAGGTTCCTCAACCAAAGAGCCTAGCAGGCTGCTGCAGTGGCCGCCATAGACTCAGCCTCACAAGATGATAATGCCACCATCTTTTGCTTTTGTGAATTTCAGGACACCAAACTTTCATTGAAGTAGAAAGCCATTCCACTTGTGCTTCTTCTCCCATCAAGATCTCCTCCTAGATCACTTCTCGAGTAGCCAAAGATGCCAACTTCATGATGTCCCTTCACATAGACAAGCCCAGAATGAATTGTTCCTCTCAAATACCTGAGAATCTGCTTGACCACCTTGTGATGTATGACAGTAGGCCTCTCCATATATCTGCTTGCCATCCCGACAGCATATGATAAATCCGGCCACGTGTGCAACAAGTATCTAAGGCAGCCAATGATATGCCTATACTCTGTGGCATCGACTGGAGTCCTGTCCAAGTCTTTGTGCAGCTGCATCTTGGGCTCCATCGGGTATTTTGTGGCATTGCAATCAGCCATTCCAAATTGAGACAGAATTTTCTTGCCATAAGCTGATTGTTTGAGCAGTATCTGGTCCTTCTGCTGTCCTTCTGCTGCTCTACTTTGATCCCCAAGTAATAGGAGAGAAGTCCCAAATAACTCATCTCAAATTACGTCATCATTTGCTCCTTGAATTTCTTGATTTCTTCGGTGCTACTTCCTGCCACAATAAGTTCATCGATATACACTCCAACAATCACACTTGCTTCTCCTTCCCCTCTGGTGTATACTGCTTGTTCTTGAGTGCATTTACTGGAACCAAGTTCTTTCAGACTCCTGTCTAGCCGGGTGTTCTAGGCCTGTGGAGCCTACCGCAATCCTTAGAGGGCCTTCGACAGTTTGTACACCTTATGCTTCTGGTTTTGTATCTCAAACCCCTCCGGTTGAGTGACATAAACCTCTTCTTCTAGCTCCCCGTTAAGGAATGCTGACTTCACGTCCAGATGGTGTACCTCCCAGCCCCGATTTGCAGCGAGTGCAAGAATGAGTTGAATGGTGTCAAGTCTTGCAACAGGCACAAACACTTCTTCAAAATCGATGCCTTGCCTCTGTACATAGCCTTTAGCCAACAGCCTCGCTTTGTACTTAACAACATGCCCATCTGAATCTTTCTTCAATTTGAACACCCATTTCAGGCTGATGGGTTTGTGGCCTGATGGGAGCTCGGTTAGGGTCCAAGTGTTGTTCGTCTCAATGGACTCCAACTCCTTCTCCATTGCTTCATACCAGCAAGCCTCGGTTGCAGCTTCATGGTAACAAGATGGCTCTTCGGACACCACCATCATCACCTCACCCTCTTCTTCATCGAAGATGACCACTTCTTCAGTGTTGGCATAGATATCGGCGAGGGATCTGGAGCGGACCGGCCCGTCATGGGACTCCGACATGAACGAAACAGGAGGCGAGGTAGTCGTGTGTAACATCCCAATTTTCTGAGTTTAAATTTTTTAAATAGTTAGTAAGGAAAAAAGTCACCATTTGGATTTTATTTGAATTTAATTTAAAAGTTTAATATTGGACTTTACAATAAAAAACCTTTAATGTGAATAATCCCAACATGAACAATAGCCAAAACTATTTTATTTAGGTTCTATGTGCTCAGTTACATTTTCTAGAATTTTCTAGAATTTTTCTGAGTTCATTTGCTATTTTCTTTTGCCTATTTGAATTTCTGGTATTTTATAAAATAGAAAAGCTATTTAAAATCTTAGAAATTGCTTCGGGCCGAATTCCAAAACTCCGTCCCATTTCCCTCTGCCGCCAGCCCAGCTCCGTGCGCAGCCCAGCTCGCCCGCGCCGCCTCCGACTGACATGCGGGCCATGCTTGTCAGCCTCTCTCTCTCTCTCTCCACGCGCTCAACCTTGCCCCACCGTTCGATCGAAGATGGACGGCTGGATGCGCGTGATCGATTCGGAGGTCCGAATGCTCCATTGATTTTGGGCCGTTCGATCAGGGATGGACGGTTAGAGCTTCGAGTCTGTTTCTCAGCCGCAGCCGCGTCGTTTCGCACGCCCCCGCGCACGAGCCACCGTCGCTGACGTGTGGGACCCACCCTGGGTTACTGTTCATCATCCCCGACTCGGACTCTCCTCTTTCCATCGCGGCCGCCGCGCCGTGTCCTTCGCGGACTCACCTCTCGGGGCTATTTAAGGCCCCGAGGACCTTCGTGCTCCGCACCCCGAGCCTCGCCGCCCCCGAAAACCCTAGCCCGCCCAAGTGAGCGCGCCAGAGCCCTAGCCGCCGCGCCGTCTCCAACTCCGCGAAGGACCTGCGAAATCATCGTCGTCGTTCCAGCCTTCCTCGTCGCCACCGGACCCCACCTTCGGGACCGCCGCGTCGTCCGCATCTCAGAGCCGCCGTCGCCTTCGCTGGGGGACCTCTCCAGCACCGTCGTCGTCGAGCCCGAAGCCCCTTCGCCGCCGGCCACTCTCGTCACCCCCGAGCACCAGTGAGCACCTCAACGAGATCGCCGTCGCACCCTCTACCTTCTGGTACCACTCACCGCCGGTTAATCGCCGCCGTTCGCCGGGACCCTCGGTCCCCGAGCCTCTGCCGCCTACCGAGCTGACATGGCCGTCCACGTCGGCAGCCACCTCAGCGGCCGTGCCTGCATGTCATCCCACGTGGCACCGCGTCAGCGTCCTCGTCAGCGCCGCGTGGCAGTCCACCCCGCCCTAAAACCCGAGGCTCGGTAGACCTAGTCTACCGTGAGCCTTGAGACTGACATGTGGGTCCCACATGTCAGTATTTTCTTTTATTTATCTCTTTCCGAAATCCTGAGGGCTGACGTCAGCGTTGCGCAATAATCCGATTTTTTCTGTTAAGAAATAATTCGGAAATTCTGGAAAATCCAATTTAGGGTTTTTCTTTTAGATTTAAACTTCCAGAGCCCATAACTTTTGCATCCGAACTCCGATTGAGCCCATTCAAATTCCTAAATTTATCTAAATTCGAGCTCTATTTATATGAGATTTTTATTTAATTTTTGGAGTTTGTTTTTGCCTCAGTTATTTATTTGTTTTGTTTATTTGTCTCGTTTGCGAGTAGACGTCGATTCGTCTGGAAATTCTGTTGAAGAAGGAGCACCCCAAGATCAAGACCAGTATATAGACCTTTTCCAAGGCAAGTCATACCTTTGATCATCTTGAACCCAGTTTTCAAATTACTTTGTTTCAAAGTATTGCATTCTACTTTAATTATTTATTTAAATGTTTTGGGTATAGTTATTATCCAAATTGTTATGACACCTTGGCCTTGTATGTCATAATACCTTGTCACCCTAGATTGGTTTATTAGTTGGTAATATTATAGAACCAACGTGGGTTGGTTAGATGCGAGTACAATTGCTTAGCCATGCTACGAGTCTCACATTTCGTATAAGATGCAAATATTAAATTTGACTAAGTGACTATGGAACTTTGTGTAAAACTATGTGCTATGTGTTATTACTTCGTGATAGCATGTGTTGCACTAAAACCAACTGGGTGGTAAAGGATTTGGACTGAGGCAAGTGGTGGATACTGTGTGATATGGTGGACTTTGTGAATGGGCATGATAATCTCTGTGACATAGTTAGAAATTGGAAGTCTTGCCTTGGTCAATTAAGGACTTAACTTTGTGCGCCATTGAACTGGCCTTCTTTATGCGACCACATATGCGGTATGGAGCGAGCCTAACTTAGTAAGTTATGGATTCGGCATTGATGTTCGGTGGATAGGTTAGGCTTTGTGAGAGGGTGGAGGTGTGACTACTTGGTGGTTGCATCGCGGGACGGTTCGCGCATCCACGTCTAGCGGTGTGTGTTATCTTTGGTTCTTTGTGAGCTGGTCTAGCGGGAAAGCACATCGGAAATGTCAATGTTTGAGATGAAGTTTCCGAACTATTTTGTTATGACTAGTGCTTGCTACACTAGTTGTATCTTGTGGGTAAAGTGTACAACCTCTGCAGAGTGTTAAATCAATCTATTTGAAAAGCGCGTCATGATCATGGACATGCTCGGAATTTCACCGAGGGTAGTTTTCAAAAATGTTTGGGATGGGAGCTATGTGATCTAAGTCATGTGGCTATGTGAAATAGTCTGTTTAGCTTTGTGTCTTTGTGAAAAGAACTGTTAAATTATTATTGTCTATTTGTTTTGAATTATGCTTTCAATCTATTATCGTATTCAATTGCAAATGTTGCCTTTCCATAAAAGAACCACGAAGCTATTTCCTTTGGAACAAGCTCGCATCTATAAATTGCTTCGTGGTATGATTTGCAATGCTGTTGTGTACTCACGCTTGTTGTAAAACTTGCGCCCAAACCTCTGAGAGGAGGAGTCTATGCACGCTTTCGAGGAGGAGTTCGCGAAGGTTGAGGATCGTTAAGTGCGGATCGATCGGTTGCACTGTGGTGAATTGATGGGATCTACGCTGAAGTTATTTCCGTTCCGCTGCTGTTTTATTCTCTGTTAGCCCTGCGTGGCTTAATAAGTGTAAGCTCGACCATAAGGTCAAAACCCTTATTTGTTATTCAAATTAATCGTTTACTTTATTTATCGCTGGTGTGGATTGATATTCACCTATGTTTACACTGTGTGCACTAGCGTGATCCTGGACTAGTGCATTATACACAGAGGGTCCAGAATCGAAATTTGGGTCCCGACAAAGGTGGTATCAGAGCCATACTGACTGTAGGTCTTGACCTTAGTTAGATTGGCTGTCTTTAGAGTGTCCAAATTATTTTCTAAAGGAAAAATTAACTTGCAAGACTACTTGATTGCTTAACTCCTCTCATATCTCTCTTGACTCAACTATTGCTATAATCTTTTCTCTCCCCGCTGTTTTAAGTTGCTCTTACCCTCCCTTCGTCTGTCTTGACAGATGCCTCATCTCCAGAGCTATGGTTAGCGCACAGGAGGATACGCCGCTGAGCTTTGGAAACTGTTGCAAGTTCTTGGAGGTTTTGATCGTCCGTTGTACGTCGACAACAACTGGATTGTGAATGGACAAAACCGTGGAGTGATCTGCCGTCTAACGATCTACGCTAGGAGGAACGACAAGGCAAGCCAACCTTCGCACATCTTCGTGAGGAAGATCACTTGGCTGGAAGGCATCCAGGAGTCGTCGCGCTTGGCCATGCTTCGTATCTGCAACATCTATGCACGGGAGCTTCAAGACAGCGTCTTCCGTTACCACCCAGCTGCGGTAGTGGACTTGTCGAGACGCTACCGTCCACGAAGGCGAGAGCAATGCTCTGATCGTGCACCTCGCTTAGTTTGCAGCTGCCCAGGAGGAAGCATTAGAGAGGACAATCACAGAGTTGGATCATGTGTATGAGGCCTTACAGAGAGCCGAAGAGAAGGTCGCTACGCTACAAGAGATCCTACGACCAGGTTGAAGAAGAGGAAGACCCAGGAGGATCTGAAGAAGATCGAGGAAGGCCAGTTGAGCGAAGAAGCGCGAGCCAAAGGAGCCGGTGAGCGGTTGCACCGAGGCGCTTGTTCTCTTGCACGATTCGAGCATCGGGATCAGTTTGCCAAGATGCCGGCTCACTTCCGAGTCTACAGCCATCAGGAGCGCCGCCGAGGCTGTGGAGGCTTTCTCGAGTAGTTGGTCTTAGTTTCAGTTTTGTTGGCTTAGCCAGTTTCAGTTAGTAAGTCACCCTTTAGGCGGTAGCTTTGTGTGCTTAGGTCGTTGTTTCTTTTGTGTGCGAGTATGAGCTGCAAAGGCCCTTAGGCATTTGTTGCAGCCATGCTAAGACCCTAATTAATAAAAGTATTTCGTTGGAGTTTCTTGAGCTGTGTTTTGTTGGGTTTAACCTACCCCCTGCCTAGTTCTTAACTCGTCTTGTGCTTGCTACCTCATCTAACCCATGGAGCTTCATCAGATGGTTCAGACTCGTTAGACTGCTGCAAGTGGTTCCGGCACCCCAGCGCGGAGGAGCAATGAGCAACCAGCCGCAGGAGCAGTTCCGCCACAAGCACCCCCAATTGACTTGCAAAACTTTGAAGCTTTCATGGCAGCACAGACTCAACTGATGAATACCATGATGAAACAGATGCAAGCTATGAGCAACCAGAACAACAACAACAACAATCAACAGCATGGAACCCCAGCTGCTCATGGTCACCATGGACCATCTAAACTTGCGGAGTTTATGAGGACTCGTCCACTAATGTTTTCTGGACACGTCTCTCCAGTAGAAGCAGATGATTGGCTTCGGGTCATTGAAAGAAAGCTGCTGATCACCCAGTGCAGCGATCGTGAGAAGGTTTTGTATGCTACTCACCAGATGGAGGGCATAGCCGCTGAATGGCGGGAGAACTTCTGTGCCGCCCATGAGACGCCACAGGATATCAACTGGGAGGAATTTTCTGCAGCATTTCGCCAATATCATGTACCAGAAGGTATTATTGATCTGAAGAAGGATGAGTTCTACGCTCTCAAGCAAGGAGCTATGTCAGTGTCTGACTATCTCAACAAGTTTTCTCAGCTAGCTCGTTATGCAGCAGAGGATGTAGCCACAGACAAGGCTCACCAGAGTCGCTTTTTGAAAGTGCTGAACACTGGACTGCAAGTCAGTCTAATTATCCATACTTTCCCTGACTTCCAAGAATTGGTCAACAAAGCCTTTGTTCTAGAGGACAAACGCAAACGCCGGATGGCTCAGCAAGGAAACCATCAATCACTGTAGAGGGCAAGAACAGTTCCATCACAGTTCAACGGTTTCACCCGGACTTCGCTTGAGCACTCGCACTAACCGCAGCACCCGTCCGGTGCCGAACTTCCGCAACCCCTCACCTGTCAACCCAAATCTGGGAAGTAATCAGCAAAGCGGACCAAGAGTTTGTTACGCCTTTCGTCAGCTAGGATATTTTGCCAACCAGTATCCGCAGAAGGGAACAATCACTCGAGTATGTTTCAACCTTGGAGCTACGCCATCTAAGATGCCAGTGCCAGGCATCAACCAAGGAGCTTCACAAGACCAAGGAGCTTCACAAGTTGCCGGTCAAGCCGAAGGAGCACCGCAGTCCGTGGTGAGAGGCCGTGTCAACCACGTCACTCTGGAAGGAGCCCAGGAAGCACTGGACGTCGTACTGGGTAAGTTTCTGGTTAACTCAGTACCTGCATTAGTTTTGTTTGATTCTGGAGCTTCGCATTCGTTTGTTTCTAGAACTTTTGCAACCAAGAATAAACTGAAAGTTGTTCATCTTAAGCATACTCTGTTAGTCCAGTCGCCTGGAGCAGAGCTAAGCACTAGGGTGGGATGTTTAGGAGCTAAGTTACTCATAGCTGGAGTTGAGTTTCTAGCCAACCTAATTGTTCTAGATACCCAAACCCTAGATGTTATTCTTGGCATAGATTGGTTATCCAAGCACAAAGCCGTGCTAGATTGTGGCCGAAAAGCCGTAACAGTCGAGGATGCCAAGGGAAACAAGGTGGAATTTCTAGCCACCTCAGTTCGTGATGGACATCTGTTAGTGAATAGCTTGAAGACCCTTTCCTTAGAAGAAGTACCAGTCGTCAGTGAGTACCCAGATGTGTTTCTAGAAGAATTACCAGGAATGACACCGGACCGTGACATTGAGTTTGTCATCGACCTAGTGCCAGGGACAGCACCAATTTCAAAGAGATCTTATTGGATGTCAGCCGATGAATTGGTAGAGATGAAGAAGAAGATAGAAGAACTTCTTGAGAAAGCTTTCGTGAGACCTAGTTCGTCGCCATAGAGAGCGTCAGTGTTGTTTGTCAAGAAGAAAGATGGAAGTATGAGGATGTGTATTGATTACCGTTAGCTCAACGAAGTTACTATCAAGAATAAGTACCCACTACCCCGGATAGATGATCTGTTTGATCAGATGAAAGGAGCCGGAGTGTTCTCAAAGATCGACCTGCGATCAGGTTACCATCAGCTGAAGATTTGTCCTAAGGACATACCGAAGACCGCATTCTCAACGCGGTATGGATATTATGAGTTCTTAGTCATGTCCTTTGGTCTGACTAACGCCCCAGCATACTTTCATGAACATGATGAATAAAGTATTCATAGAATATTTGGACAAGTTTGTAGTCGTGTTCATTGATGATATTTTGGTTTACTCCAAGACGGAGGAAGAACACGCCGAACATTTAAGGATAGTCTTGGAAAAACTCAGAGAGCATCAGTTGTATGCCAAGTTCAGTAAGTGTGATTTCTGGGAGAAGGAAGTTGATTTCCTTGGTCATGTGATGACAGCCGAGGGAGTAGAAGTTGACCCTGGTAAAGTTAAAGCAGTGTTACATTGGGAACAACCCAAGACCGTAACTCAGATTCGTAGTTTCTTGGGAATGGCGGGTTATTATTGCTGTTTCATTGAAGGATTCTCATCAATTGCTAGACCTCTTACGCAATTGTTGAAGAAGGAGAAAAAGTTCGCTTGGACTCCAGCCTGTGAAGAAAGTTTTCAAGAGTTGAAGAAGCGCTTGACTTCAGCCCCAGTGCTAATTTTGCCTGATATTCGGAAAGATTTTGATATCTACTGTGATGCTTCACGCCAAGGACTCGGGTGCGTCCTGATGCAAGAAGGAAGAGCTGTCGCTTACGTGTCAAGGCAATTAAGACCTCACGAGGAGAATTACCCTACTCATGATCTGGAATTAGTTTCCGTAGTGCATGCTTTAAAGATTTGGCGTCACTACCTCATCCGCAATCGCTGTGAAGTCTACACAGATCATAAGAGCCTGAAGTACATCTTCACCCAGTCAGATTTGAACATGAGACAGAGAAGATGGTTAGAACTGATCAAGGATTATAATCTTGGGATCCACTACCACCCCGGGAAAGCCAATGTAGTTGCAGATGCCTTGAGTCGCAAGAGTTACTGTAATGCTTTGAAAGTAGAAGAGTTTTGTTCAGAACTTCAAGACGAGTTTCAGAAGCTAAGGCTAGAAGTTGTGTCCGAAGGATTTTTAGCCAATTTGGAGGTACAGTTGTAGGATCAAGGATAACCGACTAGAGGGGGGTGAATAGGAGGTCTTTAAACTTTTTCACAAAAATCAGAGTTAGGCTAATTAACAATTTAATCTAAACAAGTTATACTCCTAGCTAAGCAAACAAGCACAAAGATCAAGCTAGAAATATAAATGCGGAAGAGTAAAGACTAGAAATAACCACAAAGAGACAACGATGTTTTCAGTGGTATCGAAGACTTGCCGGTCTTCACTAGTCCACGTTGAGGGAGCTTGAACCAATCAAGCCGGCTCCACCAATTAAGCCTTTCCTCGATCACTATTGGTTGTTCTTCCTCCACTCCGGAGATGGTGAACACCAAACCACTCACAATATGGGCACCGGGCCTCTTCACAATCTTCTTGAAGAGATCACGTGCAATCACCGTCAAGCCGTCTAGGAGTTTGGCAAAACTCCAAGAGTAACAAACCAAGACCTTCGCAGCGACACTCAAGTGCAATAGGATCAACTAGAATGATGAATGCACTTTGAATGAGCTCAACAACCTCTCAAAGAGTGAACAAAATGAGTTTTTGAGGAGTTGAAAGAATGCACAAGGCTCTAAAGATGTTAAATGTGGTCTAGCACTATGTCCTTGAGCAGGTGGGGAAGTATTTATACCCCCCAACAACAATTAGATCCGTTGGAGAAGAAAAACCTATTTTTCAGCCATATGCGGTACTACCGCCATGCAAGGGGCGGTACTACCGCACTTCTCCAACCACTACAGCAACGGCTAGAACAGGCGCATTAAATGACCTGACATAGCCGTTTTAACTACTGAGCGGTACTACCGCCAACCGACAAGAGGTACTACCGCCAGCGGTCATACCGCAAGGTGAGTGCGGTATTACCGTTTCAAAGAGAGAAAAAAGGGTGCACTCGGAAAAAACATACCGCTTCTCATTCGAATAACGGCATGCGGTAGTTCCGCTTAGCACTTCTTGGTACTACCGTATATCGGTCATACCGCATGAACACTGGCGGTACTACCGCGCTTAGGTTTTGCACCGAAACCAAAAGGAGATTCTCTGTAAAAAAACATACCGCCAACTAACGACCGGAACAACCGGAGTGCGGTAGTACCGCACAGACAACGCCGGTACTACCGATTGTCCTGACAGTGCATAAATTGATTTGAGAGAGAATCCTTATGCATGCATGATCCTAAATTGATCCATAAAGCACAAGACATGCCTTCAAGCTACAGGACATGGTCCCTCTTAATAGTACGATATTTAACCTATAATCCGGTCTTCCATCTATTTCTCCAAAGACCGGTAAAAGAAAATAATTTCGAAACCACTTGTACCTTATCCTTGAGTTGTACTTGATCTTCATAGAACTTTTAGCATGCATCTTCGAAATCATATTTTCCAATGGGACTAGTCCTTGCAAAACTCAACAAACCAATAAGTCCCTTTTTCACATATTATCATAAATTACCAAAACACATATTTAGGGGCCTAGATGCTTTTCAATCTCCCCCTTTTTGGTAATTGATGACAACCTAGTTAATGTGTGAGAAGAGGAGTTTTGAATATATCCAAGATTGTGAAACAAGTGTATACTCTTTTGATGACTTTACACAAAGAAAGCTCCCCCTAAACATGTGCATGAAATAGATAGAACATTTTGATAGCACATGAAGAGAAATAAGACAAAAAATTTTTTGTCAGAGTTTCTTTAATCTTGTTGGAACTGAGGAAACAACTTGCAATGATAAGGAATTGTCATATAAGAAATTTCAGTAGAGATAATATCACATTGATAATTAGGACAACCAACAAGTTCTGAGCAAGGTAATGTTAGGATAAAAATCAAAAGACTATAAAGTCGACACCCATAAACCTTAAAGCTACTTTCTACTTCTCCCCTTTGGCATCAAAGTACCAAAACAAACATCAAGCGTTGGATCACGAGGAGGAGCAGCGCGGGATCTGAGAGGGAGAGCTGAAGCCACTGAGCCGAGAGGCTGGGAAACGATGAGAGGCGACGACGCGTGAACCGTGATCGGAGGCGAAGGGCGTGGAAGAGGTGGAAGACGCTGTTCCATAGAGTCAGCGTCTCTGTCGGACGGCAAGTCTGTTGTTAGTCTCATTCGAAAATCTGTAAGAATTGTCCTCATCTCTATTTGAGAGACTTTCAACTGCATCGAGTTATTAAGAATGAGAGTGCAGTGGTAAGAATCGAGCAAGAGTAGCTTGTGTGAGAGCCTTCTGCGTTTGCCTCCTCAGGGCAATTTCTTCTTCTTTGTGCTTGCTGTACTGCTTGAGCTCAAATCGGATGGGAGGGTTTTCTCAGGTTTGTAAAACTTATGAGGTGATCCCAAACCACCACGATATTCAATCTTGCTAAGAATTAGGGCCATGATGTAAGGAGCATGATAAATCCGCTTTACCTGTCATTCTTAGAAGAGACAATCCCCGATGATGACATCCACAACATCAAACTTTCTCCCATGCATAATATTATCAATGATATTCCAAACATGTCCTCGAACGACATCAAAATTACCACTTTTGGGAAGAAAGGTGTGATTAATAATCCTATTAATCAAGCGGGAATAGGTAGCAAGCCATGAATTTTCCCTGAGTGTACACGACATTACGATCATAAAACTCTGTCGAGCGGGGACAAGTAGAGTGATGCATCACAAAAGCTTATCCCAATTTCAGTGCATCCTCGATTACACGCTCAAAATCACCCTTAGTGCACTCCACATACGTGTAAATGTCATCCACTTCATTTTCTTAAAGTCGGAGATACATACAAAGTAGCATAGAATTGTCTTATGATTTCTTCATCATAGTCATTTCGAGGCCACAAAATCATGAAGACCAACTTGCTGAAAAAGACGATATACTCCATCATATTTTTCTAGGGAGTTTATGTGTGACCACTTTATGCATTTATGATCTGCAAACTTCCTATGATGATCATAAATCTGCTCATAGACTTGCTCCTGGAACTTGGTGTGGAATGCAGGATTGATTGAGTTGGAGGCGAGAAGATATTGATCTTTGTGTCTCAAGATTGCATAATCATCAGCTGATATGAGCCTGAGATCAATTTGAGGTTCTTCTGGATCTTCCATCTCTTCATCTGATTGAGCCTGGGTTTCTTCTTCTGTGTCAGGCTCGGAATCAGAACCTGACTCATGAGGAAGAGATCCTTCCTCACTTTCGGAGCCTTCTGTTGCAGGCCCTTTTCCTTTGCCTGATGGATCATCCAAAGGATCGGCAGAAGGTAGAGAGGAAGATTGCCCTTGACGAGTTCCCAATCTTGTCCTTGGCATCTTTACAAAGAGAGGATAGGTTACAAGAAGTTCAAAAGATCAAGCAATCTGGAGTTAATTTGACTTTGAATGATTTCCTATTCTGTCAGTAAAATCGGTAGTACCGCAGTTCCTCAGCCGGTAGTACCGAGGTGCGGTAGTACCGCCATTGTCTGGCCGGTATTACCGTTCCCCGGTAATTCCGCACGTATGAACGCGGTAGTACCGCTTTTACAGACTGCGACCTAGGGCAGTGAATCTAACCAAAAATTGATGTTTCTTTTGGTTTGAATCCAAGAAATAGATGTACTAACATCATTAAACATCAATCTTGCTATTTTGCCCGACTAAAATCACCTGAAACATCCGCATTTCAAATTAACTAGAAAGTGACCTAGGGTTTGAATCAAACGGTAAAACGAGGATTTAAGGATGTTTTACCTTGAGAGATGGAGGAGTTAAACCCTAGAGATGCAAGGGTTCACCAAGATTTGAGAAACAACCGAGTGGAAGGGAGTTTTGGGAGAAAGGAATTTCGGGAGAGAAAGAGAAGAGAGAGAAAAGAAGAGAGGCACGGAGAAAAATGACCTCAGGGTTACTTTTCTTTGGCGATGTGTAGTTCCGCCCTTTGACCGTCGGTAATACCGCAAAGCGGTAGTACTGTGGTTTTGTACCGGTAGTACCGCATCATGATCATACCGCACATAACCGCCGGTTATACTGATTATCACGGAACTTCAAAGACAGATTACGGATAAAGGTGAGATGAGATTATTTGCAAATGACCCTTAGTTTTGCAATCAATTTAAGAGTCATTAGGGATCATTATGCATAGAATAGACTAATGTCTATATAAGAACATAATTTTTATGAACATAGAAAATCGTTATAACATTTTGAAAATATTTTTCTTATAAAAAACTTTTGAGAAACATCAACACAAACACAATGCATGAGGCAAAAGTTTCAACAAATGTTTGAATAGTCTATGACATTTAATTCATTCCTCAATTTGCAAAACCGGCCTTCATCTAATGGTTTGGTGAAAATGTCCGCTAATTGATCTTCGGTTCGGATGTGGCTAATTTCAATATCTCCCTTGCCCACATGATCTCTCAAGAAATGGTGGCGAATGTCGATATGCTTGGTTCTTGAGTGTTGAACAGGATTATTTGCTATTTTCACCGCACTATCATTATCACACAAAAGAGGCATTTTATTAATTTTAATTCCATAATCCATCAAGGTTTGCCTCATCCATAGCAATTGAGCACAACAACTACCGCGGAGACATATTCAGCCGGCGGTGGATAAAGCTATGGAGTTTTGTTTCTTGGATGACCATGATACTAAAGATCTCCCTAAATTGACAATTTCGAGGTGCTTTTTCTATCCACTTTGCAACCGCATAATCGAGTCCGAGTATCCAATTAAATCAAATTTAGCACCTTTAGGGAACCATAGGCCAATGCTAGAGGAATGCTTTAAATATCTTAGTATTCTTTTACGGCCATTAAATGACACTCTTTTGGAGATGCTTGAAACCTTGCACACATGCAAACACTAAACATGATATCGGGCCTAGATGCGGTAAGATAAAGTAAACTACCAATCATAGACCTATAAAGCTTTAAATCTACCGATTTACCTCCCTCATTAAGGTCGAGATGACCGTTGGTTGCCATGGAGTCTTGATAGGTTTTGCATCTTCCATGCCAAATCTCTTGATCAAGTCCTTTGCATACTTTGTTTGACTTACAAAAGTTCCATCTTTGAGTTGCTTGATTTGAAGTCCAAGGAAATAGCTAAGCTCTCCAATCATGGACATTTCAAATTCCCTAGACATCATATCACCAAATTCTTTGCAAAAGTCTTGATTAGTAGATCCAAAAATGATATCATCAACATAAATTTGACATACAAAGAAATCATCATCTAAGATTTTGGTGAACAAAGTTGAATCAATTTTCCCAATTTTGAACCCTTTGAAACTAGAAAATCTCGAGGCGTTCATACCATGCTCTAGGAGCTTGTTTAAGGCCATAGAGCGTCTTGGAGAGTTTATAGACATGATTAGGATTCTTAGGATCTTCAAAACCGGGTGGTTGTTCAACAAACACAAGTTCGGATATTTCTCCATTTAAGAAAGCACTTTTGACATCCATTTGAAATAATTTAATATCAAAGCATGATGCAAAAGCAAGTAGTATCTTGAATTGACTCAAGTCTAGCTACGGGAGCAAAAGTTTCACGAAATCCAAACCCTCGACTTGTGAAAACCTTGTGCGACCAATCTTGCTTTGTTTCTTATCACCATGCCATTTTCATCTTGCTTGTTTCTAAACACCCATCTTGTACCAATGATATTGTATTCTTTGGGTCTATCCACTAATGTCCAAACTTCGTTTGAATGAAATTATTGAGCTCTTCATGCATTGCAATCATCCAATCCGGATCTTCAAGTGCTTCATCTATATTCTTTGGCTCAAGTGAAGAGACAAAGAGTAATGTTCACAAAATGAAGCAACACGAGATCGAGTTTGAACACCCTTACTTACATCACCCAATATTTGATCTATTGGATGATCTTTTACAATTGCATTGTGAATTCTTGGTGGTAGGTTTGATGGTTGATCATCTTCCTTATTGTCCTCTCCATTTAGTTGTATTTGACTTGAGGAGGAGGTGGGAGGCTCAACTTGAGTGGAAGTTGATGGATTATCTTCGGGCTTGATGTCACCTATTTGCATGTATTCCATTGCTTTTCTTAGTGCTTCGTGACCTACATCATCCAAATTCTCATGCTCTTCTTGAGAGCCATTAGTTTCATCAAATTGTACCTCATGTCTTTCCTCAACTAAACCGGAGTTTTTGTTGAAGACACGGTATGCTTTACTGTTAGATGAGTAACCAAGTAAGAAGCCAACATCGCAACGACTATCAAATTTTGAAAGACGAACACCTTTTTTCAAAATGTAACACTTACAAACTAAAACTTCGAAAATAAGAGATGTTGGTTTCTTCCAACAAGGAGTTCATAGGAAGTCTTTTTCAAAAGGCGATGCAAGTAGAGACGATTTATGGCATGACAAGCGGTGTTAATTGCTTCCGCCCAAAAACTATCGGAAGTATTATATTCATCAAGCATTGTCCTAGCCATTTCAATTAATGTACGATTTTTCCTTTCTACAACTCCATTTTGCTCCGGAGTGTAGGTCGTTGAAAATTCGTGCTTTATTCCAAGTTCATCACAAAAGTCTTCAACTTTAGTATTTTTGAACTCGGAACCATTATCACTACGGATTTTCTTTATTTTGAAATCAAATTCATTTTGAGCCCTTTAGCAAAGTTTTGAAAATTCCGGAGGTTTCGCTCTTGTCATCTAGAAAGAACACCCATGTATATCTAGAGTGATCATCTACGATAACTAAACAATAGCTATTTCCCCCGATACTCTTATAGGTTGTTGGCCCAAACAAATCCATATGTAAGAGTTCCAATGGTCTAGAGGTTGACATGATACTCTTGGAAGGGTGAGAGCTTGCGACTTGTTTACGGCTTGACAAGCACTACAAAGTCGATTTTCTCAAACTTCACATCTTTCAAGCCAACAACTAGATCATGTTTGAAAAGCTTTTAAGTTGAATCATGCCAACATGAGCTAGCCTTCTATGCCAAAGCCAACCCAAAGAAGTTTTTGCAATTAAACAAGTTTGTAAGCATGAAGCATTTGTGGAAAAATCAACTAAGTAAAGATTTCCAAATCTAAAGCCTTTGAAAACTAAAGCATTATCCTTTACACTTGAAATTGACACACCTTCATTTGAGAAGGAGCAAATTAAATCAAGATCACAAATTTGGGCAATGATAATAAATTGAAATTAAGTGATTCAACTAAAGATACGTTCGAAATGGAAAGGTCATTTGAGATAGCAATTTTACCTAATCCTATTACCTTTCCTTTACTATTATCTCCAAATGTGATCTTGTCACTTCCTTTACGTTTTGAATGTGGTGAACATTTTCCTATCACCGGTCATGTGTTGAGTGCATCCACTATCAAGCACCCAATGTTTTCCACGGTCTTGTAGTTCACCTACAAAGCGAGAATCAAGTTCTTTTAGGTACCCAAATTTGTTTGGGTCCTTGGAGGTTAGTGACCAAGGCTTTAGGCACCCAAATAGCATTCTTTTAGCGCCTAAGATCGAAGTGCCAATAAATCTTGCAATTATTTTACCATCAATGGATTTCTTAAGCATGTAGCAAGAATCATAAATGCCATAGGTTTTAACATTAATATTTAAACAAGTATTTGACATGTGTCCTATCTTACCACATTTATTGCAATATTTACCATTTTGCTTAACAAACCTTGGAGGCTTGTTAACCGGTTTCTTACCTTTCTTGGGTACATACCCAAGTCCTTCCTTATTGAATGAGCACCTTTGCTCACTCAATAATTTGTCAAGTGTTGCTTTACCCTTGAAGCATCTTTCTAAGCTCTTGCTTAGCTTGGTGACTTGCTCTTTTAACTCATGATTTTCAACAATTAGCAAAGGATCACAAGTATTTGCAATTGAATTATTATTTGAGTAACAAGGCATGGATAGCAAATCATCACAAGAAGTAGAAGTACTAGACATGGATTTTGCATTTGGCATAATTTCTACTCTATGCATCTCATTTATTAAATCACACGTAATACCAATATGTGAATGTGATTTTCTATATCTTTTGGAAAGAGAGAATCATGAGCTTCCTTTAGCTCCTCATAAGAGTCTTTTAGAGATATACTCCTTTTTAAAACTTTAAATTTAGATTTCTCCTTTCCAACATATTCATTTAAATCTTCTATCATGTCCATTAGTTCATCATATGAAGGAGCATCATCATCAAAGGATTTTACCTTATCTCCTTTTGCCATAAGACATGTAGGAGACGAGAAGAGTGATGGAGCTTCCTTTATGGCGATGCCGACAAGTCCTCTTTTCTTAGAAGACTCTTCATCACTTGATTCGAATCGAATCCGAATATTCTTCGTCGAATCCCATTCTCCAATATGAGCTTCATTTTTGCCCTTTTGTGAAGCCTTTTGAAAAGCTTCTTCTTTCCATCGAATTCTTTCTTCTTTGATGATTTATCTTTGTCATCCTTCTTGTTGGGGCAATTTGAGATTATGTGCCCTTTTCATCACATCCATAACAACGAATGTTGCTATATCGCTTGTTGTCACTTGAAGATTGTCCTTTCTTGAATTTGTTGAAGTTGAAGTTTCGATGTGGGCGTCTTCTCATGAATTTCTTCATTTTCCTCACAAGAAGGGCGTACTCCTCATCAGAGTCTTCTTCTTCATCTTCATCATCACTTGATTCCGCTTTAGCTTTGAAAGCGGTAATTTTCTTCTTGGATGAAGATGATTCCAATAGCTCTTCCTTGTCCTTCTTGTATAGCTCGTTAGTGATGAGGTTGCCCAAAGTCCGGTTGGTGTCATTCTTGGCAACTCGGGAGAGTTGAGAAATAATGTCACCAACGTCTCATATTTATCCGGAAGGGCCCTAAGCATTTTGCACAACATCAACATCAAGAAGGTTAGTATCAAGGCCTTTGAGTTCATTCACAATGTTGTTGAGTCTTGAGTACATCTCGGTGATGTTTTCATGAGGCAACATTATGAATGTCTCATATTTAATCCGGCGTATGCAATTTGGCTTCTTTGACCGTGGATGTGCCCTCATGAATTTGGAGAGGGTAGTCCAAATAGCATGAGCGGTTTCCAAATTGCTCACCCTATTGAATTCATCGCGCTCAAAGCACCAAAGAGAGCATTCATAGCTTGGGCATCTAAATGAGCATTACGTTCATCTTGAACCGTGAGAATTGTTGGATCAAGAGGCATAACGTAACCCTCGTTTACAATTTTCCATATGTTCGGACTCATGGCTTTTAAGAAAATAGACATTCTAATTTTCCAATAAGAATAATTTGAGCCATCAAACAAGGGAGCCTTTCCTATATGCATACCCTCACTAGCCATCCTTTCTCTCTTAGACGGTAAAGTCTAACAAATTGAGAGACCAAGCTCTGATACCACTTGTAGGATCAAGGATAACCGACTAGAGGGGGGGTGAATAGGAGGTCTTTAAACTTTTTCACAAAAATCAGAGTTAGGCTAATTAACAATTTAATCTAAACAAGTTATACTCCTAGCTAAGCAATACAAGCACAAAGATCAAGCTAGAAATATAAATGCGGAAGAGTAAAGACTAGAAATAACCACAAAGAGACAACGATGTTTTCCCGTGGTATCGAAGACTTGCCGGTCTTCACTAGTCCACGTTGAGGGAGCTTGAACCAATCAAGCCGGCTCCACCAATTAAGCCTTTCCTCGATCACTATTGGTTGTTCTTCCTCCACTCCGAGATGGTGAACACCAAACCACTCACAATATGGGCAGGGCCTCTTCACAATCTTCTTGAAGAGATCACCGTGCAATCACCGTCAAGCCGTCTAGGAGTTCGGCAAAACTCCAAGAGTAACAAACCAAGACCTTCGCTTGACGACACTCAAGTGCAATAGGATCAACTAGAATGATGAATGCACTTTGAATGAGCTCAACAACCTCTCAAAGAGTGAACAAAATGAGTTTTTGAGGAGTTGAAAGAATGCACAAGGCTCTAAAGATGTTAAATGTGGTCTAGCACTATGTCCTTGAGCAGGTGGGGAAGTATTTATACCCCCCAACAACAATTAGATCCGTTGGAGAAGAAAAACCTATTTTTCAGCCATATGCGGTACTACCGCCATGCAAGGGGCGGTACTACCGCACTTCTCCAACCACTACAGCAACGGCTAGAACAGGCGCATTAAATGACCTGACATAGCCGTTTTAACTGCCAGAGCGGTACTACCGCCAACTGACAAGAGGTACTACCGCAAAGCGGTCATACCGCAAGGTGAGTGCGGTATTACCGTTTCCAAAGAGAGAAAAAGGGTGCACTCTGGAAAAAACATACCGCTTCTCATTCGGAATAACCGGCATGCGGTAGTTCCGCTTAGCACCTGCGGTACTACCGTATATCGGTCATACCGCATGAACACTGGCGGTACTACCGCGCTTAGGTTTTGGCACCGAAACCAAAAGGAGATTCTCTGTAAAAAACATACCGCCAACTAACGACCGGAACAACCGGAGTGCGGTAGTACCGCACAGACAACGCCGGTACTACCGATTGTCCTGACAGTGCATAAATTGATTTGAGAGAGAATCCTTATGCATGCATGATCCTAAATTGATCCATAAAGCACAAGACATGCCTTCAAGCTACAGGACATGGTCCCTCTTAATAGTACGATATTTAACCTATAATCCGGTCTTCCATCTATTTCTCCAAAGACCGGTAAAAGAAAATAATTTCGAAACCACTTGTACCTTATCCTTGAGCTGTACTTGATCTTCATAGAACTTTTAGCATGCATCTTCGAAATCATATTTTCCAATGGGACTAGTCCTTGCAAAACTCAACAAACCAATAAGTCCCTTTTTCACATATTATCATAAATTACCAAAACACATATTTAGGGGCCTAGATGCTTTTCAACAGTCTACCCTGGAGAAGTAGATTCGTGAAGCGCAACCAAAGGATCCCGTGTTGTCAGACATCAAGCTCAAAATGGTAGAAGGGAAATTCAAAGATTTCACCAAGGATGATCAAGACATACTCTGGATTAATGGTCGTATCTGTGTACCAGATATCGATGGTCTAAGACAGTTAATCTTAAAGGAAGCCTATGACTCAAAGTATTCGATTCAACCTAAAAGTACTAAGATGTACCAGGATGTTAAGACCAAATTTTGGTGGCCAAATTTGAAGCGAGAAGTCGCAGAGTTCGTTGCCTTGTGCGACGTCATCGTAAAGTAAAGGCGAACACGTAAACCAAAGCGAGTTTGTTGCAACCACGGAAGATTCCAGAATGGAAGTGGGAAGAGATCGGAATGGATTTCATTACCGGTTTACCCAAGACCCAATCGGGTTACGATTCGATCTGGGTAATAGTCGATCGTTTGACCAAGGTTGCCCATTTCCTGCCAGTCAAAACCACATACTCAGGAGATCGCCTTGCGGAGTTGTACATGGCCAGAATTGTCAGCCTGCATGGTGTGCCCAACAAGATAGTATCAGATCGAGGATCTCAGTTTACCTCTCGCTTTTGGCAAAGTTTGCATGAAGCACTGGGTACTCATCTGAATTTTAGTACCGCGTATCATCCACAGACAGATGGACAGACGGAAAGAGTTAATCAGATATTGGAGGATATGCTGAGAGCTTGTGCTCTAGCTAATGCTACCCGATGGGATAAAGGTTTACCATATGTAGAATTCTCGTACAACAACAGTTACCAAGCTAGTCTGCAGATGCCACCATTTGAAGCTCTGTATGGCCATGCCTGCCGAACCCCGTTGAATTGGTCAGAAACAGCTGAACGTTCGGTATTCGGTCCAGACATTATTCAAGAAGCAGAAGAGCAAGTGGCCATGATCAGAGAAAGGTTGAAGATAGCTCAGTCCAGGCAGAAGAGCTATGCTGATAATCATCGTCGTGATCTCAGCATTGAACCCGAGGATTTCGTTTATCTTTGAGTTACCCCGCTCAGAGGTGTAAAAAGGTTTCATGCCAAAGGAAAGCTTGCCCCTAGGTATGTCGGTCCGTTCAAGATTTTGGAACGCTGTGGAGAAATTGCTTATCAGTTGGAGCTACCGCAGTCGTTAGCAGGAGTGCATGATGTCTTTCATGTCTCGTAGTTGAAGAAGTGCCTTCGTATGCCAGAAGAGCAAGCCCCGCTAGAATCAATTGACTTGAAGGAGGATCTCACCTACAAGGACCAGCTAGTCAAGATTTTGGATGTCGCAGAGCACCACACGAGAAGCAAGAATGTTCATTTTTGCAAGGTTCAGTGGAGCAACCACTCAGAAGGAGAAGCAACGTGGGAGCGTGAAGAAGAGCTGAAAGCCGAGTTTCCTAGCCTCTTCTCTAGTTAGCCTGAATCTCCGGGTCGAGATTCCTTTAAGGTGGGGAGGTTTGTAACATCCCAATTTTCTGAGTTTAAAAATCTTTTAAATAGTTAGTAAGGAAAAAAGTCACCATTTGGATTTTACTTGAATTTAATTCAAAAGCTTAATATTGGACTTTACAATAAAAAACCTTTAATGTGAATAATTCCAACATGAACAATAGCTAAAACTATTTTATTTGGGTTCTATGTGCTCAGTTACATTTTCTAGAATTTTCTAGAATTTTTCTGAGTTCATTTGCTATTTTCTTTTGCCTATTTGAATTTCTGGCATTTTATAAAATAGAAAAGCTATTTAAAATCTCAGAAATTGCTTCGGGCCGAATTCCAAAACTCCGGCCCATTTCCCTCCGACACCAGCCCAACACCGCGCGCAGCCCAGCTCGCCCGCGCCGCCTCCGACTGACATGCGGGCCCCGCGTGTTAGCCTCTCTCTCTCCGCGTGCTCAGCCTTGCCCCACCGTTCGATCGAAGATGGACGGCTGGATGCGCATGATCGATTCGGAGGTCCGAATGCTCCATTGATTTTGGGCCGTTCGATCTGGGATGGACGGTCAGATCTTCGAGTCTGTTTCTCAGCCGCAGCCGCGTCGTTTCGCACGCCCCCGCGCCCGAGCAACCGTCGCTGACGTGTGGGACCCACCCTGGGTTACTGTCCATTGTCCCCAACTCGGACTCTCCTCTTTCCATCGCCGCCGCCGCGCCGTGTCCTTCGCGGACTCGCCTCGGGGCTATTTAAGGCCAGAGACCCTCGTGCCGCACCCCGAGCCTCGCGCCCGAAAATCCTAGCCGCCGCCAGCACAGCGCCGCCAGGAGCCCTAGCCGCCACCTTCGTCCCCAACTCCAGCCGAAGGACCCTGCCGTCATCGTCGTCGCTCCAGCCTTCCTCGTCGCCACCAGACACCACCTTCGGGACCGCCGCGTCGTCCGCATCTCGAGCCGCCGTCGCCCTTGCGGGGACCTCTCGGCCGCCGCCGTCGAGCCCGAGCCTCCACCGCTCATCGCCGCGGCCACTCGTCACCCCGAGCACGGTGAGCACCTCAGCGAGATCGCCGTCGCACCCTGTACCTTCCGGTACCACTCACCGCCGGTGAATCGCCGCCGTTCGCCGGGACCCTCGGTCCCTGAGCCTCCGCCGCCGCCGACATGGCGACATGGCCGCCCACCTCGGCGGCGTGCATGTCACCACGTGGCCCGCGTCGTGTCATCGTAGCCGCGTGGCGATCCACCCACCTAAAACCGAGGCTCGGTAGACCTAGTCTACCGTGAGCCTTGAGACTGACATGTGAGTCCCACATATCAGTATTTTCTTTTATTTATCTTTTTCCGAAATCCTGGGGGATGACGTCAGCGTTGCGCAATAATCCAATTTTTTCTGTTAAGAAATAATTTAGAAATTCTGGAAAATCCAATTTAGGGTTTTTCTTTTAGATTTAAACTCCAGAGCCCATAACTTTTGCATCCGAACTCCGATTGAGCCCATTCAAATTCCTAAATTTATCTAAATTCGAGCTCTATTTATCTGAGATTTTTATTTCATTTTTGGAGTTTGTTTTCCTCTGTTATTTATTTGTTTTGTTTATTTGTCTCGTTTGCGAGTAGACGTCGATTCGTCGGGAAATTTTGTTGAAGAAGGTGCACCCCAAGATCAAGACCAGTACATAGACCTTTTCCAAGGCAAGTCATACATTTGATCATCTTGAACCCAGTTTTCAAATTACTTTGTTTCAAAGTATTGCATTCTACTTTAATTATTTATTTAAATATTTTGGGTATAGTTATTATCCAAACTGTTATCACACCTTAGCCTTGTATGTCATAATACCTTGTCACCCTAGATTGGTTTATTAGTTGGTAATATTATAGAACCAACGTGGGTTGGTTAGATACGAGTACAATTGCTTAGCCATGCTACGAGTCTCACATTTCATGTAAGTTACAAATTTTAAATTTGACTAAGTGACTATGGAACTTTATGTAAAACTGTGTGCAATGTGTTATTACTTCGTGATAGCATGTGTTGCACTAAAACCAACTGGGTGGTAAAGGATTTGGACTGAGGCAAGTGGTGGATACTGTGTGATATGGTGGACTTTGTGAATGGGCATG
This sequence comes from Ampelocalamus luodianensis, assembly GCA_036346255.1. Classification (NCBI taxonomy): domain Eukaryota; kingdom Viridiplantae; phylum Streptophyta; class Magnoliopsida; order Poales; family Poaceae; genus Ampelocalamus; species Ampelocalamus luodianensis. The sequence continues at coordinate 43,227,552 of CM070638.1, read as the reverse complement.
ATAATCTCTGTGACATAGTTAGAAATTGGAAGTTCTGCCTTGGTCAATTAAGGACTTAACTTTGTGCACCCTTGAACTAAGCCTTACTGTACGACCACATGCTTGGTATGGGACGAGCCTAACTTAGTAAGTTATGGATTCTCGGCATTGATGTTCAGGTGGATAGGTTAGGCTTTGTGAGAGGGTGGAGGTGTGACTACTTGGTGGTTGCATCGCGGGACGGTTCGCCGCATCCCTGTCCAGCGGTGTGTGTTATACTGGTTCTTTGTGAGCTGGTCTAGCGGGAAAGCACATCGGGAATGTCAATGTTTGAGATGAAGTTTTTGAACTATTTTTTATGATTAGTGCTTGCTACACTAGTTGTATCTTGTGGGTAAAGTGTACAACATCTGCAGAGTGTTAAATCAATCTATTCGAAAAGTCGCGTTCGCGGTCATGGACATGCTCGGGAATTTCACACGAGGGGTAGTTTTCATAAAATATTTGGGATGGGAGCTATGTGATCTAAGTCATGTGGCTATGTGAAATAATCTGTTTAGCTTTGTGTCTTTGTGAAAAGAACTGTTAAATTATTATTGTCTATTTGTTTTGAATTATGCTTTCAATCTATTATCGTATTCAATTGCAAATGTTGCCTTTCCGCAAAAGAACCACAGAAGCCATTTCCTTTGGAACAAGCCTGCATCTATTAATTACATTCTATGGTATGATTTGCGAGTACGGTTGTGTACTCACGCTTGTTGTAAAACTTGCGCCCAAACCTACAGAAGAGGAGTCTACGCCTGCTTTCGAGGAGGAGTTCGCCGAAGGTTGAGGATCATTAAGGTCTGGATCCCAGTCGGTTGCCTATGGTGAATTGATGGGATCTACGCTGGAGTTATTTCCGTTCCGTTGCTGTTTTATTCTCTGTTAGCCCTGCGTGGCTTAATGAGTGTAAACTCGACCATAAGGTCAAAACCCTTATTTGTTATTCAAATTAATCGTTTACTTTATTTATCGCTGGTGTGGATTGATATTCACCTATGTTTACACTGTGTGCACTAGCGTGATCCTGGACTAGTGCATTATAAACAGAGGGTTCCAGAATCAAAATTTTGGGTCCCGACATCGTGCAAGAGTTCGATGGCGGTGTAGACGGACTTGATGCTTCTACCACGGGTGGCACACTTCCTGCCCTAGCGGCTGTTGCAGTACTTGCCGCGCGTGGCGCGGGAAATGTTGGCGAAGATCGAGTCGTTGTCGTGGCTATCGCTGCCGAGGTTGTCGCAGCTGCCATGGGTGGCGCTACTTGTGCTGCTGCTGCCGCAGTTCCTGCTGCGGGTGACATAGCACCTCCCACATCTGCCTCAGAGTCCGCCACAACGTGTGGATCGTTGTAGTAGAGTGCGTCCAAGATAATGAACCCCGGCGACTCCACTTCATTGCTACCACTTGTATTCTATCTCCATGCAAGATTTTCTTGGAAGATAACATCTCTACTTACTTGAAGCTTGGCCCAGCTCAAGTCAAATAAGCGATGAGCTTTGCAGCCTTCGTCGACACCCAAGTACACCATGGGTGAGCTCCTGTCGTCAAGCTTCTTGATATGAGGGGTTGTGTTCTTCGCGTACGCCACGCAGCCGAACACTCTCAAGTGTGCGAGGTGCGGCTTTCTCCCCATCCAGGCTTCAAATGGGGTGCGCTCTCCTAGCACTTTGGTTGGGAGTCGGTTTAGCAGATAGACTGCGTGCCTGACCGCCTTTCCCCAAAACCTTGCAGGCACATGTATGCTTTTGAGCAGGGATCTCGCCATGGCCATCACGGTGCGATTTCGGCGCTCCACAACACCATTTTACTGCGGTGTGTAGGGAACCGTGAAATGCAGCTCAATGCCTTCATCTTCACAGAAGCGGGTGAACTCTATGGATAGGAACTCGCCACCGCGGTCCGTCCGGAGTGTTCTGATCTTGTGCTCAGTCTTGTTCTCCATCAATGTTCTGAACTTCTTGAATGTCCGGAATGCATGACTCTTCGCTGCTAGTGCATACACCCACATCCATCAGGTGAAATCATTAACAATCAAGAGAAAGTATTTGCTACTGGAGAGTGTGCATGGCGAAATTGGCCCGCAAATGTTAGCATGGAGTAGTTGAAGCGGCCTCTCCGCTCTGAAATTCGCCTGATGCAGGAATGGCAAGTGTGCATGCTTGGCGATTACATAAGCCTCGCATAGCTGGTTCGGGCGGGTCAATAGTGGCACGCCAACCACCATCTCCTTCTCCCCCAAGAGTCTCAAGTCATGGAAATTGACATGACCGAGCCTCGAATACCATAGCCATGCTGGATCTTCGAAGCTTGCTAGAAGACATACCGGCTTGACTGTCTTCAAGTTCAACTTGTATAACCGGTTTTGTGTCCGCTTCACTGACATCAGGAGCTTCCCGCTCCTGTCGAACACCTTCATGGTGTCTCTCGCCATGAGCACTTCGTTCCCATCTTCTGTCATTTGTCCAAGACTTATAATGTTACTACAAAGCTTTGGAATGTAGTATGTCGGGACCCAAAATTACGATTCTGGAACCCTCTGTGTATACTACACTAGTCTCGGATCACGCTAGTGCACACAGTGTTAACATAGGTAAATATCGATCCACACAAGCGATAAATAAAGTAAACGAGTAGTTTGAATAACAAATAAGGGTTTTGACCTTATGGTCGAGTTTTACACTTATTAAGCTACGCAGGCTAATGAGAGAATAAAACAAAGGTGGAGCGGAAATAACTCGGCATAGATCCCACCAATTCACCACAGCAACCGATGGGATCCGGACCTTAACGATCAACAACCTTGGCGAACTCCTCCTCGAAAGCAGGCGTAGACTCCTCCTCTTCTGTAGGTTTGGGCGCAAGTTTTACAACAAGCGTGAGTACACAACCGTACTCGCAAATCATACCAGAGAATGAAATTTATGGATGCGAGCTTATTCCAAAGAAAAGGCTTTGATGGTTCTTTTGCATAAAGGCAACATTTGCAATTGAATACGAATAATAGATTGAAAGCATAATTTAAAACAAATGGACAATATTAATTTATGATTATTTTCACAAAGACACACACTAAGCATTATTTCACATAGCCATATGATTGAGGTCACACAGCTCCCATCCCAACATTTTATGAAAACTACCCTCGTGTGAAATCCCGAGCATGTCCATGACCATGACGCGCTATTCGAATAGATTGTTTAACACTCTACAGATGTTGTACACTTTACCCACAAGATACAACTAGTGTAGCAAGCACTAATCATAACAAAACGGTTCGGAAACTTCATTTCAACATTGACACTCCCGATGTGCTTACAAACCGCTATGCCAACCCAAATGAAGCGCTTTGGCATAACACACACCGCTGGACAGGGAAGCGGCGAACCGTCCCGCGATGCAACCACTAAGTAGTCACACCTCCACCCTGTCACACAGCCTAACCTATCCACCTGAACATCAATGCCGAGAATCCATAACTTACTAAGTTAGGCCCGTCCCATACCAGGCATGTGGTCGTACAATAAGGCTCAGTTCAATGGCGCACAAAGTTAAGTCCTTAATTGACCAAGGTAAGACTTCCATGTTCTAACTAAGTCACAAAGATTATCATTCCCATCACAAAGCCCACCATATCACACAACTTCCACCACTTGCCTCAGTCTAAATCCTTTTCCACCCAGTTGGTTTTTGTGCAACACATGCCATCACAAGGTAATAACACATAGCACGCAGTTTTACACAAAGTTCCATAATCACATAGTCAAATTTAATATTTGCAACTCACATGAGATGATGACTTGTGGTATGGCTAAGCAAATGTACTCGCATCTAACCAACCCACGTTGGTGACATAATATTACCAACTAATAACCAATCTATGGTGACAAGGAATTATGGCATACAAAGTCAAGGGGTGATAACAAATTGGATAGTAACTATGCCCAAAGCATTTAAATAAATAATTAAAGTAGAATGCAATACTTTGAAACAAAGTAATTTAAAAACTGGGTTCAAGATGATCAAAGGTATGACTTGCCTTGGAACAGGTCTATGTACTGATCTTGATCTTAGGGTGCTCCTTCTTCAACGAAATTCCCGGACGAATCGACGTCTACTCACAAACGACACAAAAACAAACAAAACAAATAAATAATAGAGGCAAAACAAGCTTCAAAAATTAAATAAAAATCTCAGATAAATAGAGCTCCAATTTAAATAAATTTAGAAATTTGAATGGGCTCAATCGGAGTTAGGATGTAAAAGTTATGGGCTTTGGAAGATTGGAAATCTAAAAGAAACCCTAATTTGGATTTTCCAGAATTTCCTAATTATTTCTCTGAAGAAAAATCGGATTATTACGCAATGCTGACGTCAGCCCTCAGAATTTCGGAAAAAGATAAATTAAAGAATTCACTGACATGTGGGACCCACATGTCAGTCTCAAGGCTCACGGTAGACTAGGTCTACCGAGCCGATTGAATCTGAGCGGTGGGATCGTGCCACGCACGCTGCCGACGAGGCGACCACGCATGCGCGACCGTGGCGCGAGGGCCGAGGTGGCGGCGAGGTGGCGCCGACGCGCGCTACTGGCGAGGCGGCGCGCGCGGGAACCAAGGGTCCCGACGAACGGCGGCGATTCACCGGCGGTGAGTGGTACCGACGTGACGGGGGTGGCACGAGGAACTCGCAGGTGTGCTCACTGGTGGTCGGGAACGTCTGTGGCGGCGGCGGCGTTAGCGGCGGAGGGCTGCGGCTCGCGGGATCGGTTTGCGGTGGCGCTCCGTGAAACGAAGGCCACCAAGGTGAAGCGCAGCTCCGTGCGATGCCGGCGGTGTAGACCACGAAGCTCGGGCGGCAATGACAGCGGCGCACGAGCTCGTCGGAGTTGGCGGCGGCGCAGATCGTTCTCGAGCTCCTGCGGCGGCTAGGGTTCGGCGCGAGGGCGAAGGCGGCTGCGGGGGGGGTGCGGAGGCCGAGGGCTCGCTCTCCCTTTATACCCGGTGGCCTGGAAGAGTCCAGGGCACGAATGCCCAAAAACGACATGCGGCGGCGGCGAACGAATCGTAACAGATTCGGAGACGATGAACAGTAGATTTGGTGGGGCCCACACGTCAGTGACGGTGGCTCGCGTGAGTCCGCGTCGAAGCGGCGATGAGCAGAGACTCAAGATCGGCCGTCGGATCGATCGAACGGTCCACAATCCAAGGGATGATCGGAACCTCCGGTTAACACACGCGCATCCAGCCGTTCATGCTTGATCCAACGGCGGAGGATGAACGGGGCACTCGGAGAGAGAGAGAGAGAGAGAGAGAGGCGGCAGTGGGGTCCACTGTCGGAGAGCAGCCTGTGCGTGGCGAAATGGAGCATGCGGGAGATGGCGGAGGAACAGTGGGCGGGAAGGAATTCGGTCGAAGGGTTTTCTGAGATTTTAAATAGGTTTTCCAATTTAGAAAATACCAGAAATTCAAATAAGCAATAGAAAATAGCAAATGAACTCAGAAAAATTCTAGAAAAATCTAGAAAATATATCTGAGCACATAGAACCCAAATAAAATAGTTTTTGGCTAATGTTCATGTTGGGATTATTCACATTAAAGGTTTTTTATTGTAAATTTCAATATTAAGCTTTTGAAATTAAATTGAAATAAATCCAACTGGTGAATTTTCTCCCTACTAACTATTAAAAGATTTTTAAACTCAGAAAATTGGGATGTTACATAGTATACCTCTTGGAGAGCCTTTTGATAACCGTTCTTGCAAGCGAACACGACTGTTCCCTTGCCCATGATTTGGACCATCGACTTGTCGCCGAACCTCACTCTCCCAGTGACAGCTTCATCCAATTCTTGGAACTTCGCGCGATGGCCAGTCATGTGATTACTAGCACCGTTGTCGAGGTACCAGAGGTCCTCATTTTCTCCCTTCTTGTCGTCAAGGTACATCTCTGGCAGCGTCCTCTCTTCATTGAGCAATACGGCATCATGGCGCTCATCGCTAGTGTGCGCTCCTCGTCGGGACATGGGTGAGATCGCCTGTTGGCTCCGCGTGCGACGGCATGGGTGAGATGAGCCTCATCATCGCACCGCTTGAAACACTTTATGTGACTTGTCACGAGTGCCGTGATGGCGTTGCTAGTGCTTCCTCCTGCACTTTCTTGAGGCGGCGCACCATGGCCACCCCAACCGCGACCTCACCATCGTCCATGCCCTCGCCACGATCGGGGCGGCCGGCGCTGCGCCTGCCTCGACGAGTGTCGCGTTGCGCGCGCGGTGTCGAACCAGGAATTAATACTCCCGGATCCTCGTGCATAATCGAACTAGTCCCATGATCGATCGCTAGTTCACACTGAAACAATTATGGTAACAAATTCATATCACAACTTTATTAATAATCAACGAGTTTATTACAAAGGAGGCTACGTGCCCATAATAAAATAAACACAATGGAAGACGAAGAAGTAGTAGGGTCGATTAATGCGCCACAGCAATCGATCGGGAAGCGACCTATAAATCGAGATCCACATCGGTAGCAAAGTCCTTCTCCTCTGAAATTTGTTTGCATAAGCAAGAATGAGCACAACTTCAGTGCTCGCAAGTTACAGATCAAGTAATGAATGACATGCATATATGGATGTAACAAAGGATGGCTTATAAGGTAATTTGCATAAAGCAGCATTTTCTTTAAATACTTGTACTAAGTTCCAAAGCAGGTATTTTATAACTAAAATTCTCAATTTTATAGTCAGATAACATTCACACATGATTGGTGAAGGATACCCTCCTATCACATGGCTTCCTGCCCAAATTCCCATCTGGATAAACCAGTTTTGAAGAAGTCTTTTTCAAACAAAAACCAAAGTCTAACTTTGAGTAGTTCTGCTAGCATGTCCATAACCGCGGACACGGCTATTCGAATAGTTTGACACTCTGCAGAGGTTGTACAGCTTTACCCACATGACAAGACTTCTCTAGTTTGTCCGGCATATATCTATGCCACCGCTCACTACCTTTGGTAAGCGGTCTAGAGCACGTGTCGAGGCCTTTACAATGTTCTGTCTTAATGCATTTATGCCCGCTAAGGTTTCGCTACCATTGGTGGCCATCCTCCGAAGCCCCTCTTGTGCGGATGGGTCTCTTTGTCCGCCAACACCCATACCAACAACATAGCACAAAGCGACACCAAGACGTCATAAATTATTTAGCCAAGTCCCGCCATACGGGACATGTGGTGTCTGGTTAGGCGTAGCATCATGCGCTCAAGACCGGTCCTTAATCGACTTGGGCAACTTTCCAACAAAACCCATGGGCCTCAACCATCCCGATTGAGCCGTGCATAAACTTGCACCCACCGAACATCCATTATGCCCAAGTCCAAACCATTTTTATTTATTTCATTTTTCAAAGTCATAAACTTCCATAACATACCGATGTCATGGATACAATTCGAACAACAATTGATTTATGGCTGAAATTTCCCAAAATAAACATGTTTGGTCTATAAGCATGGCTAAGCCTGATTTTTCTCAAAATGTTCTAGTTCATACTATCGTATCAACCAGGTTTTACCTATGGTGACAATATGTTTGCTTCAATTATCAAAATTGGCTATACAAAGGAGTTTAGGCATAACTATACATTTAAAACAAGACTTTAAATTCTTGATATAAATAAGCATGCATTAATAATTTAAAGCAGAATATAAATAATTTGAAATAATGGGATCAACATGATCAAGGGTATAACTTGCCTTGCTTGTTTACTCGTTGCTCTTAAATGACGTTGAAATCCGGTCGTCCAAGTCGTGAAATCTATACGTGAAAACGAGCTAAATTCAAATAACACTCAAATAAAATCCAAATAAAATCCAAAATAAATACTGGGAGGAAGGTATTGATTTTATATGAATATAGGAATTTGAATCGACGGAATCGGAGTTCGTATGAGGAGAACGAAATTATAGAAAATGACATGCATGCATAAGCACTATTCATGCATGGTGCAGAGCTCGTGTGCATGGCACTGTAGCATTGCATGTGACATGAAGAAATGGCGATGTCGGGCGAGAGGACAGGATAGATGGCGGTGAACCACAAAAATGGAATCCCGGAGCAAGACGGACCCATGGTGGTGGTCGCATCGTCGGCGAAGGTCGGTGTGGCGCGGCGGCGTGCAAAGCGATGTCGGATGAATAGTAGCACCGATGAGCCGGGTATTTTGGAGGAACGGAAGGAGCATCGCGAGAACGTTGCGAGACGAAGCCAACGGTGTGGACGATATCGCGGGAATCAAAAGCGGCACCGAAATGGCGATAGAAGGTGGTTGGTCGCTCGCCGCAAAACTTTTACTTGCGGCGGAGATAGAGGCGAATTCTAGGGATATGAAGAGGACGTCGAGGGCACACATGACACGGTCGGCTCGGGAAATGAGTAACCGAGAGAGAGAACGGAGGAGATATTAATAATGGACCAAAATAAATGACAGAAAATAAATAAAATCTAAAAATTACGAAATAAATACTAAAAATAGTAGAGGCATTTAGGTGAATTTAGGAAGAAGAAACAACGGATTTGGAGTTTGTATGTGAGAGAAATGATTTTGGAAGATTAAACATGTGTATGTACAAACTTGCCATGACTAGATAAATATGCACTATTCATCATCTTCTTCAACGAAACAGCCACTATGGAAAGAAAAGAAAAGATGGCGTGCTGGCCAAAGGAATGGAAAGAGTGGTCGTGACGACAAAAATGGATTGCTCACCTTGCAACGAGGCCGTAGGAGGTGGCGGCATGGCGGACGGTGGCGGTGGCGGCGGCGCGAAGCGCGATGAGTGCGGTGGTGCACAGGCGGCGGCGCCCGCGATGCTCCGGCGACGAGAGGTGAGCACGGCGTAGAACGCCGCGAGGCGGCCGAGTGTGGTCGATGGTGGCGGGGCTCCTCAGAGGCGCGCAAATAGCCGATGAACGGCGTTCGGCGGCGACGGAAAAACTTCGATTGCGTCGTGAGAGAGGAGAGAGGAGCTAAGATTTTCGGGGATGGATGAGAGAGAGGAGAGGCACACGGTGCTCTCTTATATAGGGGTGGAGATGGACCGTAGAGGGAGATCAATGTGCGTGTGTCACGGCCGGACATGGCGCGATTCCGTTGATTGGGTGCATTGATGAGGGGAGGAATGGCCGGGAATGGGGGTGGAGTGATGAGGGGGATTAATTACCACAAATTTCGTGAAGAATGGTGGAGGAAAACTCGGGTTTTGATAAGCTTCCCAAGGCCTTTAATGGAGGCGTGCTTGCTGCCATGTCTCTGGAGAAGAAAACGGTTGGGGAAGAAGGAGGGAGAAAGGAGAGCATAAGAGGAATAAAGAGAGGACAAATATCAATTGAAACCAAAGATGGAAAGTGGCAGCCCATGCAATAGATCTTTGGGGGTTAAGCGTGCTCTGGTTGGAGCAGAGATGGGATGGGTGACCCAGCGGGACTTCAATTTTTTTTTTAATTTTTTTTTATTTTCGAAATTACTGTTCATAGTGTACTGTGCAAGGATACTGTTCATGAGGTGCGGACGGTCCGAACGATTACATGATTTTCGGATTTTAAATAAATCAATAAATCAAATAGATTTTTAGAAAATAGCAAATAGAGTCCAAAAATTCTAGAAAAATTCACAAAAAATACCTTGAATTATTTTTGATTTAATAAAAATAATTCCAACTTAAAGTTGGCCTTTGTTTTTGAACAGTAATTATTTTTATTTTAAAATAAATAGTAAAAAGTTTTTAAAATTCCAGAAAATTCCAGAAATTACGTAAGTTTTTATTTTTCACTTTAGATCTAATAAAAACTCATAAAACTAAATAAATTTTATTTTTGCCTTTTAAAATCTTAGAAATTCAAGAAAACCAAGAAAACACTATTGAAACTGAGAAAATCCAATAAAAGAATAACTTTATTTATTTTTATTTTGGTAACAGCACTTTGGGATGTTACACTCGGCCTGAGTGAGTAGGAGCTAGCCATCAGTGCTACTAGCGTTGCCGCTTAGCTGTGTTGCTTGTTCCTCGTACGCTTTTAGCCACCCTATCGCCTCCTCAAATGCCATGGTCTCGAGATCATAGAACTGCTCGATCCCGGCGACAACAAGGAGGTATTTGTCGGGGACGGAGTCGAGCAACTTCTTGACAAGGGTGGAATCTTCAAGTGTGGCGCCGAGGGTGGAATACTTACAGTACATGGCGTTGAGTTTGCCGGCGAACTCATCAATCGTCTCATTCTCCTTCATCTGGAGGGCATCAAACTTGCTCTTCAGTGTCTGTAGACACGCCTTCTTCACTCGATCAGCACCCAGGTACCTCATCTTGAGGCTGTCCCATGCGTCCTTTGTCGTCTTCTTCTTTGCGATCTGGAGAAGGATGTCTTCGGGGACACATTGCAGAATGTGTGCACGCACCGTCTTGTCCTTCTTCGCATTCACCTGTGCTCCTTCTGTCGGCTCCACCGCCTCCCACACTCCCTGGGCATCAAGGATCGCCTCTATCCTTATCGCCCACACCGTGTAGTTGGAGGGGTTCAGCATCAGGAAATGGAACGGCACCCCGCCTCTCTCCTTCGCCGCCTACTGGGTTGTGAGCGCCATAGAGTCGAATCTGGGATTGTTGGGCACACACCTGCTCTGATACCAAGTGTTGGGATCGAACACAGAGGCGATGCACCCAAGAGATCATAGAATCGGGATTTCAGACGATGAACAGTGATGTTCAGAAGAACAAAGATCAGACAAAAAAACAGAGAGACAGTCTTTTGGAGCAATTTTATGTATTTCTGCTAATTGCACTGATTACAAACTTTCATGCCAAATATAAAGCCTAAGACTAAGGAATCAATTAGGAATTGTGCCATCTCACGATCCGCATAACAGGAAACAAATTTGTAATTTGTGTAGTTCTGCACATTACAAGGAAACAAACTGAAAATCAAATCTTGGTGATTGAGTATGCACGTATGGAGAAAGAGATATTGCTCCCGTGTCGCTCGTCTCGGGGGACCCAGGAGGCGACTTCGTGGTCCCCAAGAGCCCCAGCCCCCAGCTGCCCCGCTGGCTGCCGCTGTTACTCCGACACCGGCGGCGGTCCCCCATCCCCCCTCCCGAGCTTCCCCTCCTCCTCGTTCCTCCCCCATCCTCTCCCTCCCTCCTTCTCTCTTCCAGTCCTAGCTGCGGGAGCGCTGCTGGCGGCGACGCCGCCCGTGGCCGATGCGATGGCGGCGAGCCTCCGGCGGTCCCCCAGAGTCGCGGTGCGGTGTGTCCCCCTCCGGAGCTCACGGGTAGCCGGTGTACCCCCTGATGGCCAGATCTAGATGAGGAGGATCTCCCATGCTGCTATGCCAGGGGCACCCTGAATGTCCTGAGGAGTAGCAGGCTGGCGTTGGAAGAGCACAGGAAGGGGACTGTTGCCATTGCAGTGTCGTCTTGAGGCGCAAGACGATTGTTCCGGAGGCCTCGTTCATAGCAGCTAGTCCAGTCAACCTTGAATGAGCCGCGCAGGTGGAGGGGGAGAGGAGTCAGATTTGTCGTCTTTCGGTTCTGCTTCATCCACTGTTATCGCCAAGCGGAAGAACCGCATCCTCACCTTTTCATATGAATCTCCTCGCTGGTGGCCCTATCAGTGTGTGGACCAACCTGCACATACTTCTATTCTTCTCTTTCAAGTTGGTGTCAGTGCGTTCCTCTTCACTGTCGGGCTTAACCGGTTCGAAGCTCCTGTGGGTTGGTTGAGAGGTGTTGTATTTCCCTTAGCTTTTATGTGTGTGCGGCAGAGCTGTTTGGTCTTAGGGCGTGGTTAGAGGTGCTGTTGATTGAGTGTTGCAAGGCGTGCCTCGGTTGTGGCTCCCTCCGCTGGGGATTTTTGTCCCTGTCGGGGTGTATCCTTTTATTTTATCTTGTTTCCTTCCACTTTATCAATGCAAAGGGCAGCTCTCCTGCCTTTGTTGATTAATCCTTGATTGCATCCGTTTTTGTTTGCATGGCATACACACATTGATTGCATCCGTTTCTAGTCAGCAGTCATGTTTTTGCATCTGGCTAGAACGTGCAAGTACATGGGTGCGTGAGTTTATTGCCTATTAGTAATGTGTGCGTTTATTGCCGTAGTGGCGTAGGAGTGGGTGCAATTAGTAGCGTTTCATTGCTGACTTGCGTGAGTATTACATGGCTGATAGTAGTTATGCTATTCGATAGTGGGTGCTAGTATTCCGTGAGCAGTTACTCATTTAGCATTAGCATTGCTAGTATAAATAAGAGAAAGAAATACAGAAAAGCTGTGTGGTTTAGCAGCACCAAAACATTTGTGTCTTGCAAGTTAATTTTTCTTCCAGACGAGTGTGTGTTCTGTGTTCCAGGTGTCTCATGTGCGTAGACACCAGCGAGCGGACTAACAATTGGTATCAGAGCCTGACTACCATGGTGATACGAGGTCGCCTGATCTTCTCGACGTAGGATCAAGATACTCACATGTAATCTCTCGAATCGTAGTGATCCTCCGTTGCCAATGCAAGAACGAACACTCTTTAATTCGTGAGAACACACACGCCGGACTTCACGACCACGAAGCGAAGCCCTATCGCGCTCCCAATTCCCAGCGGAAAGGTTGAACGATCTCAATTTGTGAAGAATTCCCAATTTCCCTCAAGAACATGGTTCGACCATGCATGGAGAAACAAGAACTGAAATCAATCTATTATCTCAAAATATCTCCCCTCTACAATGAGAAAGGCGGCGGCTATTTAAGGGCGCCCCAATCTCCTTACGCGTGCACGCATGCATGGGCCTCGGCCATATTATTTGGATTTCCTAAACCTTGCTTTGTTCGGACTCAATGGAGTAAATAAAAAATACAAGGCCCAACATGGTGGCTTAGACCAAAAGCTTGCATGTTGACTGTGGCTTGACCGTGACTTGCTATGCATGTTGGCTGCCGAACCATGTTGGCTTGACCATGGCTTGCTTTGGTAGTTTCTCACGTCTTGGAATTTCCTTTCATGCATATGGGCTTGGACTTGATGACTGCATGGGCTGGTAATGCCTCTCCATGTTCTTTAAACCTATTTATTTAAAAGCTTAGCTTGTACTCGAGTCATTGGACCTGGTGATGCTTCATCAATACTTGTAGAAGATGCAGTAGTGGTAGTAGTAGGGATGTCCTCATCATCCTCCCCCTCTTGAAAAGGAGTCGTCCTCGACTCTGTGCCGTCTTGCCCAAAGAATGGTGACAAATCGGCAACATTAAAGGTAGTACTTACGCCATAATCATCGCCCAGAAGCTCTATCTTGTATGCATTATCATTGATCTTGGCAAGCTCTCTAAAAGTACCATCACCACGGGGCATCAACTTTAATTTATGCTTCTCCGGAAAGCGTTCTTTGCGAAGATGAACCCACACCAAGTCACCTGGTTCAAATAGCATTTTCTTTCTAGTTTTGTTAGCTTTGGAAGCATAAGAACGTACCTTCGCCTCAATTACCTCTTTAGTCTTTTCATGAAGTTGCTTTACAAAATCAGCACATTTGGAAGCCTCCATATTAGCACGTTCTTGCAATGGAAGTGGTAGTAAATCAAGTGGCGTGATCGGTTTGAAGCCATACACCACCTCAAATGGACACAATTGAGTAGTAGAATGCACTGCCCGATTATATGCAAATTCAACATGGGGTAGACAATCTTCCCACTCTTTTAAGTTCTTCTTGATCATTGTCCGCAGCAACATTGAGAGTGTACGGTTCACCACCTCCGTTTGTCTATCAGTTTGTGGGTGACAAGTTGTTGAAAAGAGCAACTTTGTCCCGAGCTTGGCCAACAAAGTCTTCCAAAAATAGCTTATAAACTTTACATCACGGTCTGAAACAATGGTACGAGGCACGCCATGCAATCGTACAATTTTCCTGAAAAACAAGTCAGCTACATGCGACGCGTCGTCGCTCTTATGACAAGGAATAAAGTATGCCATCTTAGAAAACCTATCCACAACTACAAAAACAGAATCCCTTCCCCTCTTAGTCCTAAGCAATCCTAAAACAAAGTCCATGCTGATGTCTTCCCAAGGAGTACTAGGAACTAGAAGTGGGTATACAAACCATGTGGATTGAGTTTAGATTTAGCTTTATGGCATGTAACACAGCGCTGAACAAATCTCTCAACGTCTCGCCTCATCTTTGGCCAGTAAAAGTGATCGGCCAACATCATGAAGGTCTTCTCCCTACCAAAATGTCCCATCAATCCCCCTGCATGAGATTCCCGCAACAATAGCAAACGCACGGAAGAACCTGGAACACATAGCTTGTTAGTTCCAAATAGAAAACCATCATGGATATTGTAACACCCTAGCTATTCGGAAGCCAAAATACTACCTAAAGACCTAACATATAACCATACAGCGGAATAATTTTCACAGTAATTCATCAACTAAGTTAAGTAGATCATCAACAATTGGAACATAAACGAAAATGTAATATTGGATCCACTAAGATAATCCTATCAACGAATAATCAATGAATATAAACAATTATTTAAACAAACTCAATGATAAGGAAGGTACCATCCAAGTCTAAATTTATTTATTACAATCCAACAATTCACTAATATAAGGCAGCAACAGATCTTTTATTCAACTAGTGTAAAGTGATGTATTTGAGTAGTGCATGTATACTCCCTCCCAAGAGAAACTTCATCAACGATCACCTAAAAATAAATAAACAAAGCAAGAGTGAGCCCAAGAGTCAGCAAGTACAATGAATAAGAACAGACAACCAACATGAACAAGACAATCTCTTCTCAACCTCTGAACATACAACAAATGAATACTTATGAAGATATGAGATGAATGTTCAAATTCAAAAGATTGGACTGCACACATGCATATACCGGTATAGCCAGTGACACACCCGTCGGTGTTCACTTAAGCCCGTATTTATCGAAATACGAGGATCCAAAATACCGTGTAAAGAATGTTTCATACGGGTGTCCAAACTGCCTACATTAGAATGATGGGACTCACATGCCCATACTGAAATTGATAGGACTTTAGACTCCACTCCCGTGGACGGAACATGAACATAGATGCAACTTTAGACTCCACTCCCGTGGAGTTCCACTCCCATGGACGGAACTTGAACATGGGTGCATGAATATACTTAAGAACAACGACCAACATCATCTTTGAACATATGAATTTCACATACGGAAGAAACATAATCATCGGAACTTCTCACGTATCAAATGAAAACACAGTACGAACATCCAGCATCCAACATACACAATTCATACAAACGTCAGTGTACTTGCCTTTAGCGTTGCGATACGTTGGCGAGAAAAGATGGTGCTCCTAAACCCGAAGCTTCACCTCCTAAACAATTAAATAACTGAAATAAGAACGCGAAGAACACGACATTACTGAATAACGTCCTACAACGCTTTCTCAGCGATTCAATATTTAACTAGAAGCTCTAAACTGAAAACCAACGCATTCTGCCCTAAACCGCCTCTGGACAGCAGCACGGTAAACAGCATACCTCTTAATCTGGAACTCCGAATGAGGTGAATCCAGTTTCTGTCTATTCTTAACTGACAAATCTACGATACTCTAGTTGACAAGATAATCTAATTCGGCCAAATTAGTACGTCAACAGACTGGTGAACTTTCAGCACAGAGCAGAAAAAACAGCAGCACTAAAACGATCATAACTTTTAATCTATAATTCCGAATTGAACGTTCTTTAACAATCTGGAAAGGTTATCAAATTACCTACAGTAACCTAGTTGGTTGAAAACCCAGATTCTTCCGATTACAAATTCATATTTTACGAAATAACAAAACAGACTAATCTCGTCATAAATCTGGACAGCAGTTACCAAATCTATCATAACTTTTTACTCGAATGTCGGAATCAGGTGTTCTTGGCGGCCACCGAAAGCTAAGAACATAATCTAAATATCTCTAGTATATTAAAACTACTAGTTCGGCCTCTAAGATCACGAAAACGCCCACGCAACAATCTGGACAGATTGATGTGAACAGCAGACCGACATTGATCCAGTCAAATCTATTCGATTTCTCCTCTACGACTAAACAACCAATGATAATCGAGAATCATTACCCTTGTAGAACCTTAGGGAGACACTGAACGATCCCCCACGAAGAAGATCCCTCGTCCCTCCTTTCGGCCAACCAATCTGCATTCCTTCCTTTGCGAACACCGGCATCGGGAAGGAGCGGCTCCAAGAGGCAAGGCACTGTAGCGGCAGCACTGTAGCTACAGTGATGGCCTAGGGTTTCCCCCCTTCTTTTATAGGTGGCCGGCCCCCCATGGGCCTCCTGGGCCAAGGCCCGAGGCCCAGGTTGCCGAAGAAAAGCGAAAAACCCCTTTTTCTTAATTCTATTCTTCTCTTTTGAATGATTTCTTCCTTAGAATAAATCGGGGTATTACAGATATGATACTTGTTCCATCCTTTCTCATCTTTGTATTTAGAATATGGTGCTGAAAATTCATGATCAGAAGCATATAATTCTTTCAAACTCTCTAATCCAGGTACCTTTACTTTCAACTGAGTTAAAAGCACATTTTTTCTAGACAATGCATCAGCTACCATATTCTCTTTGTCTTTCTTGTATTTAACAATGTATGGAAAAGTCTCAATGAATTCAACCCACTTAGCATGTCTACGATTTAGTTTAGCTTGGCCTTTCAAGTATTTCAAAGCTTCATGATCAGAATGAATAATGAATTCTCTAGGCCAAAGATAATGTTGCCAAGTCTCTAAAGCACGCACAAGAGCATATAATTCTTTGTCATAAACAGGATAATTCAATTGTGCACCACTAAGTTTCTCACTAAAGTATGCAACAGGTTTTGTTTCTTGCATCAAAACACCACCAATACCTATTCCACTAGCATCACATTCAATCTCAAAAGTTTTAGCGAAATCAGGTAAAACAAGCAATGGTGCTTCGGTCAAACATCGCTTTAATTCAGCAAATGCTTTATCTTGTGATGCTCCCCATTCAAAAGCAACGCCCTTTTTAGTTAATTCATTTAATGGGGCAGCAATGGTGCTGAAATCTTTCACAAAACATCGATAAAAACCAGCAAGTCCATCAAAGCTATGAATTTGACTAACATTGACAGGAGTAGGCCAATTTCGAATAGCTTCAACTTTAGAGTCATCTAATTCAATTCCATGAGCTGAAACAACATAGCCTAAGAACACCACTTTGTTTGTGCAAAAAGTACACTTCTCAAGATTAGCATACAACTGTTCAGTCGTAAGCACTTCTAGCACTTGTCTAACGTGTTCAACATGTTCTTCCAATGAGCGGCTATATATCAAAATGTCATCAAAATAGACTACCACAAATTTTCCAATGAAGTGTCTCAAAACATGGTTCATTAAACGCATGAATGTACTAGGAGCATTAGATAAACCAAAAGGCATCACTAACCATTCATACAAGCCAAATTTCGTTTTAAAAGCGGTTTTCCATTCATCACCATGTTTCATGCGTATTTGATGATATCCACTACGCAAATCAATCTTAGAAAAGATAGTAGAGTCACTCAATTCATCAAGCATATCATCTAACCTAGGAATAGGATGACGATAACGAATGGTAATATTGTTGATAGCTCTACAGTCTACACAAATTCTCCATGTACCATCTTTCTTAGGAACAAGAATGACAGGAACGACACAAGGACTAAGACTTTCGCGTACATACCCTTTATCCACGAGCGTTTGCACTTGTCGCTGAATTTCTTTTGTCTCCTCAGGGTTTGTACGGTACGGCGGCTGGTTGGGAAGTGGAGCTCCCAGTACCAAGTCAATTTGATGTTCAATGCCTCGAATAGGCGGTAGGCCAGCGGGTACCTCCTCCGGAAAGACATCCTCGTAAGCCTGCAAAACTTGAGAAACCACGCTAGGAAGAGAGGTTAAGTCATTAGTAGAAAGCAAAACATCTTTGTATAGCAATACAAAGTGCATCAAAGTGGGATCATCTCTCATCTCTCTAAAATCAGATTTAGTGGCTATCATGACTAACTTTTTCTCTCCCTCCTCTTTCTTTTTCCATTCAGTTGTAGCTTGTGGCTCTCACTCACCTTTTGTGGAATCACACTCTTTTGCTCCTTCCCTCTCTCATTCTCTACTTTCACCTCAATCTTTTGCATGTTATCAATCACAATTTGAGAAGGAGTTAAAAGTCGCAATGTTATTTCTTTGTGATTCCATGTGAACTTATATTGATTTGTTCTACCATCATGAATCACAGATCTATCATATTGTCATGGTCTTCCTAAAAGTAAGTGACATACATCTATAGAAACAACATCACACTCCACAGTATCTCGGTAATTCCCAATCTGAAAACTAACATCAACAGTGTATCCAACCTTCATAGAACCATCATTATTCAACCATTGAATTTGATATGGATGTGGATGTTTCTTGTATTTCAACCCAAGTTTAGTGCAAAGTTCTTTACTAACTAAATTATGGCAACTTCCACCATCAATAATAACTTTGCAACACTTACCATCTTTACTCACTTGAGCTCTTGTTTGAAAAAGATTGCAGCGCTGCTCATGAGCGGGTTTTGCTTGCACACTCAACACCGTCGGTGTACACACAAGGATAGGACCAGCCTCGGGGTCACAAAAACCATCCTCATGCGCCTCCCTCTCGTGTCCTTCCTCATGTACATCTCCAAATCTTCTAAAATCAGCAAGGACCTCACCTTCCTCCTCGCTAGTAGAGTCATACTCTCCATTCTCCAATGGCAACATAACCTTGTTATTTGGACAATCTTTTTGCATATGACCTCATCCAAGGCATTTGAAGCATTGGATGGCACTACTTCTTGCTGTAGAACCCACTGAAGACGACCTAGAAGGTGTTGGACCTTTCTTGGCAATGGGTGTTGTTGCATTTTTTCCGCCTGGTGCAACACTAGTACTAGGAGCAAAGCTTCCATTAGATTGATTAGTTTTAAAAGAACTGAAACGAGATGTGGGTTTACCTCCTGTAGGTGTTGAACGGGGTGTGTATGATGATGTTCTTGTTGCTCTCATGTCTTGTTGCACTTGCCTTTCAGCCTTGGTTGCTTGATGTACCAACTCCACCATGTTGTTATAGGGCTGAAATTCGGTGATGCGCTTGATGGGAGGGTGCAAACCAGCAAGAAAGCGAGCCATTGTTTGTTCTTCTTGCTCAAATATATTAGCTCGAATCATGGTCATCTCCATCTCCTTATAATACTCCTCCACTGTGAGAGTTCCTTGCTTCATTTGCTGCAATTTATCAAATAAATCACGTTTGTAATGTTTAAGAACAAACCTCGCTCTCATGTGATACTTCATCTCTTCCCATGTAGTGATGGGAGGTTCGTTGTACTCTCTCATTTGATTTTGAACTTGTTCCCACCATATGAGCGCATATTTGTCAAATTCAAGTGTAGCCATGTGTATTTTCTTTTCTTCGGAGTAATTGTGCATACGGAACACCTTGTCCACCTTGAGCTCCCAAGTGAGGTAATCTTCGGGATCATGTGTACCTGAAAATGTTGGCATAGTAAATTTAAGCTTACCAAATTTCTCTTCATTAGGTCGTTCATTATCGTAGCGGTGTCGGCGGTGGTATCCATCATCGTAGTGGTACAAGTCGTCGTTGTCGAAGTGAGGTGCTCCCCCACCTCGGCCTCCCTGCCCATGGCCCCTCCCGGGTGGAGGTGTCCGTATGGCTTGTGCCACCACACGGTCTCGCCGTTGTTGCGCATCCTGGGTGACTCGTGCAGCGACCTCCTCATCTCGTGGAGGTATGTGAGCTGGTAGATGCACACTATTTTCTTCTTGCTGCTGACGAAGTGCCCGCATGACATCATTCACGATGCCCGTACACAACCCATTCATTTGTTGATTGAGGTCAATGCGGAGATCCTGCATATCCGCCTTGAGTTCTTCCCCCATTGTAGTGGTGCCAGCGACAAATTCTTGTTGCAATGTACTTCTCAATGACTGATGCTGGAAGCGAGTCACCGGGGCATTAAGATCAACATCATGCTCCTCACCATAGTTGTCTTCTCCAACTAACATGGTTAGATTGCGCAAAAGAAAACACAAACAGTAAGAATGTATATGGATGATTAGTAAAATTCACTCAATCTCTCTCTATTTTCTCTCCCAAGTAAAGTTCTTACCCTTCCGAAGTAAATTAAGGCCAAAAGAAACTTACACGTGGTGGAAGCTACAATAGCAAGTGATGATCAAGCGAATTTAAGAGTGTTTACAATTGCACAACAACGGTTGTTTGGTGGAGCTTGGTATGGAGGTGTATATCCTAGCAATCTGAAATTCTTGATGTTGTAAAGCTAAGTAATAATCCAAGCTAGAATATTTTGCCTAAGTGCTGATCCAAAGGATTTAAGCGAAGTGTATGAACACACATGCAAAGATAAATGTGACTCAATGCAAACAAAGGAATGAGCTAGTGCGATGCAATCTGATATTGAGATGAAAACTAGATTGTTTTGCACCAAGTACTAGGAGAGACGCTAGCCAATTGCAATAATATGAAATATAAGGGCACAAGATTGCTCAAAGAAATTAAATACACAATTTGAAATTTATGAACTAAGGTTACCCTTTTTTTCAAGTTTCAGCCAATATCTTTTTCTTTTCTTGCTTTCTTTCTCTTTTTTTGTTTTGTTATGTCATAGCCACAGATTTTTTTTACTTGTGGCTTGCCTTTTTTTTCTGCCTTCTTTTTTTTTTGCCGAAACTAGGGTTTAAGCTTTCCTCACAAAGTTCAAATTTTCAGCAAGTATAAATAATTCAATGAACAACCCCTATGCAATTATCAAAGACTAGTCTCAAAGATGAATCAAAAAAGCAGTTTTTTCATGCATGCTTCATCGCTTCGGGTCAGAGCAACCTCAAAGCATCAGAGCAAATTCGGCTACTGCAGCGTACCGCGGCTTTCTTGTTTGGAGATGTGATGCTACTGTAGCGATTCGCGGCTGTAGCGCTCCGCATACTACAGCAACCGGATTGTCCTCGAATGACTGTAGCGTTCCTCGCTACTGTAGCAGGCGCAGATTTTCTTTTTTGGGTTTCGATTTGACACAAAGATTGAGTAACGCAAAAGAATACTACGATCAGCACTAAACAAAAATTCTAATGGATTAAAACCTAACTAAACTCACAAGAAATAACATATGCAAAAACTAGGATTTGGAATTTTTGTGTTGCAATTTTTGGTTTATGGACTCTAGGTATTAAGAACAGCAAATAAAATCAATCTAAGCTAGGGATAAGTAATCCTACCGAGTCAACCGCGCTCTGATACCAAGATGATACGGGGTCGCCCGATCTTCTCGACGTAGGATCAAGATACTCACGGGTAGTCTCTCGAATCGTAGTGATCCTCCGTTGCCAATGCAAGAATGAACACTCTTTAATTCGCGAGAACACACACGCCGGACTTCACGACCACCAAGCGAAGCCCTATCGCGCTACCAATTCCCAGCGAAAAGGTTGAACGATCTTAATTTGCGAAGAATTCCCAATTTCCCTCAAGAACATGGTTCGGCCATACGTGGAGAAACAAGAACTGAAATCAATCTATTATCTCAAAATATCTCCCCTCTACAATGAGAAAGGCGACGGCTATTTAAGGGCGCCCCAATCTCCTTACGCATGCATGGGCCTCGTCCGTATTATTTGGATTTCCTAAACCTTGCTTTGTTTGGACTCAATGGAGTAAATAAAAAATACAAGGCCCAACATGGTGGCTTAGACCAAAAGCTTGCATGTTGACTGTGGCTTGACCGTGACTTGCTAGGCATGTTGGCTTGACCGTGGCTTGCTTTGGTAGTTTCTCACGTCTTGGAATTTCCTTTCATGCATATGGGCTTGGACTTGATGACTGCATGGGCTGGTAATGCCTCTCCATGTTCTTCAAACCTGTTTATTTAAAAGCTTAGCTCGTGCTCGAGTCATTGGACCTGTTGATGCTTCATCAACACTTGTAGAAGACGTGGTAGTGGTAGTAGTAGAGATATCCTCATCACATGGCCTCGCGATCCTAGTCTCGCTCGCGTACTCCGCCCCGGGAGCGCGGATGGAGCAGGGCACGATGAGGAGGACGCGAGCAAGTGGTGCAGGAGCGCGTCGTAAGGGAGACGATGGGATCGGTGGTCTACCCCACGCTAACGCGGACGAACTACACCGACTGGGCTCTCGTGATGAGGGTGAACTTGGAGGCGCAAGGACTGTGGGCGGGAATCGATCCCGGCAACGCCAGCAAGAGGGAGGACATGATGGCTCTGGCAGCTATCCTCCGAGCTGTGACGTCGGACATGCTGTCCACGTTGGCTGTGAAGAACACGGCCAAGGAGGCATGGGATGCCGTGAAGATGATGAGGATGGGTGTGGATCGCGTCCGCGAGGCAAACGCGCAATAGCTGTGCAAGGAGTTCGAGGACATCCAATTCAAGGAGGGAGAAACGGTGGATGAATTCTCCATGATAATTACGGGCCTCGTCAACCACCTTCAAGTCCCCGGCGACACGGTGGAAGAAGAGAAGGTAGTGAAGAAATTCCTTCGCGTTGTGCCATCCAGGTACACCCAGGTGGCAATCGCAATTGAAACGTTGCTGGACTTAAGCACGTTGTTAGTTGAGGAGCTCACCGGTCGGCTTCAAGAGGTGGAACAACGATACGAGCGTCACGACACTAGCAGTGCCGGTACACGGCTGCTTTTATCTGAAGAGGAGCCAACAATAGTCCTTCACAAGGAGTTCGAGGAGTGGCTCATGCGCGTCAAGAAGAGGGAGCAAGGCGACAGCTCCTCTGGCGGTGATAACCGTTATTGCGGCAAGCCACATGGCTATGGGCGCGGCAAAGGCGGGCATGACGGCAAGGACGGTGGCTCACTGGTGTGCGCCATGACATGTCGTGGGTTCAGTGCTACAACTGCGACAAGTACGAGCATTACTCCAGGGACTGCCGCAAGCCGAAGTGTATCGAGCAGGCCCACCTGACGCAAGACGACAACGACAAACCTACGCTTCTCATGGTGCAGGTGTGTGCGCTCACCGAGGCTTTCGTGGGCGTGGGTACTGACGTGGTACTCAACGAGGTGCACGCGCAGGTGCATCTAGGGCGCGATGAGGATTCCCATGGCGACGCTTGGTACCTGGACAACGGTGCCAGCAATCACATGTCCGGGTGCCAGGTAAGTTTCGTGGAGATGGATGAGGGCGTCACCGGCTCCATCAAGTTCGGCGGCGGCTCGGTGGTGGATATACGTGGGCATGGCACCGTCCTGCTTACCTGCCGGAAAGGGGAGCACCATATGTTGACGGGGGTGTACTACATCCCACGACTGCGAAGCAACATAGTGAGCCTCGGGCAGCTCGACGAGAACGGCTATGAGACGCTCATCCAAGATGGCGTGCTCATGATCCACGACCGGCTCTATGTACTTGCCCTCAACATTGCACAAACCGCACGCGCATCGGGCGTGGGACCTGGCAGCTTGCGGCGACGTGCGGTGACGCGGCGGAGTGCAAGCAGCCAAGGGATGCGCACGCGGAGTGGCGCGGCGGCGGCCGTGCACGCGACGGTCTGCATGGCACGTGCGGAGACGGCGCGTAGAACGCGCAATGGCGGCTCAGGCACCGCAGAGCGGCGGCGCACAGTGGGCGGTGGGGCCGACGATGGCGGCTTTGGCCCCGGGCGACGCACGATGACAGCTCGTGTTGGCACAGCCTCGGGCGCACACAGGCGCGAGGAGCAGCGGCTGCGAGAACGCATGGCTCAAAGGGCACGACAAGCGACGCAACGAGCGGAGCGGGAGGCCTTGCGGCGGCGTGGTTGGCACGGGCGGCCTGCAAGGCGCGCACGGGCAGCGCAGCGAGCACCGGAGTCAGGCCGACAGGGTCGCACACGGGAGCGCACGCATGACGCACGTCTCAGTGGCCGGTGGCACGGCACGGCCGACACACGGTGCCGCCACGGTTGGGGTGCGACACCAGGCAGCGCACAGCAGTCAAGCATATACTCCGATGTATTGCTGGTACGCGGAGCTATGGCTGTCATTACACGAAGAAATTGGAGGAGCTACGATTTGTCAGCTACAACGATAGCGACATGGCCGGCGACGTTGACGACGTCAAGTTTCAGGAGCTGCGTACAAGGATCGGTATCGTCGAGATCAAGAAAATGCATCAAGGATTAGGGGGTGTTTGTTGATTAATCCTTGATTGCGTCCGTTTTTTATTGCATGGCATACACACATTGATTGCATCCATTTCTAGTCAGCAGTCATGTTTTTGCATCTGGCTAGAACGTGCAAGTACATGGGTGCGTGAGTTTATTGCCTATTAGTAACGTGTGCGTTTATTGCCGTAGTGGCGTAGGAGTGGGTGCAATTAGTAGCGTTTCATTGCTGGCTTGCGTGAGTATTACATGGCTGATAGTAGTTATGCCATTCGATAGTGGGTGCTAGTATTCCGTGAGCAGTTACTCATTTAGCATTAGCATTGCTAGTATAAATAAGAGAAAGAAATTAATACAGAAAAGATGTGTGGTTTAGCAGCACCAAAATATTTGTCTTGCAAGTTCATTTTTCTTCCAGACGAATGTGTGTTCTGTGTTCTAGGCGTCTCGTATGCGTAGACACCGGCGAGCGGGCTAACAGCCTCTTCCATTAAAAAAAGAAGAAGAGTATGCACAGGACTCCATCTTCGGCCCCAATCATGTCTGCCATGCAGTTTATTTGTTTGGTGAACAACAGATTGTAGCTGCAAATTTTATGGAAGGCGGCGTTTTAACATTACAGGAGTAATACTAGGTTACGTACACACCAGGAGATTACATCCACAACATTGATTGAAGTACGTCCATAACAGCTTATTTGATTAATTAGGGCCGTCGATATCTTACATAATATCACATCAGAATTAGTACCTGAAATTAACGTAAACATATCTTTCGCACCCAAACAGCCCCACAGAAATTGAGATCGTGATGGATCCCAAACAGGCACTAGTTGTTTGTATCATGATGACCAATGCCTGGGTAGTTTGGGTCATTGCTTGGGCCATGGATTGCATGGTCGTTGTGCACAGTGGTGTCACCACCTACGCCAAGGGTGGATTTCGCGCTGCGGATGGTCTCACCATTACCAATGCCTGGGTAATTTGGCTCACTGCGTGGGCGATAGACTGCATGGTCTTCTCCTGGGAATGTAGGGTATTTGTGCACAGTGGTGCCACCACCAACGCCAAGGGTGGATTTCGCGCTGCGGATGGTCTCACCGGCGCCGTTGTCATTTTTCACCGTCCCCATGTCGCGAATCGCCAATCCTTGTGTGACCATGGCAAAGACGAGCATGATAGCTGTGACTTTAATCCATGCTTTCACTGGCTCTTTCATGGTGATAGAACTGGGGTGTTGAAGAGAATTCAGATGTTTCAAACCCGGTATGGAAGATACAGAAGAATGAAAAGTGATCATAAGCAGGTAAGAACAAGAAAGAGAGTCCAACCTGCAAAATCTCCGCAGTAATATCCGAAGTTTGGGTTCTACTGTGTCTTGAAGGCTATGGTTTGGTCAGGCACGCTTTATATAGTGAGAAAAAGCTAACAAATAAAAGATTGATGAATGGTACACAAGTATAAAAAACCTTCATTTGGGTTGTAAAAGGTTCCCATTTCATTCCCTTGGGACCAGTAGAATCCTGTAGTGCAAAATGACAACCAAATTCGATCCTGCCTTTTTACTGTGGCCAGTAACGTAAATAAGTCTCAAATATCGTAATTTTAAAGATTATGATGATTACGTGGCCCAAACATTGTTGAAGAAATAATAAATTATGCAGAAATCACCCCACACTACCGATAGTATTACCCACTAAGATGGTGGTTTTTGCTCTGCAATGCAACGACTTGATATTTTATTTACTGGTGGGGAATAACGCTGCCTAAACTTTAACCCGACCGTTTCGATCGGTCACTACAAGTGTCATGGTCAATCGATCAAAGCATAAAGGTAAAAGCAGAAATATTAATTGCATCCAGTAACTTGGTTATTAGCACTGAACAGTAGAATTTCCATGCTGTCGCATACTTATTGGATAATATTTAAGATGGAAGATACATGTGTCTTTAGATTGGCATATTATTGGCTAATATTTCCCGATATAACAAATTAGGTGAAGTTTTTATGCAATCAACAGGTTTCTAAAATAATATTTAGCTGAATATATGGCCATTAGTGGCTAGTGGGGTCCTTTCAGTTAGGTAAGGGGCGTTGTCACTGAAAATGCTTTGTTCTTTTGTCAAGGTTTTCCATTACTGGATACAGGTAATGAGAAAATTAGTGAGGCTTTTGTAAATATCCGATCGAAGGAACATTTCTCATGGCAGTATCCAACCGGGTCCTTAGTTACATTGTAAGACGTATCATTCATTTATATGCAAGAACACTGGCAAATTTATACAGAGGTACGTACGCAGGAAACAGTTCGTAATTAGGTACTCCGATTCCTCCCCATCAAAGCAATTGTTCTTTTCATGTAGTCAATATAAGTAACTATTGAAGGATGAACAAGTGGCTTGGTGGGTGTTCGTTTTCCCCGCTCAGGTTCGATCCCTATGATCGACATGGTGTGTCTTATTTAATCATAATACACATACGTATGTGTTCAATTGAAGGGTTATGGGAGGCTACGAAAGCATAAAACAAAAAAATATCTACCCGCAACTAAGAACATCCGCTAGTAATAGATCACGAGATTACCATTAGACGCGTCGACTCGTAGCGAAAGTAGAGTCGATGTAGCGAGTCGATGCAGTAGTAGTCGTACTCGTCGCGCGTCTTCTCCTCCTGCTCCCAAGATCGTCACGAGTTGCGGATCATCCTAGTGCTAATGCTTCGTAACAACACCTCCAAGGTATACATACATACGGGACTAGGACACCACGCGCTAGAGTGCTAGCACCGGTGGCGTGGTTGAGGATGGCGTGGTTATTAGAGTTTCGGGAATTCTTCCAAAAGGATTACATAACCCCATGCCACCGCCTCTATATAGGGGGAATTCATTATTTGCCCTCGCATTAGTTGCGTTTTCAAATTTTGCCCTCCTTCCCGATGTAATACATTTTTTTCCCTCCAGATAGTCTATTTCTTCGTTATTTAACCTCTTTGTATTATTTTAATCATATCCGGCTGTTTTCCCCGTTATACGCACACGAAATGTCGCTCTTGCCCCTCAGTCAAAACGCGTTCCGTTTCTGCCCGCACTGAATGATCTCATGCATTTACTCAACGAAAAAAAAAAACAGAATATCATCTTGATTTAGCAAAACAGCAACAAAAGCAAGGAAGATCATCTTGAATGATCCACGTCCTCCACCCATCTCCGCCTCCCAGCTCCTCCTCCGCATGACTCCGCAAATAAATATGAACATTAGGGAGATTTGTCCAATCCACCGATTTCAGCATACAAGTAATCTTCTTACCAAACTGGATACCACAAGAATTGCAAAAATCGTAACAAGGGGAATACATCTACTACTACTAATCTCAGTCTGACCCCAAACTTCCCATTCATCCAACCAAAGCATGACAAAGACGTGGGAGAGCCCCTCAGTTCCCAACTCCTCCGCATCTGACCTTGGTGTCGGTGTCGACACGGCCGTAGAGGAAGCCTACCCGCTTGATGCAATGCGCGCGCGCCTGATGTAGAGGAAGGAAGGCGCGGTGTCGCGGTCGAAGGAGGCCGTGGCGCAGAGCGGCGCCTCCTGGCGGGTGACACGGATCTGGCGCACGATGAAGCCATGCCTAGCCGTCCTAGGCCAGATCCGGCCGCTTGCTTCCTCCACTGTCACTCACAAGTCTCCTGGCCTCGGACGGGCCGGGAGACTTGTGACGATGGAGGAAGCAGCGTCATCAACACATCATCTTCCCCACGGTCGGCGATGGCGGCGGGAGCGCGCGGCGGGTAGAGAAGGATCGCCGTCTCTTCCCACGACTGATCGCCGAGCGACCGCCGCCAAGATCTGGCGACCCGACCGCCTCCACCTTCCCCGCCTCGATCGGCCAGATCTGCTTAGGAGCACAGGGTTGGATCCAGCGTCCCGACGGCCGGCTATGACAACCTCGATCGGCGCACGCCACTACTCTTTGGTGGTTTTGGGGGCAGAGAGGGGAGAGGGGAGAGGATTATGGACGAGGGGGACTCGTGAGTGACAGTGGAGGAGGAAAGGTGGAGGAAGGGGAAGAGATGAGGCAAGGGTTGTTGGTGAGGGGTAAAAAGGTCATTTCGCGTGCCTCATAACAGCAAAACGAGCAAATAAGATTAAAATAATGCAAAGAGGGTAAAAACGAAGAAATAGACGAAGAAGAGGGCAAAAAATGTATTATATGGGGAAAGAGGGTATTTTATGAAAACTCAACTAAGAGGAGGGCAAAATATGAATTCCCCCTCTATATATAGGCATCCATAATGGGTCTCCAACTTGAGGCCCATTAGGAGCTCGAGACCTACAAGAATTCAGATCACCATCCAAATCAAATCTTAGCCCTTTAAGTGTATGACCCTATAGGTTCATGCATGATCGGTTGTGACTCGGAAACTCTTTTCGACCACGAGTCGTTAGCAGTACCTAATAGCACATAAGCATATTTTATTTGCAATATCCATAAGTGATACTTTGCATCGGAATTTGAAAGAGCATTTTAAATAGATACTAGACAATAGTAAGTATTTGAATGATCCAACCATAATAACAACTACAACTCACAGTCTTCCTTGGCTGTGAGCAACATTTCAGTTCAGCCATAACATGGTAGATATCTCAAATGAATCACAAACCATTTCCCACACTTTCCCGATAAGACAGTTTTTGAAAATCAAGACTATACCTGGCAATACTATACTTAGCACGCTCATCACTGCGAGAACAGCTATTATAATAGATTTACACTCTGCAGAGGGGTACAACTTTACCCACAGTATACGAATTCTCTAGTTTGTTTGACACCCGACGATGCCTTTCACTACCGTAGGTAAGTAGTCTAGAGCACGTGTCGAAGCCTTTACATCATCTAACCCTAACCTTGCACTTAGCTCATCGAATGTTGTTCCTCACTGAACCCAGGCATACCCGTCTAGGTGCTACGTTTTTCACACTTTGCCCAGGTATCCCCGTCCCAGTGAGGCATTCGTCGTTGTGTCGACATACCGTTCCTTTGGTATGCGGCACGTCTACTGCCTACCCCTTATGCAAGGCTAGTTCTTGACAACTTAATTAGCTAAGGCCACCCTATAAATGGCACTATGGTTGCACGCTTACACTTAGGTTGTAAATACCGGTGTTCGGTCCTTAATTGACCCGGGCGAGAATTTTCCCTATCTACGAGTGAGGTTCCTTTCCCACCCTTTTCATAATATAATATAACTCGCCCGCATCTAAAACTAGGTTTTGCATTTTGGGTTTTATACAAAAATAACAGAGGCACACTCCTCTGAACATTTTTCACAATTCCCCCAAATTCACATTTAACATATTGTCCTTTATACATTCTTTTAGGAAAATCTATCGGTCTATTTAGCAGTTGTGCGATATTCGCACTCAAATTCCAAAGCATCAAATAGGATTAACAACTACCGGCATCCCAAACATAGCAGTTTAATATCAAACATACATGCATGCAATATAGGATTTGTAAAACAAAGTATAATAAGTAAAATACTAGGATCAATATGATCAAAGGAGGTGCTTGCCTTGCTCTTATTGTTCTGAACCTGAGAATGGTTGATCGTCGACATATTCTCTCGTGAAATCAACATCTGATCGAAAGAACCAAAAACAAAACACAAAGGAGCAATAAATACAACAGTAAGAAAATCCAATTATTTTTGCATCTTCTACAGAAAGATTTATTTAATTCCGAGTTCGTATGTAAAAGTTATAAATGTTTTGGATTTGCTTCGACTAGTTGTTGAACTGCACTGTTCTATTGAGACATCCATTTTAACCTAGACTTTAGAGTTATTGGCAAGTTTTACTTGATTTTCACTTGGAGTTGTAATACCCCGATTTTTAACAAGAGATAATATTAATCGGGAGATGAAAATTACTTAGAATTCAGATTATTTTGGGGGAATTGTGGACTTGGGCCTCCGGCCCAGGCTAAGGCAACCTAGTAGGTGGCCTTGTGTGGGCCAAGGAGGAGGGGAGGCGCCCCCTAAGGCCCAGCCCAAGCTGCTGTAACATCCCAAAAATTTGGTCTGTTTTGAAGTTTTAAAAGAAAAATAACCATTTGGATTTTTCTGTAAAGTTAAAAGCTTAATATGAATTTTTAGAGTTTAAAAACAATTTAATATGAATAATGTCAACATCAACTATTATCAAAATTATTTTATTTGGATTCTATGTGTTTGGATATATTTTCTAGATTTTTCTAGAATTTTTCCGAGTGCATTTGCTATTTTCTAAGTGTTATTTGCTATTTTCTAAGTGTTATTTGCCTCTTCTGCTATTTTCTAAAAAGAAAACTAGTTAATATCTCCAATTTCCTTTGGGCTGAATCTTTGTTCCTTTGGCCCACTTCTTTGCTAACCGAGCCGGCCCAGCCCGCCTCCCGGTTTCCTTGCTTGCGGCCGAGTCAGCCCAGCCAAGAGCATCAGCCGTCGGCCGTTCTTTTATGTGCGCGTGAAGGCCCACTCGTGCAAGCCCCTGCCTCTTTTGTTTTCCTACCAGTGGACCCGTCGCTTGCCACCTCAGCATCTTCGTTGTCTCAGCACTGGACTTCTTGAGTCCGAGTGCATCACGCCTTGGCCGCGCCGACCTCAGCTCGGACTCCTTCCATCCGATGCTATTTAAGGAGCCCTCGTGTGTCAAAAGCTTCGCCCAAGTCTCCTCCCTCAAAACCCTAAGGCGCCGCCTCTGATTCGTTCTTCATTTTGATGAATTTCGCCCGAGCGCCGCCGCTGTTGAAGCTTCGTCTCCACCGGATTTCTCCACCGTTGGTTCCTCCCCGCCAGCGTCGTCTTCGCCATCGGGACCGCATCATCGGGAGCTTCGCCATGACGTCGTTCTCTTCGGCCGAGGATCTCTGTATCGCTGTTGTCGTCTTCGTCCGACAAATCGATCGCCGGTCATCTTGTCCATCTACTTCCTCCAGTGAGCCCTCGCATGTCCGAGCGTGTCAGATTGCACTCTTTGTTATTATCGTCCGATCTCCTCTTCTTTTGTTGTTTTTCGGTCGCTGAATTGACATCGCCGAGCTTCTTCTCCGTCACCGGTTTTTACCCTCTCGCCGTCGGTTCTCTTGATCTCCGGCCACCTTCTTTGTCCCGTGATGCTCCCCTGGTCATTTCCATCACGGTGCTCATGTTAGTTTCCGTCGAGTGCCACCTATTTCCCTTTGCTGCTGCATCAGAGGACCTCGCCGCCGCTCAGGTCGCTGCCGCCGGCGAGCCCTTGTCGCCCTTGCCGCAGAACCTCCTCCCAAAGCATCACCATCTCCTCAGCATCCCGTTTTGATACTTCACCGAAGCTCCCTCGCTGTGGTTTGCCGTCGACATTGTCAGCTCCACCGTCGGCCATGTCTCTCTATCCTTCCCTTCGTTTTTCTCTCGTTGCTGACGTAGCCCTCCAAGTCAGCGTCCACCTGATCATCGTGACCCATGTGGCGTCCTCATCATCTCTGGTCATCTGCCATGTGGCACATCCAAATCTCCACCGAACCAAAGAGTCCATGAAACCAGTTCATCATACGCCAAGTCAATGTCTGGTGGGTCCCACCTGTCAGACAATTTCTTTTTAATTCTTTCTCGGCTGAAAATCCTTGCTGACGTCAGCTAACGCATTAATTATCTTTTCCTTCAAAAAAAGTAAATCCATAAATCTGATTTTCATGATTTCATATGATTTCAATTCTCCAATGCCCATATCTTTTGCATCCGAACTCCGATTGAGTTCATTCAAATTCCTAAATTTATCTAAATTTGAGATCTATTTATATGAGATTTTTATTTAATTTTTGGAGTTTATTTGCTCTCTGTTATTTATTTATTTGTGTTATTTGCTTGTTTTGCGAGTAGACGTTGATACTTCGGGAAGCTTTGAGCAAGGAATAGCATACCAAGATCAAGATCAATCCAAGGATTTATTCCAAGGCAAGTCGTGGTCCTTTGATCATATTGAACCTATGATTTCAAAAGTATATATTTGTATTGCTAACATGGGTATCGTACATATGCTTAGTTTTGCTTAGATACGATGGGTTTGTCATCACATGTGTCATAATGATTAATCTTGACTTAATGAAATATGGAACCGTGGTGGTGAGCCACTCTTGTTAAAATCTATGTACCATGACGGGGTTAGTCATGGGTTTTAGTTGGACAAAATGGTTTTCGCTTGGGCGAGTGGTTGGTGGATAGTGGGGATGTGGATTGAACATATTGTGGGTTTGTGGTAGACTCGCCTGAGTAACTTATCAAGGACTTAATCCTGTGCGCCATTGAATTGGGCCTTAACCGTACAACCACATGCCTGATGGGACGGGCCTGGCTGACTAATTAGCAATGTCTTAACTTCGGTTCTGTCGTGTGAAGCGTGGTTATGGGAAACTTATTCTCACGGTGGCGCAAGAGGGGGGCCCTATCTGGTCGGAAAAACATTCAGTGTTGAAACCTTAGCGGGCAGAACTTGGTTAAGAAGGAGCTTTGTAAAAGCCTTATGATGATCACTTAAGTCGCACACCCAAGGAAGTGTGGTCAGACTCTTTGAGTTGATTAATCTCTTGTGGATCAAGCTGTACAACCTCTGTAAAACTATTCGAATAGTCGCGTCCGCGGTTATGGACGTGCTCGGGATTTCACACGGGAGATAGAGTTTCTTCAAAAATGAGTCGGAGTGTGGATGGGAAGTTCACTTGACGAATATAATGTTCGTTTGGTGAATAGGTCATTCACTTGGTGGTTTGTGTCGATTGGTGAATAGGGATTCACTTATCGTTGGTTTGGTTGGGAAGTGAATGGGAAGTTCACTAGTCATTTTAAAACAATTGTTTATTTACTTATTATTGTTTTCAATTACGCATTTCAATCTACTTATTGTATTTGTCATAAATGTTGTTTTATGCAAAAGAACCATGCAGCTAACCTTTGTTCAAGCCATGTATGAATACTATTTGCATACATTTCCCCACGGCTTGCTGAGTACATTCAAAGTACTTATGACTTTGCACCCTGTGTTGTTTAATCTTCACAGAAGAACCAGGGAACTCCGAGTTCTACCAGGAAGAGTATCATGAAGGTTTTGCGGATTAGGATGCGTTCTCCACTCGATTGCCTGTGGGCATGTTGATTGGCCATTTGAAGAGTTTCTTTTTGCTGCAAGAGTTTATTTATTTCTTTAGCCCTGTGTGGCAAGTTAATTAAACGTTGACCATAAGGTCCAGTTATTATTATTATTTTTTACTTTGAGATCTTTTTAGTTAAATCGAATAAATGGATGGTATTTCATCATTGTTTCCTGTGTGAGGTAGCTACTGATCTGGGACTAGTTCAGAATACACAGAGGGTTCCTGATATGCATTTTCGGGTCCCGACAGCTGCCCCTTTCTCCCTCTCTAACCCTAGCTGAACCCCCTCCCCTCCCCTTTCCTCCCCAAGCCGCCACCCCCTCCTCCCACTCCTGGCCGCCACCTCCCTGCCCTCTCCATGGTGCCTCCTTCCCCATCTCTACCTCTCAATACCAAGCCTCCATGGCTGCCAACACCAGGAGATCCCCCGCAGTTGGCCGGCCACAAGGAGGAGGAAGAAGAGGGGAGAAGAGGGGAGAAAAGAGAAGAAGAGGGGAAGATCTTCTTTGTGGGGTTTGTCTTCAAGGGTAACGAGATGCTTTCCCCGCTGTTTGATGATGATTAGATGTGAAATTAGATTAGTTGGTTTGGATCGAGTTCGTCCTGTTGTAGTTCAGTTATGTCTAGTAGATTACGTGGCCAATTTCGGGTTCTTAGAGTCCGAATTGGAGGTTTTTATCTCATATATATATTTAGATAATGTTCTTAGATTTTCATGGCCGCCAAGAACACCTAATTCCGACATACGGATCAAAAGTTATGAAAGTTTCATTCCTGCTGTCCAGAATTCTAACGTGTTTGATCTGTCAATTTGTCTTTTAAGATATATTTAAGTTGAAGGAAAATTCAAGGTTTCCACCCAACTAGGTTGTTTTATCTTTTTTCATAACCTTTCCAAAATGGTAAAGAACATCCTAATCGAAGTTGTAGATCAAAAGTTGTGATCTGTTCTTTACTGTTGTTCTGTTCATCTAGGCTGAATTTGTCTTGTTCTTTCACCCACCTGTTAGCATTTTATTTTGGCCGAATTGGGAGATCTGGTCAACTAGGATTTTGTAGTTATGCTCTTTAAGTTTCCATAGGTTCTGGGCTCACCTCGTTCCGAGTCCCAGATCAATAGTTATGAGTTTTTTTGTGCTGCTATCCAGATTCGTTTCTGTGATCGAGTTGTCTGTTTTCATAATAGGTTTAATAGTTAATTCTTGGGTTGTCGGAAATGTGCGGTTGAACGTTGTTGGTAGTGTCTTGTGCCATGTTGTTCTTATTTCGAGTACTTACTTGTGTAGGCGGAGAGGCTTCGGGTTTAGGGGCACCTTCGTTGCCTACTAACGCGTCGCAATGCGAAAGGCAAATACTTTGATATTCTTAAGATTTGTGAATGATGAATGCTTGATGTTCGTATTGTGTTTCTATATGATACATGAGAAGATTCAATGATTATGTTCCTTTTATATGTGTTTTTCCCATTATTAGAGATGACGTCATTCATTATTCATAGTTCATTACATGCATCCTCTGTCATGTTCCATCCACGGGAGTGGATTACAAAGACCCATCAATTCCAGTATGGGCACGTAAGACCCACCATTCCAATGTGAGCATCCATGGGAATGGATTATAAAGACCCATCAATTCCAGTATGAGCACGTAAGACCCACCATTCTAATGTGGGCAGATTCGGACTCCCGTATGAAACGTTCTTCATACGAGCTTTGGATCCTTGATTTTTGTTAAATGCGGGCCTAAGTGAATACCGACGGGTGTATCACTAGCTATACCGGTATAAGCATGTGTGCAGTCCTTTCATTTTATTCAATCCATTCATTCCATTCATTCAGATATTCATTCGGTGTTATGTTCATAATCTTTAAAGATGTTGTCTTGTTCATATTTATTGTATGTCTAATTATTCACTGTACTTGCTGAGTCTCTGACTCATTCTTGCTTTGTTTGTTTATTTTAGGTGAACATTAATGATGGCTCTATTGGGAGGGAGTAGACATGCACTAATCATTCACTTCACCATATTCCAGTTTCAATAATAAAACTTGGTTATGTCTTTCATTCGTTAAGAGATAAACTGTAATAAATAAAGTTAGATGTGGTTGATATCTACCTCTATATTTTGGTTGATTAAGTACGACTTGTGATCATTGATCACCCCTTTGATACTTATTTGGATTCAGACTATATTCTTGCCAATATTCTATTTAATTTTGATCTCTTATTGTCATTAGATGAGATAATGTTTAAATTCTTCTACATTATGGTTGTATATTAGATTATTTAGGTAACATCTTGGCTTCCGAATAGCCAGGGTGTTACAAGAGTATGCTCTTATGAATTTATTCTAAGTATATGCTAATGATTTTTAATATCTAGTTGTTTCACCAATTCTTATTAACCATCTCATTAACCTAGTGCCACCATTGCTATTATAGACATCATCATAAACAGGGCATATGGCTTATTGTCATTCATCTCATTAAGTCATTTGCATAGTTAAAGTATCCCCTAGATAATTTAGTTTAGTAACTACTCTTTTGTCACTGTTGTCATTATGGAATTCATAATTTTGCCTCTGAGAGATTAAGGTCCGATGGTTAGCTGAATTTAATAAACTTCCTAAATACTTGTATTAGATGAGGCATTAGCCTAATGTCATTTGATTACCCTCATATAATTCTCTATGTTCATATATCTTTGCAGAAGAGAATTCTTGGACTGAAGTGCTACTAGTTGCTAGTATTTGATTTGGTATTAGCTCACTACCTCATTCGTTCCTTTATTGGTTCATAGATTTTATTAAGAGTTGTCTAAGTGAAGTGTTCTCTTGATGAGAAAGAAAAATTGAATGAAACAAACTTCATTAACTGGTTTCATAATCTAAGAATTGTTCTCAAACAAGAAAAGAAGGAGTTTGTTCTAGAGAGTCCCTATCCCGAGGAACTAAATGCAGATGCTACTCGTACTGAAAAGAATGCTTATGAAAAATATTGCAATGAAGTAGTAAATGTACATTGTCTTATGCTTGTCAGCATGAACTCTGTGCTTCAGAAGCAAGATGAGACCACAAATGCTTACAATATGATTGTAGGTCTAAAAGGCATGTTTCAGGACCAAGCAAGGGTTGAGAGGTACAATACCTCCAAAGCATTGTTTTCTTGTAGGCTGACAGAAGGTAGCATGTCCAGTCCTTATGTGATCAAAATGATTGGTCACATTGAGAGCTTGAAAAAACTTGATTTTTCCCTTAACTAAGAGTGGGCTACTGATGTGATTTTTCCCTTAGCCCGTCATATTGAATTTTCATATGAATGGCATGGAGAAGTCAATGACCGAATTGCATGGCATGCTTAAAGGTGCCGAGGAGAGCATTAAGAAAAGTTCTAATCATGTGATGATGATTTAAAAGATTACTATCTTCAAAAAGAAGATAAATTTTGTGGAAAGGGAAAAGGCGAAGGAAAGACTCCAGATAAGATCGAGAGTCTCAAGGCTAAGCTTAAGAAACTCAAACTAGGTCCTAAACATGATACATAATGCTACCATTATCATGAGACTGGGTATTGGAAGAGAAATTGTAAGAAGTACCCAGAGATGAAAAAGAATAAAGGAATTAAGACTTCTAGCTCAGATATAAATGTTATAGAAATTAATCTTGCCACTTCTCCTACATGTTCTTGGCTATTTAATACTGGATCGATTGCTCATATTTGTATTTCGATGCAGGGGTTGATAGGGAGTAGAGTTTAGCAAGATGTGAGGTTGATCTTTGCATGGGCAATGGAGCAAGAGTTGCTGCATTAGCTATTGGCACTTTATCATTAGTTTTACCCTCAGAATTAGTTATGAAATTAAATAATTGTTATTATGTTTCTGCCTTAAGCAAAAAACATTATTTCTACTTCATGTTTAGGAGTAGAAGGTTATGAGTTCAGAATAAAGAACATTTGTTGTTCAATTTATTTTGAAGATATGCTTTATGGCCATGCTCCATTGGTGAATAAATTATATGTTTTGAATCTTGAGGATGTGTCTGTCTATAACATTAATGCTAAGAGACTTCGACCCAATGAATTTGAATCCCACTTTTATTTGTCTAGGTCATATAAATGAGAAGCGCATAATGAAGCTCCATAAAGATGGTCTTTTAAACTCATTTGATTTTGAATCATTTGAAATATATGAATCTTGTTTACTTAGCAATATGACAAGCGCCTTTCACAGCCGTAGGTGAGAGGGCAAGTGACTTATTGACCCTTGTACACACGGATGTATGTGGACCAATGAACATTTTGGCTAGAAGTGGTTTTCAGTACTTCATAACTTTTACTGATGATTTTAGTAGGTATGGTTATATCTACTTAATGAGTCATAAGTCTGAATCCTTTGAAAAATTCAAAGAATTTCAGAATGAGGTATAGAATCAACTTAGCAAGACAATTAAATATCTACGATCAGATAGTAGAGGTGAATATTTGAGCCATGAGTTTGGTGATCATCTAAAGAAATATGAAATTGCTCCACAACTTACTCCGTTGGAAATGCCTCACTAGAATGGGGTATCTAAACGACGGAACCAGATATTGTTAGACATGATTTGGTCAATGATAAGGCAATCTGATAATCCATTGTATTTCTGGAGCACGCGTACAAGAAGCCCAAATTCCCCCAATACCAGTACATGCAAAAGTAATAAGCTGTAAAATGAACTTAATGGGGGACTTGGAGGCACACTGCACTACTTCATCATGGGCGTGCGGCAGAACTTGTTAGCCTGCACTCATGCGCCTGTTACCCCGAGATTCACTGCTGGCTTTCTTCTTCTTCTTACTGCTGGCTTTTCTTAATCTTAATGAAATATATCCCCTCGTTGTGTCACGGTGGTCATGGATCGTGTGGGCAATCTGCGGCGTGGTCTGCCCGATCGAGCAGTAGTAAGATAAAGCCCGATCGAGTTTAGCGATCCATTGGACCATTTTGGTACCAAGTACCAACGCATTTGCAAACAAGGCTACCAAAACAACTCATCATAACTATCATCGGACAAAATAAAATAAAACATGACACAAGAGGAAATGTAAATAAAAAAATACAGATACTATCATATAGAGCGGTCGATGGAATACTACAATTGCTACGGTAAAAGACATGACACAAACGGAATACAATAGTTCAGACATAGAACACACGTAGAACACACGTAGGAGCATAGGAGCCACGGAACACACACATAGGGTGTGATTGGTTGGGTGGGTGGTCTTGGGCCTGGTTGCTTTATAGGAACATTTTGGGTCGAGACAGGCTAGAGGAATGCAAGAGATGGTGGTTGGTTGGGTGGTTGGTGGTAGGTAGTATTCATGGAGATATTGTTTGGTTGGGTGGATGACATTGACTACAAGAGATGGTGGAAAGAAAATATTAGCATGGTTTTAATTTTGTCCTATTATATTATAATAGCTCTCATTTTACCTTAATCCACTCTAATACAACCTAATATGTACTAATCACCAATAACATCATTAGCAGAGCCTGCATCCGGAGAAGACACTTTTTGCATCTGTTCAACCAGGTTGCTTTATGCCCAAACATGCGAAACAAAAAAAGATTATGCATCTATGCAGCCTGGTCCAAGGTGATGCACCAAGCCAATCACCCCCATACAGAACACATATAGGAGCCACGGTGACAAGGATGCCTCAGTCATGCAGGAGCCAAATGAGTACAGGCTTACGGCGGATAGGAGGGCGGCCAACGAGGAGGGGTGAGCGAACCGGTGCTGCGGAGGGTGTGAAATCGGGGCCTGGTGGTGTGGGCACCGTCTCATGCTCGGGTGGAGATGAGTGCGTAGGCAGGCTGTAACAGCCCTAAGTTAGGGTTTGTGTTCCAAATGTAAAATTTTGAGGAGAAATAAAAACTTTTGATGCCTCATGAAATCATTTGGAAGTTTTCCAAATTTTCCCTAAACAATTTCCAATTCTAAGATTTAATTCTTGTGAATGGAAATAGTTGTCAACAAATTCTTAGCCTTAAAACTTGTGATCATCCTCTGAAAATATTTTTCCTGTCATCTTGACCATCTCAGCTACCTCCCTGAAAATTTTCACAATTTTTAGATTTTGTTTGCTATTTCAAATGGCCAAGTCAAACCAGTTTGGAAATCTGGTCAAACCCCTGGACAGCAGCTTGTGAATTTTATTGGGAGAAATCTAGTGCATGAAAATTCCTGGAAAAATTGCACAAGGTTTTCCTCTGTCCAAGGAAGCTCCCATAAAAATTTCGGAATTTTTGGAGCTTTGGAACCATCTCTAAAAATTCCCCAAACCAGCTCAGCCTTTTGAATTCAAACTCGAACCATCTGCCTCTGCTCGAACCTAACTCGAGCTCGAGTCCGACCGCACCTAAATGTCTCGGTCGCGCCAACTAGCTGCACCACCCGAGTCCAATCGTTCGCGGACCGTCGATGTGCATCGTGACGGTCCACGTTCGCGCATGCAAACGACCGTCCGAATGCATACCGAGATCTCGCCGCTCATCCAAGATCCAACGATCAGCTCATTCCTGCTCGAACCAAACCATCTATTCGCACCGCACTGCACCTAGTCCGCGCGCCGTCGCCGCCGCCGACAAGTGGGCCCTCCTTGTCAAGATCGCCCTCGCCTTCTCCGCGCCTCGCCGAGTTCGCCGCAAATTCGCATGCGTGCCACGCAGCTGCCGCGCCACGCCGTGGACGCGTGTCCTTCTCCAAGTGTCGCGGACCTTCATTACCTCACCATGCCCACTCATTCCTCGTTTTCCTCGCGCTTTAGCTCTCTCCGCCCATTTCTTAGCTTCTACGAGAAAACCCGAGCACAGCGCCACCACCTCGTTGCCGCTGTGCTCCCGCAACCTCTCACCGTCTTCCTTGTTCCTCGCCGCATCCATTTTGCCCATCCCGAGCTTGTGGCATCCAGTGAATCGTCCGAGCCACTTCGCTGCCTCTCGCCCGGCTGGCGCGACCGCGGCTTGCTAGCTGCTCGTGAGTCTCAAGCCTCGCCGCTTGGTTCCACTTGATCGCAATGCTCCACTGATGCTCACGGTGGGTTCATTTTCGTTTTGATGCATCGTGGAGGGTGTGCGGTCGATTCTTCTCCGAGCACGGTGTTCCGCCGCCGTGGCAATTCCGCCGCCTGACCTTCTTCTTCGGCGTTAGCGTGCTTATTGCCCCGATGTTGAGGCGGCTTAGCACACCTTCCGAGTCTTCTAGAAGTCCGACGCCTTCTCCACGCGAGCCGTGTCTTCTTCTCCGCCCGTTCGCCGCCACCGCCGTGGCATCCTCGAGGTTCCATGTCGCCGTCATCGAGTTCGCGAGCTCTCAGCGGACCTGTAGGTATAACCCTTTTGCCCTGAGACCCTCTGGTTAGCTAGGTTAGCGCGCAGCCGCGCCGCCGCCCCCGTGGTCGCCGGTGAGCCGCCGGCAGCTAGCTCTAACCTCCCTTTAGTTCTTAATCACCGCTTAGTCAGTATCAACGCCTTGTGGGCCTCTTGAGCTAATCGCGTTTAGAATCTTAATTCAGCCGTTAGTTATACTCGAAGCCGCCATGCGGGCCTGTGTTGTCGCTATGATTGTGTAACTTCGCACGCGTTTCCTTTGTTAGGAAGCGAATTGCGTGCATGTATGTTAGGATTACGTTTTTTAAGTCAAGACGATTTTAGAATACGCCGACGCCACCATCGGCGGGTGGTTGCCCTGTCAAGACTTCGCTGGGCCATTGTCAATGATCGTGGCTAGCTGCACGTTGGTAGAAAAGGGAATAAATGCTTTAGTATTTCTGAAATGTATTTTCTGTTGCACTATTAATTCAATTAAACTTAGAAAATTCATAACTAATTCAATTTTTCTCCAAATCGCATGAAACCAGTTATGTTATTTTTCATTTTAAATGTATTATTTACTAAAATTGGTTTCACCCTTGTCTCTGTTAGCAAAAATCTGGTTATTGATTAAATGGTGTATTATGTATTTTCCAAATTAGAAAATTCATATCTATCTCAATATTTGTCCAAATCCAGTAAATCCAATTTTGTAAATTTTCGTTTTTAGTGTACTAATTATCAGGATAGGTTTTAGATATTTTTCTGTTCATAAATTTTGTTAAAGAATTAAATGATGCTTTATGTGTATTGTTAGCTTAGAAAATTCCTAGAAAATTCATAACAAATTAAAATGAGTTGTTCTCTGTTTCTAAAATGTGTGTTAAACCATGCTCTAGCTGCTGTATGAATGTTGTGCTCATTAGATGGTTTTGGAATGTTTGAGTTTTGTCGGTATTATTTGTTCTTATTCGTTGCTTTTGCTCGATCGATAGATTGCGACGGTTCTAGTTTTATCGAGAGTGATCCTCTGTAACAGGTTGAGCATATTGAGCAGCAACAGCCAGGCAAGCAGTTTGATCATGTTAATCCCAGTATTTTAAAGTCTAATATTTTGTTTCAACTGTATGTATGCATCGCTTAATTTGTGTTAAATTGGTTAGTTAATCCTTTAGATGCATAATGTGTAGGTAAATGATTATCCTCTACTACCTGAGCCTAGGTTATTTGCTGTGATTAGAGATCGTTGGATGATCTCTTGTCACTTAGTAGATACGATTTCAACTACTTAGACATGCTTAGTATCGGTAGAAATGAGCAGTTATCGACTTAGTCGGTAACCTTGATCACACAAAATTTACTATAACTTTATGTTTCAGTTTTTTTTTCTATGTTTAATTGTGAAAACTAAAACTAAAAATAAAATAATTTAGACTTGGGCACAACGGTATGTTGGTGTGATCTGTTGGGTGTGACTGGAATGGTGCCCGAGTCAACAAGGACCGAACATCTTGTTACACTGAACCAAGCATTTTAGCGTGCTAACCACACTAGAGTATATGGGACCTCTCTTGACCTAGTACTTTGGCGTGTATTGGCTCCGGGTCGCAGGAGGTCGCAGGAGGGATGGTGTTGGGAGCATGGTAGTTGTCCGAAAAGCTTTACCCCGCAAAGGTAGTTGTCTTTTCGGCTTTACCATGTAAGCGTATGGATTTCTATCCATACGAGCGGCTCGTAGTTAATACACAATATTGGAAAAAGTCTCGAGGACTTAGTCAGTGTCGCATACCTTGGAAGTGTGCTTTGGCTTAAAGCGATGTCTCAAGTGTGGGTACAGTGGTACACCCTCGCAGGTTAAAACTATTCGAATAGCCTCGCCCTAGGTTATGGACACGCTGGCAAGGTCTTTCAAGAGTTAGACTACAACATTTTAAATTAAAATTTGTTGGGTGGTACGAATCTGGGATTCGTGCTATTGTTGGGGTGACTATTGGGATAGTCACTTCTAGGTTGTTTATCTTTACTCTTTGTTATTATTACCTTTACGCTTATTTCAACAAGAAAATGAATTGCAAACTTGCCTTTAAACTGTATTACATTATTGCAAATAAATTTGGCTTTGTGCAAATGAAACATATGGCCTCCACCAAATAAGCTCGCATGTAGCATATGAACAGTTCTCTAGTTCACACGCCAGCCTTGCAGTACAAAAATAATTTTTGTACTCACCGCTTTGCTTAATGTTTTTATTGCAGAGGAAGAAGGTGAGCCCCAAGGGCCTCACTTCGTGAGTTATGCCGCTTTGTACGACGGATGCCTTGTGGGTTGAAGGCACGCCGATTGGCTTTGTTTATAGCCATCTTATGACACTTTTGCTTCCGCTGTCGTTCTTCTGTTTTTTGTGTATCCTTGGCCGGTCGGCCCTGGTTTGTAATAATCTACTGCTGTTTACCTTCTGTTTAGTAGTGTAATGTTTGGACTCTATGTTTGGAATGGAGTTGATGCATAATTTTGTGGCGAGGTGTGTATATCGCATTCAGGAAGTATACATATCTCTTGAGGCTCTGCTTATTTGATTTGTGATGCTAGGGCGGGTGGTTGGTTAAGCCAAGCCAAATAAATTGGTCCGTCCGCACGATCAAGATGAGGAGGCGACGGAGATGGGTTGCCGGTGGGTGATGGAGGCGCGCTGGTTGCACAAACAAACCAAGCATGTGTGTGTTATAGCATTGTATAGAGAGTTTCGAGATGGAGAGATAAGAAAGAGCAAACAGATACGGTGACGCCCCACGCGGTCACACCTTCGATGACGACACCGGCTTAAGGATTGTTATCCGATAAAGCTACGTTTTCTCGAGTAATGATCCTAATTAGAGTGTTACAGTAGAGAAATAGTTAGAACTACCTTCAATTCGCACATGTTAGCCTTAAGGCTGGGATTTTTAGCATGAATGAAGTGGTATGAAGTCCTCCAAGTA
This sequence comes from Ampelocalamus luodianensis, assembly GCA_036346255.1. NCBI lineage: Eukaryota > Viridiplantae > Streptophyta > Magnoliopsida > Poales > Poaceae > Ampelocalamus > Ampelocalamus luodianensis. Next base: position 43,183,769 of record CM070638.1, on the reverse strand, counting down.
ATAGCTCCACCATAGTTTGTCATTTAGCATTACTTTAACGTATCCGGTTCATCGATTCTAAATAAGGGAGATTAGTAGCAAGGGTGAGTACGATTGTACTCAGCAAACACTTAATAAACAAAATTGATGCTATGAATAATTAACCCATCCATCTTTAGACCCTACCTAGAATCACAATAGTTTGAAAATACAAATTTATGTGAGAAAGAAACAAGTTCAATTTAAAAATCCAATAGTCACTTGTATCGTGGGTTCGAGCCCCTGACAAGACTCCCGTAGACTCCAATCCAGGAGACAAGTGTGATCATGTTTTAACCCTGTAGAAGTTGTATCGCTTTACCCACGGTAACCCATGACCGTAATTGCCGTCAGACTTCCGCGTTTCTTTTAACACGGTGCTGGGTCAAAGTCCAAAGCTTTTCCCGACGTCCGTACCTAATACCTCCACCCAGCTGGGTTTCCCCAAACTGTTGTAGTCGGGTAGCACCTGCTACTCCACAACACAATATAGCGCTACTGGGCCGATATGCCGCACCCAACTCCCTAGGCCAAAATACTTCCGCGCTAAAACAAGAAAGAAAATACAATAATATGTTCCCATGTGAAGGTATTGTTACTAGACAGGAATACTAAGCCTAGACCATCTTAACGAGTCCATGGTCGATACTATCATTATGACTCACTGACGCGAATGAACGTGGGTTAGCCATTAAATACTATCCATATGTAGAGGCCCTGCACTTGCCAATAGACCTAACCAAGGCACCCTCTACCCATCTACTGATCGTCTATGGCTGGCTACTCCATCAACCGACCATTAAATACTAAACACACGCATTGAAGTTAATATCCACACGACCATTTATTTTAATTAGAAAACAATTTTTATGCGGGTAGATAATATTGTTGCAGTATAAAATAATTTGCATGGAAATACATATACCGAAATGATCAAAGACTTTGTAAAGCATGAAAAACGTACGAAACCAGGTGGTCAATCCTTCGGTTAATTCTACGCGTAAAATTCATACCTATTGACATATATGCATTCAAGAATTAAACTACAGGATTCCCATATTAAACTGGGTCTAAATTGGTCAAAAATGCAATTGCTGAATTGTTCCTAATTTTTATGTGGTTCTTGATCTTCTGAATTGTTTTCCTTAACTTCCTTTCTTTCTCTTTTTTTATTTGGTTCGGCCCCACCTGCCAGCCTCAACTACCACTCCTCTCTTCTCGTCTCCATCTTCCTGTCTCTCCCAGTCACTGGAGACACACTCTTTTCCCAAATTCCTCTCCCTCAAGCTCCATCTCTTCCTCACCTCTCAACTCCCTAACTCACTTCCCAAATTCACCATCCCCAGCTCTCCCTCACGCACTCTGTCCTCTCTTCTCATCTCTCACAAATCCCCACTAATCTGCCTCAGTCTTTACTTGAAGCTCTCTCTCTCTCTCTCTCTCTCTCTCTCTCTCTCTCTCTCTCTCTCTCTGCGCCAGTGTTCGCGGACTGCCACCACCCATGGGCGCCAGGTGAGCTCATCCCCTCCCTCTCTTCCTACAACTCCTCTCCCCAATTCTAACCCCCAAATTTTAATGTTACTGTTGATGCTCTTTGATTATTGCTCAATTGGGAATGATTTGCGAAATGTTGCTTCACTAAGTCCTCTAATGGATGACAAATGTGTATGTGTTGTGTGCCTGTATACTTGTACTTCTGTACTGGCGTGTATGTGTTTGCACTGGCCAAAATGGAAAGGAACCGAGGGTCGCCTTTTTGCTTGACGTCGATCGTGCTCACATGCTCGCGTTCTGGTGTCCCTAGCCTTCGACCTGCCTCCCTGCCTCCTCTGTTCTTCCCCTCTTCTCTGCCTCACTTCCCCTCCTCTGCTTCACTTCCTCCTTGCCTCTTGACCAATGGAATTGGTTGGTTGGTTGGTTGGATCATGGGATTGTGCACTGAGCTTCTAGGTTGATGAAATGTTACTGTGCTTGAGAAGGGGACGATGGGGACAGTGTATCTGTGACTGCGTGCTGTATCCTCCTCTCTTACTTGATAGCTAAGACTAAAAACCATGTGGTTTGCTAACTAATTACCCTTCTTGTGGTTTTGATGTGAATGGTTGGGCAATTGCGGTTTTGTGTTATTTTGATTATAGTTTCGCTGGACAACGAAACCCAACTAATGTGAGAGAAGTGTTGACCGGTCCCGGGCAATTTGGTGTCTCGATGAGCTAAAGAACAGATACTATGGTATACGGGTCTCACGGTAATACCATAATTAAATTATATTTGTTGTTGTTGGATTTTCTATTATCTCTCTCCTTTTTTATTTTCTTTTATTCAGGTTGAGACTGTACAATTTATTATGAAAACTTTGTTGGTACTATTGTAATTCAAATAATAGTACATAATTTGTAATATATACGGGTGATGTTGTTGTGTTATATATTTGCATTCTGGACTTATTTGTTGATTTGTATAATTTGGACACTTGTAAATATGGTAAGATTTTCTTTGATGACTATAAATTCTACGACAATATATTCCAATTCCAATTATTGTTGTAATTAATCGATTAATTACTAATGATTTGCCGTGTAATCATTATTTTAGAACTTCGGTTAAAAATTTAGATTGTTTCAGATGCAGGCCTAAGCCGGGCGGCGTGGGTGGTGGGCTCGCATGACAGCGCCACTGTGGCCCTCGGCTGCTCCCCAACGGGCAACGGTGGTCACGGGCTCACGGCCGTGGTGGCGGCAGGGAGGCCGACGAGGAGGTGGTGGGAGCGCATGGAGCACGCCGTAAAGCATCGCTACTATGGTTGTCGTCGATGCCGCTGTCGACTATCGAGGTCGTCGCCGAGGCCACTGCTGGGGTCGCGGCGCCCGCTTGTGGCCGTCGTCGACCCTCCGTAGCTTCGTTCCATTGTTTTGTTTCCAATTTGGTTACTTGGATGACTTGTATTCCTCGATTTGGATCTGGAAGGGAATGGAACAGATGAGAATATTCCAAGAATATTTTGAGTAGGTACGGACGTATGGTTTCTTTAGAGCTTCACGTAGAAGTAAACGTATTTGATAGAATTATCACTTTCTTTGACAAAGGATATTTTCGTAATTATTATTTTATTCTCCACCCCAATCCCTTCACGTGCCAAACAAAGGATTCGGATTAAAAGCCCATACCGAATCCAAAACCCCACCTCATAACCCATCCAAACACAACATTCGTCCAAACGCCGCCCCGCAGTCTTGAAGGCGGTTAGGTGATTCCGTAACGGCAAAATCTTTCGTGGGCTGGTTCGGTTTGGGCGGGTTAGGAGAGAGTGAAGTCACCTGGTTTATTCTACCACAAAGACGACGGGTGGATGCAATAGAAGACATAATAACCTAGAACACACTCCCTCTTGTTAAAAGCTATTCTACACCCATGAAAATAAAACCACAGGAGTATAGAAACAAGATACAAGATTTACAGGGCTACTCTGCGACGACACCTATACATTGGGGAGGCAGAAGAGATGCAAAGAATTAGTTGGCTGGCCAGCCAGCCATCATACGGCCCTAAAACAACCTCTAATAATTACACAAGCTACGGGAACCAGCCGGTGGGCAGAGACGGTAACAGCGCTCTAGCGCTGCAGCAACGAGACACGCCAGTGTGGTGGCATCTTCATCTCCGCCGATGTTGGGCCATCTTTGCATGAGCCTGCGCTATCCTATCGGCATACATTGGGAGGCACCTGATCTCGTTGATCTCTTCTAGAAGCTTGTCTTCGGTGATATTATCTGTGATGCTCCTCATTACCTACAGATAACACAGAAATTGTCAGAATAGTGCAGCAATTCTGTCTTCTCATTACAAAGCTAAGCATGTCTTGCAATATCGAAAAATTCTGTAGAGCTGAAGATTTGGATTTCATGAAAAAAACAGTTTATTCAGGGAAAGCAAGCCAAAGATGTCCTCCTGACAGCCGCTTTAATCAAATTGCCTAATTGAATATATTAGAAAGCAATAATCCTAACAAGATGATAAAGACAAAGTTGGAAGCATGCTCTATTACCACTGCAAAGAGCACAGATATAAATCGGTCAAAATACGGCTTTGAAAGCTTTGAAATGCAGCCATCAATTTTGCAGTAATAGCAAAACCATTTCAAATGATTAAATATACATTTTTTGTATTAAAAGGATCATGGTCATATTTGCATGCAACCATATATGCACAAGTAAATTTGCAAAGACTATAACAAAGAAAAGGGTATAGGAGAATCAGCCTTGCGGTATGTGTTGATATCATTTGGAGTCGATTTATCGGATCTAACACGCATGCAGACCCAACAATCCTCTTCCTTATTCCAAGAGCACTCAACGATCCTCCCTGCGATCGAGGATGGATCTTCTTTATCTGCATAAGTTTCAGAACATTAGTATAAATATGCAACAAGTAAAACTTCAACAGAAAAGCTCTATTGAGAAACCAGGTGTATAATTAATTAATTAAGTATTATTTTGAAACAGCAGGCCGAGCACATAAGCAGGGAAAGCTACTCAAATTCCAGCATTACAAAAAAAAGAATAGAAAATAAAATTCACGAGTTTGCCAGAAATTTTATGTCTAGAGCTTGAATACAGAGGGTGATGCAACCGCCGTGCAAACAGAGCAGACAAGCGAATATGCAACCCTCGGAGAATTCACTATGGTCGAGATTGGCTTGAGTTACTGAGAAGTCTGCAGGTCATTCAGCTAAGAATGTAGCGTCACCAACTAGACATAGGCACATAGCTCAAGGATAATATCCATAACAATTTTAAATTTGCAGAAACGAGTATAACACAGATTGCAGGCTCCATCCGAAAAAGGATCCAAAGCTTACATTACCATACTTTGAATTACAAAAAAAAAGAGTAAAATGCACAATGTCATAAGAACACAAATTTATGTGAATGATGAGAAATATGATGTGCAGTGTGCACAAGATGAAATGAACATGAAAATTGCAGGACATGCTTACTTGGAAATACTATCCGAGAACCGTCCAAAAGTTTCTTTTTGCCTCTCTCGTAAAGGAAAACCAGCTGACGATTGTCATTCCCAACCTGCAACAATTAGATATGACGAAATAAGCCCCACCATCAAAAAAAAATATCATCACCGTGACTAAACCATTTAAAGTAACAATGTGGCGGAAAAAGAGGTAATGCACACCTCAAACAAAAAGTCAACTGAATTCATTTCAGGGTATTTCCACTTAAGAAGACCTTCATGGGTACGAGTTACATATGGATCATCCCAGCCCTAAAGAATAACAAAGGAAGTGAGAAGACAAAACAAATTGTACTTCAATTGTCTGAAATAAATTGTTCCCAACCACAAAAGAATGGCTGATGACAGGAGAAACTGCATAAATTATTCGTAAACAGCCAACAGGATTTCAAGGCACAGGTAGGGGGTTAAGAAAGTCATGACACAGATTCATATATGTAATACTGTATCAAGAAATTTGGCCCTCAATTCTACACCTCTTCAACAAACTTCCAGCCATATAAAAATAACATATGCATTCGCCTACACCTCAGAAATAAAGACACCCATGCTATGACTAAGCACAAAACATGAAATAGCTCCACAACAATGATCCTTGGTGTGAACTGCAAGATAAATGGAGAAACAAATACCAAGACAAATTGCAGCCTACACCCCAACTGCTAAAAGTAAGTTTACAGTGCTGTCACAAAGACTTTAATCTGTATATTGAATTATTGATCACCAGTTCACCACCCTTTTCATGCTTCCGAGCAACTCAACAATCAGATTACTTCTGCTCTCAGTGATTAATATAGTGAGAAGCAAATTGAAGTAAAGAGGCCAACGGACAAGTTTGCAACATACTGGTAGAAGTTTAAATTGTTCTCAAAAAGGCCTTATGGCCTATATGTATATAACCAGCATGCACTTTATGCTTCAAACTCAAAAAGTATGTAATCTCAATAAGGCGATCATGGCCATAACCCAAATAATGTTAAGTTGGAATGCAGCCAACAAGATGAAATGTCAACCTGCTAAGCTATACATAAGCAGTGTGTTTACCTATCGGAGCACTGCATATTTGTAAAGGATTAGCAGAACCCAAAAAAAAAAGACCATGATCAAATTGATTGACAAGTCAAATGGATCTATCCCAAGCCAAAGCAATAGGCCACAAGTCCACATACTTCAGCAAGTCCCAGTAGCTTGCAATATCAGTGAGACTGAAATGTCAATATTCTTGTCTTTCACCAGTAGTAATTCAAATTTATGTTACAATTGCTAGTTTTCACAAGAGGATGTATCCAAATAAAATATTATAGTATAGTTCAACATAGCTCGTTTTCTTGTTTAAGCACGTATGCATTGCATCAACTTGTACGGAAAATCCTAATACTCATTTCCAACTTTCCTGTACAACCATCGTTAGAAGACAAACCTACCTGAAATATGAGGCCATCGGCATCATGTGAAAGTGATAGAATAAACTCCTTAAGTAACTTTTTTACTGTGGAGAGCAGCCAAAAATCCTTTCTCCTGACCTGGTAAAGTGTCCAAGAATAAGAAAATGTACTTCGCAAAAACATCAAAATGGAACAAGAAAATTCAGTTGTTTTGGTTCCAGGTACCGAAAATAGTTCCATATCGTATTTGTACACTGGATTGCTCTTAGCACCACTCTCAAACTGCTTTTTCTCATAATAACGTGGCCGAATTATTTCATCTTCAAGTAGTCTCCACCTTTCAGAAAAGGGCAACTGCATACAAAAATATTTCCCAAATTAAAAACAATACTAAGGCCACAAACTTCTTTGCATCAAAAACGCCTAAGAAATGGCAATCACAGCAGAGATCAAAGCAAAGCGTCAATGGATAGAGAGACTGGCTTCCAGGTAATTCTATAAAGGATGCTCATTCGGTTTTTTTTTTCTCTTTTTACTACTATATGCCTTGAATAAAGGGACACTAAAAGATTGGTAGATACCTTGGTTTTGGACACTGAATCAAGTGCCATCAGATCATATGCCAAGTACCTCCTCTTCAATCCTGAATCTGGTACTGTGTCTATAATCATTTCTCCATCAATCAAGGTCATCTCATGTGGACCCTTCAGTTGGCAAAGAAATAAGGTTTACTTTTGCGGGGGGAAAGCACTATGATTTTCTCCAGCACAAGAATGAGAATCTTACTTCATTAAGGTTCCTATGGGGAAAGCGCATCTGAACTCTTCTAAAGGAAAAATTCCGATCAATCAAGAAACAACCATCCCTCATTATAAGCATCATATATCTGGTTCCATCAGCTTTCCATGTAGCATAATAGTATCGCTGTCTAAGTAGTTGCAGATTGTCACTGCGTGCAGCAAAAGAAAAAACATTAGGTCATTAGGTCAAAAAGGAAACATAGGGCCAGTATGGACTAATCTAATACCGATTAGGGCCCATTTGGAACACAGGAATTTTACAGGGCCTTACTTTTTTTCCTCCCTTGAAAGAACTATTGTTTTCTTCAAAATAGCAGGCACAACCACTCGGCACTCATTGATTTTAGTTTTATGACTTAACCGAGAACTATCACTTTTTAAAAATAATAATAATAAATTTGAGACAGATTTTATGAGCAGATCTAAGGAAATTGATGATATATAAAAAAGAAAGTGCCCCAAGCCTTCAAAAAATAAGGAAATGCAGACATGTGAGATTCCAAAAAGGGTATGGTGCAAAATTACAACTCATCAAATGCACACATTTACCTACCCTAGGTTGTTTTTTACTAAAGAGGTGCAGATAAGGCCTTACAAAAATTTCTATTTCTGGTAAGCCCAGTACATAAGATGAATATCATTATATAATACACAGGGAATATCAGGAATCAGGATGCACAAAAAAATATTAAGAGAAATTTGAGTGACTACAGAATGTTGGTGGGGATAATTTATTTAATATTCTAAACAATACATGGCGTCAGGTTTACAGTTAGTTACCTGTTAAGAGAGACTGGATGTGATCCTGGAAATTGCGCATGCCCTCTTAACTACAACCAAAGAAAGGACATTATATCACCCTATGTAAGAAGCATAACTTGTTTGGGAGCTACACATGCATAAACTTGCAGAAACAATAGAAGTTACAAAACATGTAGCCTTGAGAGGAACTTACCAACTAAAAGTCATGCGCAAAATAATAGCTACAAAACAGGTTAAAGAAACGGAAAACATGATTCATCTGCCCATTATAGCATGTTCCACCCACGTCATACTGCAAAGCAAATACTTTGAACATCCCAGCATTATCAAAATGTCATAGCTACATATAGGGGGCTTCTCTATGTCAAGATTCCAGTTGGATGATATAAAAGCATGTTTTCTCTATCCTGCCTTACAGCTTAGATTGGTAAAAAAGTTAACATGTACGTGCTGACCATGTCAACAGTCACATACTTGCATTAGATTTTGCCTACAAAAGTACAAATTCATAAGGCTCGCATTACCTGACATGCAAACACAGTAACACAACATGGATGTGCTCCAGTAAATTTAAGTTATGCATACGAAATTGAAAAAGTAAGGCCTACTGTGAACAATAGCAAGCAAAGATGGAATTGGTAGTATACAAACTTTATTCTACAAATGGTAGCACTAGTGTTCAATGAATATTCTCATAGTTCTACAAATGGTAACACTGGTATTTCATGTTATTCTCATACCCTCACACTAATCTACAAAAAAGCGTAGGTTGGGTAGGACTAAAATAATTTACTTACAGGGGGCATTTCAAGCAACCGATAACATACGATGCGAAGAGCATCTTGCTGATCATATGGTACGGCATCTCCTAACACATCATCATTAGTGATGACTTTATCCTCTACCTCAGTCTGCAAGAAACAAAGCGATGTCTCAAGAGAGAGAATCACAGAGAACACCAGAACTATTCTCAACAATGCAAACAATGTTTAATCATGAACAAATAACATTAAGCCAAGATATGGTAAACTACATCTGTAATGTTATAAAATTCAATTCAAATAGTGAAGTGGGTAGCGAGAATAATTGAAAATTCCATACCAATGGTAATTTGTGTCTACAATGAAAAAAAAAGTGAGTTATAAGGAAGCAACCACTTGATTCAACACCAAATTACTTGGAAATTTTTTGTTTCTAAAAAGGAAAAATACATACATGTGCTGGTGCAAGATCACCATTGTCATCGTCGTCATCCTGCTTAGCTTCACCATTTAAATCAAGATCAGAAGGCCTCTTCCATTCTGGTGTTGAAGGGCATGTTATCACATTCTCTCGAACCTCATGATAAAATGAATACAACGCTTCAATGTAGTCCCTCTTATATATACCAGGTGGTCGCCTTTGAGCAAATATATTTATTGCCTAGCAAAAAAAATGACATCAAGAAGAACAGTAGAATTAAATTGAAAAAATCAGCAAAAAACATTCAGAATCTAGTTGCCCTACCTCAGCAACGCAAGAGACGTGTGTGCGCATAAGGTAATGAATAATCATGAAGCCTGTACGATTGTGACCATGGGTACAGTGAACTAGAATATATTTAGGATTCTTTGACTGCTTTTGTCGGTCAAGAAACATCATCGCCTGAAACAGAAAAGTTGTTGCATAAATAGCTTATGGGGGGCTCCTTCTGCAAATATGGACGTAAATGGCCTCTGTATCACTATATTCCACAGTAAGAAATACTAATCACAAACATTGACTGCAGTTGAGGAATATCTCATTAAGAAAACAAGTCACAGAAGCCAACAAAAAAGATCTCTACATTTCCCGACAGATATATTATCTCTACATTTCCCGACAAATATATTATCAAATTGTGCCCCAGCATGTTGTTCTAGGAAAACAGAAATGAGCATGCAACCACTATGCACCATTCCCATGAACTTATAGTCCAAAGAAATTGGTATACAGGATATAAGAACATGAAAAATGGAAAAGGGCAAAGATCATTGAAGTTACAAACATAATGGACATAAAGTATAGCACATGGAAAAATAGTTAATTAGTTATATGTCCACACAACGCACAACTTGATAATTATCACCCAAGTCAAAAACAGTAGCCCGTCATTAAAAGATAAGGTGCCATGGAGAACCGCTGCAGCATAAAACACGGTGCGGAAGAAACAAAGTGCAAAAATTTTGGGATGAAAACGAAATCAAATAATATTAAGAATTAAGCATCAGAAACCTGCATGGGCAAATAAATACGCCACACATAGTCAAATATAGTGCAGATGCATATATCTGAATCCAAATATTGCCATTACCTCATAGACAAATATGTTTACAGATTCATTATCAGGTACAGCATCTCTTCCCTTGCAAGGAATCTAAAATGGAAATGTGTCAGTAAAGAAATGCTCTTCAAAATTCAAGGATGCATTTAAGCTAAGCTCTCTCACCTTGACATGCTTAGTACCTTGCCTAGTCCATTCTGCTGGTGAGTAATACCGAGTAGTATTTGTCAAATCAATCACCAAACCTATCTGAAAAAAAAAAAAGAAACTACAAATTAAGATTGAAATAGAATTATCTGTTCATAATAAGTGACTAACTAGGAATACAATTATACAAGAGAAAGGGGTTCCAATAATACCAATCCCTTGGTACAATCACAAACAAGAGAAAGTGAAGCAAATACACACACAAATGAGTACAACACGCATGAGTATAGTAAAGCTACAGATAGCATCACCAAGCAATACTTACTTCGCGACCAGCTTTTCTTTGTTTATTAACTACTTGTTTGGACGAATATCTTTTCCCAGGAGGCACCGAGTCATTAAAAGTTTCATCAAGAGGAACTTTGGAAGGTATGATTTTGTCTATTGGCTCACCAAATGCAGGGCAATCCAACCAACCTGAAATCACACCAAGAAAATACACATATTAAAAATCTACTCAGGGAAAAGCAATGGCATAACTAGAAATTACCAAATGAAAAGAGAGAAGAAAGATGGAAAAAATAATTGTATCAACAATAAAAAAATCATTAGAAAATTTTCCAATATTTCATAGTTCATACCCTGTGGTGCCTCTTTAATCCGACCTCTACCAGATTTGCTTTGAGGTACATAATCATTTCTAATATGCTGAGAATGTAGTCTTGAGCCTTCATCCTGTTGCTCTCTCTTTAATTTTCTGCGCCTCTCTTCACGCTCCTAGTAACAACAGCAAGATTTGCATAAAAAGGTATAGCTAACAAGATCAAATAAAAACCATTTTGCATGCTTGATATTAAGCAAAACTCAAATAGGGTGGTTACTATTGTTCAAAACCTCAAACTAATTTGTTTAATAACAAGAGGTTAGCATAAATTTAAAGAGAAAAAAATAGAATGCACAGCATCTATGCAAAAGAAAGGTGATCAAAGCAAATTTACTGTAGAACATGGAAGACAGGTTGAACTTCGAAGAAGACCATTGAAATTAAAAAAAGAAATTTAACGTGTATCACGTTATGCCTGTAATAAAGACTATTAGGATTTGTACCTACATAGTCTCAATGTACACATGCATACCAATGTTAACCATCTCTTTGTGGATGTCCTTTCCTTCAGCTAACAATATTAACCTAGCACTCATACCGAATAACATAGTGCACGGTTTATCTTTCAATTATAACTAACCAGACATCATTAGCTGGCTCCATGTACAGATATGTAGCAAGCAGCATTCTACAGTGAATGAAAAACTATATCAGGAATGGTATGAAGTACCCTTCGCATTGTTGCAACAGCAGACTCAACATGTTCTTCCTGTGCATAATCGACCTCGACAGGTTCTTCATAAGGCTGTTCATCTTCTTCAGGCAATGGTGATGCGTTCAAATCCATGGAGAAGATCATTCAACATCCACTACTTCATATATCCTCAATCGCCTTTTGAGATTTGCACCTAACAACAAGTACATACACTCAGACAAGTTGTCTACGGACAAACAAGCATCGTGGAAATTTTAAATTTCCCAAGCCATTAAAAGTAAAAAAGCATTCAAACAATTAGTACAAAGACAGCGCAACATTGAAGAAGGCAGATATCGACAGCATAGCAGATCAAAAAAGAAAAAGAAAGGAAATCAAACAAATAATCAGATAAATTTAGACTACACAGCTGAAGGACAAACAAAAGGAGACACAGTTTAGGAGAGCTTCGTTCGCAAGCATTTCATGCACTGGATCCTTTCTTATTAAAACGGCAAATAAAAAGTGCACATCGCATAGCTATTAGCCTATTACCCACAATGCTGGGCAGCTCACAGTAGTCTACGTTGCCCAGATACTTCCGGAAACTCGTGTACTGGTATCGGATACTGCCCCGGTACACCCGAATACGTATTGGGGACGTATCGGCCAATTTTCCTTTTAAAAAATAAAGGAAATGATTCCGATACTTCGTGGATACCTTCCTGATACCTTTGAACCCTAACTCAACTAAAAAAGCACACACCCCTCTCTGCTCCACCCCTACGCCTGCCCCTCTCTACTCTCTGCTCCGCCCTGCGCCCGGCCCCCTCTCTGCTCCGCCCCTACGCCTGACCACGTCTCTACCCCGCCCCTCTTAGCTCCACCCCACACTTGGCCCCCTCCCCTCCGCCCCCGCCCCTCTCTACTCCGCCCCTACGCCCATCCCTCGACGCCCGGCAACATGGAGTATATTGGATTTGGATTCAACCTTCATCAATATTAAGGTATTCCCATATCTCACATGCCATCGATAATTTGAATATTTCTAGAACTTTATTATATATAGATGTATCCAAGGATCAAAATCTCGAACCGGAGGGAAAACTGCCATGCGGCCGGTAACCAAAGAAACCGGTCAAAATTTGAAAACTGAAATTTGAACCAGCGAAGTTTTAAAACCGGTTACCGTCCAAAACCGGAAAAAATGTATAAAAAATGTTGGGACTTGGGAGTACAATAATTCAAGCATACTTAGCTCATACAATAGGTAATCTAGCACAAAAAAAAAGGCCTAAACCAACCTAGGAAATGCATTATGCAGTCATAAATTTAAATTTAAATTTGAAAAAATCTGGCGGTTTTTTTTCTCCCGGTTCCCACCGGTTTTTCCAATTACCGGCCGGTAACCGCCGGGTTTTTTTTCCCATGGATGTATCCCTGTATCGGTGTTTTTGGGGAAATGGTGTATCGTCGTATTGCGTATTTGTATCGGAGTACCCAGGCAACCTAGTAGTACAATACACTTTACCCTAGTATCTCACTCCCATGTAACTCAATGTTAAGAGAACCAAAAAATGAGAAGTCTGCTGTGAATAATAACCTTCATCTTTTTTCCTTTATTTTCTTTGAATTCATAATCCATTGTATATTTCCTAATACTGAGTTTGAAACTGATTTTTTTAATGGTGGTAGACTACTTGAGGACTAGCTTCATAACTTCGAGAATTTTTTTTAATATGAATTTGATGGTAAATGTAACATGGTTTGCATGTTAGCACATATTTGGTTGGTTGCGTTAGATATGCCACCACTAAATAAATATAAGTCTAACTCCTCCATACAAGGTAAGTTCTACAGCAGACTGTAACATCAGACTGAGAAATGAAGGGGCATTGTCCACTCATTATCTTGTGACAAAAAGGTAGAAGAGAAAAGGATCAAGCATAACATTTTCAGGAGTGGACTCATCATTAGAAATAACAATAAATTAACCATTTGTCTGGTAAAAAAGCTAAATGTCGGGTAACCATTGCATCACACATTTATTGAGCACAATGCAGTCTCACTCGCTCATCTCGACTATAAGATGTCAACTGAAGAGAAGTTTGAATATTTAAGTGCATGACACTGATGCCACATTTTTTAATACAGAAAACCACAAACAGCAAGAAAAACAACAAAGTGATCTCAAATGTTCCTCCAGGGGGCAATGAATTTTTCAAATACAATAGCAGTATACAGATGACTCATAATTCATGCAGGAACAAGCGATATACTTTGGAAGACAAGTCTGTGGTTTCTTGCAGAAGTGTCGCTGAAAGGGGGCTAGGTTCAAAAATCAACACAATCGATCGCAGGAACAAAGCAAGTAAGCAAATCAACAAATTGTTCGTACACTATCTAGCACAAGCCAAAACAACCCTCCCGCATATCTCTAAGGCGCAAATAATAACCCAAAACACAAACAAGCAAAAGGATTGCCACACTCGAGGGTTTCCAACACCATTTATTCTTCCAGGCAATCTAGTGATTCAAATTTGTCAAGCCAACTAGGGTTCACGGCTACGGGTCGCAGCCACGCATGGAGAAACACAAGAACAAACCCGAGACCGGCGCGGCGCGGCGCCCGTAAGCCGCGAGGCCACCGGCCCGAAACCCACCTAGGGTTTGCGAGCCCGTGCCCCGCACGCGGGACCGCCCCGCGTCGCGACCAAACCGTCGAGGCTCACCACGCCAAGCCGAGCGAACGCTAGCCCAGGACGAGAGAGAATTAGGTAGGCGTACCTCGCAGCGGCGACGGCGGAGGCGGCGGTGGAGGCGGCGAGGCGCTCGCCCCGGCGGAGCAAATAAGGGGCCCGCCCGCACCGGCGAGCACGGGCGGCGGAGGAGGACGGGGGACGGGAGGAGGGGGTTTGGCGCGGGAGGGATCTGCAGGTTAGGGTTTGGGAGCCGCCATGCGACAGGGCTAGGAGAGGCCGAACCGATTCGAATCGAATCGAGTCGAGTCGAGGGGAAGGAAGGGAGGAAGCGGAAGTGAGTCGAGTCGCGGCCCAGGTGGTCACTGGGCACGGGGCTTGTTTTATCTGCCCCTCCCGCGTGCGCCCGGTGCACCACACGCCACGTGGGCCCGCGCCCAGAGCCGTCGCGGCGAGCGCCTTTCCGCTCGGCTGGTGCTGAAGCTCTCAGTTCGTTCGTTTTCCTTGTACGGCCGCCCGCGCCCGTTTCCATAGCTCCGAATTAGGGGGCGTCTGTGATGGCTTCAGCTTTCTCGGGCAAGTTAGAAATCGTCTTAAATAGTCGGCTTTTCATAGTCACTTTCAGCTGTTAAAGCCCGCAGCCTTTATTCTCAAATTACCCCCAAAGTTCGGGGTAATTAGCCGTCGAATGCCACTCCATAAACCCCAAACCCCTGCCTACACACCCCCCCTTGCGCACGCCTGCTCAGCTCAGCTCCTCCTCCTCCTCCTCCTCCCACGCCAGCGAGGTCGCGCCACCCTCCTCCACCCCTAACGCGCCACCGCCCACCCCCTCCTCCCCCGCGCGCCGCTCCTCCTCCTCCTCCCGCAAGCCGCCACCGCCTTCTCCTTCGCCCAGATCTGGACGCCTCCACCTTAGCGCCTCCTCCTCCGCCAACTCATGCCGCCGCCGTCCCCCTCTCCCAACGCCGCTTCTCCTCCCACGACGCCGACCTCCTCCTCCTACTGCCCCAACGCCCAACTCCTCCGCCCTGGTCCTCCTCCTCCCCCCGCAGCGGCCACCGCCGTCCTCCCTCCGCCGCTGGCGGCCCAAACCCTAGCCGCAGCCAGTCTACCTAAAAGCCAAACACCAAATCTCTTCAGCCCAACTGTTCAACCCTACAGCACAGTCAGAAGCCGCTTTTCAGAAAAATCACAGCCGTTCCAAACAGTACTTTAGGCGGAAAACGACTTCCTTTCCTCTCTTTTTTTCCCTTCTTTTTGCCAGGAGAGAACAACTAGGGTTGACAAGTAAAATACGCTTTGCACCACGTTAAGTTGACATGTGTTGTTCATTTTTCCGAATACTTTGATGTAACACCAACTCTCCTGCTCTTAGGACATCTCAAATGCAAAAGACGTACGTAAGGATGTGTACAACGCAGTATGCTTTTAGACGGGTGTCTAAAGATATAATATAGTTACATGATTAGGCACCTATGTAATAGCCGTGCAAGCATCTTATGTGCTTAGATAGTTGTATTATTTATTAATTACATATAGTTATATACATAAGCACTTGTTAAGCATTTATGCCTACTTAAGAAATGATGCTACAAAATATGTCATACCTTGCAAGAAAAAAAAATTCTTTTGTTAAGCACATGCATTGTATATGCTTTAATACCATATTTTGAAGCATCTACGCAAGAACAACAACCTCCAATAGAAACAACTATTTTAGAAATACCTGGACAGTTTGAAGAGCTTAAGAGCCCATTTAAGCACATGCTAACCATGTATTATGACATGACAACAATAACTCCCAGTTATTTTACGGCCTTGGGATCTATATGGCTGAGATAAGTTCATTGGATTGTGAATGTGGGAAATTCTCTGGATTTTGCATGGGGAATTGTGGAAATATAACCAATTTACGAAACCACCATTTGGCACACAAAAGATTACGACTCAATGCACTGAAAATGTGGTATATATAGAACAAAGGAAGGAAAGCTACTTCCAAACAGCATTTGGTCAACAAACCACTACAAGCTTCACTACCCAAACACTTTAACTCCCTGTGCAAAAGCACGCTAAAACGTTTTTTTTATTTCATCCCATGCAAAACCGCCCCACGATGAAGCATCCTTCTCCTAGGAGGATTTTTATGTGGATCTGAATCTTCCGTTGTGCTACAAAGAACCACTGTTTGAACAGACTATATGGACAGTGCTCGACAATAGTACTGCAGAATTTACTATAGATAACTGTAGCAAATCACAGTAGCAACCACTCTCATCTGTCCGATCTAATGGAAGAGGTGAGTTAAGACAAAGAGCGGTGCGCCTTTTTTCCGTGCGTGCGGCCCATGTCAAGCATGGCCCTCCTCTTCAAGCGGTGATTCCTGTGCAATTGCTCACGCTATCCTGTGGCAGACAGGAGTATTTTTTTTTCCTGTATGCTAGCCAGGTAAGTGCATCGGAGATGGCCTTATATGTTGCAATTTGCCCTAGCCAAGTGGTACCTGACAGGTTAGGCCCGTTCGCAGGCGTGCGCCCAATCACCACGCGACAGCACCACTTGCAACATGTCCGCTGAATGTCCGGCCTGTCATAGGCTCAGAATCGACAAAGTATCGTACCCAACATTTGTGCGTGTCATGCCCGATGTCTTGTTTGTGGAGTTTGTGCGTTGTCGAAGTTGCACAGTCTGAAAATTTAGAGTTTTAAAGCAAGTGCCGGAATTTTTTTATTATTTAATTCTTTTTAAAATTTAATTTTAAAGTTAACCTCTCGCAAACTTTATTTCTAACTGAATTTCTTTGGTCACACCACACCACCCGTGGCGTGACCAAACAACACCGCCACGCCACCATTTCGGTCAAAGTCTTGTCACGCCATTGGTGGTGGCGTGACATGATGTTTAGTCACGCCACCACCGGTGGCGTGACAAAAATACGAATTTGGGACTTATCTGTGGCGTGGCGGTGTTGTTTGGTCACGCCACGCGCGTGGCGTGATTAAAAGGGTCGACTGGAAATAAAGTTTATGGGGTTAACTTTAAAATTAATTTAAAAAAAAAGATTAAACAATAAAAAAAGTTCCAAGTGCCGTCAGACCAATCAGCAGGTGCGATCGCACCGAGTTCTGGGTTTAGATCGTGTAGAATTTTTTTTATTTAATCTTTTTTAATTAATATTTTAAAATTAATTCCTTGCGAACTTTATTTTCTAATTCTGACCCCTTTGACCATGCTACTGTCACGCCACATACAACGGTGTGACAAAACATACCACGGTAGCCCTTGTCCACCCACCATACCAGCGTGGAGGCTTGCGTAGCATTAGTCACGCCATATCATGTGGCGTGACAAGCCAAGGCAGGCTTGTTACGCCTTGATATATGGCGTGACAAGGCCTAATCGCAATTGGTAAAATATGAATCGTGCTCATGGTTTAATTTAGTTCGGACTTGATTTATGGATTTAGAACCTTAGAATTTGGTAGTAAGATGGTAACAAAAGGACTTCCTTTTGAAAGATCAAAAACAATTGAAGGTACGGTGATACATAACACCATGTACATGTAACATTTAATAATCCATAACTTAAAAATAGAGAATCTATCTATGAACCAAATATAATATCATCCTTTTAACTGAGAGTAAATACAAATATGGATCGATAATCTTTTTGTGGATTGATAACCTTTGATACTTCAGCATATATATCCATCATAAACACTCGCACAATATTTTCCGGCCGTGTCCCAGAAGTGATACATATTGCATCTTGGAAAAAATGACTAATATATGGACTACGTGGTACAACATGAGGCACATAGATAGACATATGCTAGACAGTACCATTGATGAAAGATGTAGACATCCTACTGGAATGATATGTGGTGCTCTTCGTCACTTTGTGGTCGTAGACCATTTCGTGCCTACTTCCAGAACTCGTTTTTTTTATGTTGTTGGATGCCTTGCTACGCGAAGAATTGAATGCGAAAAGACGACGACATTTGAAGTTGCGAATTAAAATAGACTTTACAATAAAGCTGGGAATAACACAGCACACAGGGTTTGATTACATGCATAAAAAACAACATCATGCACAATGCAACAAACCGAAGTACTCTTACGATACATATGCGTCTTTTTGGAATGGAAATAAATTCGACCTTCGGAGGACTAGTACGGAATGGCCCGACCTACTACGTGGACCAGGGTCATTTTCCCTTCCTTGCGAGCTCGGCGCTGAACTCCTCACCGGCCTCTTTGGCCTTGACCGCCATTTCTCACTTTTTCTCGCGCTCCTTCTCACGAGCCTCGCGCTCCCTGCGCCTGCACGCCTCGAGATGAGCTTTCATCTCCCGATGTATATGCTCGTTTTGCTCGTCGTTGCGGCGCTCCTCCTCCCGGATCTCGCGGGCCCTTCTGGCATCCCACTCCTCGTAGTCGATAGTCCACTGGTCATGCGGGTGGATCTCTAGGTCGATCCACTTGCGGTAGACACATAGCGAATCTAGGGACTACGGGTAGATGAGAGAGGTTGTTAGTGCGTAATTTGATAGAGAAATAGTAGGAGAACACACTGTAACTGGTCCTTACCGGCTACCGATAGCTGCTCGTGTCCCAACAATGGTTGGGATAGTCATAGGAGTAGTTCACGCAACCCTAGTAACGCATGCCCAGGCTGAGCTACTGTTTGGACTTGAAAAACTTGCATAGGTCCCTGCACCAACAGAGAGGCGATGTCTCCTCTTAAGGCGGGTGTTGCGGCGAATGCTCGGTTGGAACGTTCGAGGTAGGGTTGCTGCTACGGGGGCATCATTGCAGGGAGGTGACCTCCTGGCACGCTCTGCTTGTTCATCCCGGACCGCAGCAGCTCTTGCTTGTTCATTGTGGGCTGCAGTAGACCTTGCTTGTTCGCGGGTCTCGTCCCATTGTTTCTTCATCTTGTCCCATTATATCTTCTGCATTTTGTCCATCTCGACGTGGTGAAGTAAGCTCTGGTATAGTGTTGGGTTTGGTTGTGTAGTCCTCTCTTCCAGATCCCTTCCACCTCCTTTTATAAGCCACAGGGTTAGCATGGTGTGGTTAATTTCATGTGAGTAGCTTGCGAGGCAGAGTGTTATCATGTCTTACTTTAAGGGAGCTGTCACGTTCTACTTTGCACAGTAATGTCTTTTCGGTCTGAAAAGCTGAGTAGGTAGAGTGTTGTCAAGTTGATTTGAAAAGCTCACGAGGCAGACCGTTGGCACGTCTTACTTTGCAAAGTGTTGTCACGTCCTACTATGCAAAGTCCTTTATTTTCGGTAAACCCTAAACCCCAACCTAAATATAAACGTAAACCTGAACCTAAAACCCTAAATCGTAAACCCTAAAACCCTAAACCCTAACGTAAACGAACCTAAAACCCTAAACTCTAAAACCTTAAACCCTAATGTAAACCTAAACCTAAAACCCTAAAACGCTAAACCCTAACCCAAAACCTAAACCCTAAAACTGGCGAGGCAGAGTGTTGTCATGTCGATCTGAAAAGCTGGCGAGGTAGAGTGTTGTCACGTCTTAGGGTGCTATCTCAGTAGAATAATTTTGTCACATCCCCATTTTAATAAATATAATTTTTATGCATCTCATGAGCGTGCATATTATTTTTGAAGCATTTTCATCATTTATTGCACTTGAAAAATCTTAATCAAACATTAAACTTTCAACTCAAAAAGAAACTCCCAAAAGAAAACAGAAATAAAAACATGTGATCGTCTCTGGAAAATAATTTATTTTAATACTATAATATTTATCATGAATAAATATAATTTTTTCCAAATTTTTAGAGCTTAATTCGACCTTGTAAAAATTCAAACCAAGTTCTAAAAGCCCTTGCTATTAATGAATTAAAATAAGAAGAATAAATCTTGAACAACAAGGTTAGAAATTTTCTCTAGGTACTAGATCATCCCAGGAACACCTTTGAAAATTTATATAATTTTAGAAATTTATTTGCTATTTTTTTAGCCCGTGAAACTTGAGGGGTTTGAAGTTAAAACAGTTATCCTAGTAACGTTCGGACCATCCGAACATCACTTTTGGGCCGATCGGACCATCCGAACATCACTTTTGGGCTGATCGGACCGTCCAACCAGACCTGGCTCCGATCGAACCGTCCGAACATCCTGTCACGCCATTTATCCCGGCGTGACAAAGCTGCTTTGCCACGCCACTATCCATGGCGTGGCAAACCATACTACCATGCCAATTTACTTGTCGCTCCAAAGGCGTTGCGAAAAAAGGCGAGCGCTCTGGTGCTAAGTCCTGTCACGCCATTTATACCGGCATGACATAAGTGCCTTGTCACGCCACTATACATGGCGTGGCAAAACCATATTGCCATGTCAAATTGCTTGTCGTTCCAGAGGCGTTGCAGAAAAAGGCTAACGCTCTGGTGCTAAGTCCTGTCACACCCTTTATCCTGGCGTGACAGGAGTGCTTTGTCACGCCACTATCTATGGCGTGACAGTAGCAACAAATACTCAGTACAATCATCCAAATTGACTTCATTCAATCAACATTTTATGCAGTAAGAATCATTACATTGATTTTATTTGAACAACAATTCATGCAATAAGAATCATCCATCAGTCATCTCATTTCATTCAAGATTCAAAATCCATCAACTCAGAAATTTCATTTCATGCAATCATTTTCTTTGAACATAGTCATAGAAAGTTTCATTCCAGTAGAGTCATCTGATTTCATTTAGTATGAACTATATAGACATGCATACACCCATTCATCTCATCACTTGCGCTTTTGGTGCGTACCCGATCCCGGTGTGAACCTCACTGCTGGGTGTTGGCATCGTGTGCCCTCCACGATGTTTACCGATCTAATGTCTGCGTGATCATGCCGTTTACAGCGCGGAGGCGTGGCTTGAGTCGGCTGCGTGGGGGATGGTGCACCAACAAAGCAACAAGGTCTCTGAGGACCATCTCGTCTGGAAGCCTAGCATCGATATCCTCCTCATCGTCCTCCTCGTCCTCGCCGCCCTCCTCGTCATCCTCCGCATCCTCGTCTCGTGCGGCCGAAGCGGATGTCGTCGCTCTCGATGTTGTAGCACGCGAGGAGCCACTTCGAGTCGGGGCAAGTTGCACGACTTCTCCCGCCGCTGCCGCGTAGTTCATTTTTGCGGCCAATCGCTGACATCGGCAGTGAACCATCTATAAGGTTAACCAAAAAAGGATATTGTAGTTTTATACAACAAAAGGAATAACACGAGTACGAAAACATTAAGTGCTGTAAATTGTAGTATAAAAGGAATAAAATGTTACCTCAGCAAAATCCCTCAAGCGCTGAAAGCTCCCCTCTAAACCCTCGGGTAGCTTGAGGGCCTCACCGGCCTCATTGCATATGCGTGCGAGCTGCGTTCCCTACGAAAGGGTTTGACAAAGTAATTTAGTTTGCTCACCGTGACTTTGCAAAATAGTAGCGGGATCAAATGTACTCACATAATAGGTGTTGATGGGGCCCTCTCCGACTGCGTGTCTATTCGTGTGAACTTGTCGTAGTCGTCCACGATATCCTCCTCGAAGGAGTGCCCCTCCCCTATGTCCACATCGGTCATGGCCAGTCGAAGCTGGAGGCACGCGACGCCGTTGAGCCACTCGAGGTATCGAATGAACTGAGCCTTCTGATGGATTGGTGGCGCGTCCCTGGACCGATTTGCCCGATCTTCCCACTCCAACAAGTAGGCACGGTGATAGGCGACCCTATCGGTGTGGCGGTACCTCCGCATTCGGTTCATCCTACCACAACCAGAATCAAACTGTTAGGATAGAAACCACTACGGAAGCTGCAAAGGAGTGGTGGTTGGTACCCTTACCTGTGAAGATTCAGATCGGTCAAGAACACCATTGGCAGCATGACCTGGAGCTTCCCAAACTGCCTCATCACCCGACGGGGCAAGTGGTACTCCACCGCATGGAAGAAGACCAGCAGTGAGAGCGTCATCCACAAGGCGGTGTCCTGCTAGTCCTCCGCATCAATACCCACGGTGAGCATCAAGGCACCATAGTACTTTCTAGTCAGAAATGTGGCGTCAATAGATAAGACAGACCTGCAATGTTTGAAAGCCTCTATGCATTTCCCAAATGACCAATACAGCCTCCCAAGGACATGTTTCATAACCCCTCCATCGAGTTCCATTCGGTTGTCATGCCAAGGATAAAACTCCATACCCAGATTCTTGGCCTGCATAGCGGTTAGGATTCGAGGAAGCAAGTCGTAAGCCTTCTTCCAATCACCCCACAACAGCTACATCACTCTTTGCTTTGCCCGCCATGCTTTCCCGTACTTCACACGGTACTTAATGAACCCAAAGATAACCTCGATGAGGGTGGTGACGGTCACATCAGAATCGACAGCCACAACCACGGTAATACACCTTGCAATGAAATTTATGGTCGCATGGAGATGCTCCCCGAACAATTGTGCGGTCCCACAAGAGTGAGGCTACTTCACATTCGCTATTTTCTATTGCTTGTCCCTTGTTTTGAGCCCCTATACCTTCCATCCGCACCCCCTTTCTTACCTCACGGTATATCTCTTGTTCACATCGGAGTGTTGCACTATGAACGAACGATGGTGCCGCACTGAGTGCTCTTGCAGCCAAACCTTCATGTCATCTATGGTTGGAAACAACATGTTCTTCCATATTATGTCATTCTTCGAGTCCACAATGCCATTCATGCTCTTCAACCCATTAGCACAAACCACCTTATCAGCCATACTGACATCATTGAATGCACGCACTGACAGGACCTCACCCATTATACTACGAAGAACTCAACCTTCCTCTGAGGAGAAAAGCGTGCGGGAGCCTCATTTTCGGTCGAGCTCCATCCTTCGTTGGACTCCACTTCACGGGTTGTTCCATTGCGAAACAACTCCTCCTCAAGCTCATTGTTCATTACAACGATATTGAAATCAGTCACAGGGTCAATAACATGTTGCGGAGAAGATACAGGCAGATCCACTGATAGGGGGGCATGTTTGGTAGGATTGACGCTAACAAACTCTTCGGAAGGTTGCTCCTTCATTGGGGGGCCTCACGAATGATGTACAACAAGGTCTAATTCTTCTGTGTTGTCATTCACTAGATCCAAATTGTCTGGCAAATTCTCAACAACGATTTTCCTCTCCACCGCCACCTCGAACAACTGGACCTGAGATGCGAGCACAATATCCTTGTACATGTCCCAATCATCGGCGGACAAGATTGGCACCAACAAGGCGTGCACCTTAAAACCCAGCCCTGCGTCATATCGCCTCTGCATTTCGATAACGACCCTAGGCTCATCCCATCCAAAGGTCGACTTAATCCTAGTCACAACTCACAAGAGTTTGAAAGTCTAGTGATTCGTGAAACAAAAGAACGGTCGCTTCCATGCCACCAAAGTTGACAGAACTACCCGTTTCGCTAATCGACTCACCAGTAAATACACGTACAACTTTGTCCATCTACATTCAACAAAATATTACAAAGTCAGTACTGCATGCCATATGAATGACATACCGCAAGTACGAAATATCACAATCAACATTGCATATAACAAAAGCTGCGTTTCAGCTAACACATCCTAGCAGTTTGAAGGAACAAACGTATGGATAATTAAAGCTTGTTTCCTCCATGTTGTGTACTGTGATAATACTTTACTATAGTTACAGTAACGAGCATGATGGCTTACAGTCATCATGGAACATAGCCTCTTTTTAAATGAAGTTTACGAGTCGTTTCACACTGAATGAGAAAGAGATACTCTATAGTACTCTGGTTTATGTCAATTTTGAATGGGGGCAATTGTGATCTGTAACTCTCATATTTTGCTGGTAGAGACTAACCCTTTATTGAGGTGTGTTAGGCCATACACAGTGGATGAATAACACCAAGAAACAATGAGATGCAAAAAGATTCAAATCCTACACTACCTAAGTCTTTCGTGCTCAATCATGCTCAAGTTCCCGTTCTCGAGACCGCCTAAACCGCGTGTTTGGGACCGCTCAGAGCTTGCCTCTGAGTGTGACCAACACTACCCTGGATCCATATGCCCAGGTATGCTCGAGATCCCGTTCTCGAGACAACATAAACCACGTGTTTGGGACCGCTCAGGACTCATTCCTGAGTACGCCCAGGACTTTGCTCCTGTGTACGTCAGAGCTCAGAGTACCACGAACCTCTCGTTCAGGAAATTTGGTATTCAGAAATGAGGTAAGTCAGCTTTTTACGTCTTCAGGCTATACTTTTTTTTGTAATAACATGCCTTTACAATATTTTTAATGGCCAATTATTAATATGTTGTTAACCAATAGTTCATCTCGACAAGTTACATACATGGACATGTTGATGGATCACTATTATCGTTTGCAAATTGCAGGGTTACAAAGAGAAGCTGATCGACATTACAGGAAAAAAAATCTTTGCAACCCAAGAGCAGGAAAGCTCTCAGGAGATACAACTTCTACATTGAAAGCTAGGTGGCAGTCTCATTCGAAGTGGCCATACCCAACAATCAGTGACGATGACACAACTTACATGGTTAGCTTCCTTATCCTACCTTGTTATGGTCTGACATACTGTTCATCATACCTTATTTTCTATGTCATTTTTTGTTTTGCAGTACCATCTGTTTGCTACTATTATGGAATATTGATGTCACTGCATCGAACTAAGATAAATCTTCAAAACAGAAATTCTGATACACATGGGCGTATATATATGCACCGGCCTTCAGCTAAACATATATATTACTAGTGGCTTCTTTGCAACATTCAAGCACTGTAAAATGAATCATTTTCAGAATTGCTAGTGTGTTTATTTGGGTCAAACAGGCAGTCAATCATTCATAGAAACAATTAGTTTCTACTTTTATTTCAACTATACCAAAACAACAGTAAGTACCATTGCTAACTGTCAAACTTTCAATTACATAACACTATTGCAATATGGTTGTCACAACTCATCAATTAAATACAACAACCAACTTCATTTGCATTAAACTGAAAAGTACAGAGATGTTTCTGTCACCATTCCAAATGGCATCAATGACGAAATTATCATGTCTCCATTCCAAATGGCAACAATAGCTAGACCTGTACATGGACAGCCCGGCCCGGCGACCCGGCCCGAGCCCGACATGTTTTTCCCGGACCGGACCGGGCTTTAATTTCGGGCCAGGCTCGGGCCTATTATGTAAGCCCGAAAGTATTTTCGGGCTGGGCTCGGGCTGGAAATTTCAGCCCGAAAAAAGCCCGGCCCGACCCGAGCCACGCTGCAGAGTGCACTGCGCCCTCTCCCCCCGTCCCAGGCGGCGCACATAAGGCCCATAGGCCAAGGCCAACCCTAGCAGGGGCGCTGCTCCCTCTCCCCCAACCCTAGCATCAGGGAGCGCTCCCCCCAGGCGGTGGCTCCCTCCTCTCCCCCCGAGGCGGCGGTCCCCCTCCCCCCAGGCGGCAGCTCCCTCCTCTCCCCGAGGTGGCGGCTCCTCCTCTCCCCCCAGGCGGCGCTCCCTCATCTCCCCCCGAAGCAGCGCTCCCCCTCCCCCCCCCGAGGCGGCGCTCCCTCGCCGCTCCCCTCTCCCAGCGGCGCTCGGTGTGCCTCGGCTTCTCCCTGCGCGCGCGGGCCCAGTGGCCAGCCTTCGGCCGCCGTGCTCCTCCTCGGCTCGTGCCTCTCGGCCTAGTGGTTCATCCTGGGTTCCTCTGAGGTACCTCCCTTTCCTCACTGACCCCTTCCCTCCCCTGCTCTGTGATGACACTGAATGATGCTCTGAGGGCTAGGGTTACATGGGCTAGTTTATATGGGGATTTTTGGATGTGCAAGAAGGATGGCTGTGGTAAAATGGTGATTGATGCATGTATTGATGTTTGAAGAAATGCGCCGCACAAGAGGCCGGGCATGAAGGATGTGCTCCAGGTGATCGAGAGGATACTGTCGCCTTCCCCCTCTACTCAATGATGCAAATCTTGCCTTGATGGCAATGGCGTTTCTCTATCTTGTAAAAGGCTTCGCATTGTTCAAATTCTTCTCAGATGCTTGTTTCTTGTAGTTTGTTGTTTGTACTATGATTTTTCAGTCCAATTTCTGAAAGGAATTGGTGTGCATGTGCATCTCACATCTTGATGGTTCGCCCGTGGTCGACATCTGCACACATTAAGACCAACATTATCACAGCTATTTCTCGCTCCAACCTAGAAAGCAACATACTGTTTTTCAGAGAGAAACAAAACACAACATTTCTCAAAAAAAACAGAACACAACAACTCTAGGATCTGCATGTAGCTTCGGGCTTCGGGCTTTTTTGTCGGGCCGGGCTCGGGCCCGAAAAATGCCTTGGAGTCAGGCCTCATTCCGGGCTGAGGCTTGGTGTTTTATCACCGGGCTTTTGCAAGCCCGGCCCGGCCCGGCGTTTGAACAGGTCTAACAGTAGCCTAGAAAATGACGACAGAGCCTAGAATAGTACAATGATGTTTCTGTCTCTAGTTGAAATGGTGACAAGATCCTATCACCACTCCAACTGGCGATAGGGCCATGTCGTCATTTCAACTAGCGACAGGGATCCAATAGGTCCTTGTCGTTATTCCAAATGGCGGTACAATCTATCCTATAAAAGACTGTAAAATTCTGGCATAACTCACTTTTATTTAGAAAAAAGAGAAAGAGAGGAGGGAAGGGAGAGGAGCACAAAGGAGCAGAGAGGACTATTCTTGAGGGGAGGAGAGAAGCTAGCAAAGCGCTACCCGTCCAGTCGCCCACCTTTTAGTCAATTTTTTTAACCGAATGGATTATATAGTTTTAGATGTACGGTTACGTAGTGTAGTTTGTTGTATATAATCCTTTTTAGTGGGTAGTTTAGCTTTACATATGTGGTTAATTATGGAAATTTTGTTTATGATGCAGTACATCAAATGTGTCGGATGCCACCAATTTTAAAATTTATTACGGTCAGGGGACTATTCTTGAGGGTTCCAAGGGGATTGATTTGCGTTATTTCCAATCGGCGACGTGACCCTAACAAGAGCAGAGCAGCGTACATGGGGCTCTATGATGCGGTGGTTGTTTCACACATTCGATTTAGACCATACTGTGCATGATCTGGGATTGAGTTGTCTTGCCAACCGAGCACCATATGGCACATATTGGGAGTTAGTGCAGCTCAAGAGAACAAAGTCATGGCAGTTATATGTATGTAGGGCGAGGGAGGAACGGTGTGATTTGGTACTTCTGGCCTAGGCATATGCTAAGCCCACTCATGCATCGGTGGCTGAACAAGAAGAGGGTGGCATGCCGAAGAAGAAGTCGGGGACTCCAGCCATAGCGCGATGCATACAATGGTCGAAGGTCCGGGAGTTGCTGATGCTATCGATGAAGACCCAGTGGAAGGAGCTCCTTCAGTCAGGCAAGCTAGTGGGCTTGCTGACGAGGGTGATGAGCTAGAAGCCCTAGTCCAAAGGATGGATCTCGAAGATCAGGACTACATGGCATTGTTAGAAGATGAAGGATCCGACGATGAGGATGCCGCGAAATAGCAAACGGTTCCATCCGAGTGGAACACATACCAGTTCGACAACCCCTTCGTTAACGAAAGCTCCGTGTGCCATGGGAGTACGACTAGAGCGAGGTTAGGCGAGGAGCTATGTACAAATTCAAGGAGACTGTGTAGGAGGTGGTTAAATTATGGGCCTTGTCTGTGTAGCATACATTCACAATCGTCAAGTCTGACCCAAGATGCTACGACGTAAAGTGCGACATAGAGGGATGCCCTTGACGAGTACACGTATTTTAGCCTAAATGGGACATCTACTTGAAATGCTCTATAGTGGTCCCTCACACATGTGTCGTTGCTGAGTTAGTATAGTCCCATAAGAACCTGTCATCAGGATTCATCGTTATAACATCCCAAATTTCCTGAGTTTTTGAATTTTTTTTAAAAAATAACAATTTGATTTTGTTAAGTTGCAAAAGCTTAACCTGAAATTTAGAAATCAGAAACCATTTAATTTGAATTAAGCAAACTTCAATTAAATTAAAATTGGTTTATTTGAGTTTTCCTAGATTTAAAAGTCAAAATTAATTATTTTAAGTCTTTTCTTGGTTTTTCTGGAATTTAGAGATGGTTTTTCTTTTTTTTTCCGAAATTGAAAACTATTTTACTTACAAAACTAAAAGCTAAAGTACAGTTAAAAGTATTTTTATTAAGCTCTAAATAATTCAAGGGATTTCTTTGCATTTTTCTAGAATTTTTAGACTTTATTAACTAATTTCTAAAAGCCTTTTTGGTTTTCTAGCATTTCTTTGATCGAAAATGCATTTTAATTCACCACTTGGCTCTTGGGCCGAATCCTTCTCAGCCCGTTCCTCCTTCCCCTTCGCGCGGTCCAGTTCTGTGGCCCACTCCCGCGCGCCTGTGCCCTTCTTTCATTGCGAGCCGTCCGATCAAAATGAACGTCCCGATGGCGCTAGGATGTTCGGCGGTACGAACGTCCCAACCTCTGTGGACTGTCCGATCAACTTTGGACGGACCGATTGCGTTAACCACGTTCGGCGGTCTGAACTTCTCTTTGATTTTGAACTGTCTGATTGAAATCCATCGGTCGCCTTCGCCAGTCCACTCCAACGCTTTCTCCACTTGCTCTCGCTGCAAAGGTGGTCCCACCTGTCAGGCCCCATTCTTCTCCCTCCTTGTCTTCTTCCTTGCGCAGCCGTGCGCGAGTACGCGGGCTTTGCGCCAGGTTTTTCGCCGGCTTCACCTGCTCCCGTTGCCTCCGCGTCACCTCCTACCTCCGCCGCGCCCGCTGCCGCCACCACTCCCCCTCCCATACCTTGTCTCCATCTGCTCCCATCCTCGCCGCCACTAAATCCGCTGCCACCCATGCCCCACCAGACCTCCCCATGCCTATTTAAGGCGAGCACCAGCGAGCCCGGCTCCTCCTCTCTCTTTTCCCTCTTCTTCCCCGCTCTCTCTCGCTCTCCTTCGACCGCAATTGAAGCTCCTCGTCGCCGGCCATCGAAGGACTCCGTCGCCTTTTGCAACGCCGCCAAACCTCCTCCGCCGCCATCATCTCCGGATACGGCATCACAAGACCTCCGCCTACCTCGTGCGCACCTCCCCTCCCTTTGAAGCCCTGTGGAGCACCCATCCGCCGTTAATTGCCGCCACTACCACATCTTCGTTCTCGCTGCCGGCCTCCCCGTGACGTCGTGTCCTCGAGACCATGCACGCCAAGATCCCTGTGAGCTCCTCTCCCTCTGGGTGCCCTCGCCGGGCACCGGAACCCAGCCAAACGTTGGCGACCATCGGGCCATGAGCGTCGTCGCCTCGGTGCTGACGTGGCAGCCCCACGTGGTGTCCAGTCAGCGGCCACCTTAGCCCCCTGCTGATGTGGCAGCCCAGTCATGCCCTGTCAGTCGCCCACGTGGCATTCTCAGGTTTTTCCTATGAAAAATAAATCGGTACGAATTAAAAACCCTAGGGCTGATGTCAGCTAATGTAATAAACTGGTTTTCCTTTAGGAAAATAAATCCAAAAATCAGAAAAAATCCCTTTTTCTTGATTATATGTAATTTCAAACTTCCGGAGGCCGTATCTTTATCGTTTGAACTCCGATTCAAGTGATTCAAATATCTAAATTCATCTAAATTCCTTCTCTTGCCGCTAGTGCTAATTTGGTATTTATTTGGAATTTGTTTGGAGTTGTTTTATTTATTTTGCTCTTTTCACACTTATAGATTCCAGCGTTTCGGACGAATTCTTGGACCCGACGACTGAAGCATCGCAACACTTCAACGAAGGCAAGTCATAGACCTTTGACCATGTCATACCCACTTTATAAATATATATTGTTTGATATAAACATACATTGCTAGTTTTGTATTAAATGGTTTCGGGCGTAGTTAATTGTCTAATTGTTGTATGCCTCCTTGAATAATTGCTATCGACATGTTTCCTTGAATGACATGAATCCTTGGACACCATAGGATGGGTTATTTTAGTTGGACATTGATGAAGTACTAACATGGTATCGTATTATGCTTAGCCATGTTTAGTCACGTGGGATTCATGATCACATATTCTTAAATGGTTAATTTTGACCTAATGATATATGGAATTATGGTGCGATACCACTATTGTGCAACTGTGGTGCGAGGTCACAATTGTATCAATCGTGGATCGATGCCACTGTTATAAAATTTGTACCATGGCGAGGGTCGTTATTGGTTTGGGTGAACGAAAATGATTTATGCTCAGACGGGTGGTCGGTGGCAAGGGTGAAATGCGCGAGGCAATGTGGGAGGCACATTACAGGGTGCGGGAGACACTTAGGTGCGCGAGGCACATGGGATGCAGAAGGCCTCGCCTGAGCAACTACTAAGAACTTAACATCGTAAGCCATTGATCTAGGCCATACCGCGCAACCACATGTCTAGGATGGGGTGGACCTGGCCAACTAATTAGCAATATTTTGATTTGGTTCTATTTTGGTTGATTATGGCACAAGAGGGGCCCAGAATGGCGAATCCTTAGCGAACAGAACTTGTTCATAACAGAGTTTTATAAAAGCCTTGTGATAATCACTTAGTCGCATACCTCGGATGTGTGTTAAACAGACAGTATAAATTGATTATCTCTTGTGGGTAAAGTTGTACAACCTCTGCAGAGTGTAAAACTATTCGAATAGTCGTGTCCTCGGTTACGGACAATGCCCAGTGATTTCACACGAGAGGTAGATTTTCATCAAAAATGATGGGAATGATGGTTTGGGTGGAATGGTTCGGTAGTTCGCTATTGTTTTCAAAGGAACTTGTTTACTTATGTATTAATCTTTAAAATTATGCTATTCAATCTACTTACTGTATTTACTGTCAATATCGCTTTATGCAAAATAACCATAAAGTTATCCTTGTCAAGCCCTACATGAATATTATTTGCATACATTTCCCTACAACTTGCGAGCACATTCAAAGTACTTATGACTTTATGCCCTCTGGTTGATCAGTATCCATAGAAGAACCTGGATGCACCGCGCTCTTTGAAGAGGAGTACTTTGAAGACTATGCGAGTTAGGTCTCGTCCTCCACTCGATTGCATGTGGGCATGTCGGGTTGCCACCATGAGATATTTTGGTTCCGCTGCAAGTTTACTCTGTGATCTTTAGCCCTGCGTGGTAAACTCTGTAAGACTTGACCATAAGGTCCTTTTGCTACTAAGTAATATTAATTTGTCTGCTTCATTATTATTTTGTTGTATGGATATAATTACATCTGTGTTGGAACTGTGCGAGCTAGCTACTGATTTGGGACTAGTTCAGAATGCACAAAGGGTCTCGGGGTTGTATTACCCGGGGTCCCGACAATTGTGAACATCATGGATGATGAGATCGTGGATAATCTAGATTTGAAGCCATGATCCATCATTCAGACGATTAAGGCAATATTGTAGTACACAATCAGCTATACCAAGGCTTGGAGGGCAATATAGAAGGCATTGGAATCATGGTTTGGTATGTACGAGGACTTCTTCCACAACCTCCCGGCCAACTCTGAGTCATACATGATAGGAATCCCGACACTCCTATCAACATTCAAGATTCCACGTATCCGAAGTGGGGTAATAAGAGGGTACTGAAGCGAGCATTCTTCGCCTTTGGTCCAGACCTCAATGCATTTTGGCACTGCCTGTTGGTGATATGCCCAAGAGGCAATCATAGAGATGATTGTATCACGTCTATATTTATGGGGAACGTATCTAGTGCAAATGCCTGTTTGAGTGGTAAAGTGCAAATGCCAACCACAGCCATCGGATCTAGAACATACGGCTCGGATCTACGAGGACGGAGCACCCCCATTCACTTAAGGCCTTATGCAAAAACACCCCCGTTCAAACCCCCGCTCGTCTTTGCTGAAACCCCACACCGCTCCCTCCACACAGCCCCATCCCCATTTGCTTATTCTCCAACTTCTCTTCTCCCCTTATTCCTCTCCTCCTGCTCCATGGTGCCGCCGCCCCTACTCCCCTAGCGCCACCTCGCTAGGGCGAGGCCGCCGGCCCAGCACCCAGCCCCGCGCGCTCCATCTCCGTCGGCCACGAGCCCGCGTCGTGGCCATCCTCGGCTCCTGCGCCGCCACCGCAGGCCCGCGTCCTCCTGCTCGCCCGTGCGCCTCCGGCCCTACCCTCTGCTTTGCACACACGGCGCCCTCGATCGCCCGGAGGAGCGCCCTCCTGCTGCGTTGTCGCGCGCCGCTCCACGTCTCCGCGCTACCCCGCGTGGATCTCCTTCCTCACGTGCGCCCTGGTCTCCGGCCCTCTCTTGCTGCGGCGCCGCTTCTCGGGCCCGCCGGTCGGCGGCTGCCACCTGCGCCGCCTCGGCACCCCAACGTGCCCACCTCCTTCCCTTACACGGTATCTGGATGAGGGTCTCCTCCGCATGTTCCTCTCCGCCTCGCCGGCTTCTGCATCCGATTGTAAGTGTGCTCATTTTGTAAAAGTTGTGCTGATATTGTAGTACTAATTTCAGTTCCCTTTTTGTGTTCTTTTTGGCTGCAGATTCACGAGTAAGTTGTGATTTGAAGAAAGTTCAGTGCATGGATTGTGTGGGTGCAGCCGTGCAAATGGACAAGCATTGGGAGAAGCTGAAACACTCATGAATCTGATGGATGGATTGTAGCTTGTAGCTTGTTGACTGAAGTTGGATGGATTGTAGCTTGCTGACAAAGAATTTCAATCTTGATGTTGTGTCAGAATCTTGGTTGATGCTATCCATTTTGCCCTGTACACCTGTAATGTCATATTTATCAATTGGAAATTTGGTTCATTTCTTGGTTCATTTTTTGTGGCATGATATGAGAAGGGTCTGTGTTCTTTATATACTCGCCGAATTGAGGGACATGCACAGGCAAGAAGCAACAAGTATCAGGCTGAACGACTCAATTGTTTGTTGACTGGTACAGTTTCCAGTGGCTATGAGAAATGCTTGTTGCTACGAAAAATGTTTCTGAATCTAATAGTATCAGCCTATCAGGTTTATGGAGGAATGTTGATTGAATTAATGCTCTGTTAATGATGGATGTGCAGTGTCAGACAATAATACTCTTTTAGTATGCCTTTTAGTAAATGGATGAATGTAACAGAATAAGCATTGCCCTGAAGTGCATGTTCTGAATGTAACAGTAACAGAACATATAGTTTCAGGCAATAAGCAATGCTGTTGAAAATAAAAACCTGATCAAGAATATGACAAAGTTTCACTGCATTCCATTTCCAACACGGACCATTCTCATCATGACTCAAGCCTAATACTTTCACATACTTTCACGTCATGACTCAAGCATGAGAAACACCCATACTAGTAACATCTATTGTTTTGTTACACACACATTAGGTTCCCGAAATTATATAGACTCATAAACCAATTTCATGGGACATTTGAAGTAGCATCCTGGGTGTCAATTTGCTGTCCTCCTGACAATGAAGCGGCAATGAAACAATCAAGATAGTTAGTAACAAAATAAATTGACAAATTCTGAGAATAATTTTATTGACATACCTTGCTCAATTTGTTGTCGTCCTCAAGGGGCAATTGCGACTATCATGGTATGCCATCTCCTTGCATGACCTACACATGCATGGCACCTTTGTTTTGTTCTCCACATTCTCATCTTTCTTCGCATCTGTCTTTACCTTCTGTCCTGGCTTTATTCTCTTGCACCTACCCTTAGAGTTAACATTGTTTGGTGCCTTTATGCTGACTTCCTTAGGGATAGGACAACCTGCAAATGCTTCAATCTCTTTAGCTCTACTTACTACATTATCAGGAATCAGAGGAATCACTTCTTCCCCAAATGTGACAAACCGATACATAAGAAATTTCAAGCCTTCATATGTTCCTCCTGCACGATGAATTAATTCCTCCATCTTACTGCGTATTTCTGATGCCAACTTGTCTTTAGATGTTTCTATTGCACTCCTTGGTTTTTCTTGCAACAAATTGCCCTCTCCATCGAAGACGTCATCCTTAGTTACCATTTTGGTCCACCTCTTTAATACAAACGGAATTGGTAGCTTCTTTAGTGATGGACTTTGCAACACACGGATGATACGGCGGCAAGGAATTCCAAATGACTCAAATAACATGCAGGAGCATTTGACATCTTTTGTTGTAAGGTTGCAGCTTACCTCTCTGACCTTGTTTGAGTTATCGCTAACTATTGAGATTTTGTACTCTCCTGTGCTTTCCATGTTCTCCACATTGCAATGCTCCCGAGCAGCAAACAGTTCTTTCTGAAACTCAGTGAAGACAGCGAACGTGAAGACCTCACTTCCATGCTTCTCTATTGCCCACGTAGTCTGCAACACAATAGTCTGCAACACGGGCATTGTGTGTAACGTGGCATTATCGCCTTCCAACTCATTCGACGTTGTTCTTCCACTGCATTAACAAATCTGATCCAAAACTCCACTAAAGTGTTTTTGAATCCAATAAACCGATTGAAGAAAGAGTTAGAACTCTCTGACCTAGAAGTGGTTCTAAGGATTCCTGCCAAGAATACATCTTTGAAGTAAGCGGGTACCCATGATGTACGAATTCGGTACCGATTAGCCAACCACTCATTAGATTCCAAACCAAAATCAGAAATAATGAAAGAAAATTGTTCCTCAAATTCCTCCGGAGTTTCTGAGGCCCACACACATGAGTTCACACGTTGGTACAATAAAGGGTTTTCCCTCAAATGTGGTGGTACCTTCACTGGAAGCTTTTGCAAAATATGCCACATACATAACCTATGCGTGCTAGTAGGGAAAACCGTTGAAATTGCAGTCTTCATGCCAGTATCTTCATCGGTTATGATAAGCCTAGGTGCAACTCCTCCCATTGCTTTCAAGAATGTACGAAACAACCATACGTACGTCTCAGCCTTCTCATTGCTTAATAATGCAGCCCCAAGCAAGACACAGGCCTTATGGTGATTTACTCCAGTGAATGGTGTGAAGATCATGTTATAATGGTTTGTGTTATATGTAGAATCAAATGAGACAAGATCTCCAAAATGAACATAATTCTTCCGACATGTACTATCCGCCCAAAATGCATGTACCAACCTACCCTTGTCATCAACAACATAATCAAAGTAAAATGAAGGATTAATGCCATTCTTCCTACAAAGGTTGTCAACAAACATCTGAGCATCCGATGACTTGATACAACTTCTCACCTCTTTATGATAATTCTGCAAGTCTCTCCTAGTGCATCCTACATTCTCAAATCCACCCTCACTGACACGGAGATATCTATATGCTTCGCTTGTGCCAATGCCTCCTTTATGACAAGTGATTAATGCACACTTGGCCTTCTCATTTACTTTCCTATTAGACCTTATCAATTGTTGTTTGATAGGTGATACCAATTCATGTGTATGTGACTCAACAAATGTTTGCACCCTAAACTCCTTGTCACAAGTGCGTTTTACAACTAAAATTGCCTCGCAGCCACACCTAGTTAACTTCCTGACATATTTCCTTCTCTTTGACTCCCCGTTGTCCTTATCTTTCTCAGATCGGAAGCCTTCTCTTGAGCACATCCATCGCTTCCATCTCGTAACACCATTGACATCCGTATGTTGACCAACACGTACTCCAAACCCTGCTGAATGTGCATACGTCTTGTAGAATTCCTCAGTAGCGTCCAAGTCATCAAAAACCATCCCTTCAAATGGCTTGATAGTTGGGTCAACACAAGGTGTGTAAGAAGAACCCTGCAATGCCAATGATTAAGTGTCAAGCATGATGGAATGACTGATAGAATCAAACACATGCACATAACATGATACTTACTACGAATGGGGCGCTTCTGCTCTTTTCCGGGGTACCAAAATCAATTAATTGTTGGGGAGGTGAACTAATTTGAGCGACAGAGTGCGCATCAAGGCTTCCTTGTCTTGGCAAAGCCTCGGCCACGCTCTCATTGCCCACATATTCCATGCCTGCTATATTGTGCCAAACATGCAAAGCGAGACTCACATCTTCAACTATTCGTCGTAAACTTAATATCGACAATGAATCAATTTAAAATGAAACGTTAAAATCCTACTAATGATTGAAAACAGTTTGTCGTGTTCCAACTGTAATGCAGATGAGGTGCATCTGAGCATAAGCATGTGCAACAATTGAATTCGGAAGAATCCACATGACTTATCATCGTCAGAACAATCTACTCGGAATGAAAACATAATGAAAAGGTGACATAATAAACATGGCAATCCCATCATTCCATCCACAACTCCACATGCTTCAGACCAAGATCATCTAGAAAAATCCAAACCTTCGGAAGAATCTGTATGCATCAGCCATGCAATTCGCCAGATTTGTGTCTAGTTGCACATGTACCAGCACATTACCACACCGTCGTACGTGGGTCACCGACCAAATAGTTTAGACTTAAGCAAGTGGCTTAAAAATGCAGACCCACAGTGAAAACACCTTTTTTTTATTAATTCAGTAATCACGAATCAGCTGGTCTCTTATCACAACCAACGAGCGCACATCAACTCTGAATTGAATTGACATACCAATTCTGTCTTGAAACAGCAAGGCTTCTTTCACTTGGAGGCAACCAAAGCATCATCCTATACAAAAGCCCAAATTTGTTCACCAGATGAAAGTCAAGTCAAACTGGACATAGGACTGGACACGGCATAGCAAGAGGCCATGGTTCCGCGCGGCTGCGTTAATCCAAACCTTCGGAAGATTCCAGTATTCCACAGGACTTATCATCGTCAGAACAATCTACTCGGAATGAAAACAGAATGAAAAGGTGACATAATAAACATGGCAATCCCATCATTCCATCCACAACTCTACATGCTTCAGACCAAGATCATCTAGAAAAATCCAAACCAAGACCCTCATGAACAGAAACCGAAACATCGCCGCCGGAACCATTTTCCTCCGAAAACAAGAACACCAACCGCAGCTGCGACGTAATCAATCGCCCCAACCTCAGCGACCCCCTGCCTAAAATCCAAGAATCCACCACCAACAACCATGTAAAGATGCACTCTACACCGGGTAACGAAGCATCACCCACGCTAAAAGATCCTTCACAGTCGTGATCAATTACACGATCTACCTACTTGCCTAAGCCTACGCTACAATAGCAGGACTAGCACATAACCCTAGATCAAAGTAGCGAAATCGAAACAAAGATTGATTGGGCAGAGACGAGATGGCGAGTTTTACCTTCGATCAAGTAGATCCCGCGGGAAATCGATCGATGGCCACCCAACATCGCGAACTCCATAGGCTATAGCATGCTGCAGCCGATCGGGGGGCGACACAAGCGTGGCGAGGAGGAGGCGACTGCCCGGGGGACGTTGGCGGATTGGAGTGGACGACCGGCGGCGAGGAGGTGCGGGAGGCCAGGCGGCGTGCGTGCGATCGGGGAGAAGACGAAGGTGTGCGTGGCGAGGAGGAGGCGGCACTGCAGCACGCAAAGGAGGCGCGGAGGGAGCACGCAGAGGAGGCGACGAGGAGGCGGCTGCCCGGGGGACGTAGGTGGATTGGAGTGGGCGGCGACCGGGCGGCGAGGAGGTGCAGGAGGCCAGGCGGCGTGCGTGCGATCGGGGAGAAGACAAAGGGGTACGGGAGTAAGGGGGTTTTCAGAAATTGGCAAAGGCGAGCGGGGGTTTGAACGGGGGTGTTTTTGCATAAGGCCTTAAGTGAATGGGGGTGCTCCGTCCTCATAGATCCGAGCCGTATGTTCTAGATCCGATGGCTGTGGTTGACATTTGCACTTTACCACTCAAACAGGCATTTGCACTAGATATGTTCCCATATTTATGAGTTATTAAATAAATGTTATTATGTTCCTTGAATGAATCATTGGTTATAAATATTAGCAAGTATGTGACTTGTTAGTGAAACTCTTTAACTTATATGATGTCATTCTAAATTGTATCACTGGTCGGATGTCACTGGTCGGAACACCAGCGACCCTACGACCAGCGCATGTATTGATTGGTAACCATGTTTCACCGGTCATGGATATAGAGATATCGAATCAATGATGTTGGATAGACCTACCTTGAGACACTATTGAGATTGTTATGATTCTATGTGTCATTAGTTGGTTTCAAACAATGATGATGTATAATCCTTAGACCTGAGATCAGCATAGTTCCCTACATGTGTAATAGCACTCTTAGGGGTTACCAAACACTACTCGTAATTAGGTAGTTATAAAGGTAGCTTTCAGGTATACTATGAAACATGCGGAGAGATGTGACTGGTCGGATATGGGATTTGCCTCTCCTAACATAATAGGAGAGATATCTCTGAGCCCCTTGAAGTGATCGGATAAAGAAAGTGCATGACCATGCCACTGGTGGTCGAAGAGTTCAACCACATAAGGTTATCCGACACTCGATCGAGAAAGTATTGAACAGTTCATGAATGACAAATATCTCACATGGAGGTCAAACCAGATATCGTGAGGCAAAGGGAGAATACACTAGTAGGTCACTTAGTTCGATCAGTTACAGATTAGTCGTATGGAGATAAGAGATGGTCGTGGACTGGTCAAATATAATTACAGAGTAGTCGAAACCTAGTCGTAAGGAGTTACGAACTGGTCGAGACTAAATATGAACTAGTCGTACACAGTTACAAACTGGTCATATGGAGATACAAGCTAGTCGTATACTGATCGTACTTAAGTACTAACTGGTTGTAAGGAGTTACGAACTGATCGTACCTAAATACGGACTAGTCGTGACGAGATATGAGCTGGTCGTAAGTGATGAGGACTTGGTCGTAGATCATGTTGCATTAAGGTTCGCTCGATATAATTTCTGTGTATTCGGGAATCGTTATGTCCTGCTAGGAACTGCTAACGACTTGTGGTCGAAAAAGGTTTTCGAGTCACAACCGACTTTGCATAAACCTAACGGGTAACACACTTAACGGGTTGGAACAAAATATGTTCGGATAGGATCTGTGGGCTCCCCGGGTTATTGGAAATGTACTTAATTAAATTCATACAGTAACATGATTATTAATGAAGGAACAGTACTGTCCCTCAATTAAAGATCATGCGAAAGGTATAAATTCAACAAGTAACAATTCCAATAAACAGGATCCCCGGATATATATATATCTCACAATGGTTCCCAGGATCAATGACCATTTGTAGGATCAAGGATAACCGACTAGAGGGGGGGTGAATAGGAGGTCTTTAAACTTTTTCACAAAAATCGAGTTAGGCTAATTAACAATTTAATCTAAACAAGTTATACTCTAGCTAAGCAATACAAGCACAAAGATCAAGCTAGAAATATAAATGCGGAAGAGTAAAGACTAGAAATAACCACAAAGAGACAACGATGTTTTTCCGTGGTATCGAAGACTTGCGGTCTTCACTAGTCCACGTTGAGGAGCTTGAACCAACTGCGGCTCCACCAATTAAGCCTTTCTCGATCACTATTGGTTGTTCTTCCTCCAC
Organism: Ampelocalamus luodianensis; assembly: GCA_036346255.1. Taxonomy (NCBI): domain Eukaryota; kingdom Viridiplantae; phylum Streptophyta; class Magnoliopsida; order Poales; family Poaceae; genus Ampelocalamus; species Ampelocalamus luodianensis. Next base: position 43,143,801 of record CM070638.1, on the reverse strand, counting down.
TCCGGAGATGGTGAACACCAAACCACTCACAATATGGGCACGGGCCTCTTCACAATCTTCTTGAAGAGATCACCGTGCAATCACCGTCAAGCCGCCTAGGAGTTCGGCAAAACTCCAAGAGTAACAAACCAAGACCTTCGCTGACGCGACACTCAAGTGCAATAGGATCAACTAGAATGATGAATGCACTTTGAATGAGCTCAACAACCTCTCAAAGAGTGAACAAAATGAGTTCTTGAGGAGTTGAAAGAATGCACAAGGCTCTAAAGATGTTAAATGTGGTCTAGCACACTGTCCTTGAGCAGTGGGAAGTATTTATACCCCAACAACAATTAGATCCGTTGGAGAAGAAAAACCTATTTTTCAGCCATATGCGGTACTACCGCCATGCAAGGGGCGGACTACCGCACTTCTCCAACCACTACAAAGAACGGCTAGAACAGCATTAAATGACTCGACATAGCCGTTTTAATCGCCAGAGCTGTACTACCGCCAATCGACAAGAGGTACTATCGCAGAGCGGTCATACGCAAGGAGAGTGCGGTATTACCGCTTCAAAGAGAGAAAAGAAAAAGGGTGCACTCTGGAAAACATACCGCTTCTCATTGGAATAACCGCATGCGGTAGTTCCGCTTAGCACCGCAGTACTCACCGTATATCGGTCATACCGCATGAACATCGCGGTACTACCGCGCTTAGGTTTTGGCACCAAACCAAAAGGAGATTCTCAGAAAAACATACCGCCAACTAACGATCGAACAACCGAGTGCGGTAGTACCGCATGCACAACGCCAGTACTACCGATTGTCCCGACAAAGGCATAATTTGATTTGAGAGAGAATCCTTATGCATGCATGATCCTAAATTGATCCATAAAGCACAAAACATGTCTTCAAGCTACAGGACATGATCCTCTTAATAGTACGACATTTAACCTATCATCCGGTCTTCCATCTATTTCTCCTCGCACTCAGGTAAAAAAATAATTTCAAAACCACTTGTACCTTATCCTTGAGTCAGTACTTGATCTTCATAGAACTTTTAGCATGCATCTTCAAGATCATCTTTTCCAATGGGACTAGTCCTTGTAAAACTCAACAAACCAATAAGTCCCATTTTCACATATTATCATAAATTACCAAAACATATTTTTAGGGGCCTAGATGCTTTTCAATCTCCCTTTTGGTAATTGATGACAACCTAGTTAATGTGTGAGAAGAGGAGTTTTGAAAATATCCAAGATTGTGAAACAAGTGTATATTCTTTTGATGACTTAACAGAAAGAAAGCTCCTAAACATGTGCATGAAATAGATAGAACATTTTGAGAGCACATGAAGAGAATTATGACAAAATTTTGCGAGTTTCTTTTGACTTGTTGGAACTGAGGAAACAATTTGCAATGATAAGGAATTGTCATATACGAAATTTCAGAGAGATAATATCACATTTGATAATTAAGACAACCAACAAGTTCGAACAAGGTAATATTAGGATGAAGTCATTACAGCAAATATAAAACATATAATAAAACAACAAAAGACTATAAAGTCGACACCCATAATCCTTAAAGCTACTTTCTACTTCTCCCCTTTGGCATCAAAGTACCAAAACAAACATCAAGCACTGGATCCGAGAGGCGGGAGTTGAAGTTACTACTGAGTCAAGAGACTGGGAAGCAAAGATGAGGGCGACGACGCTTGAACCGTATTGGAGACGAAGGACGTGGAAGAGGTGGAAGACGCTGCTCCATAGAGTCAACTGTCTCGCGGGACGGCAAGTCTGTTGTTAGTCTCATTCTCAAAGTCTCAGAAGAATCGCCCTCATCTCTGCCGAGAGACTTTCAACCGCATCGATTATTAAGAATGAGAGTCCGAGTGGTAAGAATCTGAGCAAGAGTAGCTTGATGTGAGAGCCTTCTGCACCGCCTCCTCCTCCGCGCTTTCTTCTTCTTTGCTTGCTGTGCTCGCCTGGCTCAAATCGAATGGGGGATTTTCTCTGGTTTGTAAAACTTATGAGGTGATCCCAAACCACCACGATATTCAATCTTACTAAGAATTAGGGCCATGATGTAAGGAGCATGATAAATCCGCTTTACTGTCATTCTTAGAAGAGACAATTCCCGATGATGACATCCACAACATCAAACTTTCTCCCATGCATAATATTATCAATGATATTCCAAACATGTCCTCGAACAAAGATCAAAATTACCACTTGGGAAGAAAAGTGTGATTAATAATCCTATTAATCAAACGGGAATAGGTAGCAAGCCATGAATTTTCCCCGGAGTGTACCGACATTCGATCATAAAACTCGTCTGTGCAGAACAAGTAGAGCTGGTCTCACAAAAGTTTATCCCAATTTCAGAGTGCATCCTCGCACACGCTCAAAATCACCCTTAGTGCACTCCACATACCGTAATCTGTCATCCACTTCATTTTCTTAAAGTCGAGATACATACAAAGTAGTGTAGAATTGTCTTATGATTTCTTCATCATAGTCATTTCGAGAGCCACAAAATCATGAAGACCAACTTGTCAAAAAGACGATACACTCCATCATATTTTTCTAGGGAGTTTATGTGTGACCATTTTATGCATTTATGATCTGCAAACTTCCCTGTGATGATCATAAATCGCTTATAGACTTGCTCTTGGAACTTGGTGTGGAATCTGGGATTGATTGAGTTGGAGGCGTAAGATATTGATCTTTGTGTCTCAAGATTGCATAATCATCACCGATATGAGCCCGAGATCAATTTGAGGTTCTTTCGGATCTTCCATCTCTTCATCCGATTGAGCTCGGTTTCTTCTTCCGTGTCGTGCTCGGAATCGTAACTCGACTCATGAGGAAGAGACCCTTCCTCACTTTCGAGCCATCTGTTGTAGCCCTTTTCCTTTGCCTCGATGGATCATCCAAAGGGCTTCAGAAGGTAGAGAGGAAGATTGCCCTTGACGCGCTCCCAATCTTGTCCTGGCATCTTTGCAAAGAGAGGATAGGTTACAAGAAGTTCAAAAGATCAAGCAACTGGAGTTAATTTGAATTTGAATGATTTTTCTGCTACGTCAAGAAAATCGGTAGTACCGCAATTCCTCACCGTAGTACCGAGGTGTGAGTACCGCCATTGTCCGCCGGTATTACCGCTCCCTGTAATTCACAGATGAACGCTGTAGTACCGCTTTACTGATCGCGACCTGGGCGATGAATCTAACCAAAATTGATGTTTCTTTTGGTTTGAATCCAAGAAATAGATGTACTAACATCATTAAACACCAATCTTGCTATTTTGCCCAACTAGAATCACACAAAAACATCCGCATTTCAAATCAACTAGAGAGTGACCTAGGGTTTGAATCAAAGCGGTAAAACGAGGATTAAGGATGTTTTACCTTGAGAGATGGAGGAGTTAAACCCTAGAGATGCAAGGGTTCACCAAGATTTGAGAAACAACCGAGTGGAAAGGAATTTTGGGAGAGAGGATTTTGGAGAGAAAGAGAAGAGAGAGAAAAGGAAGAGAGACACGGAGAAAAATGACCTCAGGGTTACTTTTCTTTCAAATCTGCAGTAGTTCCGCCCTTTGACCGTCGGTAATATCATAAGCGGTAGTACCGTGGTTTTTGTACCAGTAGTACGCATCGCGGTCATACCGCACATAACCCGCCGGTCATACTGATTATCCTGGAACTTCAAAGACATTTGGATAAAGGTGAGATGAGATTATTTGCAAATGACCCTTAGTTTTGCAATCAATTTAAGAGACATTAGGATCATTATGCATAGAATAGACTAATGTCTATATAAGAACATATTTTTATGAACATAGAAAATCGTTATAACATTTTGAAAATATTTTTCTTATAAAAACTTTTGAGAAACATCAAAACAAACACAATGCATGAGGCAAAAATTTCAACAAATGTTTGAATAGTCTATGACATTTAATTCATTCCTCAATTTGCAAACCGCCTTCATCTAATGGTTTGGTGAAAATGTCCGCTAATTGATCTTCGGTTCGGATGTGGCTAATTTCAATATCTCCCTTGCCCACATGATCTCTCAAGAAATGGTGGCGAATGTCGATATGCTTGGTTCTTGAGTGTTGAACAGATTATTTGCTATTTTCACCGCACTATCATTATCACACAAAAGAGGCATTTTATTAATTTTAATTCCATAATCCATCGTGGTTTGCCTCATCCATAGCAATTGAGCACAACAACTACCCGGAGACATATTCGCTTCCGCGGTGGATAAAGCTATGGAGTTTTGTTTCTTGGATGACCATGATACTAAAGATCTCCCTAAGAATTGACAATTTCCTGAGGTGCTTTTTCTATCCACTTTGCAACCCGCATAATCTGAGTCCGAGTATCCAATTAAATCAAATTTAGCACCTTTAGGGAACCATAGGCCAATGCTAGAGGAATGCTTTAAATATCTTAGTATTCTTTTTACGGCCATTAAATGACACTCTTTTGGAGATGCTTGAAACCGTGCACACATGCAAACACTAAACATGATATCGGGCCTAGATGCGGTAAGATAAAGTAAACTACCAATCATAGACCTATAAAGCTTTAAATCTACCGATTTACCTCCCTCATTAAGGTCGAGATGACCGTTGGTTGCCATGGGAGTCTTGATAGGTTTTGCATCTTCCATGCCAAATCTCTTGATCAAGTCCTTTGCATACTTTGTTTGACTTACAAAAGTTCCATCTTTGAGTTGCTTGATTTGAAGTCCAAGGAAATAGCTAAGCTCTCCAATCATGGACATTTCAAATTCCTAGACATCATATCACCAAATTCTTTGCAAAAGTCTTGATTAGTAGATCCAAAATGATATCATCAACATAAATTTGACATACAAAGAAATCATCATCTAAGATTTTGGTGAACAAGGTTGAATCAATTTTCCCAATTTTGAACCCTTTTGAAACTAGAAAATCTACGAGGCGTTCATACCATGCTCTAGGAGCTTGTTTAAGACCATAGAGCGCCTTGGAGAGTTTATAGACATGATTAGGATTCTTAGGATCTTCAAACCGGGTGGTTGTTCAACAAACACAAGTTCGGATATTTTTCCATTTAAAAGGCACTTTTGACATCCATTTGAAATAATTTAATATCAAAGCATGATGCAAAAGCAAGTAGTATACGAATTGACTCAAGTCTAGCTACGGAGCAAAAGTTTCACCAAAATCCAAACCTTCGACTTGTGAAAACCTTGTGCGACCAATCTTGCTTTGTTTCTTACTACCATGCCATTTTCATCTTGCTTGTTTCTAAACACCCATCTTGTACCAATGATATTGTGTTCTTTGGGTCTATCCACTAATGTCCAAACTTCGTTTCGAATGAAATTATTGAGCTCTTCATGCATTGCAATCATCCAATCCGGATCTTCAAGTGCTTCATCTATATTCTTTGGCTCAAGTGAAGAGACAAAAGAGTAATGTTCACAAAATGAAGCAACACGAGATCGAGTTTGAACACCCTTACTTACATCTCCCAATATTTGATCTATTGGATGATCTTTTGAAATTGCATTGTGAATTCTTGGTGGTAGGTTTGATGGTTGATCATCTTCCTTATTGTCCTCTCCATTTAGTTGTATTTGACTTGAGGAAGAGGTGGAAGGCTCAACTTGAGTGGAAGATGATGGATTATCTTCGGCTTGATGTCACCTATTTGCATGTATTCCATTGCTTTTCTTAGTGCTTCGTGACCTACATCATCCAAATTCTCATGCTCTTCTTGAGAGCCATTAGTTTCATCAAATTGCACATCATGTCTTTCCTCAACTAAACCGGAGTTTTTGTTGAAGACACGGTATGCTTTACTATTAGATGAATACCCAAGTAAGAAGCCAACATCGCAACGACTATCAAATTTTGAAAGACGAACACCTTTCTTCAAAATGTAACACTTACAACCGAAACTCAAAATAAGAGATGTTCGGTTTCTTCCAACAAGGAGTTCATAGGAAGTCTTTTCAAAAGGCGATGCAAATAGAGACGATTTATGGCATGACAAGCGGTGTTAATTGCTTCCGCCAAAACTATCTGAGGTATTATATTCATCAAGCATTGTCCTAGCCATTTCAATTAATGTACGATTTTTCCTTTCTACAACTCCATTTTGCTCCGAGTGTAGGTCGTGGAAAATTAGTGCTTTATTCCAAGTTCATCACAAAAGTCTTCAACTTTAGTATTTTTGAACTTAACCATTATCACTACGGATTTTCTTTATTTTGAAATCAAATTCATTTTGAGCCCTTTTAGCAAAGTTTTTGAAAATTTGGAGGTTTCGCTCTTGTCATCTAGAAAGAACACCCATGAATATCTAGAGTGATCATCTACGATAACTAAACAATAGTTATTTCCGATACTCTTATAGGTTGTTGGCCCAAACAAATCCATATGTAAGAGTTCCAATGGTCTAGAGGTTGACATGATACTCTTGGAAGGGTGAGAGCTTGCGACTTGTTTACCGGCTTGACAAGCACTACAAAGTCGATTTTCTCAAACTTCACATCTTTCAAGCCAACAACTAGATCATGTTTGAAAAGCTTTTTAAGTTGAATCATGCCAACATGAGCTAGCCTTCTATGCCAAAGCCAACCCAAAGAAGTTTTTGCAATTAAACAAGTTTGTAAGCATGAAGCATTTGTGGAAAAATCAACCAAGTAAAGATTTCCAAATCTAAAGCCTTTGAAAACTAAAGCATTATCCTTTACACTTGAAATTGACACACCTTCATTTGAGAAGGAGCAGATTAAATCAAGATCACAAATTTGGGCAACGGATAATAAATTGAAATTAAGTGATTCAACTAAAGATACATTCAAATGGAAAGGTCATTTGAGATAGCAATTTTACCCAATCCTATTACCTTTCCTTTACTATTATCTCCAAAGGTGATCTTGTCACTTCCTTTTACGTTCTCGAATGTGGTGAACATTTTTCTATCACCGGTCATGTGTTGAGTGCATCCACTATCAAGCACCCAATGTTTTCCACCGGTCTTGTAGTTCACCTACAAAACAAGAATCAATTTCTTTTAGGTACCCAAATTTGTTTGGGTCCTTGGAGATTAGTGACCAAGGTTTTAGGCACCCAAATAGCATTCTTTTTAGCGCCTAAAATCGAAGTGCCAATAAATCTTGCAATTATTTTACCATCAATGGATTTCTTAAGCATGTAGCAAGAATCATAAATGCCATAGGTTTTAACATTAATATTTAAACAAGTATTTGACATGTGTCCTATCTTACCACATTTATTGCAATATTTACCATTTTGCTTAACAAACCTTGGAGGCTTGTTAACCGGTTTCTTACCTTTCTTGGGTACATACCCAAGTCCTTCCTTATTGAATGAGCACCTTTGCTCACTCAATAATTTGTCAAGGGTTGCTTTACCCTTGAAGCATCTTTCTAAGCTCTTGCTTAGCTTGGTGACTTGCTCTTTTAACTCATGATTTTCAACAATTAGCAAAGGATCACAAGTATTTGCAATTGAATTATTATTTGAGTAACAAGGCATGGATAGCAAATCATTACAAGAAGTAGAAGTACTAGACATGGATTTTGCATTTGGTATAATTTCTACTCTATGCATCTCATTTATTAAATCACACGTAATACCAATATGTGAATGTGATTTTTCTATATCTTTGGAAAGAGAGAATCATGAGCTTCCTTTAGCTCCTCATAAGAGTCTTTTAGAGAGATATACTCCTTTTAAGACTTTAAATTTAGATTTCTCCTTTCCAACATATTCATTTAAATCTTCTACCATGTCCATTAGTTCATCATATGAAGGAGCATCATCATCAAAGGATTTTACCTTATCTCCTTTGCCATAAGACATGTAGGAGACGAGAAGAGTGATGGAGCTTCCTTTATGGCGATGCCGACAAGTCCTCTTTTCTTAGAAGACTCTTCATCACTTGATTCGAATCGAATCCGAATATTCTTCGTCGAATCCATTCTCCAATATGAGCTTCATTTTTGCCCTTTTGTGAAGCCTTTTGAAAAGCTTCTTCTTTCCATCGAATTCTTTCTTCTTTGATGATTTATCTTTGTCATCCTTCTTGTTGGGGCAATTTGAGATTATGTGCCCTTTTCATCACATCCATAACAACGAATGTTGCTATATCGCTTGTTGTCACTTGAAGATTGTCCTTTCTTGAATTTGTTGAATTTGAAGTTTCGATGTGGCGTCTTCTCATGAATTTCTTCATTTTCCTCACAAGAAGAGCGTACTCTCATCCGAGTCTTCTTCTTCATCTTCATCATCACTTGATTCCGCTTTAGCTTTGAAAGCGGTAATTTTCTTCTTGGATGAAGATGATTCCAATAGCTCTTCCTTGTCCTTCTTGTATAGCTCGTTAGTGATGAGGTTGCCCAAAGTCCGGTTGGTGTCATTCTTGGCAACTCGGGAGAGTTGAGAAATAATGTCACCAACGTCTCATATTTATCCGGAAGGGCCCTAAGCATTTTGCGCACAACATCAACATCAAGAAGGTTAGTATCAAGGCCTTTGAGTTCATTCACAATGTTGTTGAGTCTTGAGTACATCTCGGTGATGTTTTCATGAGGCAACATTATGAATGTCTCATATTTAATCCAAGCCTATGCAATTTGGCTTCTTTGACCGTGGATGTGCCCTCATGAATTTCGGAGAGGGTAGTCCAAATAGCATGAGCGGTTTCCAAATTGCTCACCCTATTGAATTCATCGCGCTCAAAGCACCAAAGAGAGCATTCATAGCTTGGGCATCTAAATGAGCATTACGCTCATCTTGAACCGTGAGAATTGTTGGATCAAGAGGCATAACGTAACCCTCGTTTACAATTTTCCATATGTTCGACTCATGGCTTTTAAGAAAATAGACATTCTAATTTTCCAATAAGAATAATTTGAGCCATCAAACAAGGGAGCCTTTCCTATATGCATACCCTCACTAGCCATCCTTTCTCTCTTAGACGGTAAAGTCTAACAAATTGAGAGACCAAGCTCGATACCACTTGTAGGATCAAGGATAACCGACTAGAGGGGGTGAATAGGAGGTCTTTAAACTTTTCACAAAAATCGAGTTAGGCTAATTAACAATATAATCTAAACAAGTTATACTCCTAGCTAAGCAATACAAGCACAAAGATCAAGCTAGAAATATAAATGCGGAAGAGTAAAGACTAGAAATAACCACAAAGAGACAACGATGTTTTCCGTGGTATCGAAGACTTGCCGGTCTTCACTAGTCCACGTTGAGGAGCTTGAACCAATCAAGCCGGCTCCACCAATTAAGCCTTTCCTCGATCACTATTGGTTGTTCTTCCTCCACTCCGAGATGGTGAACACCAAACCACTCACAATATGGGCACCGGCCTCTTCACAATCTTCTTGAAGAGATCACCGTGCAATCACCGTCAAGCCGTCTAGGAGTTCGGCAAAACTCCAAGAGTAACAAACCAAGACCTTCGCTGACGACACTCAAGTGCAATAGGATCAACTAGAATGATGAATGCACTTTGAATGAGCTCAACAACCTCTCAAAGAGTGAACAAAATGAGTTCTTGAGGAGTTGAAAGAATGCACAAGGCTCTAAAGATGTTAAATGTGGTCTAGCACACTGCCCTGAGCAGGGGAAGTATTTATACCCCCAACAACAATTAGATCCGTTGGAGAAGAAAACCTATTTTTCAGCCATATGCGTACTACCGCCATGCAAGGGCAGACTACCGCACTTCTCCAACCACTACAAAGAACGGCCAGAACAGCGCATTAAATGACTGACATAGCCGTTTTATCGCCAGAGCGGTACTACCGCCAATCGACAAGAGGTACTACTGCAGAGCTGTCATACCGCAAGGAGAGTGCGGTATTACCGTTTCAAAGAGAGAAAAGAAAAAGGGTGCACTCTGGAAAAACATACCGCTTCTCATTCGAATAAGCAGGCATGCGGTAGTTCCGCTTAGCACTGCGGTACTACCGTATATCGGTCATACCAAGATGAACATCAAGCGGTACTACCGCGCCAGGTTTTGGCATCAAACCAAAAGGAGATTCTCTGAAAAACATACCGCCAACTAACGCACGAACAACCGAGTGCGGTAGTACCGCATGCATAACGCCAGTACTACCGATTGTCCTGACGAGGCATAATTTGATTTGAGAGAGAATCCTTATGCATGCATGATCCTAAATTGATCCATAAAGCACAAAACATGTCTTCAAGCTACAGGACATGATCCTCTTAATAGTACGACATTTAACCTATCATCCAGGTCTTCCATCTATTTCTCCTCGAACCGGTAAAAAAATAATTTCAAAACCACTTGTACCTTATCCTTGAGTCTGTACTTGATCTTCATAGAACTTTTAGCATGCATCTTCAAGATCATCTTTTCCAATGGGACTAGTCCTTGTAAAACTCAACAAACCAATAAGTCCCATTTTCACATATTATCATAAATTACCAAAACATATTTTTAGGGGCCTAGATGCTTTTCACCATTGCATATATATATCCTTTACCAACATTGCATCATACACATACAAGTTATACATTTGCATAATTAAACATAAGCTTACATCATTTGGTTGTAGTACTACAATATTAAGTGACTTGGTCACTTCAAAAGTTTAACAGCGGAAGCAAAAACAAAATAGTAAAGTCCACCAATGGCCTCATCCACCCGCAGGCAATTGCGTGGAGGAAAGAAGTAGCGTTACTCGTTAGCGTCACCCTGATCGGCGCTAACGGGTACTTCATAGAGAAAACCATTCTCACCTGCAACAATAGGTGATAGTACCTTGAGTACGGAAGGTACTCAGCAAGTCTTACACAAACTAACAAAAGGAAGTAGTTATTAGGGCCTATTCAAAGGAGTAGAGTTTTTACATGCATAAGGTTACAACAGGAAGGTATAAAGGTTCAAATTTGCATAAAGCGATACATCTTAACCTACAAAGGCTAAATTTTGATAAAGCAATTTAATAAATCAAAGTTTGCTTAAAACAGTAAGTAAATAACATAAAAGTAAACAGTACAGTGCATGATTCCCTCATGCAAACCGAAAATAAACTAAAACAGATTTTTAAAATTAAAACTTCTATCTGGTGACATCAATTCAAGTTATCGTCCATGACCGTGGACACGGCTATTCGAACGTTTATACCTGCAGGGTGTACATCTTACCCACATGACTTAGCTAGCCCGTTGCCTTGGATGCCTCCGAATGATGACATACTTCCTTTGGTATGCCGGCCGGGAAACTAAGATTTGGTATTTTCAACAAGCCAACACTATTGAGTTAGACCCCATGTGTGAGTTGATCCCGCTTAAACAACGATCGATAGCATCCGCCTAAGGGGCACACATGTTGCGTCGAATGCCGATCCAAACAATTTAATGCGAATTGGGTTCCCTACCCATAGTAGAATGCTATCGGCACCATTAAGGTATCGTATATGCGACGAGGCACATATCGCCCTCACCTCCTAAGAACATCGATCTCGACATACAAGCTCACATGGCATAAAACGCAGTCCTCGGACGAGCATCTATGCCATACAAGGTCAATACACATATCCTTACTCTCCTGTTTCCAACTCAATAGTCTCAACATTTTACTTAACCAAACAGCGCCCATACTGCGCATGTGGAAGTACGTGAGGACTTGAGCTGAATAGTCGAGTTCGGTCCTTAATTAACCCGGACAAGTCCACCACAAAACCCAATCTCGTGCACAAAAGCACCATCACTAGCTTCCTCTTGTCCGATCAATTTGAATTTCAAATACAAGACTGATTTAAAGAAACTGGACAAAGAGTTTAAAATAACAATAGTTCGATTGTGATTCCATGTTTGACAAGATATGCTTGTCAAACTCTAAAATCTCTAGATCGCATGTCTAAGCTAAAGCGAAAATATAGCTTATGCTATACATTACTATGCTAGGGTTAAGTGTATGGTGATAATTGAGGTAATCCATCATGTTTGGTCATAGCTAACTACTAATGGATCACATTTTGTATTTTGGAAAAATAGCATGCACAAACTATCCTTTGGATTTGTAAAGGCTATTGTACAAAATTTGGGATCAATATGGTGCGAAGAGGATGCTTGCCTTGATAGTAATAGACTTTGCGAGTTCGGGTTGCTCGAGGCGATTCAAAAACTTCAAATGAACGATTCTATAGAAAGCAAATAAATCCAATAAATACCAAATCGTGAAGAAGCTCAAAATGAAGGAAAAGGCATGATCAATTTGGAAATGCATGATTACAGTATGCTTAAGCCATAACTACCCTTAATAATGATAATAACCCATAATATAGCTTCTCTGTTTTCAAAAGACGAAACTAGAGTTTAGTGTAAAGTCCAGTTTGATTTGAAATGAGTAGAAAACAGATGATTGCAAATTTCGGAAAAAGGAATATAGAACATGCAAAAGTTCATAAATGAAACTTAGCATGATCTTTTAGGGTAATTAATATCCCAAACCAACCTTAGTCTAACCCTAACTAGTTAGATTACAACAACTAAGAAGAAAGTCATTTTTGTCGGTTAAACCGACAAAATGAAACAGAGACAGATCTCAACTAGAAGTTAAAATAGATGATGACAAGAATGGAAAGATTAACTTGTCATGCTGCTAGGGTTTAGTCAAAACCTAAATAAGATGGTAGGTTGACAGGAAGAACCCTAGGTTTTGAAAATGATATGGAAAACCGAAAAGGTATAATATCAACTTTTCAGTTTGAAGCAAGTTGAAGCTACTGATGCTTAAAAGAATGATTCACAGGAGCATCTAAAGTCCTTAAGATGCTCAAGATATCATAACTAGGGTTTTTGGCTTACCAGTATAGGAAAGATACCCAGATTCTGAAAAACTCGAAGTTGATCGACAGAGAGATAAATTTCTGATTTAACCTGCAAAAGATATCAAATCTTTAATGCAAGGTAAAATCGGTGCGTGAGATGGATAAGCAAAGGATAGGAGCAAGAACTCCTTTGGATGACAAGGAAGAAAATGAGCTTGAGTGGTCAACAATGGTGCATGACTCCAAAAGCTAGGGTTTATATATGGATGTTGAGCTCTGAGCAAGAGGGAAAGATCTAGAGTTGATGAGGTGTCCATTTAGGGCTAATTATCCCAAAAATTAGTTGCAAAAACTTTGGGATAAATCCTCTCCTCTGTTCTGAGAGATTTCTTGTATTGAGAGAGAGGAAGAAGATAAGCATACTCTTACATGTGGGTCCCATTGTCATTCTCGGTGCGCGCTCTCACAAAAGCTCAAGCGAATGTCACCGTCCGATTGGAAATGGGCGGCTGTGATAAATAGAGAGATTAAATGATTTGAATCGGTATCATTTAATATGGACCGCACGATCTAGATCGACCGATCGAGATTAAAACGGGGCTCAAAGGAATCTTGAGATCCACTTTCAAATCTGGACGTTGGATTGAAATCCAACGCTCAGCTAAAAGAATACACGCCACCTCCTTTAGATGCGATGGCGCAACACCGTTGGATTTGATTTCTACGGTCAGGATGGAAAGTTGAACCGGATGGTCCGATTGCATACACTCATATGGACCTTACGATTGAAATCCAACGATCCACCGATTTTGGGCTTTAAAGGCCCACGGTCAAAAAGAAACACCGTAGGATTGAAATCCAAAGGCCCGCATAAACGCGCGCCTCTGATTTCAAATTGGAATAAGCGACACCGTTAGATCAAGAATGAATGGCTGCGATCGTGAGGGGATCCGGAGTCGTCCGAATGCATACACTAATCTGGACCACACGATGAGGATCCAACGGCCCAGAGGAGTGCGGGCTTTATAACACGCGGTAAAAAGGAAAAGCTGTAGGATTTGAATCTAACGTCTCGGATAAAAGCGCGCCTTTAAGTTTAAAACAAAAAGGGGTGCGCTGTTGGATTGGAAATGAACGGTGGAGATTGAATAGGGATCCGGAGTTGTCCGATTGCACACACTGATCTCGCTCGTTAGATCAAGATCCAACGGCGGAGATTAAAATGCACACGTGGACAGCTCGCGGGGTGGTATAGCTTCGCCCGTTCGATTGAAGATCAACGGCTCATATCACGCGTGGAGTTTTGGGCTTGCGCCCGAACGTTGACCGAGCCGGACCCTTTGCACGAGGTTGGACCCAACCACATGGCTCGAGTCGCTACAGTGCTAAGGTTTGGATTCAAACCGGTTTAGTTGACCAGAACCATATTCAAATACTCCAAGGTTTGACTGGGCTTTTAAAAATAGCAAATAAATTTATAAAATCATGAAATTTTTACTGTAAGCTACTGGGATGATATATTTCCCAGATAAATTTTATAAACCACATTTTCACTTTGTAAAATACATAAAGATTGATTTCAGGCCGAAAATATTTATTTAAAGACAATAAATTTTTCTTTAAGCCCAAATAATTTCTAAAAATGCAACAAAAAATATTTTTAGCCAAGATAATTTATCTAGGCTTTAATAAAAATACTTCCCAGTCATAATACAAGTTTTATCTTGTATCCCTTTAAGACTTTAAATGGTTCTTTAGGGTTTTGGCTAAAAAGGAAGGTTTTTAACTTGTAACATGCTGCCCAAAGTGTAAACATGAACAGTAATGCTATGAACAGTATCTCATTACTGTTCATAAAGCATTTTATTACTGTTTATAAACTTGGGGCTGTTACAGGATCTGTCATGGGCATTATATAAGGAGATGCTTGAGGTTATTTGGGGACATGCGAGAGACGTGAGTTACTCCACCAAAACCTTAGCCGCCATCTTCTCGAGAGAGCCCCGCCGTGCGACTTGGTGCTAGCACACCGGTATCCGGTTGTTCCTTCCCTGGACGTGTGGATACCGTAGATGCGCTACTGCAGTTGCTGTTGCGAGGGTGCTGGACGATCGACTACGACCACTACATCGACGTGCTCTTCATTGGACTAAGCTGCTCAGACTCTTCTTCCGTTGCACTGCGCGTTTGGTGGTAACGATCTGTGATCATTTACTTGCTTGGCATCCTGGTTTATGTGGTAGAATTTTTGAATTATTGCTATCGTAGCCTACCCGTATCCCTTCACTGCCGTCCAATTTTGTGCGTGGATGGCACATTTCTAACTGGAAAGTATAAGGGCTAGATACTGACTACAACAGCGACGGACGGGAACAATCAAGTTCTTTCTGTGGCATTCGCATTCGTTGGAAGTGAGAACACAGACAACTGGTTTTTAGTTTCTAAGGAATTTGAGGATTTCTATTATGCAAAGTTGTCCTAACGTATGCGACATACATTATCGGCATGTGGGTCTGCTGAGTGCAGTGTGTAAGACCCCGGGGTTTACATCCCAGATCTTCTGTGCATAACTGAACTAGTCCCATGATCAGTGGCTAGCTCACACAGTAAACAAATGTGATAACACAACCATAAACGTTAAAAGTTATTAAATGACAACAGAGTTGATTACAAGATAGCCTTACAGGGCAACATTAAATAAACACAGCGGAAGGCGAGGAAGAAGTAGTAGGGTCCAGCAATTTGCCACAGACAATCGACTGGGGTAGCGACCTAGTCGTCATGATCCACACCTGAAGCGAAGCTCTTCTTCTTTGAAATTTTGTTTGCATAAAGCAAGAATGAGCACAACTTCCGTGCTCGCAAGTTACACCCGTCAAATAACAGAATGATATGCATAAATGGATGTAACATAGGATGGCTTATAGGGTTATTTGTGCAAAAACAACATTTGACATTAAATACCATACTAAGTTCAAAGCTCAAGTTTCATAAAATCTAAAATTGATTTTGAATTGATAAAGATAGTGTAGGCACCAACCTAACACCAACATAAACACGGGCACTAACCCGGGGCTTCAACCCATAACTTTTCTCATGGACACCCATCCATGCCAAACTGTTTTACAAAAATATTTCGAAATCGAAGTCTAACTTTGAGTGGCTTTGCCAGCATGTCCATGACCGTGGACACGGCTATTCGAATAGTTTTACACTCTGCAGAGGTTGTACAACTTTACCCACAAGACATGAATTCTCTAGTTGTTTGGCATCCGTCGATACCACCGCTCACTACCTCAGGTAAGCAGTCTAGAGCACGTGTCAAGGCCTTTACAATGCACCATTCCACCATAGTCTTCCCTCGCTAAGGTTTCACCCCCTTTGGACTACCCGTCCAGAGTTGAGTCCTCTTGCTCCGTGTGGGGTGACAAAGTCATGAAAGACTACCCACCGCATCAATAGGAACGACCATGATGGAGTTTTGCAAATTAATTAGCCAGGTCCTGCCCATACAAGACATGTGGTAGTACGATGTGGCTTAGCAAGATGCGGTTCAAAGACTGGTCCTTAATTGACATGGGCGACAACCAACAGAACCCTGGGCCTCAACCTACCCAGTTAAGCCCGAGCATAAACCTGCACCCACCGGACAACCATTTCGCCCAAGTCCAAACCATCATTTTATTTTATTTTTCAAGCATTTGTAAAACTCCCATGACACACCAATGCCAAGGGTACAATTTTAACAACATTTAACTTTTGGCTGAAATTCCCCAAATGAAACATATGTGATCTATAAGCATAGCTAAGCACAATGTTTTCCAAATGATCCTAGTCCATACTATTGTATCAACTAGGTTTTTATCTAGGGTGACATTATGTTTGATTCGATATCAAAATTGGCCATACAAAGGATTTTAGGCATAACTATAAATTCAAAACAGGTATTTAAATTACTGAATATAAATAAGCATGCAGTAATAATTTGAAACAGAATTTAAATAATTTTAAATAATAGGTGCAAATATGATCAAGAATGTAACTTGCCTCGCTTGAGGTGGACAGATCAACTGATACTGAGGTGATGTTGTTTTTCTTAACAGGTCACCTAGTACTCACAAGCACTTTCTCCAGGTAGTCTATGTGTACAATCACGATGATCATTCAGTCAAAATCAATCCTCTTATGTGCTCTTCAACGGCGTCGAAATCTGACTTTCCGAAGTCGTCGGAAACTATACGCAAAATTAAGCCAAATTCAAACTGAATTCAAATATGATTCAAATAAACTCCAAATTGAATAATTTTGGTTTAGTTGGCTAGATCTTGAATTTATATAAATTTATAAATTTGAATGGGCTCAATCGGAGTTCGGATGCAAAAGATATGGACTTTGGAAGATTCAAATTACATGAAATGATAGTTTTAGGGTTTAAAGAATTTATCGATCAAATGAGCTCAAAATTAAATAATTGTGGTTTAGTTAGCTAGATAATAATTTTATACAAATTTTGCAATTTGAATCACCCAATTTGGAGCTGGGATTCAAAAGATATGAATTTTTGAAGTTCAAATCTATTTAAAACCTAATTTCTGAATTTATTAGATTTTTCTGATTTATTTTTCTAAAGGAAAATCAATTTATTGCGCAATGATAACGCCAGCAGCTGAATTTTTCAGAATTTAAAGAATTAACAAATGTTTCTGACACGTGGGTCCCACGCGTCAGCGCCTCGGCTTTTGGTGGACTGGGTTCACAGAAGGTTGTGTCCGAGGGGGGGTGGACCGGCCACGCCGGTGACACATGGGCATGCCACGTAGGCATTCGGCGCTGAGGTGGCCTGACCTGGCGAGGAGGTGGCGCACCGTGGCAGCCACGTGACTGGGCCACGTCGGACACAGCCGGCGGCGGCTCGGGCGCGAGCTCGCCGGCGATTGGTGGCGCTCCGGCGAGTGTGGATGATGCCAACGGGGAGAGGAGGCGATGGGGGTCACGATGCGTACGGTTTGGTCACCTGAGGTGGCGGAGATAGCCGACGGCGAGGAACTTGGCGGCGACGATGTCGGGGTTGCGGCGGCGATGGCGTTCCCGTCACGCTCCCGCGAAGGCGGCGCGAGCACCGTGTCGGCGACGAGGTGGTGAAGCCGATGGTGGTGGCGGCGGAACGAGTGCGTGGACGGTGGCGGCGCTAGAGGCGATGGGGCGCTGGCGGCCGGCGGCGACCAAAATTCCGATTGCGGCGAGACGACCGTGAGAGAGGAGGAGTGAGTGAGGGGAAGAGATTGAGGGGGAAAGAGGGCTTCCGGTGCTCCCTTTTATAGGCCATGGGGAGGCCGGGGAGGTGGAGATCGTGGGCGCGGTCATGGCGGCGGCGGCGGTTTTGGGCGCGCGGGCGAATCGGGCGCGGAGAGGAGGGGATAAGACCGGGGGTGAAGGCGGTTGGGGGCGCCGGGTTCGTGCGCACGTCGCGCGGGAGGTAGGGCGGTTGAGTGGAGCTCCGCGGCGGAAATGGAGGCGGCGGCGCGGGGAAGAAGATGGACACGAAGAAAGGGGCGCGGGGAGGAAGATGGTCGTGCGCCGTTGGATTTGCATCCAACGGTGCGGGGGAGGCGGTTGGCGTGGTGCGGTGAGGGTCGTCCGATTTAATCGGACGGTGGGGGCGAGAGGGAGGAGAGGGGGGGTGCGGGCGACGGTGGGCCGAAGTGGGCCAAGGCGGGGGAGAGGAAGAGATGGGCCGGAGGGGTTTCGGCCCAAAACGAATTAGGGTTTTAAAATTGCTTTATTAATTGATTTAATTCCAGTAATTCATTTAGGCTTTAGAAAATAGCAAATTAAACCCAAAAATTATGAGAAAATTCATAGAAATTCCCTTATTTATTTTGGACTTAATAAAACTATTTCCAACTTTATGTTGGTTTTTAATTTTGCAAATAAATTTGTTTTGGCTTTAAAATATTTACAAAAGGCTTTAAAAATCCAGAAAATTCTAGAAATTAAGTAAATTTTTATTTTTCAAATTAAATCAATAAAACTTCAAGAACTTCAAATAAATTTCACTTTTGACTTTTAAATTTCAAAAATTAAATTAAAGCAATGAAACTCTATCAAATTTCAGAAAATCCAATAAAATGGTAACTTTATTTTATTTTATTTTGGTAACATAATCTTGGGATGTTACACAGTGACTCAGCTACAACAAGGAGAGAATAAGCCAGATCCACGGGTGGATTTGTAAAGCAGGTGGTGCATGAGGAACTTGGGTGCAAACTTCTGTAAGCAGTTCCGCAACAAAGACTTGATGAACCTATTCGAGTGGTAGTGCAACCAGAACCAGTAGCGAAAGTTTGACGTACTCTGGAAGATTCTAGATGAGTAGACCCAGACACACAGAAGGGAGGTCCTAGTGTAGCGGGGAAGACGGGGGCACAGGTGAAATGCTTCTCGGACTGGATTGACCACGAGCCTAAGGAAAAGTGGTCGTTGCTACATGATAGGGGTAGTGCTTAATATGGTGTCATGATAACCAATCTAGCCAAGGTGTACAGTTGGGTCATGCGCGGTACCATGTGCCTCCCTTTGGTTGGGATTGTGGAGACAATTCTTCACGGTACCACAATTACTTTGTTGACAGAAGCAACAACACGTCGCTCGTCACGGCAAATAACAATGTATTATACTCCGCCATAATCACCAAGTACATGAAGAAGAGCAAGAAGGGTGAGATGCACCGGGCATTCAAGATGGGCACAAGGGAGCTTCGCTTCGAGATACTATGCAGGGATAAAGGACGCCACGGGATGAACCGCGAGAGGATCACCCACGAATGCATGCTACACCACGCTAGTTGTGTATGCACTTGCAACGAGACTCTTCTTCTGCATAGGACTTGCTCACATGTCATGACCGCATGTTTGACGGTGGCATAGCATCCCCGTGAGTACCTCTCTGATTATGTCAACAAGGAGGAGATGATGCAAACCTAGAGTGCAGAGCTATATGGTTACGATGTAGTGCAAACCTAGGAACAACTTATCGGCCCGTGGACATTGATAGGCTGAAGGAAAATGTTGGCCGACGATAAGTACGGCGTATCAGGAACGATTTGGATTAAGCATAAGCCAGATGTCGTACGAAGAACTGCTCCATTTGCAGGGAGTCTG
Organism: Ampelocalamus luodianensis; assembly: GCA_036346255.1. NCBI lineage: Eukaryota > Viridiplantae > Streptophyta > Magnoliopsida > Poales > Poaceae > Ampelocalamus > Ampelocalamus luodianensis. The sequence goes on along the minus strand of CM070638.1, from coordinate 43,123,806 downwards.
GGCACACCTTCAAAAAATACCATATGAGAAATCCACAGGATGAAGGAGACATCGACAGTCTAGACGGTGCTGCAGAGACCTCATCCGACCGCCCCGCTTAAGGCGGTCGATAGGGTGGACGTTGAGGTCACGACCACGAAAAAGGTTTGTCTTGTTGAAATATGTGATGCTCAATACTTTATAATATCATTTTGATTTTTCAAAAAACTAGGTGATGATGTTGTGCTGAATGTTTTGTAATATCAGTGTGATTTATCAACAAAATATGTGAGAACGTTGCGCTGAATGTTCTGTAATATCATTGTAATTTGTCAACAAAAAATGTGATGACGTTGCACTGAATGTTTTGTAATATCATTGTGATTTGTCCACAAAATATCTAGTCGAAAATAGACAGTAAAAAAACAGGCAGAGGTCCCTATTGCCAATTGAAATAGCGACAAGGCCATATCGCCACTCCAACTGGTGACAGGGACCTCTCTGCACTGTTCTAGGCTCTATAGCCATTCTCTAGGCTACTATCGCTATTTGGAATGGCAACAGGACAATTTTGCAATTTCAAATGGTGACAGTAGCCTAGTTTTGTTGTTTTTTTGCTATTTATTTTTGTAAATTTCTTTTGAAGTAATATTATTTCAAAAAAATCGAGTTAACACTGAAAACCACACATCTGGCACTTGGCACTTGCTGGCTTCCATTGAGGACATCCTTTGCATCAGCTAGACCAAGGTTCAAAATTCAGCTAAATAAGAAATTCATGGCTTCTCTATGGATCATATGCCAATTACCAAACTCACTAGATCACCTCGCGTGATTGAAGTACGTCACCTGCAACACCCATTTTGGGGAAACAAAATTTGTTGCTTCAACTACTGATAAACCAGCAGCCACCAATTTGTATATGAACTGAATCTTTACAGATGTTGGTACAGTGTTTTTCTCATTTTGCGGGTCGTCACGTGGTCCAACTTCAACTATCTTCACAAATCGTGGTAGCTCCCACGGAACCTGGAGACAAATTGTTGATCAAATCTGAGGATTAAAGACAAGCATCGGGGTGTGAATTCTTCCCCCCCCCCCCTTAAATCGGTCTGATGGAGGACCTGATGGTATGGACACTACCGAAGGGAAAAATTTTGTTCACGCCACTGTAAATGTGTACAATATCATTTCTACCATCGAAAATTTGTACTTTTAACTTTTGCTATTGCCAATTCCACTCCCGTTATACTTTTGCCACTACCATCAGTCAAGGGGTGGATTGATCTAATGAGGACATAGAAAAACCATATTGCTCCTAGCTCCTAATTTTGTTTTGTCACTGGTGGTTGAGATGTCATAACTTTTGGAGGGAGGTCTAGAAAAATGTGAGGTAAAATTTGAGGTTTTAGAAAATTTAGGTGAATAAAAAGGAACCAAGTTTGTAAGGTTTTTGCAAAAAATTTACTTTTATTCTTGTCAGAAAAAGCTTTGGACTACGCCTCCTGTCTCTTGTTCTACTTTTATTCTTGTGAGTTTGAGTGCTTTATTACCAGAAACATGACCCCCAATATACAACATGTTATCAGTATGATAACGCTCTCACCAAGGCTTCATGGTATGTGAGGTGGCTGCTGTACCCGCAAGCTCCGCTGCCGCTTGAAACCAAATATTTGTCTCAGCTTACAGATTGAACATCTGTTTGGTGGCATATTCTTGTACCATACCGTCTACACCTAGAAAGTGTTTGAGATATTTTATCTTGATAAATTTATCCAATGAGTACACCCATGATCGTTTGGTCGTTGGAAGTGGAGAAAGATTCATATGGACCTAGATGAGAAAATGAGGTTGTATTAGGGTCTGCAACTCCATAATTAAGTGATCTTAGAGAATTTTTATATCTTGCTAATTATACCATACCTGATATTGCATTTGTAGTAAAGTATTTAGTAAGAAATAATTCACAACCTACGAAGAGGCATTGGAAGGGAAGTAAGGTGTAACATCCTAAGTTTTGGGTCTATTTGAAAATTTCAAAATAAAAGGAACCAGCTGGATTTTTATTGAAATAATAAAGTTTAAATCGATTTTTTTAAAAATCAAAACATTTTAAGTGATTAAAATAAACTTCAATTAAATTCAAAATTATTTTATTCAAATTCTTCAGGTTCCAAGTTTTTTGTGGTATTTTCCGTAATTTATTTTATTTTTGGATTTTCTTTTCTTTTTCTCCTTTTCTTTTTCTAGTTTTTCTTTTCTCTTTTCTCTTTCTTCTTTCTTTTTCCTTTTCTATTCTTCTTCTCCCCGTGCGCCATGCTAGGTCCCGGTCGTGCCAACCTTGCCACCGGTGCCACCCTGTCGCCGCACCCGTGCCACCCCCACCTCCCCTCAGCCCCTGCGCCAGCACCTCTCCCCTTGGCTATGCGCCCGCGCCCAACCCGCCACCCAGCCCACACCGGCTGCTCCTGCCATCCATTCTCCGTGCTCGATGCTCCATTTCCATTTCTGTATGAAGCACCATGTCCCCACAATCATCGCCGCCAATTGCCCGCCACCATCATCACATGCAATCAATTTTGTCGTTTCCCGTCGACGTTCATTGTAAAGTGAAACCATCGCTTTAATCCGCGAGTGTTCCCCATCGACTCAAGCATCACCTTCATGCTATAAAAGGAGCAACACGTGTCCCTCATTCTCCTCTTCGATTCGCCCCAAACCTCATAGCCTAACTCCTCTCCATTTGGCCAGAACGCGCGACGCCACCCGCCTTCTTCCCCAAGTCCAACGACGACACCGTCACATTGATCTCCTTCTTCGGTCAGTTCCAAGCCAAGACGATCGCATCACATCGTGTTCCCAACCAGGTGCTTTCTATCCCCACCTCAATTTTGAGTTTCCCCTCGCTGGAGTATGTCGTCGCCGTTGCTTCACCATCACCACCGCCGTCCACCGTTGCCGCGCCTCCACCGACCACCTCCGCCACCCGACCCCAGCTCCACCTTCCCTATGTCGCTGGCCACCCCGTACTCACGCTGTCCCTCACCGGCCGCCACTGGAGCGCCGCCGCCCCGCGCCGTATGCCACATACCCATTTTTCCAGTCTCCCGGCACCACCACGCCGCCGTTCACTGGCACCGCTGTCGCTAGAACCGTTGCCTCGAGCTCATTTGTTTCCCCTCTATTACTTCTCTCCTGAGGTCACTTACAAGTGGGGCCCCAAAGTCAGCCATTTATTTAATCCTTTAATTCTAAAAAGGAATATTCTCTCCTTTTCCATTTTCTATCATTTATTCAAACTTCCGGATGTTCGTTCTCCTTCACACGAACTTCGATTTCGTTGATTCTTATTGCTAAATTCATCTAAATTCAATATCTCTCTATCGGTACTAATTTTATAGTTTTTGGATTTTATTTGGATTTATCATTATTTATTTGTCTCGTTTTGCGCGTGTAGATTCCAGCATTTCCGAAGCTTTCGTGCACTAGTCTGTAGAATTAATTCCAACCTTCAACGAAGGCAAGTCGTAGACCTTTGATCATGTTATACCTATTATTGTAAAATTATATTATTTTATATCAACATGCGTGCTAATTTTATATTAATTGTTTTTGGAATAGTTAACTACCTATTTGACATTATGTCACCTTGAATAATTGAAAATGACTTATATCCTTGGACACCATAGGATGGGTTGGTATTGGTTGGACATTTTGTGTCACTAACATGAGTATCGTAGAGATGCTTAGTCTTGCTTAGTTATGATGGGATCATTATCACATGTTCTATAATTGTTAAATTTGACATAATGATATATAGAATTGTGGTGCGATGCCATTGTCGTGCAACTGTGCGGCGAGATCACTGTTGTGCTAATTATGGTGCGATGCCGTTGTTATAAAATTTTGTTCCATGACAGGGTTGTCATTGGTTTGGGTGAACAAAATGATTTATGCTCAAGCGAGTGATCGTGCAGTAAAAGAGGTGCACGAGGCACATTGGTTCGTGTGGCACATTGTTTTGGCATGAGGTAGTCTTGCCTGAGTAATCACTAAGGACTTAATCTTTGCGTTATTGATCTGGGTCTTATTATACAACCACTTGTCAAGTATGGGATGGACCTAGCTAATTAATTACTAATATCTTGATTTTAGTTCTGTTTTTGAAAGCGTGAATTCCGCGAGGGATACTCACAATGGCGCAAGAGGGGGCCCCTGAATGGGTGCGAGGTCCATTTATTGGTGAAACCTTAGCGGGTAGAACTAGGTTAAGATAGAGCTTTATAAAAGCCTTGTGATAATCACTTAGTCGCACGTCTACAGAAGCGTGTTTTGGCCGACATATTAAGTTGATTATCTCTCATGGGAAAGCTATACAACCTCTGCAGAGTGTTAAACTATTCGAACAACCATGTCCTTGGTTATGGACAATGCCTGATGATTTTACATGTGAGATATAGTTTTTCATAAAATTTTGGATAGTGATTTGGTTGGGAAGTGAGCAGAAGGTTCATCGGTTGTTTCAAAGCAATTGTCTATTTATTTATTATTATTTAAATTACGTATTTCAATCTATTTACTATATTTACTGTCAATACTGCTTTCTGCAAAAGAACCATATGGCTATTCCTTATTCAAGCCTTCCATGAATACTATTTGCATACTATTCCCTACAACTTGCTGAGTACGTTATGTACTCACAGCTTTATGCCATTGTTGATCAGTTGTTGAGGAAGAATCTGGAAATTCAGAGTTCTCTGAGGAGTACTTTGAACACTATGTGAACTAGGATGCGCTCCCCACTCGATTGCCTATGGGTATGTCAGATAGCCACCATGAGATTTCTTCTTCCGCTGCAAGATTTATTTATTAGCCTAATAAGCTCTGCGTGGCAAAGTATGTAAACTTTGACCATAAAGTCCACTGCTTATATTTAATAATAATTTGCTTATTTCTTAGCTGTTTCGTTGTATGGATATAATTTCATCAATGTAGCCATTGTGTGAACTAGGTACTAATCATGAGACTAGTTTAAAATACACAAAGGGTCCGGATTTACATGTTCGGGTCCCGACATAAGGGAATCCTCGTATACCTAAAAGATACAAGTGATCTTGGACTCTATTATCCCAAGAGTCAACATATAAAGTTGACGGGTTACTCAAATGCTCACTATCTTTCTAATCCCATAATGCCAAGTCACAGCCTGAATATATATTTCTAAGTGGAAGTATAACCATCTCTTGGAGTCTGTAAAACAATCGATTATTGGTACGTCAACTAATCATACAGAGATAATAGCACTATATGACATTACTCGAGAGTGTATATGGCTTAGAAGATTGATCCATCGTATCTAAGAGTCGTGTGGTGTAGAGGCAAATAAAACTCTCACAGTCCTCTATGAGGAGAACGCAGCTTGCGTTGCATAGATAAAGAATAGAAATGTCAAAATGCATATGACAGAACATATACTTACAAAACATTTCTTCCCATATGAGCAACAAAAGAATGAGAATATAGAAATACGAAAAGTCCAAACAAGGGAGAATCTTGCAGAAGCTTGGACCATTTTTTGAGAAACATGGCCATGGTATTGGCATGAGGAGAATTAGAGAGTTGTCTTCATCAAGAGGAGATATAGGATATTCATACACATTCATTGTTGGAATGAAAAGATGTTGTAGTCTTTCTCCCTTAGTTGCCCAATGGTTTTCTCAATTGAAGGCTTTTAATGAGGCAAAAGTGTAATGACAAGAACACGAGCTATGTACTATTTTCTTCTTACCTTTTTCCCCACTGGATTTAAGGAGTTGCTAATAAGGAATGAGCATGACATTAGCAAAGTGTTCATTGGGGAGTGTTGTGTATCGTCTGGATTTTTTTATTTAATCATTTTTTTAATTTATTTTTAAAGTTAACCCCTCGCAAACTTTATTTCCAATTCTGACCCCTTTGGTCACGCCACCACCTGTGGCGTGACCAAATAACACTGTCACGCCAGCCCATTTCTGGTCAAAGTCTTGTCACGCCACTGGTGGTGGCGTGACAGTATTGTTTGGTCACGCCACCACCAGTAGTGTGACAAAAAGTGCGATTTTGGGACTTATCCTGTGGCGTGACAGTGTTATTTGATCACGCCACGGGTGGTGGCGTGACCAAAGGGGTCAGAATTGGAAATAAAGTTTGCGAGGGGTTAACTTTAAAATTAATTTTAAAAAAAGGATTAAATAATAATAAAAAGTTCTATCGTCTGATGGTGTGGACACTATACCTAAATAGGCCCATTTTGAGTAGCAGGCCCATTAGTATAGTTTTAGTCCACACATTGATTATTTTATTATCATGACACCTCTCCTCTCCCTATATAAAGGGTATAGGCCTATAGGGGCATACTTTTGCACACACACCATTCTATCAATAAAGTTCAGAGAAAATTTGAGATTGCATCCCATGTCTCTTGTTCTATTTTTATTCCTGTGAGTTTGAGTGATTGATTGTTGGGAATGCAACCACCAATATACATCATGTTATTAGCACAATAACACTATCACCAAGTCTTTCTGGTACATTGCTCTAATAAAGGTCATTCAATTATCTACAATGTTTTTCTAGTTATTTGTTTTAGATAGGTTCTCCTCAGAGGTGGAGCCAGACACGGCCTAAGCCTCGGGCTGGGCTAGCTGTTCTGGGGGCGAACTCGAATGCTTGGTGATTTTCAAGAGATTTTTATGGGATTTAACACTGATAAGATTTCTAGGCCTCGGGATATAGCCCACCTAGCCCAAGGCCTGGATCTGCCCTGGATTCTCCTTAATCACCACCTTTGGCGGTATCCTCCTCCTAGGTTAATTATTCGCGGTGTTTTTCTAGTCCGTCCAGTTCACCCCAAAGCTTAAGCTGATGAGGAATTGTTAGGTATATGCACACTTTTGTGATTATTATAATTCCTAAAATAATAATTAAATAAACATATATACTAGGCATATTTGGGACTATGAATAGTAACATAATCATCAACTCAAATATATCTATTTCATATATATGCACAAATAAGGCAAAGCTCAGAATAAGAACGCTACTAACAGAAGTAGGTATCAATATCATCACATGACAAATATCTAGGAAGCAAGGTTAAGCCATATAAAATGATATCACTGTGACTTACAGAGAATCGCTTCGACGAAGGTCGCAGTAGAGTCTGATGTGAAGAAGATGACGCGCAAAGGATGATAGAAAAGGAGAAAGCCGTGAGCAGTCATGTGAATGCTTCTCAAAAACCTAATTCACCCCAACCTGTGCAGGATCACGAGGGACGCCTACTTCAGAGACACTGCTCTCTCTAAGTTGGCGCACGCCGAAGAAGGTATGGAGTAGCCGAGGTTGCGCAACACAGAGGGACAAGGCTCTCTATTATGGGTATTGATATCTCGCTATTCTGTTATGAGAGAAGAGTCATCTCCCTCATATAGAACCAGCACAAGCAAAAGAATCTACCCTCATTACTCTATTTTAAATGCAGTTAAAGAGTGCCATAAAAGCCCATTGAAACAGTGTATTCACTTTTTAGTTTCTAATTCGTATGCATAATTTTGAGGTGCAAGAAGAAGCTGCAACTCCAGAGCCAACCAAACACAATATCATCGAACCATTCATGCGCACGTCGTGCGTGGCAGGTGATGGCATGGCGAGGCAAGCGAGCGCGCACGCGTGTTCTTTTGCTTGCTTCAACTAGGTAAGACCAACTCCACCTTATATATTGGTCTCCTCCCACCTAGACTAGTAACATAGTACTAAACTTTCCACCTTTCACCATGCATGAGTGGACTTTTGGGATTTTCCTAGGATTTAAGTAGAATATTAAATGGGCTAAGCTCAAAACTCCAACAATTCCCTACCAGATCTCAAAAGCACCACTAATTTGCTCATAATTCCAAAGTGTTGTTGATATACCAGTTTTTCGGTGGAGACCAGTTACGGTTGAATATCCACCTGGAACCTCAAGCTACACTCGCCCATAACTACATAATGGACTAAGCCTTGAATTGACAGTTTTGTACGAACAAATTTCACCTAAGACATTTACTGATACTTGGCCGCTGATAGGCTACTCCTTAGGTGGAGCATGTAGGTCATAGTCTTGTGTCTCTTCATGAGCTTCTTAGAGATCACCCACATCTCATGGACTGTGACCAACGGTCGGGCTCACATAGGTGGGTTCTTACACGAATACCCTGTAGGATGGTTTTTTGCTGTTAAGCCTCGAAATACATTAAGAGAAAGTCATCCTACCTTACAGTAATTAGAGTACTACATCTCCAACGGAATAAGATATAAAGTAAAAATGTACTCTATTGTTACCCAAACGGTTTGTTTTCCCAAGGCCTATTTCACGGGATCTCCGATCACATAGGTTTGGGTTACCACTATGTGTAACTCATATGGGTTTCATTCCTATCTCCTTCAATGCAATTTCAATCGCATTTCGTGATAGTCCCTTTGTAAAGGCACCTATCAGATTTTTAGCTGTTTGGATATAATCCACAGTTATCACTCCGGAGTTTCTCAATTTTCTGATAGACCTCAATTGCCTTTTCACATGTCTTGAGGATTTCATATTATCCTTTGCCCTTGTCATCTTTATGATAACTATTTGGTTATCATAGTACATAAGGATAACTGGAATTGGTTTTTCAATCACCAGTAAATCCATCAAGAGTTCTCGCAGCCATTCTGCCTCAATAGTGGCTATGTCTAATGCTGTGAATTCTGCCTCCATGATTGACCTTGTCAGTATGGTCTGTTTGCAAGACTTCCATGATACGGCATCATCGCTAGAGTGAATGCATATCCACTCGTAGCCTTTATCTGATTAGCATTAGAAATCCAATTGGAATAACTATATCCCTCAACTACACCAGGATACCCAGTATAGTGAATTCTGTAATTCATTGTACCTTTCAAAATAGCACATAACCCACTCAAGTGCGCACCAATGATCATCTCTCGGATTAGTGGTAAACTAGCTTAATTTTCTTACCGCAAAAGAGATGTCAGGACGAGTAGCACTAGCCAAGTACACGAGTGAACCAATAATCTGAGAGTACTTCAATTGATCCTTTTCTAGTCTTTGATTCTTTCGAAGTATTAGACAAAGATCATATGGTGTTGAGGAGGGCTTGCTTTCCATATAGCCAAAACGGCTCAAGACCTTTTCTACATAATGGGATTGCAACAGGGTAATCCCATTCTCATCCTTGATCAACTTGATATTTAAAATAACATTAGCCTCTTCCAGATCTTTCATGTCAAAACTTTAGGATAAAAATGACTTAACCTCGTTAATCACATCAATGTTTATCCCAAAGATAAGTATGTCATCAACATACAAACATAATATTACTCCTTTACCCCCACCATAGCGGTAGTATACACATTTATCGGCTTCATTTACCGCAAACCCCACAGATGTCAAAGTTCTATCGAACTTCTCATGCCATTGCTTAAGTGACTGTTTGAGGCCGTATAAAGATTTCAATAACTTACAAACCTTGCCCACTTGTCCAGGTACTACAAATATATCAGGTAGATCCATGTAAATTTCTTCATCCAACTCTTCATTGAGAAAAGTTGTTTTTACGTCCATTTGATGGGCAATAAGACCATGTGAGACAGCCAAAGATAATAGTATTCAAATAGTGGTTAATTTGGCAACAGGTAAGTATGTATCAAAAAAATCCCCACCTTCTTTTTGAGTATAACATGTAGCCACAAGCTGAGCCTTATACTTTTCGATTGTACCATCAAGCCTAAGCTTCTTCTTGAACACCCACTTGCATCCAACTGGTTTGCAACCAAATGGACGATCGGTGACTTCACAAGTTCCGTTAGCGATAATGGAATCTATTTCACTGCAAACCGCGTCCTTCCAGTACTCATGCATATGCTTCTGAAATAGATTTGAGAACATCATCCACAAGGTACACAGTAAAGTTATCACTATAAGATTTTGCAATCCTTTATCTCTTGCTCCTTCGAAGAGCTACAACACTATCATCCTTCTTATGCACATGTTCATGTGTGTGTTCAATATACTTAATTGGAGCGGTAGGTTCAGGAGTTAAATCATTTACTTGACTAGAAGAGCTATGTGAATTCTTCATAGGAAATATATTTTCAAAGAAAATAGCATCCCGGGATTCCATTATCATGTTGATTGGCATGTTAGATATCCCGGATTGAACTACTAGAAACCTATAACCTATACTATGATAAGTTTATCCTAGATAGATACAGTCCACTATTTTAGGTCCAAGTTTGCACTTTTTAATTATTGGAACATTGACTTTTGCCAAGCACCCCTAAGTACGCAAATGTGAGAATAATGATTTTCTCTCTTTCAATATTCGTACGGAGTTACCTCACTATTTTTAGTGGGGACTCTGGTTAGGGCATGACACACGGTCAACATAGCCTCCCCCTATGCCTTAGACATACCTGCAGCATCTAACATCGCAATCACCAAGTCAGGCAAGGTGCGGTTCTTTCTTTTGGCAACCCCATTGGATTGGGGCGAACAGGGAGGTGTCTATTCATGGATAATACCATGTTCCACACAAAACTGATTGAACTCATTAGAGAAATACTCTCCACCATTATCAGGCATAATTTTTTTAATATTTCTATCTAATTGATTCTCAACCTCAGCTTTATAAGTTTTAAATTAGTCTAATGCCTCATCCTTCATTTTCAACAAATACACATAGCAGTATCTAATGACATCATCAATTAAAGTCATGAAATATCTTTTTCATCCTTTTGTCACTATACCATTCATCTTACACAAGTCTGAATGTATGAGTTACAATTTTGCTGAATTTCTTTCCTCCACAGCCTTGTGAGGCTTTCGAGGTTGCTTCGCTTGCACACAAATTTGGCATAGTTTGGAATTAAATTTAAATTGGAAAGCCGAGACATACAATCAAAATTTATGTAACATAAACGTAAGTGCCACACATTGGCCTCACCACCACTTATAGAGTTATAAATATGGTTCACAACCTTACTACTAAAATTTGAAAGGGAAAAATAGAACAAGCCTCCTCACTCATAGCCTTTTCCAATAAAGAGTTCAAATTTTGACACGACTACTTTATTCGACTTGAAGACCAACTTAAACCCATCTTGATATAGAAGAGAACCGCTGACGAGATTCTTATTTATTATAGGGGCATGCTGCGTGTTCTTCACGCCCATGAACTTTCTTGAAGTGAATTTCAGATCTACTGTGCCAACACCAAGAATAGAAGTATGTGACCAATTCCCCAATAGGACAGAAGAACCTTGTGCGACCTGGTAAGAAGAAAACATAGATGCATAAGCGTATACATGAGTATTAGCCCTGATGTCAATCCACTAATCAGTTGACATACTGAAAAGGTACTAGGTAAATTACCATACCCAGATGGTTCAGCCTCGCCAATAATCACATTAGCAGACTTCTTCTGCATTGGATGATTTTTCTTGTCCATCCATTTGCGACATTTCTTGGCCCAATGACTAGTCTCGTCACAAACAAAGCAAGTAATATCTTTCATGTTCACTTTCTTCGTACTGTTGTTGGTCCTTTTGAAGTTGATGGTTGAAACAACATTGCCTTTCTCTTTGTCAATATGCTACATGTTGTTCGCTCTAGATTGTCCCTCTTACACCATTGGTGTCACATTTTTTGCCCGAGCCTTCTCTTCAACATCAAGACTAGCAACTAGATCCTCGACGGAGATGTTTTGCCACTTGTGTTTCAGAGATGTGGTGAAATTTCTCTAAGTTGGAGGCAATTTGGTAATAATACCCCCGTCACAAATTTATCAAGCAATTGACAACCGGGGTGGGTGAGTTCCCTCACAATGAATTGTAGTTCATGAGCTTGCTCGACTACAGAACGGTTATCAACCATTTTGTAATCATAATATTGCTTCATGACATACAATTCATGTCCAGCATCTGAGGTTGCAAACTTGTGTTTGAGTGCATACCACAGATTCGTAGCATTCTTCATGTGCATATACACATCACAAAGCTGGTCAGACAACACGCTTAGAATGCACCCGACAAATATTGTCATAACTGTGTTGTACTCTGTTTGTTGTGCAGCAGTATGAGGTCCTGCAGGACCTGGTATCACGACCCAAAATACATTCATAATCAAGAGCCACAATTGGACCATTGTCTGCCATCTCTTGAAATCCAGTGAATTTCTCTGGTTTCATTGCCTCGGCAAAACTAGCCATCATAAAGTGCCTATCAGGTTTTTGGATTGTTAGGTATATAGGCACTTTTGTGATTAGTTTAATTCTTAAAACAATAATCGATGCAACAATAGCATATATACTAGGTATATTTGAAATTATGAACAATAACATGATCAAGAACTCAAATATATCTATATTATATATATACACTAACAAGGCAAAGCCTACAACAAGAATACTACTAACAGAAGTAGGCATCAACATCATCACATGATAAATATCTAAGAAGCAAGGACTAGCCATATCAAATGATATCACCGTGACTTACAGAGAATCGCTCCAGTGAAGGTCGCAGTAGATTTTGATACAAAGAAGACGACGCGAAGCGGATGATGGAGGAAGCTGTGAGTAGTCATGTGAACGCTTCTCAAAAACCTGATTTGCCCCAACCCATGCAGGATCACGAGGGACGTCGGCTTTGGAGACACTGCTCTCCCCACGTTGGTGCATGCCGAGGAAGGATGGAGTAGCCGAGGTTACGCATCATAAAGGAACAATGCAAAACAACTGGTACTGATCTCTCTCTCTCTCTCTCTCTCTCTCTCTCTCTCTCTCTCTATTATATTCTAAGAGGAGAGGTCTCTTCTTCTTATAGAATTAGCCAAGAAAAAGAAACTGAAGCAATAACTCTATATTAAATGCAGTTAAGCGTGCCATAAAAGCCCTATTGAAATAGTGTAATTCAAACTTTCAGTATGCATAGTTTTGATATGCAAAAAGAAGCAGCAGATCCATAGCCAACCAGACACGAAATCGTCGGACCATTCACGCGCACGTCGTGGGCGGGCGGGTGATGGCGTGGCGTGGCGAGGCGTGTGTACTCCTTTTACTTACTTCAACTAGGTAAGATCAACTTCACTTTATATATTAGTGTCCTCTCACCTAGACTAGCAATATGGTCCTAAACTTCTCACATTCCACCATACATGAGTGGCCCTTTCGGATTTTCCTAAGATTTATTAAAATTATATGTGGGTCAAGCCCATGAACTCCAACAATCTTTCCATGCCTAAATTGGTTATGCTCGTAGCTGCTAATATTCTCTGTTGAGTGTGCAGGTTAGTAGACCGGCTACTAACTGCTCGATCGATGGAATGACTCAACGTGGTGGCAAGCTAATAAACAGCTTTCAGAAGATACATATCCGTGCTTCCTTTTATGTCAATAATTCGACGGATTGGTGTTGATATAACTGATCGTGCTTTGGCATTTGTAGTGAACTTTTGTGTTCTGCTGCCTATTTGACTATTTGGAGATGGTGCGATAAATTGTTCATTTGAGTTTGATGGTGAAGGAAATAGTTCCACTGATCATTTTTTATAATCTAATTTGATCGTGAAGGAACAGTTCCACTTATCACTTTTTTATGGTGATCAGTTCTGGCATTTTTGTTTGCATGCAGTAACAAGACTTGATAACAAAATCCATGGAGTACTCGGAGTGTGCTTCTGTTGTTTTTTTTACCGTGCTCATCAATTGTGTTAACAACTAATTTCAGGTGAAAGACATGCTGTACATCAATAATTCGTCTGAAGATAATACGCTTCCTCTGTGTTGAAGGCAATATGCACCAATACATTCACTGAAAATGCTTTTATGACATACCTGCTAGGAGTTTGCCTCTATAAAGGTCAAATCAATGGCTCTTCGGTCAGGGAAAAGCAATTCTTAAGGTATGTACAAACGATATATTATTTGAAGTAGATTCCTGAATCTTTCAAGATGTTTATAGTGAAAATGAGTATCTTTTAAACATTTCATCCTTTATATATAGCCTAGTTGTCCCAAGCAAATGGTTTTGTCTTGCTGCATATTGTTTTTACTCAAAATATCGGAAGAACCAAGACGCCCAACATCAAAGAATCTGGAAGGGGCAGGTGAGATATGCATTTTTATGTGTGATTCGTTATTAAGATGATGACATGTAAATTATAGTACTTATACCCCTTGAGTACGTAGGTTTCTATATGTCCAAGTGATGCTCACGTACGCAAATAGCTTACTCTCACTATTTCGAAATTACTATTGGCTGCATTCGTTTTCTACAATCTTCCATTCTTCCTATTTATCTAGCATATTTTGCTAATTTTGCAGATGATACAGCGGTTGATGAATGTGTTCATTGATTCTACCCAACTCTGTACCAGGATATCTTCATACTAACGTAGACTCTCATCACATATTGGCATTCACTTCGAAATTAAGCATGAGTGTAAAACTCGAATGTGTTAGCTAGATCTGCATGTCAGCTCAAGGGGTTGGTTAGCTTACCAAAGTTATTTGTGTTTGTGTGGAAGTGGGATCAACGCCGAACTCCCAAAAAATGTATACAAACTTCAGTCTCTGTTCTTTTTTAATGTCTGTGCACTCTAATTTGTCATGTCTGCATAAAGAGGGTACCGTGAAGTCATTTGGGACTGATACCATCCATCCAAACAAGCACATATATAAGGGTTTGTTTGGATAGACGGGGATTAGATCCGACACTTTACGGAGAAATTATACTACAATCTATATCCATTCGAAGAGAACGGGTCTAATCCCTTCCTAGTTCATATCTTATCCAAATTAACTAAGTCCTGGGTGTCACTGTCAACCACAGTTTAAAAAGAGAGGAACAGTGGCGCGAGGTGCTTGGTTTGCACGGGCTTCTCTATCATCTCCCCTCTCTGTACTCCATTTTGCTGCCATTACATTACAACCAGTCCATGATTACTGACCGGACATGTCTTAATCAAGTCTCGAGCCCACCCAATAAGCTCCAACTGACAGGCAAAACTAGTTTTTTACTAGCAACAACCTGTACTTAATTAACGCAGCCGGCCGTAGAATTCTATAGCTAATCATTGCACAGCAATTTCTTCATTGTTAATATATGGTGTGTAATAAGGGGAGGGACACGCACGCACTGTCGCAATCAAGCCGTTATGTCATTGTCCATATATATATATATATATATATATATATATATATATATATATATATATATATATATATATATATATATATATATATATATATATATATATATATATATAGATATAAAATATTTTCATTTTGGTATATCTCACTTTTGATATATACTATTATAAGATTTGGGTATCTCATATACTAATTATAAGATACTCCACACGAACGAAAAAATTGCAAGAGAGACTATAGTTTTTAGCATATTTTGTAAATATCTTCATATTCGCACATAAAAAGGAGTATGTCACATAAAAAAGAGTATATCTAAAAAATTATACATACCACCCCCTGAAAAGGTGTGAATACCACCTAAGTGATCTTATATACTCGCATACTACACATACATACTCTTGGTTGCGCAAAATACCCCATACGTTGTGAGATACAAAATACCCCCTACGTTGCGCAACCAAGAGTATGTATGTGTAGTATACAAATATATAAGACCACCTAGGTGGTATTCACACTTTTTCAGGGGTGGTATGTACAATTTTTTAGATATACTTTTTTTTATGTGACATACTCCTTTTTATATGCGAATATGAAGGTATTTACAAAATATACTAAAAACTATAGACTCTTTTGTAATTTTTCGTGTGGTTTACATTGGAGTATCTTATAATTAGTATATGAGTATACCCAAAGTGATAAAGGAGTATGTCAAGTTCTTTTAGGTGATATATCAAAGTGAATATGGAAAGTATTTTTCTATATATATATATATATATATATATATATATATACATATATATATATATATATATATATATACATGGTTTCTTTTTCGCCTGTTATATTTCCACTTTTCCAAGTTCTGAGCTGCAACTTATATATTTACGGATTTGCTATTTCTAAGTGGCTTGGAATTTTCTAAAGTTTAAGTTAATTTTTGTAATCATTAGATTTGTATAGAGATTGATACACCATATGATTGGATGTTGATCTAATAGATAAAAAATATGATTTATACTTAAGAAAAATTCAATCGTCTTATAAATAAACAATCCCATATATTTATGGAGACTGATGATAGCAACGTGACACGTGAGCATTTCCAGCCGCACAATGAGAAGATGATGCAGTGCATGCACGTGTATATATATTATCCGCAATATTCCGCATGGAGTTTTCATTTTCTGTGGAAAATTTTTATATGCTTAGTAGAAAGACTTACATGGGAGTATATATATAGTCAAGTGTTGTAAATATATTAAGATATCCCGATTAGGTGGTAAATTCTAATTCTTTTGGTAAATATAAGGTGCCGCATGTTTTCTTGAATGTAAGTCGTTTTTTCTGGCCACTAGATTTGCTTGGAGATGCGTGTGTAGTCTAGTGGAGTAAAATACGGCACCTTATCAAAAGGGGAGAAAAAAACAGGCGTCTTATGTACAGACAACCCATTCTAATTTATGCATATAATTTTTCAAAGCAAAAGAAAAAGTCATTTGTCCCTATTACGTATATGTAAAATACGCGTTCAGCTGTGCACCAAAATGACGATTTTTTTAATAATACATTTTTAAATAGAATTACATAAATAAATATCTATTTAATAAAATTACAAAATAAGTTTCTGCCACTAATTCATTTGGCGATAAGGATAGGAGCTTCCTGTCAAACTCTCATGTTGCCAATTCATTTGGCGATAGAGCCTAGTCGTCAAATGAATTGACGACAGAGTATTGTTTGGCCAACAGTCTTGTCGCTGATTTATTTGGCGGACAAATTCATTTGGTCGATAGGCTCGACAGAGGTCTATCACCAAATGAATTGGCGACGTAAGCCCGTTTTTGCAATTTGATTAAACGGGCATTTATTGATGTAATTCTATTAAAAATATATTATTTCCTCCCCAAATGGTTACCAGCCTACATATTGCACAATCTGTTCATCACGCGGGATGAATTGCGCAAGTATGCGGT
Organism: Ampelocalamus luodianensis; assembly: GCA_036346255.1. Taxonomy (NCBI): domain Eukaryota; kingdom Viridiplantae; phylum Streptophyta; class Magnoliopsida; order Poales; family Poaceae; genus Ampelocalamus; species Ampelocalamus luodianensis. The sequence continues at coordinate 43,106,621 of CM070638.1, read as the reverse complement.
CTGTATATCTTGGGGGTGAATAGCAACACTCTTTCGAAAGCGCTCATCACAAATTCCCAATTCTGTTAAGCTCAGTATGGAAATAGGTTGACACGCACAGGTGAAGAACAATCCACACAATTAATTCCTAACCAATGGCGGACTTAGGATTAAATCTTGGTACGGTGGTGTGTCGCTGCCTAACAGACTGCTCTTTCTCGTCGGGCGTGTTACCGTCTCGCCGTGCACCCTAGGGTTCAGTTGATAGGCTCTCGCTCGTTGTCTCATGCAGTGTGTCGCTCCATGAACTAATAATATGTTTAAGTTCTCATGTTTTAATTACTTTATTGCCCAACTAACCTTTTTTTATAGAACAATCTAGTCCTCAACGAACTAATAAAATGAATCCTTTTGGAATATGCAAACATCCTAGATGCATTAAGCACTCATGTTACTCATTTAGGGTGATTGTTTAGTAGAACTTCGGAAAGAACAAATCAAGGGCAGAGAACACCATACATAAACTTAATCCATAAGTATGGTATAGAATATTTTAATTAACTACAAACTATAGGGCAAATCAAAGGTGATATAATCTCATTCAAGAAATTTCTACAATAGAACCATTGTAAATAAAATTAAGGACTTGATCGAAGCATCCGTGACTAAATAATCAATTTGAGGTGGCCACGGAGATTTGAGAGGAACATTTAATCACTTTCTACCTCTTTGCTGCTGTCAGCCTGCCGCTCTGCCACAGGCGTAGCCCGCTTCGCCGAGCACAACCCGCCCGCTCAGCCACAGCGCACGCCTCAACCCGCGAGCTCCACGCTGCCCACTCCGCTCCGCCGCCGCGTCGCGCACTAGGGAGTTGTCGATTGGGGGCTGGGGCTTTGGGAAGAGGCTAGATGGGGAGTTCCTTGGCCCCCTCGACTCCTCGCCCCCTCCGGCCTCCTCAACAGAGTCGTTGCACCGCCCGCTCCGCTCCCTCTCCATTAGATCGCGTCGGGAGGTGTGAGCTGCGCCTGTCTCAGCCAACGACCGATACCACATGCCACCACACACCCACAGCCACGCTAGTGTGCCACCGCCGCGTGCCACCTTAGCCTTGCGCCCCTGCGTCGCCCACCCGTCCGCCCCTGCCTCCAATTCCCCTTGCCTAGGGTTGCAATTTGGGGAGAAGTGGGGAGTCTTGACTCTTGATGGGCCTATGACGTGATGTGGCCAAGTAAGTGGGGAGTGGGCTATAGGCCTGTGGGCTATGGCAATGTGGCATGGTGCGGCAGTCGACACGAGCTCAGCACTGGCGGCTTCCATGGCAGTCGAAGGCCGAAGGGGAAGGGAGAAAGGAGGTATCGACGCCCGGGAAGAGGGGGGTACCAGCGGTGTGGGCCACCTCGGGTGGCCGCCCAACCTTGGCTCCGATTGTTGGGTCCGCCCTGTTCCCAACCAAGAAAGAATGGAGCTCCTCCTAGGATCAAGAGTCACTATTGTTGATCAGATGAGGACAACCACTAGAACTTCACTGGTCCAGATGTGCGAAGCTCCTAGGGTGGATACCCGAGTCCAAGAAAACTGTGTAATGAAAACGGCATCACAATCTCATTGGAGTGATACTTGACGCCAAATTTGAGTGCTCCAAACCAACTATTCGAAAGGGACCCTCTACACTCACTCAATCACAAATGTATGGCGGCGTGTCTGTGGACTTGGATCACCGTGGACTGCTATGGATATGGTTGATCTAGGGTTTCGGGCCAACTCTGTTTGGTAGTTTGCGATATGATCGGGACCGTTTGTCGTAGATCCAATGCTTCCCATAATCTAAAAAATTGATAATTTTTAACCTAAATATTAGCTGCGTGCAGCGTAATTCATGAACGGACCAAAAAAAAAGCTACTCAAATTTCAGTTTTTAGTGGAGTAGTCTAATGTCTGACCACTTGTACTTTGCTCAGTCCAGCAGAGGTGCCCCGATAGCTCACTTGTGTCCTTGCTCATTTTTTGACCTAGGTCCGCCACTGGTGTAACTCTATAGCTTACGAGAAAAATAATATGCAATTGATACATGAATTTGCTGAAATTCATTTATTGCATGTATGGTCCATGTGGAACTAGTCTATGAGCCAATGAATGGCAAAAACTACCAGGGGCTTAGATGTGTCTTGTTGCTCCTTAGCCTGAGAAGACACTTGAAATTAGAAGTTGGTCTTAAACCAAATCCACCACACTTTTCCACGTGTTAACTGAGAGCTGATCACCAGCCAATAATTTCCACACATCCCATCCAAATCTTGCACGGTTGGTTAGAAGCACTATGTGCCAATTCTGAAAATTTTCAGATGATGCATGGGTTTGAGCACGGAAAGCTATATCGCTAGGAAATTTATTGGACTCCACCAATACAACAGGTAATTGCCGGTTACTAGATATTTGGGCAAAATTTCAGACGAAAAATTTTAATTAAAATTTGAATCTTCAAATGTAAAGACAAAATTTATCTAAATTTTGAATAAAAATTTGAATTTGATGAAATTAGATAAATCTGATTTTTTTTTGCCCGGTATGAAAATTTGTCAGACCCCACCGATAACACTGATAACCGCCGAAATTTTGCCGATAGAGTTTTTCATGGGTTTGAGACCGTGGCTAGCTTTGGGCTTTGGATTGGCTTGGTTCCAAAGATATGTGAGCTAGGATTTTGAGATGGCACTGTGACATTGATGAGCCAGCATACTCCAATCGGACAGCTTCTCCATGTGTTGATACTGGCTGGACTCAAGCAGGATAAGGTCTATACGTCACAAATTCTCTCTTGGAACAAATTTTGACGATTTTTTTAGCTGAATCATATCTATCAACTGGTAAAAACTTCAACCACTATCCACTGCAGATCAAGGATTCAAAAAACGGTTCTCATATAAATGCCCTTTATGAGCATTACGAGAGCTTAGCAACCTTTTTTATTATTATTCACACATATATATATAGAGAGAGAGGAGTTCATTGGCAGTAGGCAGTAGAAGTACTTGGAAGGTATGATAGTGAGTGGAACTATCAACTTTAACAACTAATAAACTCGTAGTACGTACTTAGACGTATAACAACAAAAAGCAGGGAAGTGTTGGGGCCAGGAGCTGGTGCTAATGTTTCCAAACTCTTTTTTCCTCATAATTTTAAAAAACTAAAACAATAGCCAGGCCTTAATATAAAAGAAAAGAAAGCTAGAGTCAGACAATGAGAAATTGAAAAGAAGAAGAAGAATGCTTCGAAGCAGAGGTTGATGTGAAAAATATATCTTCCTTTTATTTAATTATCATGCAGCCAATATTGTGCTTGCATTTATTGGGAAAATAGATAAATGTGATAGTATTTTCTTCTTTCCCACCTTCAAATTCCTACACTCTTCCATTTAAGAGGGCATTTGGCTTTTCACTTTTGAAAAGCATTGGCGACTTCTTTTTTTACCGTACCAAAAGTATTTTACTAGAATCTGTAAAGATCTTCTATGACTAACTCGATCACGTAGCTCGTCGCAGCGCAACGGAACAATTCAAAATTGTCCAGATTTATAACGATTTCTGTAGTGCCAACTTCTATATGTTTCATATTGCTTGTTTTTCTAGAACTATATTGTGTTTTGTTTGCCATTTTGTTGCGGTATTCATTGTGCATCACCTATCATGCAGTCCCTTTTGTTATGTATTTGGTAGTGTTATGCCTCCTCCTTTTGTTGCCAACATGAGCTTTTTTTGGGTTTTCCAATCAGGCCAACGAGATGACCACAAGAAAGAGAGCACTAACAAAAGCTAACAAAAGGAAAAGCCAAGGAAACAAGAGGAGAGAAAACAAGGGAGTGAAACCGGAGCGTTTATAGAATAAACAAGCCACGGCAGAAGAGGTGGCATCATAAACCAAGGAGGCGATTAAGCAAAGAAAAAAGGGCGTTTCGCGAGCCTTGATTTCGAGTCGCTCCTTCTCGTGTGGTTCTACCACCTTAGCGGCCTGGTGTGGTTTATTCCTTACGGGATCTCGCTCCCCTTTTCTTTTTTCATATCTTGCCAATAAACCTCTTTCTCATCTTTAATTGATCGACAATTTTTTTAACAGGAGAGGGAGAATAGAGATGGAACTAAATAAAATAAAAACAGCAGGACAGCACCAAAACGTGGTGTGGTCGCAGCTGGATCCTGAGCTGTCATGCTGTTGGCATTAGTTGTTTTTCTCCTCTCTGTTTGCTCACTCGGCCCCACTACCCAATATGGCTGCATAAAGAAGGCCACCCATGTTGTTCTGTCACACGTACCAACTGCCTTGCATCGCTAGCTCATGGATAATGATATTCCTTCCTCGCCTCTCGTTCCATGTGGATTTGGAGCTATGGAGATGGAGGGTAAAATGCTATGTACACCATTCTTCTACCGAGTTATAACACTTCTTTATAGATAGTTGCCACCTAAAATAAGCTACTAATTTTCAAAGGTCTCCTGACTCGTTTCAAATTTAAACTAACGAAAGTACCGTTTGTTGGTATGTTCGACGTTAACCATATCAAGCAGTGAGGATTCAGAAGTAGGTGAAAATGCAACTAGGTAGCTATCTATATTTTTAGATGCTAGGTTTGACACCACCTTAACTAAAAGTGTTGGAAGGGTCGCTTTTCAATTGAATTTTGTTGGCCAACGGTTTCATTTATTTTGTGTTTTGAATCATTTGTAAGCGATTGACACGGATGACTTCCTTTGAGTTACTTGGTTGTATGTCTTTATGACTAATGACCTTTAATCAATCGATTGATACATAACAGGATAAGCAAAAGGTGCTCGTGAGATGTATTATTGTAATTTAGCTTAATCTAATGTGCCCTAGCTCTTTAATCGAATAGCAAACACATTGTTTTCTTATAGGCTAAACTTCTGATAACAAAGAAATCCCATTAACAGGCAGAAGCAAATTAATCTAAACAAACTTTTGTACCTTGTACTATCACTTATTAAGCTCATAATGTATAAATTATACAATGAGTCCTACAAATTTAATGTGCCAAATCATGATAGTATTAAATTGTTCAGATTTGACAACCGTCGTGAAGTACATCTACAGCCTAGTATGGATAAGAGATTTTTCTATGGGCAGTCGCGAGTACCCACAGCATTTCTCTCGCCACTAGTATTGGGCTACTGGCCACCCGCTTCCTCATCAGCAGCACGCGCCGTTGGATCATCAAATCCAACGCCTGTGGTTTGTTCAAAATTTATGACCCTCCTAAATTTCTCCAAACTTGTATTTTTTTTCGCCGTTGCAACATATTAACTAACGACACTACTTATTTGATTTTTCTCCCCTCAGTATACGATTTTTCCGTTCTTCTCCTTTCTCCCCTTCTCCTCTGTCCTCTTCATAAGCTCTAATCCCCAAAGTTTAGCCCTTAAAAATCCGAGATAAATCTGAACAGTTGTAGATTAGTATCAGGGCTTGATTACGGCAATCGGGGTGGGGTGATTGGAAGAGTCGCAGCCGAATTGGTAAGTATTTCGTGGGTTTTTCGTTTTATTGCTCGCTCCAATTCTTGGTCGGGTTTGGTCCTGTTCTTGATCCGCCTCAATTAGTACTGTTCGGTTTCGATTTGATTCTTTTTCATGCGTTTCGTCGTCCAATTTACATATTCCAGCTCGTTCTTTGATGGATCTTGACCATTTCCTGGTACAATTCGATGCTTGCGCTAAGAAAAATCGAATCTTTGACGCGAATTCACCGTAAAAAATCCGATTTTTGGCACGCGCATTTGCTGAGATCTGTGGGTTGAGCTGTGAATTAGCTAGCCTCGATTCGATGCAAGCTCGTGGTAGTTTAGTGTTAAATTTGCTCAAATCTTGAGTTGTTGTTTACTGAAGAGATGTTTGTTCTTTGCAGTTTTGTGGAGCAAATGATGACGGCGAACGCGAAGCTCCAGAAGCAGGCGCTGCTGCCGCCGCGCAGCCCGTTCCCGACGGCGACGTCGCCGTCGCCGTCGCCTTACGCCGACCACGGCCCGATCGCCCGACCCCAGGATGCCACGCACCACCGGTATGGGCATGGGCATGGCCACGGGTACCACCAGCGCACGTCGTCGGAGAGCTTCATTGAGGAGCAGCCGTCGTGGCTCGACGACCTGCTCAACGAGCCCGAGACACCCGTGCGGCAGCACGGCCGGGCCGGGCACCGCAGGTCGTCGAGCGACTCGTTTGCGCTCTTTGATGGAGGTGCTGCCGCTGGCGTGTATGCCAATGGTTTTGAGGGGATGGGGGGAGGAGGGCAGCCTGCGGCGTGGGGTGGCGTGCAGGAGTACTATGCCAAGCCAGGCTCGTTTCGGAGGCCACAGGGCCGGCCATGGGAGCAAGGCATGCCGAATTCGGTTGGTTACAGGCAAGGCGGCGCCCCACTGATGCCAGCGAAGGAGAAGGTTGGTGGGCATCACGGGCCACCGGCACCGAGTGTGTTGATGGATCATGAGCATGGCATGGACAAGAGAGCTCCTGATGAGGCAGGGCATGATCAAAAGATTGGGGCAGATAGGAAGGAGGGTGTGCTGCCGAAGCACGCACAGTCGGAGGCGGACACCAAGCGCGCTAAACAGTGAGCCTGATTTCTGTTGCATTCATGCTATCACTTTCAAGACTTGTGTTCATATTCTAGAATTTCACACTTGCGAACCATTAATGGTGATAACCCAAGATCCATTCACTGTAATTTTAAGCACATACAAAAAGGGCCAACCCTTCACTGTAGGTTTGCTTAGATTTTATTATCTGAATATGGTTGTGCAGATGTTGCTATTTTGTAGTTCATCGTGAGAAAGCAAACAGTGTAGTCATTGAATATATCTTCTGTATAGCTGCACGGCGCATTTGATCACGGTGGACACCGGATAGGATAGTGCAAGCATGTATTCATTTCATACATTAGGCTGGCGGCTGGCCATATCTATGTTTGTTACTTAATAAACAAGTAGTATTGAACAGGACCTACAGGCTTGAAATGTGCGTATGCTGTAATGTCTATGACTATATGTGCATAGACAATGGATTGTATATTAGATGTGGCCTGTGGCAACATAAATGCAAAACAGTATTTGAATGATTTTTTAAATTTACAACTTAATGAGCCTTAAATCAGATACCATCTATAAAACTATAAAAAAATCCTGAATGGACAAAGTGCTTAAATTGCGTAGTTATATTGGTCAAAAGTAACAAGCTATGCTTTGTCAGGTGTTTTATTTAAAATAGGACATCATACATTTCAATCTTGCCAAATCTGTATGTTGTTGTAGCCATGCTTAAACAGTGTCGTGTTTCAATGCATCTAAGTTGTTTTTTCTCATATCACTTGCAGGCAATATGCTCAGAGGTCCCGTGTTCGAAAGCTCCAGTATATTGCGGAGCTTGAGAGAAAAGTCCAGGCATTACAGGTGAGCTCATGACAACAAATGGTTTTTGACTTCTGTTCCACAATTTAGTATTACATTTGACACAGAAAATATTCATGTCTGAATAATGCAGTCAGAAGGGATAGACGTGTCTGCTGAAATGGAGTTTCTTACTCAGCAGAATATAATGCTTGACTTGGAAAATAAAACCTTGAAGCAAAGGCTGGAGAGTATAACTCAGGAGCAACTAATTAAACGCTGTAAGTATGCTCCCTTGTGTTTTGAGTTTTCTTATTTTGGAGTTCTGCTCTCCAGAAAACTGCTAATAAATCATTTTGGTACTTGCATTAAGTTTCACTGAGATATTAATCACTATAACCAACATGTACATGTTTGCTTCAGACATTAACTCAAGTACAACTCTTAAGTGTAGAGACACCATTGTCATGTTCTCTTCATAGTATATATTTTTATGGCACTGTACATTCTGTGATGCCAATGAGGACCTGTAACATGCATTTCTTGAGTAAGTTTGAGGATCTACTAAGCACAGGCATAAATAATTTTCTAAATAATGTCTTGTCGATAGTATAAAAGTACTCGAAATATTGACAACGCTCCTGCTCCGAAGAGATGTCTTTACATTGTACTGTTTTCTCAGTAAGATATCTATGGTTGAACTTTAGGCCAAGCTATTATGAGAAAAGTTTGGTATCTAACTTCTAAATGAACTCAATTGACAATGTGGCCATTCAAATACATAATCAACATGCCACTGGTTGTATTTAATAAGGTCTGTAAATGTTATTAACTTGTTGTAGCTGTTTTACTTACAAATAGTGAATGCTAGCTAAGAAACTGGTAACCTAAGGAGGTTACATTTCCTAAAAAGAAGTTAAGCGATTGCTGCCGTAATGAGAAACTATGATATGACACCAACATTTTCTGTGCAGTGATTCAGTTCAATGGGTGTAATGAATTGCTTTACTGAAATGCTGAATATAAGCTAGTAAATTGTTGTTCTGATAAGAAATAATAAAATGGTCTGAACATTTTTCCTCCAATGTTGCAGATCAACAAGAGATGTTTGAGCGGGAAATTGGTCGTCTCAGATTGTTGTATCAGCAGCAGCAGCAGCAGCAGCCCCCGCAGCCTTCTGCTCATGGTCGTAGTAACAGCAGGGACCTTGATTCACAGTTTGCAAACCTGTCTCTGAAACACAAAGACCCCAACTCAGGGCGCGACGCTATCTCTGGGCCTCTTCGTACTTAGTTCTTTTCAGCCTTTTGTTCTTGTGAGTTCCACATCAGTTGCCACCACTCCTAGACAACTCTTTGTGGCTGTCAATCTGCATCAAGAAAGGAGCAGCACACTTGGAATTGCGCCCCCATCCCATGGTGAATAACACTGGAAAGGCTAATAATTATGGATCTGATCTTTATTCTTTCGGAATATGCACCTGGCGGTCATCCTCAGCTCACTTCCATTGTTGATGCTCGACCAGTCGGAGGTGTTTAGGGTTTTCCTTGTAGCTAGATGCTTTTCTTGCATCATTGTACCATTTCGGATACTAGGGTTCTAATTTGTTCCTGTTGTCTTGCTGTGCTGTCTTCTTCATGCATCGTAGCCATGTTTGGATTAGTCTGCCTTATCGATGGAATGTGGAGCACTCGTCAGCATCTGATACAGATGCTTTGAAATTGTGCCACATCCTTGAGAACTGTATGTTGTATTATTGATATTCAATAAGCTAGTGCAAATGAAGTATTAGCGTTCTTCAGAGTTCAGACCATGATGTTGAAGTGCTGCAAAGTTCTCTGAAATTGTCAATTACTCATCAGAACAAGTAGTTCACATATTTCGTATGTGCGCATTGCTACTGTAATGAATTAAACTTTGCAAAATGCAACTAACAGAATTTGTGCTGTTGTCGGTGGTGGTCCTTAAAGATTGCTTGTAGGCATTTCATGTAGAATGGTTAAACAAGTTTGATTTACATCATTCATCTTATGAAATGATTCTTACAAGTTCACTGGATCTAAAGTTTGCTGTTGGAGCCTCTGTGAGACTGCAATCCAAATTCCAAATGCGATTCATAACACATATTAGAAAAATGTATTTATCAACAAACTGCAACAGTTCAGCGTTCAGCTAAGAAAGCTAGTAACAGTACATGGACTGATTACAGCTCTGAAGACACCTTCTAAGCATTGATGAAGATTGAAGAGCTCTCCGACTCACCACAAATAACTGATTTTTGAAAAACGCCTTAAAAGACACAAATCACAACTAATCTGCCCTCCAATAATAAACTGGTTACACACAATGTGTTGATCCCGTCGAACAGCAGGCGCCCAAAAACTTCATTACTAGTTCGAATCAATGTCCATTTGTTCTGCAGGTTTCTTTGATCTAAAATCAGCCACTGAATTGTCAAAAGTCCCTCTAACGTGCTGGCACATCACCATCAAGTCCTGTAAAGCATCTTTCAGTACATCCTTTGCTGGATCTCCTGCCAACATAATCAAGACTCATCAGAGGGTGAGCAATTTCTTCAGGAGATTAGAAGAATAATGAAACTGGTAAGTGGTTAGTGGGCAATGAGATGACATCCATGATTTTGGTATAAGAGTCATCTTTACTTTGAACAGAAACATCAATTAACTGTTTTCTATTAAAGTAACCCGTCAACACCATGAAAGAAACGATATTATCTGATATTTAGATATATGGTTTCTAGAGGAAACAAAATCTAACAAGTTTTCCGTGCACATCGGAGTATCCTATATGAATATAGATTTACTGAAATACTAGGTGTTAGAAACCAACTATGCACTCAAGATACAACTGTAGGAAGTGGCACAGTGAATGTGATTCTTTCGAACTCATTCAATAAGAATTCATAATAAAGTATGTCTCAAAACAACAACTTCAGTCCACAGTGATTAACAAATGAAATATCAGGATCATATAACACTTTACAGTACCTGTAGTCTGAACTCTTATGTTGACTTTGTTGTCAGCAGGATGAGGGATGCTATATCCACAAAATGCTACCCTTGGGCTGTGAGGACAGAAAAAAACCACAAAGAGAGAAATGAGAATCTTGAATTCAGATATTCACATTAGTTTCTAGTTTCTAGACATCAAATACTATTTGCAAGGCTTTAAGCTTGTTGTAAAAGTACATGAGAAGACCTTTCACACTTTTCTGAACTCCAATACAACCAAACAGTTAAGCAAAAGAATATGGCTTGTAATCATGCATCTCGAGACTTCACTTGGAAGTTATACATGTATTATATTTGTTAAGCATTAAATAGAACCAGTGGTCCCTTAACATTGATTTAAAACGTTGTATAGTGTTATCTGCACAGTGTAATGCTGACTGAAAGTTCATGCATATGACTAAACCATCCAGTAACAGAAGATTAGTTTCATAATGGTGATTTGCGAGGGAAACAGAAGATTGGTTTCATAATGGTGATTAACGAGTGCCTGACTTATCAATACATGTGCCTACGATGTTTGATATTCTAATCTTAGGGTGTGTAGGTTACCATTTTTGTCGGGACCCGGATTTGCAATCCAGAACCCTCCGTGTATATCAGCACTAGCCTTTGAATCAGTAGCTAGTGCACACAGTTACATCATTGAATATCAAACACATATCTCGCAAACGTAAAGCTATTGCATAATATTAAACAATATGTAAATAGACCGTACGCTTGACTTACACATGGGCTGATCAGGCCAAATACCTTCAATATCTGTAGCGGAAACGAAATCAATAACAACATAACAGGTGGGACACTCAGATATGCCCACAGACAATCGACAAGGGCTCGTGACCTAGTTCTTAGCCTCTTCGATTTCTAGTCTTGTCAAACGCGATTAAGCGTCCACAGAGCCTTCATCTTTTTCACTTGCTGAATGATATTATTGAGCGAGTGTGAGTACACAGTCGTACTCCACGAACCATCACACATAACGTAATTATAATAGATGCAAGGCTAATCAAAGGAATGTCTTGAGGTTCTTTTATTTGCATAAAGCCACTATTAACATAGATTAAGTAGTAGACAAGTCTTGAGACCTAGCATTTTGACTAAACCGATTTTAATGAAATTGAGTAGTGTTGTATAATACTAGCGAAGGTTTCATCCGCTGCGAGCGGAGGCGCTAGCGATAAGGGAGAATAGTTCTCGAAGATCCGAGGTTCAAGTGTGGAAGAAAGAAGACCAAAGAAGAATCCATCCAAGAGAAAGTAGATAACGGTTCCATCCACCTTATGCTATATCATTTTCAAGGCTACCTCCACCCAACAATTCTGTCCCTGCACCCCACTTTGACAATTCACCTTCCGTCCTCCTCCCTTCCCAACTGTAGATCCTCGCCGACAATTCCAAGACTACATCCGCTCGACAATTTCCCGCCGCGGGCTCGCATCCGAGGTTCCAAAACCGTTCCGCCTCCCGCATTTTCGCCACAGCGGCGGCAAGGCGACGATGCGGCAAAGCGAGGCGATGGCCTCGTGCGCCTTACCGCTAGGGCGCCGCAGCACGCCTGCGACGTCAAACCATGGTTTCATCCACCGACAAAATTCGATCAAATTCCGCTTATGCTAAATTCGTCCAAAAATCAAATTTTGAATTTTGACAATTGGCTCCAAAAGCCGGACGTTGTAGTTCCGGAGACAAAATTTGATTTCAGATGCCCTTTGGTAGCGATTTCGGATGCCCTTTGGTAGCGAATCGCCGTGCGAATCGACGTCCGGTGATTTGATTTCGGATGCCCTCCAGTGGCGATGTCGCGATTCTGCGTGGAGTTTTCTTCCATGGCTGCATCCACCCGACAATTCCATCCCACCCACAAATGATTTTCATAAAACAGAGACTAACCAAGCAAGTTCTCGCGTATCACCCATGACCGTGAGACACGGCTATCCGGACAATTTCACTCTGCAGAGGTTGCACATCTTTACCCACACGATACAATCAACTTATACTATCAACACACAGCCTTAGATGTGCGACGAAGAAGATTATAACGAGGCCTTTACAATGTCTTATCTCAGTACTAACCTGCCCATATAGGCCGATTCCTTCAACACTGGGACAATGTCCTCATAAGGCCACCACCCGAATGACCCTCGTGTTCCTGAGGATCATTTTCAATGAAGGGCCTAAAGTTGTGAGAGAAACCCCTAGACCTCCCGCCAGACTAACCAGCGCCGTGAGCTCGGCGTCTTACCGAGTGGCCTCTTTCGCCACTCGTGTCATTCAAGTCCCAAGACCTCCCGCCACACCGACTTGCATACACTACCCCAAGTTCCCACACCTCCCGCCAGGCTGACCCAGGTAGCGCGGGAACGGATGAGGGCCTTGCGCGGTAGGCGAACAAGGATCTCCGAGATCACCCGTCAACCTCCACCCCACATGTTCTTCCTCCTCCACTCCCTCTTCTTCACCTTCCTCCTCTTCTCGCCCTCTCCTCTAGATCTCATCCCTCATGGCTTCTCCACCCTACCACCTCCTGCTTCTCCTCGACACTAGCGCCGCCTTCCGCCGATTCTGGTGCACGCTTCGGGGACATCGAGAAGCGTGTCCGTGAGGGGGCGGAGCGCGGCTGAGGCGGATGCAGCCGCCACCGAGTGGGCAATGTCGATGAGTGCGGGAGCTCTGACCGTACAGCGACGCGGCGACACTGTTCATCCAAATGGGCACGTACGAGGTGGGCAGGAGTGGTGGAGTTGGGGTGAATAGGTGTGGTGGAAGGACAGCCATGGCAGCCAGAGAGGAGAGGAGGAAGATGGTGAGCGGTGGCATGTGGGGGCGACAGCGGCTCAGGAGGAGGAAGAAGAAATGAAAAGGAAAAAAATAATAAATTATTTGTTGACTCAGCTGTGCACATGCACGTGATGGGATGCCATGTCAACGAAACTTGTATATGTAGATGTCACATAAGCAAAATCGGAGTGGTTTTGGTCTCAAGGGGTAAAGTGAACGGTATTGACAGTTGAAGGGTGTCCAATATCCAGTTTTGCAACTCAAGGTTTAAACTTAGCTTTCGCAAGAGTTCAGGGGTGCCAAATGGATTTTTCCTTATTTGTTTTACATAAATAACCCTCAGTCGCTAGCCCACTAGGCGACTAGGCCCAATTGCACGGTGGGCCAACGATTTGGTGACGGGGGAGGCCCAGACACGCGACCAAACCGCGACTTAAGCCTTGGTTTACCACGTGTCTCAGTAGCGAGTTGGTGGCACGACTAAGACCCGTGCCGGGCACAGTCGCCGGGCCAGAACGCGACTTAGACTAGTCGCAGATCAGGCTAGCTACTAAGCACAATTTTAAGAAATAATTTAAATAAACGTAGCTTTAATTTTACGAAATTAAATAGTTGGAAGAGTTGTTTGTGAATAATTGTTAGTGTGAAAAAACTGGAGTTTGCTGATCGCAAAATTACTAGTACTTAGCATAAAGAGGATACACCAAACACAAGTCGGGTTTGCAACATATCGAACCACGTAGCAACATGTTTAAATTAAAAGGTAGCTCGCAACAAACGGGATACAACCATGAAATGGATTACACAAATTTACCACGACGATACGAACAAAGCATTCCTAACGTGGGCACAAACTTTATCAGGTAGCAACTCCAGCTTTGTTATCTACAACATGTCGCCCTCCACTAGTCGTACTGTCGTGACCTACCTGACCCATTATGCTTCGTGCACTTGTTCTTTCTATGCCCATAATCTCGGCAAAAGATATACCTCTTCACAAGGCCTCCGGCTTCAGACACATCCATATCGTTTCGGTTATGATGAGCCTGCCGACGGCCCTTGCCACCCTTCAGTAAGTTCTAATCAGGGACCCATATCTTATTTTGCACATCGTCCTCTGTGAAGATACCAACAACATGGAATCCAAAGATCACCCCGCTCCAAGTCTGAACAACATTTTCCTTCACGACGAAGCCCAACACGTACCGCGCAGAGTCTATCTTGATCATGCCACATGCAACCAACACATGAGCATGGCTTATGAAGTAGCATTAGCTTATTACACGTGCACTGACAAGTGTTGTTGCCCTCAATCGCGACTGGTGTCAAGCGGCTACCAATCACTCGAGGGTCGCGCGACTGAGTGTCCACAAGCCTCAGTTGCGCGACGAGCACACGAGTGTGGGCTGGCTAGGCTCAAATTGCTGGCTCACCGTGTGATTGAGCCTAATCACCTAGTGGGCCAGCAACCGAGGGTTATTTCTGTAGAAAAAATAAAATGTGGGTTATTATTGTAAAATGATTTTAAAAAATGGTTTATTTAGAAAAATAATTCTGTAGCTTACTATGTATACTCTGAAGGTCATGACTAAGTTGATACTCTAAATACAGGAACATAAATTGATGGCATATTGAAAACTATAACAACAAATCAAGATGGTTGTTTGCACTATTACCACTTAAGCTTTTTTTTTATCTTTGTACTATTACCAGATCTGGCACATTACATAGTTTCCAGATTGTATTACCCTCGTCACGGTTCAAGTTACAGCTAACAATTCTAGTTCTTCACATCCTTGTGCCAGGATTTACAGCCACATCGAGTAAAAACCATATGGCGTTACGACCATGGTCCTAGAAAGGATTCATACTTGGCCATCTTGCCCCTTGCTCTCATAACCCCAAAAATCAAAACCTTGGTTAGTAAATGGCATTTTATTCGCAGTTCCTATTGAATTGGATGTCCAATTGCTCTACCCAATCAAGTCACTCACTAAATTGATGGAATCCCATAATAAATCCACCATGTCCATCCTTGTTTCCACTGTAGCCCAACATTGCAAGAAGCTAGAAACAGAAAGTACTGCTCCCAAGAACACTATTTTTCTCCTCTAATCACACTTCCACCGTGCAATTAGCCACAAGTAAAGATGGATGCTTTTAGCACAGGGAAAGGAAAAAGAAAAGAAGAGAAGAGAAGAGAAGAGATCAAGAAACCTCACTCACTCCTGGTTAAGGACAAATCTGGCGGAGTTGGCGAGGGTGTGATCCTCCTCCATGATGGAGAAGGTCGACGCGCTGGAGTCCGTCACCGACCCGTGCTCCATCGCCGCAACCCCCGACTCGACCTGTTCTTACAGAGCACGACCAAGAACTCTCCCCCTCGAAGGAACGCGGACAAGAAACCTTGCAAAGAAGGGGAGATGGGAAGAGACCAAAGAAGAAATCAGAACAACAAAAACCTAGCTTTACTCGGAGCTCAAATGGGAGGAACAGAAGAAGAAGAAACCTTGGAGGAAAGGAGGAGAAGAAATTTCTCGCGCGGGAGGTGCGGTGCAGGAAGCGAAGCACGGGATTGGGGGCGGCGGCGGCGGCGGCGTAGTGGACGGGAAGCAATTTTTACCTGGCATTGGCAGGGCTTCGACCTGCAACCTCTTCTCGTTGCCGTCGGATCGCGGCCAAAATTAGGCGTAGATGATTATCTAACGGTTAGGATAATAGCCTTGCTTGGGCTCTCTATCTCTCTACCATAAAATTTATTTTTGTGCCTTTCAACGAAATTTATCCTCCCATTTTTCGGGGGAATATACTAGAGATTTAATTAATCAATTAAAGGGATTTTTAGGCATTAGGATTTTTTATAGACCAAGCATATTTCAAACCATTAGATGGTTATCTCGATATTCGTGTACCGTACTAAACCCCACGCCCAATTACCACGTCATCGGCGTTGGCTTGCAACCTGTCATTACCGTTAGACACTGCCTACTCACGTTGCCCCGCTAACTCATCGTCCCTGATCTCCCACGGTTGGTTGAGCCACCGTCGCCTCGCAGTCGCAACCTCGAACTGCCTTCACAATGCACATTGTCTCTGGCCGCAGTTTTCTCTGGCCTAGTTCCTAACGAGTGCATACCCAGTACATCTAACTTTTGTTGTATCTAATTACATTCTCGTCAAAATATGATGCAAATGGTAATAAAAAATCTTGAAAAAATGGTTATAGAGGTCATGATGCAATCAAGCATCCTGCAAAAATTCATCAGAAACATGACGTATATTAGGAGAAACAAAAAAGACAAATTTTAGTAAATAGTAGCTTTATCTTTTTTTTTTTTTTTTTGTATTTCATTTTCAGCTAGATCTATATTTTTGTTTCTCCATGTGTAGATTGAATTTAGATATTTTAGTTGTGTCATGTTGCGAGTTTTTTTTCTGATTTGTGCGTGTGAGTTGCTTCAACAATTGACTATCTGAATAATTCTGATTGTGAGATATGTTTGAATGCTATGGGCTTACTGTGATGACTCCCAGTAGATGGTTGAGTGAACAAATTTGTGCATGAAAAATGAATGTAAATAGCAGCCAGTTGATGGCTGAGAGTGCGACGGTGGCGGCGACGCTGGCTTTAGGAGCTGAGGGCATCAGAGGAGATCGAGACGGCGCAGGGGGGGATTGAGCTTGAGGATGACGAAGTTGAGGGAGGTGACAGCGCCATCACCTGGGCCGAACCCTAGCGATCGCTTGTGTGGGGAACGAGCAAGGCTCGAGAGAGGTAGAGGGAGCGAAGTGGTAAGAGGAGCATGAGATTTTTTTTGTAAATAATTTTACTACATGGGGTTTTTTGTTCCATAAGTGGATTGGGGGATCCGCTCACCTCAATTCGAGCCGCATGAGCTGGATCTGAGATGACCCTCACAAGCTTTTGCATTTTACTACACAATTCCTCTTTTTGCACCGGATAGTTTGCCTATGATAATATGAGCACACTTAGCATATGTATATTGCAGGAGTAAATTTTGGAAAACTGCAATTTAACTAGGAAAACCATCAATTTGTGGTAAATTTTAGCAATAATTTCAAGCAGCTGCAGCATTTAGAGAGGCCAAACTATCAGAAAACTACAACTCCATCGCACTCGCAAACACCTGCCAACACGAACCCACATGCCATACACACATGCGATACGCCGTTACGCAGATGCTAGGCTGCCAGCGCATGACACCACGCAAGCGCCTAACAAGTAACAACCCGACCCACCGTATCGGCCTCCTTCCTCCCGTGGTTGCTCGCCAACACTGCCTGCTCCCGCGGATCGGGCAAGAAAGCATGAAGGCTCTGATCGTGATTGTCGTTGACTCATCACCGCCGCTGTAGCTCGCCCGATTGGCAACGTCTGCCTTGGCCCATCTCCGGCTCCATCTGGCATTCCCGTTCCACTGCTGCGACCACCCCTCCCAGCCCACCACCACCTCCTGCTCTTTCCCCCGTCGTCCAGCCCGCCGCCTTCGTTCCTCCTCCCATGACGCCTGATGAACCCGAAGGTCCGATTGTTGGCCCGATCTTTCGATGAGAACGATAAGTTCGGTAGGCGTCGTTCAACTCTCACGATCCTGGCTACGAACACGCAAGGCTCGAAACCACGCAATCGCTGAACTGCTCGACAAGTCTTTATCAACCGTGCACGAATACCCGGTTGACCTGACCACGAAGGTCGATTCCTGCATACACCGAAGAAGCACGCAAGAACAAGATTAAGCAATCTGAAATTGCAAATAGGAATTGAAATATTGAATTGAGTTGAGATTTTGAAGCGGTATTATGGTTGGTCTAGTCGACACAAGCTAATACACAAAGTTGCAACAAGGCTAACTTTTAACTAAACAAAATCTAAGAAAACTAGAGGGGGTGTGGCCTCTTTATATAAGGGAGGAAGAGCCACAAATCTAAAAGAAATAGTGGGGTGGGACTAAAACTTATGGTACTGTTCATGTGAACAGTAACCACGCCCCCAGGTGGGCCAAGTTCAGTATGATTACAAAGCCCATATTGGCCCAAACAAGTGATACGATGTCTTCTTTTGATGATTGCGATCAGTCCAGAAGGAATTTCGAGGTGATGCCAGATCCGTTGGAAAGAGGACGAAATAAGCTTTCAATCAAGTACTTGTGGACCTCCAACGAACTCTGTATGTGAAAGTTATGCCTATTTTAAGTTGATGTTGTCAAGCTGATTTCGGAAGCCGAACTGGATTCCAAAACAGGTCCAGCTCGAACTGCTTGCTTGTCTTGGACCAAAAGTGATATGGTGCTGCACATATATATATATATATCATCATTAGGTAGCATCATATAGTTCATATAATATAAAGACACTCATAAAAATAAGCTCACCTGATAATTTAAGTTAAGCGTACGAGCTTTTATATTTGGAATAGTAAGCATAGCAAATATGGTTGTATCTATAGGGGTCATGTCCTCATCATCCTCCCTTTCTTGAAAACAAAGCCGTCCTCGGCTTTTGATAAGCTGAAAATAGGGTAACAAAGAAGCCAAAGTGTATGCATGGTATATGTATATGTCATCTGTTTTAACGGTTCTTCGTTGTTGCACAATTAATGTTAGAAGACAGCAACGATCATAAAAGATCATTGTATTATTAACCCAAGAGTAATCATATATGTGAATGATCAAAACAAAAGTTCTCACACAACAATTATTGCAACTAGTTTTGCAAATGTAAGTGAAGCGTTTATGCAATTCAAATCTCTGAAGTTGTAAACTTGCAGTGGTAGCACATATGGACAAATCTACAACTTTTGGAATCAAACAAAATTCATCCATATAATCAGATTTCAATCGTGCAATAGCAAATTCATCTAGAAATGGTGAAAAGATTTGTAAGTTCTTCCATAATTCAACATCTTCATTCAGATTGTCCATACTAGATGGTGCAATAAAAGGTGAACACATAGGCATGGGATGAGCATTAAATTTTATTTACTCTCATATTGAACAAGATTCAGCACACAAGAATTGTTGTCCAAAACAGTAAGCTTCAATTCATCCATGTAATCACAAGTTATGCATATGCGATATACCAAAAATTGATTGTCTACACCATAATCTCCAATTAACTTAAAACAGTAGGTGTAGGTGCTAGAAGAAGAATTTAGATATGAAATTTTAGAAACTTTCTCCATAGCACATTCTAGACTAATGGGATCATTAAGTATGATATAACACAAAGCTTTAGCAGGGGATATTCTATCCAATACTTTCTTATGTGTAATTAATTCAACATGTGCAAAATTATGAGAATTCAGATCAGCACATGGTTCGTTCAAGTCAACACAACGAATATCAAAAGATTGCACAACTACAACAGGTATATATACTCACAGGGTTGCTCTATGTCTTGCTGTAGCACTAAATTAGTACCTTTGTCATTATCATCCTCATCAGATACTGTAGGTACCTCAAGCTTCTCCTCTATAAGATGCGCTAGATCATCGTTCATTTCTTCAAGCGTCTCGACGGTATCTGGAGATGGAGTAGGAGCCAAAACAATGTCAGCATTTTTAGTTACCTTAGATTGCACCTCGCTTGTGACTGTGGGTGGTGGAGGTACAAAACGACGTTGTAATTTCTTCTTCATCTGCTCCCATGTGTACATGAAGTGGTACTCCAGATTCGACCACCAATGTTGAACATCGCCGATCAGTGCTGTCCTTGCCATGGTCATCTTCTCATAAGGATCAAGGTCCTATCTTTCAAAATAGCACTCCAACATATTAACCCATATAAAGTAGTCTAACGACGTACTCTCAGCGGTGAGTGGCAATATGTATGCAGGTAGTTGTTTCCATTTGAGTTCAAATCTGCCCGTGATGACATCGTAATCTACCAACTTGAACAAACCTCTCATTGTTAGTAGAAAACAAGGAAACAAATCACAAGTATATGTTCCTATCAACTACGAAGTGGGGTTTATCAAGTCACACACACTCAAACTTATACCAAGTTCTTACAAGTTCTTACCAATGCAGTAAGGAAATGGTACAACCGATGGCTGGTTCGTGATACTCTCACTTGCGATTAGCCCAACGATTGCGAGGAACGACACCTGCTGAGTTAGTAGGAAGTGGAGCTTGGAAGGCTTCAATATGGTAGCAAGGATCAGTAATAATTAAATCAGTTAATGCAAGTTGAAAAATTGTTCAAAGTACTAGCCAATGTTGCTGATCCTAGCCTAATCAAAGCTAGCTAATCAAAGCCCTATGTAGAGAAGTGTATGCGCGCACATAGCGATCAATGTGACTTGATGCAAACAAGGAAAACCTCACAACAAGTGCTAGGAGAGACGCTAGCCAACTACTCAAACTTCTTTCTAAGGGCACAAGATTGTTCGCGTGATGTAGAGCACAAAAACAACAATATTGATGCACGCAAGCAACCCTCTAGATTGAGCAGAAACAATAGCTAGTCTAAAATGATGAAAAACAAAGTTTTATATGGATTATATATGTTTGTTTGAAATTTTTCGACGGGATCTACAACTTTGCAGTTGAGGTGAACTCCAAATTCCGAAAGTAAGATCGAAAAAAACGGCAAAAACAGAAACCAAAAACTTGCGACGTGAATTCGGAGCCGAAGATGGCCGATTTTGGGGCACCTAGAGGGAGACTAGTGGCTTACATGGAAAAGATTTGCCTCGTCATTAGCTTCTAAACGAGCACAAGAACGTCAAAAACGGACACCGTATGCAAAAGTTATGCCCGTTTTACTGAAGGTATATCGGATACGGAATTCTACTCGAACTTGAATCCGTCTTGGGTTTAAATTTGAAACTGCTATATCTTTCAAACCCATTGGTCAAACTTGCTGAAATTTTTTGTGGAAGCTTTTGGTTATATGTAGAAGGTCTCCACCAATTTTCATGCACTTTTCTTTTTTTTTTTTTTTTTTACTGCCTCTTTTTTCCTTCTAATATTTGGTCGGCCCTAAGGTTTGTCGTAAGTCGCAAATAACATCAATTCTCCCAAAGATCGCAGCAACCCTCTTTTTTTTCAGATGAACAACACTACGGATTTTCTATTTTTTTGGTGCGGATTAGAGGATTTCTAACCCACGAATTTTCTGTTTTAGATGCAAAAACTAAGACTCTAAACAAACGATCAAGCAACGCGAAGGAAAACACGATAAGCAATCTATACCGTGACCAATTAGACAATAACTAGAACTAAAGATCAGCAACTAGACATGACGATGCAACTAATGATTCAACAAGCAAAATACCGAAAAGAAAAATTGCAATGGCTCAAAAGGGTTCGGACATGGATGATAGATGCAAAAAAAAATTATGGTAATTTTCTGGACTATAGGTATAAAAAAAGATCTACTACTAAGGGTACTTATTTCTCATCGAAGAACTGTAGCTCTGATACCACCTGATGAACCCGAAGGTCCGATTGTTGGCCCGATCTTTCGATGAGAACGATAAGTTCGGTAGGCGTCGCTCAACACTCACGATCCTAGCTACGAACACGCAAGGCTCGAAACCACGCAATCGCTGAACTGCTCGACAAGTCGTTATCAACCGCACGAATACCGGTTGACGACCACGGTCGATTCTCGCATACAGAAGAAGCACGCAAGAACAAGATTAAGCAATCTGAAATTGCAAATAGGAATTGAAATATTGAATTGAGTTGGGATTTTGAACCGGTATTATGGTTGGTCTAGTCGACACAAGCCAATACACAAAGTTTCAACAAGGCTAACTTTTAACTAAACAAAATCCAAGAAAACTAGAGGGGGTGTGGCCTCCTTATATAGGGGAGGAAGAGCCACAAATCTAAAAGAAATAGTGGGGTGGGACTGAAACTCATGGTACTATTCACATCAACAGTAACCACACCCCTAGGTGGGCCGCCGGCAGATGGGCCAAGTTCAGTATGATTACAAAGCCCAGATTGGCCCAAACAAGTGATATAATATCTTTTTATGATGATTGCGATCAGTTCAGAAGGAATTTCGAGGTGAGACCAGATCCGTTGGAAAGAGGACAAAATAAGCTTTCAATCAAGTACTTGTGGACCTCCAACGGACTCCGTATGTGAAAGTTATGCCTGTTTTAAGTTGGTATTGTCAGGCTGATTTCGGAGGCCGAAGCGGATTCCAAAAGCAGTCCACTGAATCGCTTGCTTGTCTTGGACCAAAAGTGATATGGTGCTGCACATATATATATTTCATCATTAGGTAGCATCATATAGTTCATATAATATAAAGACACTTCTAAAAACAAGCTCACTTGATAATTTAAGTGAAGCGTACGAGCTCTTATATTTGGAATAGTAAGCATAGCAAATATGGTTGTATCCATAGGGGTCATGTCCTCATCAACGCCGAGCAGCCAGCGTAGAACATGACCACCCCTTCGGCCTCATCATTGTTGGATTGGACCCTGGCCGCATGCCTAGGTCCAACCGGATTTACTCATGGGCCACATGTCCAAACAGATTGAACACAACTAAGCCCACGGGCTACCGGACTACCATATGCAAACCCTATAGCAACAACCTTATAAGTGGTATTTGACCTTCTCCCCCAAAAGACTAGTCCAATAGATTCACCCAAAAAAACTAGTCTAATAGGTAAGGTCTCTCTCACACTTATAAATTGTGTTTTTTTCTTCCCACAAGCATATCGGTTGTGTACTTACGCAACCATAAAGTCCAAGGAGATGTTACCACAGGTCCAAATGGACTGAACACAACTAGATCCACGGGCTGCTGCATGCAAACCCTATAGCAACAGCCTTATAAGTGGTGTCTTCTCTCCCAAAATACTAGTCCAATGAGTAAGATCCCTCTCACACTTATAAGTTATATTTTTTCTTCCCACAACCAACATGGAACTATTCCCAACAATTGTCATCTCGGAGCCGGTGACACAGCCTCCCCAACTGCAGCTTGCACCGGTGTAAAGAGAACCCTACAACTCGCTACCGCAGCAACAGCAGCCACAGCCGAGACAACAGTGAAGGCCCAAGAAGTTGGCACACATCAAGCGCGTCTCCAGTTCCGAGAGGCAGTGCGTACCCCTCAACGACAATAGTGGTGCGGCAACATGAAGGTCGTTGTCGTGTGCAGGCCACAACGATGTGGCTCGGTTGGGGCCATGGAGCTCGGTTAGGCACGTGGCGGCTGCGGTGGCTCAGTCCAGTCAACACGAAGGTTGAAGCAAGCGGTGCCGCTCCACCTATCACCTTTTTCTGTCGTCATCCCTTTCCTGAAATTAGCCATACCATTGTCCCCTCCTCACCATGAACTCACGAGCCCATCTCCCTTTCTTCTTCAGCGTCGGCTGCTCGCCGTTGCGCACCACCAATGTGGCCATGCTATGACTGCGACGTCACCACAGTCGTCCCGCCGCATCTGACCACCTCCAGCCTTGGCACGAGCGTCAAAACAACTGCGTCGACACCCTTCACGCCACACCACCACTAAACCCCATCATTGTCGTACCTCACCGCGACGAGCCTCCCCACACACGGATCGCAGCCGCTGGTGCCAGGCCGCCACAAGCCACTTCCGGCCAAGCTGAGACCACTTATAGCTTCTCCATGACTCCATGATGAGGCCGTGCTCATGCACAAGCTAAATTTGCCTTACCATTGCCGGTGTTGAAGTATAAGAAATTGTTCGTCTTTTCTTATTGGCTTAAGTTTTTAGGTGAACTGGTTGGTTCATACAACTTAATATGGTATCAGAGGCAAGATGTCTTGAGTTCAAGACCCGGTTGGTGCAGTTAAAGAAAAATAATTGTAGCACATTTCTATTCCACATCTTAGGCCTTAGGGGACCTACACGTGAGTGGGAGTATTGAAGGATAAGTGAATTGTCTGCTTTTCTCATCAACTTACGCTTGCATGCACCAACCAGTTCACCCAAAAGTTTAAGCCGATAAGAAAAGACGGTCACAATTATTTTTCTTTAACTGCGCCAACTGGGTCTTGAACTCAAGACTGACTCTCCTCTTCTGGAGCCTCAGTCGTGAGTGGTTGTTTTCTTGTACTGGAAAATGGGTCCCTGAAAACGATACAATGGGGCCATGAGTTATTTCTTCATTGTACCCAGAGGAATGAATTTTTTTTTTTCTGTTCTGGCTTGGTTATTCCATCTAGTCGAGCCATTCATTCCTTTTTATGAAAGAAAGATAAGGGGACAGAACAAAGAAAAACAAATAAAGAAACAAACTTGCTCATCCAAAGCTATAAACTAGCTCCTTACAGAGTTGTACTCAGCAGACAACGAACAATTAGAAGTTAATATTTGATACCGGAATATTCGATTTGATAACCTGCAACTAATTCCCCCTCTAACGCTCGATACCATATTAAGTTGCGTGTACCAACCAGTTCACCCAAAAACTTAAGCTGATGAGGAAAGACAGACAATTTACTGATCCTTCAAAAGCCGGAGCTCTATCATCATTGAGCCATCGCTGCCCCTGTTTGCTGCTGACATTGCACAGGGTGTTTCCGCCTTTACCGTCCACTTGATCTTTGAGCACCACAACCACCAGCTCCGCCTTACTTTGGAACATGCCATGCTCTCCTCTCCGTCACACCGCTGTTCCCGCCATCCTTGTATTCCATAGCGCAGAGGAAGAGGGCAAGGGTGGCTAGGAGGAAGAGGGCGCCGAGGAGTGGCGCTGTGGGCATGGGGAGAAGAGGAAGGCAAGGCGATTGGGGTGGGAGGCGTTGGACCATGGTGGTGGGGAGAGGAAAAGGAAGCCGAGACATGGTGCCATGGTGGGCTGCGTTGTCAGGTACTCACTTAGAATGATGCGCTGGTAGCCCGTAACAGTGTGAGTATTGCGTGCGTGTATGATATGTGGGTCTAGGTTGTTAGACAGTCGCAAGCGTGATGGAGTTGCTGGTTTATGATAATTTGGCGACTCTAGCCGGCAGTGGGGACGATGGTGGGTGGAGAGGGAAAGGTTTGGTGTGGGTTAAGGAGGCCGGCGGAGCAACCTTTATAGCTGGATGGAGGCGGTGGGGATTGCGGCGCCGGGCACTGACGTGGCGGTCGGGAGTGTTCGAGAGGGCATGGCGCACATGGGCGGCGTCGCGGGTTGTGGCGCTCCCTCACTGGAGCCGAGTGGGAGGTGGCACGGCCGGGTGGCGCCTGACCGTGCGGCTTATGCTGGCGGTGGCCAGAGGCGGTTGCGGGCCGCGGTTCGGGCGGCGGCGCGTGTAGGGATTGAACAGAGAGGAGGCGGGTTTGGGCGAAGGCGTTCCCGGGGGTGGGTGACGGCTTGGGTGGAAAGGAGAGCGGGATTTGAGGATTTTCTTGAAATTTTACTGGGATTTGGAAATCCAAATTCAAACTCAAAATGAAATCTAACTTTGAACTTTGCAGATGTTTCAACCTACCCCCTTAAAGGAATCTCGACCTCGAGATTCACACAGGACCAGGGAACAGGTTGGGAAAATCTCGCTGCATCTTTGATTCCTTTTCCCATGTTGCTTCTTCCTCTGTATGATTTTTCCAGAGAATCTTGCAAAATTTAATATTCTTGCCCCTTAACTGTCTTTCTGTGGTATCAAGTATCATTAAGGGTTCTTCTTCATAGGTCAAGTCATTCTGTAGTTCTATCTCCTCAAGTGGTACCTGCTCTGACGGTTGTCTCAAACATTTTCTGAGTTGAGACACATGGAACACATCATGTATACCAGTTGGGTTTGGTGTCAAGTGTAATTTGTATGCCACTTCTCCTATTCTCTCCACAATTTTGTAGGGGCCAATATACCTTCGGGCTAATTTTCCCTTCACTTGAAATCTTTGCACTGTTTTGAATGGTGTTACTTTTAGGTATACCAGATCTCCTATTTCAAAACTCAAATCCTTTCTGCGTTTGTCTGCATATTCTTTCTGACGGCTTTGAGCAATCTTCATCTTGTCTCTTATCATTCTGACTTGATCTTCTGAGTCCTGTGCTATCTGAGGCCCTAGTAACTGTCTCTCCCCTGTGTCTGTCCAATTTAATGGTGTTCGCATCGCTGCCATACTGAGCTTCAAAGGTGCCATTTGATCTGGTGCGATAAGCTATTATTGTAGGAGAATTCTGCAAAAGGTAAACATTTATCCCAAGTTGCTCCATAAGCTAGAGCACATGCTCTCAACATATCCTCTAATATTTGGTTTACTCTTTCTGTCTGTCCTCCAGTCTGTGGGTGGTAGGCTGTGCTAAATGCCAAATCTGTTCCCATGGCTTCATGTAATTTCTTCCAGAATTTAGATGTGAACTGAGCCCCTCTATCCGACACTATTCTCTTTGGAATCCCATGTAATGATATTATCTTTGTCATGTACAATTCTGCCAATTTATTCTTTCCATATGTGTGCTGAATTGGGATAAAATGCGCCACTTTTGTTAGTCTATCCACTATTACCCATATGGCATCAAATCCTTTTTGTGTTCTTGGCAATCCTGTGATGAAATCCATGCTAATTTCTTCCCACTTCCAATCTGGCATTGGTAGGGGTTGTAATAATCCTGTAGGCTTTTGATGGTCTATTTTAATCTTTTGACAAATGTCGCACTAGGCTATGTACTCAGCTATTTCTCTTTTCATCTTTTTCCACCAAAATCTCTTCTTCAGGTCTTGGTACATTTTTGTTCCTCCTGGATGTATTGAGAATTGGGATGAGTGAGCTTCTTGTAGAATTAACTGTTTCAGTTCCTCTTTGTTTGGTACACACAGACGGCCTTTAAACCGTATTATTCCTTGATCGTCCTTCTTGAATTCTGTTATTTCTTTAT
Organism: Ampelocalamus luodianensis; assembly: GCA_036346255.1. NCBI lineage: Eukaryota > Viridiplantae > Streptophyta > Magnoliopsida > Poales > Poaceae > Ampelocalamus > Ampelocalamus luodianensis. The sequence continues at coordinate 43,079,613 of CM070638.1, read as the reverse complement.
CTTGATTATCCGTCAAGAGTTGCTGAATTTCCTGATCTTCCTGTTGTGCTTGTTTGACTTGATCGTCCAAATTTGACTGTATCTCCAAAGCTGATATTGATCCTTGTTCGACTGTTTCCATGTTTAGCTGCTGTATTTCCAGTATCAACTATGACTAACATTGCTGTAATGCATTCAAGCTATGATATGTTTTTCTGCTAAGTGCATCTGCCACAACATTTGCTTTTCCTGGGTGGTACTGAATATCAAGATCGTAATCTTTAATCAATTCTAGCCATCTTCTCTGTCTGAGATTCAAGTCTAGCTGAGTGAATATGTATTTCAGACTCTTGTAGTCTGAAAATACTTCACAATGATTTTCTAACAAATAATGCCTCCAAATTTTCAAAGAGTGAACCACTGCTGCTAACTCCAAATCATGTGTGGGATAATTTTCTTCATGAGTTCTCAATTCCCATCTTGCATCAATACACAACCCAATCCTTGTTTTGAAGCATCACAATAAATCTGAAAATCCTTTGCATTATTTGGGAGTATGAGTACTGGGGTAGTGGTCAATCTGTCTTTCAACTCCTGAAAGTTTTTCTCACAATCGTCCGTCCACTTAAAAGGGATATCCTTTCTGAGAAGCTGAGTGAGTGGGCGAGCAATTTTTGAGAAATTTTCTATAAATCTGCGGTAATATCCCGCCAGACCTAAGAAACTTCTTATCTCAGTCACTGTTTTTGGCTGTTTCCATTCTTGTACTGCTCTAACTTTTTCTGGGTCGACTTTCACTCCTTCTTCAGTGATAACGTGCCCTAAGAATGACACTTCTCTCATCCAGAATTCACACTTCGAAAATTTTGCATACAACTGATGCTCTCTCAATTTGGTTAGGGCTAAATGGAGATGTTGTTTATGCTCTTCTTCACTTTTCGAATATATCAATATATCATCTACAAACACTACCACGAATTGATCCAAATACTCCATGCAAACTTGATTCATCAGGTTCATGAAATATGCTGGAGCATTGGTCAATCCGAAAGGTACTACTGTGAACTCAAATAGTCCATATCTTGTAGTAAAGGCAGTTTTTTCTCGGTCTTGTTCTCTAATCTTGAGCTGGTGATATCCTAATCTCAGATCAATTTTTGAGAACACCTTGGCTCCTTTCAACTGATCAAATAAATCATCGATTCTTGGTAAAGGGTATTTATTTTTAATAGTCACTGCATTTAAGGCCCTATAATCCACACACAACCTTAAACTTCCATCCTTTTTCTTAACAAACAACACTGGTGCAGACCAAGGCGAGACACTAGGTCGTATGAAACTTTTTTCTTCTAATTCATCCAACTGTTTCTTGAGTTCTTTTAATTCACTAGTTGCCATTCTGTATTGTGCTTTGGTCACCGGTTTGGTCTCAGGTACCAATTCTATAGCAAGTTCAATCCTTCTATCTGGAGGTCTTCCAGGTAGTTCTTCAGGAAACACATCCGGATATTCCTCAATCACTAACATCGGCATGGTGGTTTCTGAAATAGCACTGTAAATCTTTCTTTTCTGCTCCTTCATCAACGATTGGTTTGTTACCACTGAGACTTCCTGGCCCTCTGAGCTTTTCAGTATTACCGTCTTTTTATCACAATCAACTGTGGCCTTATACTTTGATAGCCAATCCATTCCCAAAATAACATCTATGCCTTTCATCTGGAGTACCAACAACTCTGTTCTGAAACTAACTCCTTGAATCTCTAGGTTCAGGTCACTACACTTATATTGAGATTTCATTCTAGTCCCGGGTGTTTGCAACACATAGGGATTTGGTAAAGCAATAAAAGGCAAACAACTCTCCACAGTAAAATCCAAAGAAATAACTGAATGGGTAGCCTCGGGGTCAAAAAAACCAAAGCTAATCTTGCATGGAGTAGAAACATACCAATAATGACATCGGTGGCTTCAGCTGCATCCTGAGTAGTGATGTGATTGATCTTCCCTTGTGATGGTGCCTGTGTAGATTGTCCTCCTCCTGAGAACTGTCCTGACTGCCTATGTTGGACTCTGGGCTGTAGCATTCCTCCTCTGTTGACTTGGGAGATGGGAGGAGTCCGGTTGCCTTGTATCTGGTTTCTTGCTTGGGCTTTGGCTACATCTGATGACATATTCTTTAACGGACACTGTCCCTTGAAGTGGCCAGTTTGTCCACAATGATAGCCACTTAAGGATTTCTGAGGACAATCCTTTTGATGGTGGTTTTGTCCACAATTGTAACATTGAATTGTGGTAGTCCGGTTTCCACTGAAAGCTGGTGTTGCTATTAGATTCATAGGTGGTCTTGGCGCTGAATTCATAAGTGGTCTTGGTTGGAATCTGAAGGATAGTGGTGGCGTCATTCTCCCCCTTGATGCACTTGCAGATGGGACCATTTGCTTCATCTTTCTCTTTCTAGTTTCTTCCATCTCACTTCTAGCTTCTTATGAGATTAATAGCTTGTTTACCATGGAAGCTAAGTCAGCAAAATCAAGGGCTGAGATGTGGAACTTTAGTGACTTTTGCAGTCCTTGTGAAAACTTTTTCATTTTCTTAGCTTCTGTATCCACATCCAATGGAGCATACCTTGCCAATTGATTAAATTGGTGAAGGTATTGTCACGCCTCCTTGCTTGAGAGCGAGAAACTCTCGGCGTTTAGCTGCAACTGTGCCTTCAGGGACATGGGCTTTGTGGAATGCTTCCTTAAATTCTGCCCATGAGATGTCTCTGCCTGGATGAAGAGTCTGGTGATTCATCCACCATGCTACTGCTTGACCTTGAAGTTGATGAGAAGCGAACATGGTCTTCTCTTTATCATTTCATTGGATGGTATCTAACTTCCTCTCAATATCCCGTAGCCAATCATCAGCTGCTAGAGGATCTGGTGATACTGTGAAAGTTGGGGGTCTTGTCTTCTGGAAATCTGTCCATCTGAAACCTGGGGTTGTTCCTCTATTATTGCCTACGGAGGGATGTCCAATTGGTGATCTGGTGGCAATCTGCTCAAGAAGCCTGGTGTGCTGTTCCATCATTCTTGCCTGATTCTGTTCAGCTTGATATCTGTTTCTTTCCATCATGGCCATAACTTCTGCCAAACTTGGTTGTTGTCCTGCTGATTCAGCGTTATTGTTGTTGTTGTTGTCGTTATTGTCATTAGACATCTTGGGAATGCAAATCTGCAGTGGTTTTGACCAAACACAGAAGATAAGTTAGATTCAGATTTTTAAGATAAGTAGTGAAGGGAACAGGTAAGTAATTAAGACGAAAAGAAGGAAAAGACTTTTGACAAGGGTGATATACAGATACTGATAGGGAAAACAACTTTATTGTATTTCACATAAGTTTACACACATATCTTACAAAAGCTGGATATATACTACTTAGAGTATATTACACAACCTTTATTACAAGCAAAAGTCGTACTGGACTAGGGTAACTCTACACTACACTATTGTACTCTGAAGACTTGACGAGGATTCTACCACCCATCTGATGGAGGGTTGCTGGTGGTGTAATGGATTACTTCCTCGGGATCCTCTTCTTCTTCTTCTTCTTTAGCAGCTTTCTTCACCTGGTGGCTGGGCCCTTCATCTTCAACCTTCTCCTTTCCCTTGACGGGTCCTCGAAAAAGGCGACAGTAGTTGCGCGCTATGCCCGTTGGGTGGGGGCGAGCGCCAGGAGGTGACTCCGGAGTATAATCCGGTGATGTTGGGGTATAGTCAGACGATCTTGGAGTAATATCCGCCATTGGGCCGGCAGGAGGGTAGGGACTCTCATCACAGACAGATTCAGATCCCAGATCCAGAGCATCGCGGCGAGCTAATTTTCTTCGTAGTTTATGTCCTACCCGCTTGGCCAGATAGTACTTCCGGTGCATCTTCTGGTTCTCCCTCAGAATTCTGGTATAAAGAGCTTCTTGAGTTGCTATGTGAATAGCGGCTTCACAGAGTCGCAGGTCTTCGTCATCATTGGGTAAGGGGACAAGTGTACTGGATCCATTGCTCCCTCGTTGTGGGATGAGTTGAAATTCGGAGTCCTCAAATTCATCATCATAGTGTTGACGGAGGTGTAGAACCGCCCGTCTTGCTGCATCTTGAATGGCATCCCTTTCTTGACAACGATAACCCACAAACCGACGTTCAACGTCTGGTCTGTAAGTTAAGGGAATCAAGGTTACCCATGCCTTCCATTGATATCTCCTGTCGTGAATCACTCGTTCTTTAGTGTGGAAGGTAGGTAGCTGTCCAGCTGTTGCACCCATGTGTTGTAACATTCTCCATAGTCTTGAAGCCCATCCTCTTAACTCTGCAGGTTCAGAGTATGAATTCGGCATCTTCCTGACAAACGAAAAGTTGAAATTTTAGTCAAGAGGAGATAAATCTTTTTAGAAAAACAAAACAAGTTTTCAACATCTATAGTAAGATGAGATAGCAAGAGGAAGGAAAAAGGACTGCAATTTATTACTTATATTTTTGTTTTTGGAAATTCTTTTGTAGTTTTTGAAATTAGTATTTTTAAAGATCTTCAATCCTATAATCAAGCTAAGGTCTCAACTTACGGTCAACCTGGCTCTGATACCACTTTTGTAATAGCCCCGGAAGAGGGACCGCTAGAATCCTTACAACTGTCCAGGATGTTCAGTTGTAAAGACGTGGTTTCACAAGCAAGCAAACGACAACAGCAAAAGACGAACTTTTATTACAGCAGTTAAGGCTTAACAGCCATTTTGAAAGCGGAAGCGGGCATTCAAGCCCAAACGTAAAATATTACAAAGCAAAAGTGAGCCGAAACCACAGGCAAGCTTGGGCGTAGAAGAGACCCTAATACCAGTAGTCGTCACCATCCCACAGTTCTTCCTGAAAGTTGGGGTCACCTGAATCTTCCCAACACACCTCTGTTGATGTTTAGCAAGAATGAGTACAACTACCGTACTCAGCAAATTGCTTGGAAGTTCTATTTAACTACATGCTAGGATTATCAATGGAGGGTTACAGTTTTACCAATACAGGTATATGTGGAATGCAATAGTTGAATTTAAAAGCGGTATAGTAATTAAAAGCAGTAAAATAATAATAAGTATAGTCACAGGGGTTTATAACATCTGAAATTACCAATTAACATCTGTAAAAGCCTACTTATGCCTTGTGTATTGGAATCACCTATGAACACAGCTTCATTAACCGGAAGCACGCGTATTCGAATACCATTGATTATTCACTCTGCAGAGTTGCCCAACTTTACCCACAAGATATCTCGTGCTCATACTGTCATGCAATATACACGCAACACGTTAGCGTGCGACTGAGCTGAGATAACAAAGCCTTTTCACTGCTCAACCTTTCTAGTCTCTACACGGTAGGTCTACATCCATACAGCTCGGGAGACCACCGGCTAATAGTGGAATCCGCACTCCGAGGCTGACGGGCCCATACCGTTGTGTAAATCAGAGAGTGTCCTAAACGGTCCACCCCTGATTCACCCCCATTTCGCGTCTGTTCTATCACACAAGCAACAGTTGACATCCTGTAGATATTCAATCGGATGAGTAGTGTACTAAGCCAGGGAGGATTGACCACGCATGTGGTTGAGCGGTTTTCTATGTCTGTTACTTGGCACAAGGTTCTTGTCCTTACCTGTCATCCAGTGAGGCGATGGCCCAACACCAACTCGTGGCTGTCCACCTCCAGATCTCACTGATGACTCACTTTTAAATGAGTATATTGAATTGTCCAACTTCCTGAACAATCCTCAACTCACCACCAAAACCTATTGGCCTAAAGCCAAACTTCCTTAACAGTATTTAGAAATGAGTTTTGTATGACATTGTGGAATAATTTCTATTATTTCATGTGGACTAGGTTTGTCAATGTGAATATGGCTTACAAGAATGAGTGGTTTAATTATGTGGAGTGAAGGGTTTTTAACTATTTAACATGGCATTCCTAATTACTATTTCTTAATTGAAATAATTGGCTAAAATATGCTAATGAAAGTAATAATATAAATTATATGGAATATAGGTCCAATATGTTCAAGGCATGGAACTTGCCTTCCTGATCAAAGTCCTCGAACTGTCCTGCTGCTTCTGTGTCCTGAGCTGGCTCGTCGGTGTCGAGATCTAGCGTAAGACACAAAAACGAAATTAAATATTGGGCTCGACAAGGAATGAGCCTGACACGAATTCAAGTACAACAAAAATATAAAAAGAAGAAAGAAAGCAACTTAAAGAGGCAAAAAGGGTTGACAGGAGTTGGGTATGACTGAACGGGTCTAAGAATAGGCTTTATGGGTTCGATACAGTCAGAATGGATATAAAATGCCATTCTAGGGTTTCGATGAATAGTGGCTATTTTACTGTTTATACTCATAAATTAAGTAATGAACAATAATTAACCACTAATCCAGGGTCAGAAATAGTAATTATTTTACTATTTAAACAGTGCATGTGCTGATTTAAAATAATGAACAGTGTAGGCTGGGCTATAGCACTGGGCCGAGGCCCATTTGGCCGAACCGGCCCGAGGCCCACTCGCGTGCGCGGCTTTTAGGTTTTGGGGCGTGGCGAGGCCACGGCCCTGGTGCGGCTTTCGGCGAAGGAGGCGGCGGCACGGCTCAGGCCGAGGCGCACAGCGGTGCCTCGCGACGCGCCACGGAGGAGCGCGGCGCTGGAAAGGCTTCGCCTGTAGGTGGCTTCTTCCCCTAGGGTTTTGCGCGGGGTTGAGTTTTGGGGTTGGTTTCTTGGGTTTGGGGGGTGACGGCGGTGAGTGAGAGGGCGGCGCCGATGAGGATCCGGCGGATCTGGGGCCGGAGGGGTGGGGGAAGGGCTCGGGTGCTTGAATGGGGTTTGATCCGGAGGGGGGAAAAGTGGGATCAGCTTACGGGGCGGATGAACCGAGGTGGCGGCGACTCTAGCCGACTCTGGGAACGATGGTGGGTGGAGAGGGAAAGGTTTGGTGTGGGTTAAGGAAGCCGGCGGAGCAACCTTTATAGCTGGATGGAGGCGGTGGGGATTGCGGCGCCGGGCACTGACGTGGCGGTCGGGAGTGTTCGAGAAGGCATGGCGCACATGGGCGGCGTCGCGGGTTGCGGCGCTCCCTCACTGGAGCCGAGTGGGAGGTGGCACGGCCGGGGTGGCGACGCACTGGTGCGGCTCGTACGGGGCGGCGGCCAGAGGCGGTTGCGGGCGGCGGTTCGGGCGGCGGCGCGTGTAGGGATTGAACAGGGAGGAGGCGGGTTTGGGCGAAGGCGTTCCCGGGGGTGGGTGACGGCTTGGGTGGAAAGGAGAGCGGGGATTTGAGGGATTTTGCTGAAATTTTACTGGGATTTGGAAATCCAAATTCAAACTCAAAATGAAATCCAACTTTGAACTTTGAAGATGTTTCAAGGTGGTTCCACCAAGCCATGCGCCACCGTCAGTTGTCGAAGCTACCTCAGCACTCGGGACGGGGCAGTGACTCCCACCTTTGAATTATGCTAAGCTAAATATTTCTTAACCAAGAAATGGAGACTTTAGATTTTGTGTAAAAATATGGACTTTCGATTATTTTTAACATACCATGCAATGTGTTAATCTGATGCGGTTACCACACATACAAGTTGGCACACAGGTTGGGTCACATTGTGTTGCCTTGGTAACATCCAAGACATCTAATTAATTACTACCAATTTACAGTCAGCCGTGACAATCGTTTCCAACGGATAGTCTCACACTCGTTTTGACATCACAAATGGTTTGCAGGTTCCCCAATGTGGTCCCACCGGAGCAACAACTTGACCACGCCTGTGCATCTACGTACAGAGGAGGCGATTCTAGTTTGTACCCCCTAGCTATGCGCCACCACCGCTTGCCGAAGCTGCCTCGGCACTAGGGACGAGCAGCGACTCCCACCGCCGATATGCTAAGCTAAAAATTTCTCAAGCAAGAAATGGAGACTTTAGATTTTGTGTAAAAATATGGACTTTCAATTATTTTTAACATACCATACAATGTGTTAATCTGATGTGGTTACCACATATACAAGATGGCACACAGGTTGGGTCACATTGTGCTGCCTTGGTAACATCCAAGAAATCTAATTATGTGAAATTTCATGTGGATAATTTGCAAACTTTTCAACCAAGGGGTGTGGGATGTTTGGCTTGGTGCAACGGTGATCAATTCGGTGGGCTACGACAGAGCGTGTGCGAAGAATACAAGATATCGGTGGTGGGCAAATTACCCCACAATTACCGCTAGTAATCGGGCTTCTTGGCAGCATGTGGTTACATAATGAATCGAGAAAAAAAGGCCAAATTTTAATTTGATGTGTTTACTACAAATTTGTTTTGAAAGTATATTTTATAGACATTTTTGTAAAAAAAAATGTTTCAATTAAAATAATGAAATTGCAAGCAATAAATTGCCGAGATTTATAGTTATCGCCGTTATATTGGCCCGCCCTCCTTTTGTGAAAATTGTGATTTTCATGGTCTCTAAATCCAGCCGGCCTCACCTGGGAGGATTTGGCAACACAGCGCACTGCGTTGCATTGTGGCGGCGAGGGATGATCGGATGGCGGCCGACGTTGTTAGGGTGCTGGAGATGCTGGTCGTGGCAACGATGAGAAGCTGTGATTGGGTTCGCCACCAGCCCATCTGAGTGGGCAGATAGCGGATAGCATCGTGAGGGTGTTGGAGGCGCTGGCTGCAGCAACAATAGGGAGCTGCAATCGGGTTCACCACCGCCCATTAGGGTGGGGGAAAATGTCAGCCAACGGTCACATGAATATGTGGTCAGGTTTGCCGTGCCACATTAGGGTGGGGGAGACGGCGGCACACGTCGTGAGGGTTACCTAGCGAACTGGGCAAAAAATTACCAAATTTGAATTTGGTGTGTTTTCTACAAATTTCATTTGAAAAGTACGTTTAATAAACATTTTTGTAAAAAAATCAATTAAAAAATTGAAAGCAATAAATTTTCGAGATTTATGGTTACTGCGGACTGCGGTGTCCAGCTGGCCTTACCCTGGCAGATTTGGCAATGCAGCACGCTGCATTGCAGGGTGGCGGTGAGGGAGGAATGGTCAACACATCCGATGCTTCCTATGGATTCACACCGGCCTCGACCCGATGGCAGCCGATCTCGTTAGGGTGCTGAAGGTGCTGGTTGTGGCGACGATGAGGAGCTGTGATTGGGTTTGCCGCGGCCCATCTGAGTGGGGGATACGGCAACCAACGTCATGTGGGTGTTGGATGTGTTGGTCGCGGCAGCAATGGGGAGCTGTGATCGGGTTTGTTGTCGTCCCATCGCGATAGGGGAAATGGTGGTTCACGTCGTGAGGGTGCTGGAGATGCTGGTCGCAATGGCAACGTGGTGTTGTGGTCAAGTTCGCCACCACCGCATTAGGGTAGGGGAGACGGTGACAAGCGTCGTGAGGGGACCTAGTGAACCGTGCAAAAAAAAGTGCCAAATTTTAATTTGGTGTGTTTTCTATAAATTTCATTTGAATTTTGTGTGTTTTCTACAAAATTTTGTGTGTTTATTTAAAAATATGTTTAGATTCAAAATTTTGTTTGAAAACATTGGGAAATAAATTATAAGATTTTTCGGTTGCTGTTGGTATCTTGCGCCCCCTCTTTATTTGGCAACCTCAATCCTTGGATCCAGCTGTGGCCTTACCCTACCGGATTTGGCAACGCACTGCGCCACATTGCAAGGGTGGTGGCGAGTGAGGATTGGTCAACATATCTGACGCCTCTCGTGGGTTCACACACTGACCCGACGGTGGCCACGGACTGGTGTCCTCTTGATCTTTATCTGGGACACTGCTAAGTACTCTCTTTGTTTAAAAACGTAAGATGTTTTGGATATCGACGTAGTTTTTAATATATTATTTTAAACATTACTTTTTATATAATTATATTAGTAAAAAATTACAAAATTATTATATTATGAAATGATAAATCTAATAATACTATTCATTCATGACTAGTCTAAATAGTTTTTCATATATTATTAGTCAAAGTTAGATAAGTTAGACTGTATACTTTTTAAAACAACATATATTTTTGAACGGAAGGAGTAGCAAAAAACCGTTTGTGCACTAAACTTGTGGCAATCTTTGCGTTAATTGGGCCGCGGGCGGAGCGTGGACGAGGAAGTGAAGAACTGAAGATGCCGATGCCGGGATCCAGCCAAGGCAAAAAAAAATCCCAATGGTTAGCAACTTTGGGTGAACTAGGAAAAAATATCCAAATTTGAATTTGGTGTGTTTCCAACACTGTTTTTTAAATTTTGTGTGTTTATTAAAAAATTGTTTAAAAAATCATTTGAATTCAAAATTTTGTTTGAAATAAATTGGCAAGATTTGGGCTTGCTGATTTGGCAATCCCTGGATCCAGCTAGCTTCACCCAAGCGGATTTTTGCTACGCGGCACGCCACATAGGGGTAGGGGTGGGAGTAGGTGAGGATTGGCTAATGATTGGCTAATGCATCCGACGCCTCTCGTGGATTCACACGTCGATCCAACAGCATTCACGACCGTCCACTTGATCCTCTGGCTGGCTTCCTAGAGAAGCAGGTTTCTGGAGAAGTGGCTGCCTTGACAAGTGTTGTTTGACAGTGTGGTTTTTAAGAGATTCGTTGGCTGTTCTTGAAAATAATTATTTGTTTGGTGCCGATTAAAGAACAATATCAATGGATTTGATTTTCTTCGTAAGTTCACATACGAATGGAATTTTATGCATCAAACATACCACTCCCTTCGGTCACCAAAAAAAAATATCGTTTTTGACATCGACACAGCCCCAAAACCTAATTTTGACCACTAATTTCTATTATAATATATTTATAAACCCCAATAAAATTATAATACTATGAAAGTATTTTTGACCCTATTTTTCGACCCAAACCTACCCATACAATTTTCATGCATTCAATCTAAATATTTAAAAATATACCGATGAACAAAATTTCAAAAATTTGACTGCATGTAAATAGAGAATTTCCATGAATGAAATACAAAATGTTACCTAGGATCTTTGCATTGAACTTCACATAATTAAGTTTTGATGTGAACCCACTCGGTCCATTTGGCCCATTAGCTCACCGTTTATTTTTTTCATAAATTTTTAGGATATAACAAATCATCTGCCAAACTATATTCGGCACACAACCATGGTAAATGTCACCTTTACCATAGGAATAGGTCATGTGAGATATATAAACTAGAAATGGGCACTCCGTAACTCCCATCATCGAGCCCAAAATATACACATATAGGTCATTTAAGCCTGCATGGTAGCATAGGCTGAGCCATCACAAGAAGCACTTAGAAAGGTTGAAATGTATAACCTCTCTACGGAGTCATTTTCAATAATGTTAATTACGAATGAAATTATTTGAGTAATTTTCCATCATATATATTCAGCACAGTTCACGGTATTTACTTATGGGGCTAAGCCACACACGGGTTCAAGGAGATACGAGTACAATGTGTATGGCTATGTTTCTTCGGCTCATGATTTAGAGTTGCTATACATGCCGCTTTTTTTTTCCTTGGATGTGTGCTCAAACCCAAGGAGAAATTTATAAATATCAAAAACCAAAATTGGAGAAGTTTTAACTGATAACTATGAATAAAAAAATACTATGAATGGAAATATGTAAGTACTTTGCTAAGTCATATTCAACATAGCTCACGGTAAAGGTCGTCCTCATCGTATGACTAGGATGAGTGATCGATATGAGAAATGTGCCTCCCACTAGGCCACAACACCTACAAAGTGGTCGGGCTATCTCAAAAACTATGGGCACACCATCACAAGCATGGGCGGATCCATTGTCCCTCCGGTCTAAGTAGTTGTCCAGGTTTGTTGGCGACGCCCTATGATAGTTCGGGTGAAGTTTCACAGCGACTATTGTTAGAAATTGGCCCATATGAGTGAGGCCCATTTTCTATAATTCCAAAGCATTTATGGGTTAGTACCATATTGCTAAGGCAAGGTGGAGGTGACCAACATATAAGGTGGAGTCCTTGCCACTCCTTGAAACATGTAACACATGGATGAGGATGGCATGAGAAGGGCTCTGGCTAAACACACACACGCGCGCGCGCGCGCGCGTTCGCGTATTTTCGCGTGAAAAATCGCGTGACTTATGACTTGCGACGCGCGACCGTGCCGTGACGTGGCGCGCCATTTGGCGACCAAGTCCACCTTATTTTGCTGAACCATGCATCTCTCTCTCTGTTTGAATGAGATTCAAATGTTTAAATTTGAGGCTTTATTGGGTGATGATGTGGCGATTACGGTGGGTAAATGATTGGTTAAGTGTGACGATTACGATGGGTAAATGGTCATTTAATCTGTCGATTACGATGCGCATCTATATATGTCCGAGACGCCCGATTGCATAGCGTGTACAAGAATAGCCTCCATTCCTTCTTCCTTACGAAAATGCGTGCCTGCATGCGCGGCGTCGAACCTTGCCGACTCTTCTTCTCGGTGTGCACCGTGAAGAAGGGAAGCGGTATCTCCGAACCGTTGCTGCCGTGAAGACCTGCACGGGGGCGGCAATAAGGTTTCGGCAGCGCATCTGCGCGACCGCTTCTTGCCGCGACCGCGACATCTACGTTTACGCATCGCATCAAGTCTCGCGCCGCTTCCCGCTCTTCATCGGACCCATCCGTAAGTCTCTTGTGTGATTGATAGACTTGTTTACATCCTGGTTTTCATATATTGTGAAGTACAATGAGTTGTCTGCTATCAGTACTGTTTTATGTATCATTAGTCTTTTGCAATATTTGCCTTCTAATAAAATCTGGAATTAAAATATTGCCCTCATTTCCAACAATCCAGAAACCTTATTGTAAACTTTGTTGCAACACAACTATGGTGGAGCTTCGATGCTATGAAACACGAGAGGTTTTCCGTCGAATTTCAGTAGATGGCGGACTAGAGCCAAGTTCGCTCATGTCTTTGAAATGTGGTGGGTAATCCACCCACGATATCCGTTCTGATTGACCAATATATGCGATTCGATAATGCGAACAACATCGCTCTTGGTCGCCTTCCGACCATTCCGCGGATCGGCTCTATGATGTGTACATGGACTATAAGTCCGCCACGAGTTGTGGGATGCACTAGAGCACAAATATGCAGAGGCAGAGGCGGTCGTTGGCTCTACATGTGTGAGCAATTCTTTGACTTTACCATGGATGAGGCTAAGTCCATAGTTGGACAAGCTCATGATCTCCGGCTATTGGTTGGTGAGATTGCGCATCCGGGCCGTGTGTTGCCTCCTAAGTTTGTGGTCGGGCATTGTCGCCAAACTTCTGTTTCTTGGCGGGATTTTGCCACTAGCTTGAAACACAAGAGGAAGAGATTTGTTGAAGATCTCATTCTTGCCCTCGATGTGGAAGAAAAGGCAAGAGCAAAAGATGCACCTAGTACTTTCGGTCGAACAATGCAAATTTCATAGAAAAAGATTTGCAAAGAAGTACAAATCCAACAAAACGAACAAGACAACTAGCTTTAAGAAGAAAAGCGAGAAAAAGGATATGAAGAACATCACCGCTTTGTGTGTGGGAAAACGGTCATATGGCGAAAGATGTCATTTCATAAAAGCGAGATGGTGAACGACCAAAGAAGAAGGTCATCAAGCGTGATCATAAGCGAGGCCTCGACTTCGGGAGGGTATATTAATTCTCCGTTGTTTTTACAGCATGTCAATCCACGATTGGTGGGTTGATACTGGTGCTAATGTTCACGTATGTTCGATATTTCCTTGTTTTCTTCATACCGAGCGTGAGGGCTTCCTCCGTCCTAATGGGAAGCGGGTCGCATGCTTCATTCTTGGTGTTGGCACGTGAGAACTGAAGCTTACTGTGGAAGATTGTCCACTTGAAGAACGTAAAGATGCTCCTACAATAAACAAGAACCTCGTTAGTGGTTACATTCTATGTAGGGACGGTTATAAGCTAGTCTTTGAGTCAAATAAAATTGTAATGTCTAAGTTCGGGAATTTTGTTGGTAAAGGCTATGAGAGCGGAGGCTTGTTCCGCCTAAGTACTTTAGAGTCTTGTTACAATCAATGTTGCAACCGGTTTAAATAAATGTGAGGCAAATATTTGGCATTCTCGTTTTCATCATATTGGTTTTGATAGTATTGCTAGAATGTCAGATTAGATTTAATTCCAAAATGTGAAATTGTCAAAGGATCAAAGTGCAGTCATGTGTGCAAGCAAAGCGACCTCGAAAACCCTTTAAGGGATTAGAGGACGAAAAGAACTTGGCACCATTAGATCTTGTTCATTCAGATTTGTGTGAAATGAATGGATTGTTGACAAAAGGAGGCAAAAGATATTTTTAACTTTTATTGATGATGCAACACGCTCATCGCTATGTGTATTTGCTAAAAACTAAGGATGAAGCTTTAAACTACTTTAAGACTTATAAGGCCGAGGTTGAGAACCAACTAGAGAAGAAAATAAAAGACTAAGGTCGATCGTGGAGGAGAGTACATCTCTCATGAATTTTCTCAATTGCATTACGAGCATGGAATAGTCCATGAATTTACACCACCATATTCACCCCAATCAAATGGGGTAGTGAGAGGAAAAACCGCACACTAACGGACTTGGTTAATGCCATGTTAGAGAGTCTTTGGTATGCCTAAGACATGGTGGGGAAGCTATATTGACAAGAACTTTCGTCCTAAACAGAGTAATCACTAAAAGAGTGATATTACTCCATATGAGGATGGAAGGAGAAACCCAATGTCAATTTTCTGCGAACTTGGGGTGTTTGGCCAAGGTCAATATACCATTGCGAAAAGAGAAAGCTTGGACCTAAAACAATCGATTGTATTTTTCTAGGATATGCTCATAATAGCACGGCCTATAGATTTTTAGTAGTTAAATCAGAAATTCCTGAGATTATTGCTAACACAATAATGGAGTCTAGAGATGCTTCATTCTTTGAGGATTATTTTCCTATGAGAACAGCAGAAGTACTTCACAAACCGAGAATGTTCAAATTGAAAATATTGAAAGTGAGAATAATCAAACTTCTGAACCTCCCACCATCTCTGAACCAATATGTGATATCCCTGAGGAGGATAACAATCTAGTCACAGAAGCTCTTCGTAGGAGCAAGAGACAAAGGGTTGAGAAAACCTTTGGTGATGACTTTATTGTATACCTCGTGGATGATGTGCCAACGACCCTTTCAGAGGCTTATGCATCTTCTGATGCTGAGTATTGGAAAGAAGCGATCCAGTAGCGAGATGGACTCTATCATGGCTAATGGGACTTGGGAGATCACTGATCGTCCTATCGGGTGCAAACCTGTAGGATGTAAGTGGATCTTTAAAAAGAAATTAAGGCCTGATGGTACTATTGAGAAGTACAAGGCAAGACTTGTGGCCAAGGGTTACACCCAGAAAGAGGGAGAAGATTTCTTTGATACCTATTCTCCTGTCGCCAGACTAACCACCATCAGAGTGCTCCTTGCGTTAGCATCTTCTTATGGTCTACATGTCCATCAAATGGATGTAAAGACAACTTTTCTTAATGGAGAGTTGGAGGAAGAAATCTATATGGTTCAACCTGATGGTTTTGTGATTTACGGACAGAAAATAAGGTATGTAGATTATTAAAATCCTTATATGGTCTAAAGCAAGCACCTAAACAATGGCACGAGAAATTTGATAAAACTTTAACATCTCTTGGCTTTGTTGTGAATGAAGTCGATAAATGTGTATACTATCGTTATGGTGGGGTCAAGGAGTGATCTTGTGCCTATATGTAGATGACATACTTATATTTGGAACAAACATCTGCCAGTAATTGACGAGGTCAAATCTTTTTATCTCGATGCTTTGATATGAAAGACTTAGGAGAGGCGGATGTTATTCTGAATATTAAATTAATCAAGAACGAGGATGGGATCACTTTGAGTCAATCCCATTATGCTGAGAAAATCTTAAGCCGTTTTGGCTATGAGAATTGTAAAATTTCTCCAACGCCCTATGATGCAAGCATTAAGCTTCGAAAGAATCAAGGGTTAGGAAAAGATCAATTAAGATTTTCACAAATTATTGGATCACTTATGTATCTATCTGGTGCCACAAGACCTGACATATCATTTGCTGTGAGCAAATTAAGTCGGTTTACTTCTAACCCAGGAGATGATCACTGGGAGGCACTTGAGAGAGTGTTGCGCTATTTGAGAGGCACAACCTCATACGGAATTCACTATACTGGGCATCCTTCTGTATTAGAAGGATATAGTGATTCAAATTGGATCTCTGATGCAGATGAGATCAAAGCTACAAGTGGTTATGTCTTTACACTAGCAGGAGCTGCAGTTTCATGGAGGTCGTGTAAACAGACTATATTGACGAGGTCAACTATGGAAGCAGAACTTGTAGCACTAGACACAGCTACTGTTGAGGCTGAATAGCTTAGAGAGCTTATGTTGGACTTGCCACTGGTTGCGAAACCAATACAAGCAATCCTAATGTACTGTGATAATCAAACAGTATTGATTAAGGTTACAAGTACTAAGGATAACATGAAGTCCTCCAGACATGTGAAGCGTAGGCTTAAATCATCGTAAAATTGAGGAACTCCGGAGTGATTACTGTGAATTATATACGCACTGAGAAAAATCTGGCAGACCCTTTCACAAAGGGGCTAGCACGGAAGGCGATTTCCGTTGCGTCTATGGACATGGGAATGAGGCCCATTGGAGTTACAACTCAACAGTAACCCATACCTTTTTGATCGGAGATCCCGTGACTTAGGCAATGGGAAAAACAAGTTCATGTTGTAACAAGAGAGTATATATTCATTGAATCCATGTCCTAATAGACAAATTACTCTCAACTGTATGGAAGGATGGCATAAAACCTTAATATATTCTGTTGTCCAAATGAGGAAAAGGTATTAGCCTACAGGATACCTAGAAAGAATATACCTACTTGAGCCCAACTGTGAGGTCGCAGTTCACGAGAATAGGGCATTCTCTAGAAAGCTCATGAGCAGATAAGGAGCATGACCAAATAACGCTCCGCTTAGGCGCGGTTCTTTGTGACCTAGTATCGCTTGAGATTTCAAGTAAAATCTAATCACAAAAGCTGTGAATTCAAGGCATGGTCCATTCATCACCGTGAGAAGATGAATCTTGTCATTCTAGGTGTAAGTTCAACCTGCACGGGACTTACACTAAAAGATCGTATATTAATGAAGATTTCAAAGACAATATCTTTGATATCCTTTTTGCTTCTTGCTTTGGAATTGGTGGGGGATTGTTAGAAATTGGCCCATATGAGTGAGGTCCATTTTCTATAATTCCAAAGCATTTATGGGTTAGTACCATATTGCTAAGGCAAGGTGGAGGTGACCAACATATAAGGTGGAGTCCTTGCCACTCCTTGAAACATGTAACACATGGATGAGGATGGCATGAGAAGGGCTCTGGCTAAACACACACACGCCGCTACATACAAGCGCTGTCACAGATTTTCGCGTGAAAAATCGCGTGACTTGTGACTTGCGACGCGCGACCGTGCCGTGACGTGGCGCGCCATTTGGCAGACCAAGTCCACCTTATTTTTGCTGAACCATGCATCTCTCTCTCTGTTTGAATGAGATTCAAATGTTTAAATTTGAGGCTTTATTGGGTGATGATGATGATGCGATTACGGTGGGTAAATGATGGTTAAGTGTGACGATTACATGGGTAAATGATCGGTTAAGTGTGTCGATTACGATGGGTAAATGGTCATTTAATCTGTCGATTACGACCGCATCTATATATGTCTGGAGACGTCCAGTGCATAGCGTGTACAAGAATAGCCTCCATTCCTTCTTCCTTCTGAAAATCTGTGCTGTTGTACTGCGCCGTCTGAACCTTGCCGACTCTTCTTCTCGGCGTGCACCGTGAAGAAGGGAAGCGGTATCTCCGAACCGTTGCTGCCGTGAAGACCTGCACGGGGGCGGCAATAAGGTTTCTGGGCAGCGCATCTGCGCGACCGCTTGCTGCACTGCGACATCTACGTTTCTGCACTGCATCAAGTCTGCGCTGCTTCCTGCTCTTCATCAGACCCATCCGTAAGTCTACTGTGTGATTGATAGACTTGTTTACATCCTGGTTTTCATATATTGTGAAGTACAATGAGTTGTCTGCTATCAGTACTGTTTTATGCATCATTAGTCTTTTGCAATATTTGCCTTCTAATAAAATCTGGAATTAAAATATTACCCTCATTTCCAACAACTATGACCGAAAAATGACGTCATGTCCAGACGAAACAAAGATGCTTGCGGCTTGTCTAGACTTTGAAAAATTCCTAGCTCCGCCACTGATCACAAGAAGTGGGAGGGAGCCGAAGAAGCACTAGGGCATGTGAAATCTATAACTTCTAAATAAAATTTGGAGCAATTTTAAAAGGCAACTGACAGAAAACATGTGAGTGTAATATATATTTTAGAAACATGTGAGCGCATTTGGTTGAGCTGTATTTGCCTAGCCCATGGTAGGGATGGCAGTCCTAGGTGGTTCCCCTGAGTTGTGCACCACCACCGCTTTCCAAAGCTGCCTCAGCACCAGGGACGAGCAACAACTCCCACCTCTGACATGCTAAGCTAAAAATTCCCCAAACAAGAAATGGAGACTTTAGATTTTGTGTAAAAATATGAACTTTCGATTATTTTTAACTAACCATGCAATGTGTTAATCTGCTGCGCTTACTGCATATACAAGCCGGTACACAGGTTGGGTCACTTGGGCTGTTGCCGTAACATCCAAGGCATCTAATCTGTTACTACTAATTTATAGTCAACTGTGACAATCGTTTCCAACATTTATTTCCACTCATTGTGATGTCACACATAGACAGAAGGCTCCCCTATGTGGTCCAACAGAGCAGCAACCTGACCACGCTCGCTCATCTGCGTATAGAGGAGACGATTATAGGTGGTTCCCCTAAGCTGTGCACCACCACTGCTTGCCGAAGCTACCTCAGCACCCGGGACGGGCAGTGACTCCCACCTCCAATATGCTAGGCTAAAAATTTCCCAAACAAGAAATGGAGACTTCAGATTTTGTGTAAAAATACGGCATTCGATTAGTTTAAATTGGCCATCCAATGTGTTAATTTTTTGCGGTTACCGTATGTACATGCTGGCACACAGGTGGAGTCACATTGTGCTGCTGACGTAACATCCAAGGCATCTAATTAATTACTACTAATTTATAGTCAACCATGACAATCGTTCCCAACATTTAGTCCTACCCTCGTTGTGATGTCACATATGGACTGTAGGCTTCCCCACGTTGATGCGGGGGTTGTGCCAGATCTTCACGGCGTAGGATTGGGGATAACTGGACCCGTACAACCTAATAAATGACACCACCAACCACCATCTTTATTACGGCAACCTACGTCACTCGATTCACCCAACTACACGCTTTGATCCTCTGTCTGCTCACTCACGTGGAGTAAACGTGTTCTAATAATCACTAAAGCAACCAGAGAAACGACGGGGAAGAACTCTCATATAATTCCCAATTCTATTGGGATGGAATTTCATATCACACAAACCTTAGAACAAGAATATAATTTCTGAAATCTCAACTTCAGTTACATGGGAGGGAGTACCCCACCTTATATAGCATTTTTTAGTCGGTGCTACAGCATAGACAGCAACTAATCGAAAACATGTGAGTGAAATATATATTTTAGAAACACCAAAGAACGAAGTTGAGGTACAGGGAACTCGCCGCACAAGACACACAAAAGTACACTGGCCGAGTGCACCTCACCACCAAGCACCAAGAAATTAGAAACCGATGCCTTTCTTCTCCCTCAACAAGCGCAAGATAAAGGCCAATCCGAATCGCATCTCAAATACACAAGAACCAAGTGCACCTCGTCCAATCCCGAGAGGATAAGACCCAAAAGGAAACCGGCGTAAAGTGCAAGGAGAAGAATCCGACTCCTACCACCAACGCCGCCAAGACAAGCTCGGCGGTGTGGAGGATTCAAAAAGCCCAAGGCCAGCGCAGATCAGAAGAGAAGTCGAAGCACCAAAATCTAGAAGAACTCACTGCTTTTTTTCAGTCGCCAGCCAAGAGAAAGAGCATGTGGCTTTGAAGGGGAGAAGGAAAGGGAAAACGACGCGGTTGTTGCGAACGGCCGAGCCCGACATGCCTGGCCACACGCTCCTCCAGCGCCGCCATCTCCTCCAATCTGAAGGATCTAGACCTGCCATTATGCGTTAATGGAGTTTTGGTGATTAATGACGAATTTAATTGTCAGACTAACACTTTTATTGATATACATATTGTGTAGTCTTATTTGGATATAAAGGTGAAAATCATGAAGGCATGCAAGTGATTAATGACAAATCTAACTGTGAGACTAACACTCTTATTGTTATACCATGTTTAGTCTCAGCTTTGATATAAAATCAAAAATTCAAACAAGTATGTATTCATTAATGACAAATCTATTTGTGAGACTAACAATATTATTGATTATCTATTGCTTAGTCTCATTTGGATATAAAGATGAAAATACAAGAGGTATGTATTCTACTTCTTCTTATTATATCTTATTGCATTCCTCGGATCCAAAATATAGATTGAACTTCACCAAAAGGTTAACTTGGATATGTGCATATGTTTCCATTATACTTTTATGTATGCACACATTTAGGAGGAGTTCATTCTATATTTTGAGGTTTCAATTAGTATTGATCCATATTCCCTTTTCCACACATATTAAGGATCTTTACTTTGAAACATATCCTTTGAATATATCTAACTTGCGTAGTTAGTATATTCATATGAGTATATGAGAATATATGAGACTTGTGTAGTTCATATCTGCTCAAATATCCTTGAATATATCTAACTTGTGTAGTTAATATATTCATGTGAGTATATACAACTTGTGTAGTTTGTATACACTCATATTAAGTATATATAACTTGTATAGTTCATATATACTCAAAGTATATACAACTTGTGTAGTTCGTATATACTCTTAGTATATACAATTTGTGTAGTTCGTATATACTCTTATGTGAGCATATAAGACTTGTGTAGTTCGAATATGCTCGCATATCTTAACATTCAATTATTTGCTATTGAAGTGATATTATCTTGTCCCAACCATTATGAGTTAATGGTATAATATGGTAATTAATGATAATCATATTGTGGAACTAACGTTTCTCCTTGAGTTGGATGAATAGGTTGAGTTCCATGTGGTTGAAGACTTTGGATGACATCATGTGTTGATTGTCATCAAGTCAAGAATCGGGATAATAGAAATCATCATGTGTTGATGATGTTTGAGTCAAGATCCCAAAGTGAAGAAGGTCATCATGGGTTAATGATATTGAAGTGAAGAAGAGGAAATTATCGTGTGTCGTTGATGTTCAAGAAAAAGAGATGATCATGTGTTGATCATCAGGTCAAGTGAAGACTCATCATGTGTTGATGAAGGTCAAGTGAAGAGTGCATCATGTGTTGATGCATATCAAGTCAAGAACCCGGACTTGAAGCGAGGATGTGCGTCATCAAGCTTCAAGTGGTTTCTCAAGGCAAAGGTATGGCTAGCTAGGGCTAAGGATGTGTTCCTAGTCTTTTACCGGTCTCGATGTTTGGTTGGGAGACCGGATTGCTAGTTTAGGTTACCATACTATTAAGAGGGGTCTTTGACTAGTAGTTTGTGTTAGTCATGTGTTGATAGCTCATTGTGTTTGCTCTAGCTCAACTTAACATGTTGCCAATATTTGCGAATGTGTTTTGCAAATAGTTGTGGCTCATGGATATTCCTTGTAACATGTGACTTGAGTTTGCAAATGTGTTTTGCAAATGATTTAAGTCCATGTACCTTATTCCTTGTGGCGTTGATTCTTTTTTTTGGCAAATGTGTTTTGCAACTTGTTAAGAATCTCGCTTTGCTTGTTGTTTGCATCGCGCGTCAATTTGGCAAATATGTTTTGCAAATTGAGTTGAAGCGGAGTGCAATTTGTGGTTTGATTCTAAAAGTTGGCAAATGTGCTTTGCAACCTATTGAGAATCTTTCCTACATGCCTTGTTTGCATTTCATATCTTATGCAAATGTGTTTTGCAAGTTTGAGTTGAAATAGAAATGCAAAATCCTGAGTTGTTTCTGGCACGGTCTGAGCGGCGTTGTATGGCCGGACTGACTGGCATCCCGATCCGAAGGCGCGGTCAGTTTTTTTTTTCAGAGAATGTGTTTCTCTGGGTTTTGTTGGCGCGGTCTGACCGGCGGTGTAAGGCCGGACTAACCGGACTCGCGGGTCAAGGACTCGGTCAGCTTTTTCCAGAAGGTGGTTTTTCGGTTTCGGCTAGTGCGGTCTGACCGACGTGTTGTGTGCGGTCTAACCGGCTTGGCTCGGACTGACCGGAAATTGGTTGGCGATCAGACCGGCAGTGCTCCAACGACTATTTTTCTGACCGTTGGAGGGGGTGCGGTCTGACCGGCCACATGCCTGCGGTTAGACCGGCCTGTGCTGATTTTTCAGTAGATTGCTCCCAACGGCTAGTTTTTGTATGTGGGCTATAAATACCCACTTTGGCCATGTGAGGGGTGGTTGTTGCTGCCATTTCCCATTTCATTGAGCTAAGAGTAAGCCCTCTACTCACATTTGTGCATGTGTTGTACTTAGTGAGGCTTGAGAGGCAAATCCTATTGCATGTGTTGCATTAGGTGGTGGATTTAGTATCCACGAGATCTTAGACACTTGATTGGTTCAAGTGAAAGTTGGAGTCTTGTTACTCTTGGTGTTTGCCGACACCTAGACGGCGTGGAGGCGTCGTGCGTCGGTGATCTTCTCAAGTGAAGCATGTGAGAAGATCTGGACGTTTGTGAGTGGCTTGGTGCTCGCCATCTCCGGAGTGGAGTAAGAGCAACCCTAGTGGAGCGAGGTGTTGAAACCTCGAAGGAAGGCTTAATTCGTAGAGTCGCCCATTGGTTTGGGTTTCCCTCAACGTGGACTAGGGGAAACCGGCAAGTCTATGAACACCACGGTAAAACATCGCCGTGTCATCTTGTGGTTTGCATTCTTGAGCTCTACCATATTGCAATTTACATTCATATAATTAAGTTGCTCATTCATTATGTATGAATGCTTGCCATGCTATGTGCTGTTTAGATTGCTAGAATTGAATAGCTTACAAGTCTATGCTTGATTAATATCATTATAATTAGACTTGTTATTGGTGCACATTAGTCGGACCTAGTTGATTTAGGCTAAACCGTAATTGTTATTAGCTTCCGTTTTAGAAATCGGTTTTAGCGTATAGAAGTTTTTAAAACGACTATTCACTCCCCCTCTAGTCGGCCTCCTCGATCTTACACAACCCCTCCACCCAAATCGCCCACGCACAGGAAGAAAGGGGATCGAATCCCCTCAAAGTGCTCTAGCCGGTTGGAGACCAAGTCTCCAACCCTTCCCTCTTATCTCCCACCGACTGGTGGGCCCTGTCAAAACCTTTTCTTTTCCATATTCTTTTTCTCAAATAACAAATTACCAAAAGATCCCTCTGAGAACAACAGCTATGTGTCGACTGAATCCCTCTTGTGTTGGTGACAAGGCTCGCTGGAAGGCATGTGGCATCGAAATCCTAGTGAGCGATTCGCCTAGTGACTACCATCGAAGTTGAGCTTGTTGGAGTGCATCCCTATCGCAGGACCCCCAAAATTGATGAGTATGAACGGTAGGCTTGGATTATTGTTCGGCGGGTGGCGTCATCATGACTGGAGGAGGAATAGGGTGGGTCTTGTGATGTGACTGTTAAAAAAATTTATACATCAACCTTTGTTCAACTTAAGGATGTGACTGCTAAACTTGATAAACTAAGATTGGCACATGACTCTTGTGATGAAAAGTTAAAAGTTGCATATGATGAAATTGAAAAGCTCAAGTTTAGTTCTCCTACATGTTTAGAGTCAAGTATTTCAAATGCTCAATCTAAAGCTTGCTCTAATTGTGAATTGCTAGAAGCTGGACTTAATTCTTCTCAGGAATCAATTAAACAAATGATTTATCATGAGACACTTTCTTGCACTAGCTGTCCTAAGCTTAGCACAGAAATAGAAGCACTGGCTAGATAACTTAATAATTTTGCTGAAAAAGATAGATTAATTTAGTCTAGTGCTTCTAAGAATCTTGTGAATAAACCGGTTAAGTGCACAACTTGTCCCACTTTAACTAAAGAAAATGAGTACCTTAAGGACACTTTAGAGATATTTTATTTTGGCAAGAAAATTTTAAATATGATTCTATACAAGTCAAAACTGAGTGTCAAAAACACTGGTCTAGGTTTTAATGCTACTAATTTTGCCAAGAATAATAAACCTAAGGTAATTAAGGTCATTGGAAGTGGGTTGATTGAGACAAAAGGTGAGCCTCATAAATCTGTTAATTTTGTGCAGAGTTCTTCTGCTAATATTGTAGGTGCTAGCTCATCATCTTAAAAGAATTCTAATTATGTTAAATTTCATTGCACCTATTGTGGTAGAGATGGACACTTGCATGAATTTTGTTTTAGGCGTGCTAAGAAAGAGAAAAAGGAAAGATTGAATGCCTTAAGACAAAAAATATACAACATCTTCTGTTGTTCCTAGAACTAATGTGAAAGCTAGATTTTTAGAGAACTTTCATAATGGCTTTAAATCTATTTCACGTACTGGTTTGGGATATAATTCAAATAATTCATGTTCTGTATTGCCTGCATTTCGAGTAGCAGTCAGACATGTTTCTTTTTGGAATTCTGATCGTGCACGCGCACGTGGTTCTGGTTCTAGTTTTGTTACTATTCCTCCATGTCGTATGTCTCAGTACTGGATTCCAAGATCTTATTTTCACTAAGCCGCTTATTACTTCTCATTTTGTCCGTTTGCGAAGTGAGTTGGGGTATGTCATCAAATGGGATTGTTCTGAGGTGGAGCTTTCTTTTGTATGTCTTTGTAAAAGCTTGTTTTTCCTTTTATCTTTTTGAGAACTTTAAATATTATTTAAAACAATAATTATGGAACAAGTCATGGTGTGTATATGGAGCTTTCTTGATCATGATTTTACATGTGTAGTTTAGCAATGCCATAATTAGCCATTTGATAATTTTTGTCAACTTGAACAAACAACATGGCAAGGTTGAATTCTTTGGCTAGTTTTGTTTTGAGTGATCATTTCTTGAGATGTGTCATGTTTAAATACCTAGTTAAATCCTGATTCTAGGTCAAGTCTAAGTTTGAGCCATTTTAGTTTCTTTTTGAATCACTTCTAAGAATTCTCGAAATACATGTGGCAAATTTTTGTGAAATTTCTAATTATGTATGCATCTCAACAATTCTTTTCCACGAAACGGCTTGTCATTGCACTTGGCATGAACTTGGGGGAGTTTTGTATGACCGTGATCTTGAAACCTTAAGCTTTTTGGCTTGTCATGATTGAAAAGTAAGGCTTGAGATGCTTCATTTAAAGAAATGTCATTCAAGTTGGCTCAAAAGGTCATTATAAATGTGTTGAAATTAATTTGGGCTGAAGCTCAGGAGGCCGTTGTAGATGGTTCCTAGTCTAGGACGTGCTTTATTGAGATAAGCCA
Organism: Ampelocalamus luodianensis; assembly: GCA_036346255.1. Lineage (NCBI taxonomy): Eukaryota > Viridiplantae > Streptophyta > Magnoliopsida > Poales > Poaceae > Ampelocalamus > Ampelocalamus luodianensis. The sequence continues at coordinate 43,053,967 of CM070638.1, read as the reverse complement.
TAATCAAAGTGTTACAATTAAAGTGCTACGTGTGCTTCATTTTAGGACTTGTGGCTCACTTAGTTCTTGATTCTAGCATCTAGATTTAAATCTGTATTTTTCTATGGCTCTCTCCTTTAGTGATACCTTTAGCTTAACTGGTCATCTTTGTGATAATCTGCCATGTACAATAATTGGCTTAATCACATTATAAGCTTCTTTTGGCCTGCTTTGCTATATATGCATGCTTATGACTGGGCAAGCTTTATAAGAGCATGACTTTGTACACATCAATTCAATTGGTTTAAATAATCTTTTAAATTTTCATGGTGTGTTTTTTTAAAAGAATTTTTTTGCATAATTGATACTTGGATGTGAGTTCTCTCTTTTGCTATTTCTTCCTTTTGTGCCTTGATGCTTACATTATCAAAGGGAGAGAGATTTGTTGCTTAAAATTAAAAAAAAATCGGCTTTAGTTCTTCTCTTGACTTGTTTGAAGCTTTTGCATTTTCTTTTCCAATAGCTTATTATGAAATTTTAGGTGTTGTCAATGTATTTATCAAGGGGGATATTGTTAGACTATGTGACTAGGTCTAGAATATTTTAGTTGATGAATAATTGACAATGTTGCTTACTGATATTATTTGAGGCGTATAGCGTGTGTGGACTTATATCGGTCAAGTTGGGAAGAACTTATGCCGAGAAAAGATATTGCTTTGGTCTTTGTATATGCAGGGTAACTCGAAGGCGATCATGGTATTTGGCGAGAACCGAGAGATGATTTGGTGCAAAGTCATGGTACAAAGGGTCGAGAATGCTGAAGGAGACGGTTAAGCTTTAGTTGAAGCGTGGAGATCAAAGATGGATGATGCGTGTTAGAGCTATGGAGATATGGTTCGAAGGCTATGACACGTGATAATTTTAGAGCCTATATATTGGGTTTTAGAACTAGTAGGCCGTACATGGGGTTCAGGGTTTGAGAATGGAATCTCGGTAGAGGTGCTCATAGCAGAAAATATAAAGGGCTGGCGGCGCATGTGAGAGTTGGCAGAGGAAATAGATGAGGGCGTCGTTCGGCTGAATAGCGTTCGGCTGAATAGGAGCGACAACAGGATTTTGTACATGAGGCCGGCGGATGTACATCTTGATGGTGATAGGCGGTTGTAGATGATAAACATGTTTTGCTGTTGTGCGTGCGTGATTTCCAGAAGAAACGCGTTTTGGGTTTCGGTGGCGGCCGTGCCTTGCTTGTGGGTGACAAAAAAAACTCATCTAGAGATTCTTCTTTGCGTGACTTAAGGAAGGATTATGTCGTTGGCAGTGGCGGACGCAACACCGGTATCCCCGTGGAACCCCCTACTAGTATCTCCTCCAGCTGGACCAATCCATGGACAAGCACCGACTGGAAGAATCGAAGAAGAAAGCACTGCAATGATTCACCGAAGCTTGGAAGAAGGAACTCTGGAAGAACCGTGAAGAAGGGACTCAGGAAAGAAAATTTGGGCCGTTTCATCATTTGGGCCATATTCTTTCCACAAACAAGAGACAAAAAAAACTAATAGGCCCATTTTCCCACTCCCCAAATCCCTAATTCTCCATTTCCCAAATCCCCATTCGGCCAGCCATTCCCAAATTCCCCATTCGCCCATTCCCCAATCCCCACCCCAACTCACCTGGTGGCTCGCACGCACAGCCGACGGGCGACAACGACGGCAGGGGTGAGGCGGTGACTGGGAGCCGACCGGGGACGAGCGCGACTGTGCCTACGTGAGGGATGAGCCATGGAGGTGCGGCCCGGGTGGCACGGGGAGCTGTCAGCGGCGGCGCAGGTAGGGGCCGGCGCATGGTCGAGCAGGCACGCACACGCGCGGGATCGGACCGAGCTAAGGGAGCAAACCAGCAGAGGGAGGCAAGCGGCCATGCTGGGGTAGGAGCCGGCGGTCAGAGGGGAGGAGCTGAGCCGAAGGATGGAGGAAGGAGGAAGGCGCGGTGGGAAGAATGTTGGGCATGAACAAAAGCTCGAGGGAGCAAAGCAATAGAGAGAGAGAACAGGGGAAGCAGTAAGAAAGACTGTAATACCCCGACTTGCTATGAGAGAGAGAAGAAGAGAGCAATTGAATTAGAGAAAGAATTTGAAGGTTTTAAAAGGCATTTTTTGCGTTCTTTGGAACTCAGGCCTTGGGCTACCGGCCTACAGCCTTGGCCCAAGGGAAACCGACCCAAGAAGGGGGGAGGGGCAGCCAAACCCTAACCCATCCCCCCATGCGCCGCTCCCTCCCTCCCTCATTTTTCCAGCCGCCACCCCCGTTACTCCCCCTTTCCAGCCGCTGCCCCTTCAGCTCCCCTCCTGTGCAGTCTTCATCAATTCATTGATTACAGCATCAAACGACATCCGATCGGGCTCAAACTTGGTCAGTGTGTTTTTGACTTGTTTCTCTTTGATTTGTACGGTTGGATTGAGGATTAGTTGAGAGGAGCACCTGTTTTGAAAGGGGTTTTATTAGTTTGGTCTACTGCAGTTTTAACTCAAAGCAGTTTTGATAGATCATCTATTTGAGTGGTGAAATGATCACAGATTGGGCTGAAATTTTTACAGATTGTAGAGAACTTGTGCAAATACATTTCTACCAATTTTCATGCAATAATAGTCTGTGGTTTGTGACATCTGAGTAAATAACCGAAGGGAACATAACTGTAGTTTCGGGTAGCAGATTGGTTTTCTGTTGATCTGGTCACACAGTCGTTTTAGGTTCTTTAATGGAAAATTTTGGTCTAGACATATCCTAGATATTTGTGGGTGACATCTTTAGCTTTCCATAGAATCTTGGATCAGGTCGTTTGGACCTAGTCACTTTATATATACGAGTTGTCGCTTAGACATGCTTAGAACGGTAGTGTGGGGATCATCGCCTCAGCGATGATCATTACAACCTTTCTCTAAATTATTTGAGCCAGGGTGCTCATGTATGTATTCATATTTGGAAAAATTAAAAATGAAAATAAAATATTTTAGACTTGGTCACATTGGTTTGCTGGTGTGCATTTAGGTGTGTGCTTGGTGCCTGAGTCAACAAGGACCGAACATCTTGTCCCACTGAACCAAGCATTATTGCGTGCATCCACATGTTGGTAAAGTTGTAACCCCTGTAGGGATTAATCTTTTTGAAAAGCTAAGTCCTTGGTTATGGACACGCTTGGGGAGGTCTTTCAAGAGTTAGACTATAACATTTTGATAAAACTTGAAAATGGGTGGTACGAATGGGTAATTCGTGCTATTTGTGGTAGCTTTGGGAAGTCATCTTTAGAATGTTGATCTTGTCTGTAATTATTGTCTCAATGTTATTTGATCAATTAAAAACTGTTTTGATAAATTGCCTTTAATCTATTATACTATTGCAAATAAAATGTTGCTTTACGCTAAAAAATGAACTATATGGCCTTCTCCTTTGAATTAAGCCTACATGTAGCTATGTATAGGTTTGTTAATCGTAAGTCTTGCGAGTACGTTTTTGTACTTAACTGCATTGTTTATTTGCTGCAGAGGAAGTTGACCCCCAAGGGGTTAACATTTGTGAGGATGGCTTCGCTGTTGACGACTAGCTTGGGCGTTCCCGGTTGGTTGCCTTGTGGGTAAGGGCAAACCGGTTGGCTTTTGGCTTCAACCATCTGATGGCAAAGTGTTTCCGCTACAGACTTGACTCTTTTGTATGAAACCTTATGTTGTGTAATAAGTTATAAATTATGAAAACCTTCGGTAATGTAATGACTTGCATATGTAGTTGATGCTTAATTTTGTATACGCCGAGAGGAGGAAATCTGATTTGGTATGTGTACCCTTAGTTTGGTCGTCAATAGAATATTTGCAATCTTTGATGGAAGTACATATACTGATTTGAATTATCGAGCTAGAGAGGAAATCTGATTTGTAATGCTAGGACCAATGGAAAGGTTAAGTATTACAAATTAAATCACCTGGGTTCTCACAAAAGTTGGTATTAGAGCCATACTAACCATAGAAACCCTTAGTTTGGTCGTCAATAGAATATTTGAAAAACTTAGTTTCAAAATATCAAATCTTTGATGAAAACTTAAGTAAGTCCTCAGTTTTTAATCCTTATCTATCTTAGCTTCTCAATCTTACCTAGTTCTGATTTGAATTATCAAAAGAAGTTTTCCCCTCTCATCTCTTTACAAAAGCTAGAGTATGCGTTCAAGACAAGATTAAGGATGGGGATTCTCTTTGCTGGATCATGTGGGAGAAGATCAACATCATAAATTGCCTCCTCAAGCTCCTCACTGTCAATATTTGTTTGAGCCTCAGCATAAATTGTCTCCTCAGGCTCCTCACTATCAATATTTGTTTGAGCCTCAACAATTGAAGGCAAAATACTCTTTGTCTTGCTTTCTCTATTTGAGCATGGAGTTGAAGAAGAAGATATCTTCTGTGCTTTTTCAGCTTTAGCAGAATGAGCACTCCATAAAGATGCTAGATCTTTATTCTTCTTTACAAACCTACATTTACAACCGAATAACATTTGATCATAAAACATAAGTTCATAACTAAGATCTAAGAACTAAGGTCTAAATTTCAATTAGCCCTTGTAAGTTGTAACCATGCATCAATCATCTCAGTGTCAGTGAGCCAAACAACAACATCACCCATATTTCAAGCATTCACTCACGAGCACTTGCTAGCTTGATGCGATAGTACCCACATCCGCACATCATCACAGAGAAGGGGACTAGGGAGGAGCGGGATGGAGCCATGGAGATGGAGAGGCCGAGAGGGTAGGTCGGTAGGATAGTAGTACCTCAAAGACACGCGCATCGGTAGCATCACCCTGAACCGCAGACGGCGCGCGGCGTGAGCACGCACTGCGGCGGCCGGCGGCCGCGGCCGAGGCCAAGGCCGATCAGCCCATCAGTGGCGGGCTGTGACGCGAGGCGGCGCAGGGCGATGGCGGACAAGCGGCCGGTGGCAGTGGCGCGCCCTTGGCCCTTGTCCTGTTCACCAAGCCCTTCCCCTCCTCGGGCAAGACACGAAGTCTGAAGACCGAGTAGACCACAAAGAGATAAATGGAGAGAGAGAGATACGATAAGAAACTCAAGAAAGGTGTTAGTAGAGAAGTCTAGTACCCCTAGTTTTCCTTGTTAGTGCGATAAAAAGGAGTTCTTATGCTGGCTGTTTTCTTACTCGTGTTTGGAGTTTGTTTCTTCTTGGTTAATTGTTTGTGCTTTTGGTAGGGTAAAATCATTTTATTTCTTTAGTAGCTTGTTCCTTCAGCTGTTGTCTTTTTGCAACTACTGTTGGGTATTGTTGCTAACCCTATTTGCTGGAATAGGATGGCTGGACGAATCCGCAGTGGGCAATGTCAGCAAGCTGGACAGGATGAGGAACTTCTTCCTCCACCCACTATGGTTCAGGTTCTTGCTCAGATCGAGTAGAATCAGATGGATCAGACGCGAATTCTGGAGGTTATTGCTCAGAACACATCCGGTCTGTCAGGCTCCTCTGGATCAGGAGGAGGTGGACACCAGCCGCGGGGAGGACTCTCAGAGTTTCCTCGCACTCAACCACCGACCTTCTCGCGATCGAAAGACCCACTCGACGCAGATGACTGGCTGCGTTTGGTCGAGTAGAACCACAGCATTGCCCAATGCCAGGATCATGAGAAGGCAGTCTTTGCCTCTCATCAACTGCAGGGGGTAGCACTTTCTTGGTGGGAGAACTTTCTTGCCATGCAGCCCGCGGGCCAAACCATTACCTGGGAGGAGTTTCGTACTGCTTTCCGACGGGCCCATATCCCTGCTGGCATTATGAAGTTGAAGAAGGAGTTTCTGTCACTCAAGCAAGGGCGTAAGTCAGTAACGAAATATCTACATGAGTTCAACCACTTGGCTCGGTATGCTCCAGAAGATGTTTCCACCGACGTAGCCAAGCAAGAAAAGTTTATGGATGGCTTGTCCGAGGAGCTACATGACAAACTATCTATTGTGGATTTCTCTGACTTCCAGACACTGGTGGATAAGGCCATCGTCGCTGAATTCAAGAGAAAAGCACTTGGCGAATCCTGCAAGCGCAAGTGGGAGGCACAGAGATCAGCAGGTGGCAGCACTCCCCATCCTTGTTTTGGGCAAGCCCTAGTGCCCCATCCTCAAGCTCCACCGCCACCGAGGCCACCGATGTTTGCACATCATCCTCCGCAGGTCGTGTTTCAACCACGTGCACCTGCGGGATAGCAAGGAGGTCTCCGCAATCCAGCTGCCGATGTCGTGTGTTTCTATTGCCATAACAAGGGACACTATGCCAATAGCTGCCTAGTGAAGAATGAAGCAGCCACTCACCCTAATCCAGGACAAGTGCAATGATAAGGAAGAGGTCATCCCCCAGCTCAGAAAGTGGCCCAGCAAGTTCAGAAGGTTGCAAACGATCGAGTCAACCATATCTCGGCCGAGGAAGCGCAGAAGGCCCCCGACGTCGTGTTGGGTACGCTTCTCATCAACTCTCGTCCTGCTACAGTTTTATTCGATTCCAGAGCATCGCATTCTTTTATATCGCAAACCTTTACTGCAAGTGGTGATATTCATATTGCTCCTATGCTTGTCCCTTTGATTATTCATTCCCCAAGATCGGAAATGAGAGCTGAACTAGAGTGTCAGGATGTCTCTATTGAGATTGGAGTAGGGTTTCCGTCAATCTTATCCTCCTCAAATCAACTAGTTTGGATGTGATAATTGGCATGGATTGGTTATCTCAACACTTTAGACAAATCAATTGTGCCAAGAAATCCATATCCCTCACAAGCCCCTCCGGCGTGCAAATTGGAATTGCACCAAAATTGCTAGAGTCACATCTCTATGCACTTGAAGCAAAGTTGACTCCAGAGATCCATGAAGTCCCAGTAGTGTGTGAGTTCGCTGATGTGTCTCCCGAAGAATTGCCTCAAGACATCAAGACAATTGAGACCTCATAAACTCAATTATCCAACTCATGACTTGGAACTAGCTGCAGTGGTCCATGCGCTGAAAATTTGGCGACATTACCTCATCAGTAATCGTTCCGAGGTGTATTCGGATCACAAGAGTTTGAAGTATTTGTTCACCCAATCGGATCTGAACATCAGGTAAAGAAGATGGTTGGAGTTGATAAAAAATTATGACATGGGCCTCCAGTATCATCCAGGAAAGGCTAACGTCATTGCAGGAGCTCTTAGTCAAAGGTATATTGCAATACTTTGATGCTCAAGGAGCAGCAGCCTGCTCTTCATGAAGAATTTCAGCAGCTCAACTTAAGAGTGGTTGAGCATGGTTTTCTTGCTGCCTTAGCAGTGCATCCATCTTTGGAAGATCAGATCAAGCCTGCTCAGCAAACGAGCGATGGAGTAAACTGAATCAAGCAGAACATCAAGAATGGAACAACTAAGTGTTTCTCAGAAGATGATCATGGCGTTGTGTGGTTCAGACAACGCCTTGTTGTTCCAAAGGACATGGAATTGCGGAATTTTATTCTTCATGAAGCCCATGATTCTCCTTTGTCCATTCACCCCGGAGCTACAAAGATGTATCAAGATCTCCGTCAGAGGTTCTGGTGGACCTGAATGAATCGAGAGATTGCAAAGTTCATTGCCGAGTGCGACGTATGTCGTCGTGTAAAGGCCGAGCATCAACGCCCAGTGGGTTTAATTCAACCTTTGCAAGTACCTGAATGGAAATGGGATTCAATTGGTATGGATTTTATCACCGGTCTACTCCGAACTTCTAAAGGAAATGATGTCATTTGGGTTGTCATCGATCAACTAACTAAAGTGGCATACTTCCTTTCTGTCAAGATCAAGCTTCGTGTGAGCCAGTGTAACATCCCAAAGTTCTGTTACCAAAATAAAATAAATAAAGATATTATTTTATTGGATTTTCTAGTTGTCAAATAATTCTATTGATTTTCTGGAATTTAAAACAAGTTTTCTTTGTTAAAAGAAAACAAAATCAATTATTTAATTTCGTGGTTTCAAAGCCAAAAAGAAAATTTATTGAGTTTTATGAGTTTTTATGGGATTTGAAGTGAAAAATAAATTTTAAGTAATTTCTGGAATTTTTGGGAATTTTAAAAGCTTTTTACTATTTATTTTAAAACAAAAATAATTACTGTACAAAAATAAAAACTAAATTTAAATTGGAATTATTTTTATTAAGTCAAAAATAATTCAAGGCATTTTTGTGAATTTTTCTAGAATTTTTGGACGCTATTTGCTATTTTCTAAAAATCAATTTGATTTATTGATTTTTTTTTAAAAAAATCCGAAAATCAAGAAAAACTGTCTGGGCCTCCCGTACCTCGTGAACAGTAACTTTGTACAGTACACTATGAACAGTAAAATATGGTGTTCGGACCGTCTGGACAATTTCTTTTTATTTTTATTTTCTAGCTGAATATCTATTTAACTTTGAAAACTCATAGCTATTTCATTTCAACTCCAAATCAAGTGAAACCAGTTTTGATATTTTTCATTTTAAATTAATTTTATTTTAAAATATGTTTCAAACTTGTTTATTGCATATAAAATATAGTTTTGAAAATTGATCCTTAAACTGAATTATTTTCACACTAGAAAATACTTTTAACTTGAAAAATTCATAGAAAATGTTTCTGAACTCCAAATGAGTTGAACTAAATTATTTTGGTATTTCCAGGTTCCAAAGTATTTTATAAATTTTTCTTAGAATTTTCAGATTTAATTTGTTTTTCGGATTTTCTTTATTCCTTTTTTTCTCTCTCTCTCTCTTATTGCCTTCTTCCTCACGAGAGCCTCTGTCCAGAACACATCCAACACACGCGCTGGGCCATTGGAGCTCACAGGAACCTTTGAAAACCCACGATTTTCTCCACGATTCCTCCCGAAATCTCAGGCATTCAAACCCCATCATCTAGACTCCCCCATTCCACCCACCTCCCCCATTTCTTGCGCACGATTTTGTCGGTTTCCGCAACGGCCGCCACGTTCACCACGCGCACGATCTCCCTCCACGTTCCACCTCCACTCCTATAAATAGCAGCCAAGGTGCCCCTCCTTTCACTCACCCCGTCCCCATCACCCACCTCGCCTCTCTCGCCCTAGCGCCGCCGAAGTTGGAGTTTGAAGTTCGTCGACGTGCGCACCTTCACCATCAACACCGCCGGCCGTCCACACCGCCCCGCCGCCGTTGTCTAACTCCATCGATATCGCCGTCGCGTGCTCTACCTCAGGCTCACCACCTCCCTCCATGGCCGCCACCCTCCTCCATGCGCCATGCTCCATTTTTGCTTGCTGCAGAAAGGTAGAAGACAATGAACAGTAAAGTCTTTTATCTAGTCATGTGCTTTACTTTCTGTATTCGTAGCTTGAAGATGATTAGTACTGCTGCTACTTAATCTTCCGCATGGTGCTTGCTACTCTGATCGGCTGCTTGATCTTTCATTCGGTTGAAAGCTTAGCCATTTAGTTTTGCATGCTGTTCGTATTGAAGAAACATGAACAGTACGGACGACTAGATAATCCTGCATGCTAACTTGTACATGCACATTTAATTCCTTCTAAAAATCCGTTCTCTCTCATACAAGCTCCAAATCCGTTCATTATTCTTCCTAAATTCATCTACTATTTACAATATTTATTTCGTAATTTTTAGAATTTATTTATTTTCTGTCACTTATTTGATCCATTAATTATCCTTCATCCGTTCTCTCTCCTCGGTCACTCATTTCCCGAGCCGACCGTGTCGTGGCGTGCCCCTCGACTTCTTCTTCTTATCCCTGGAATTCGCCCCACTATCTCGACTCGAGCAAAAGTTTTCCGCGAGTGACCGAACCACCTTCTATCGTCATTTCCGGTGCCATTTTTGATTCCCCGACGACATCGTCCACACCGTTGGCTTCGCCTCGCAACGTTCTACGCGATGCTCCCTTCCGTTCCTCCAAAATACCCCGGCTCGTCGGTGCTACTATTCATCCGACACTGTTTTGCACGTCGCCGCCGCCACACCGGACCTTCGCCAACGACGCGACCACCACCAGTGGGTCCGTCTTGCTCCCGGGATTCCATTTTTGTGGTTCATCGGCCGTCTATCCTTTCCTCTCGCCCGGCATCGCCATTTCTCCATGAACTTTGCATTGTGAGCTACTGTTCACGTGCATGCAAGCTACAGTGCCATGCAGCATAGTGTTCTATGCATGCATCTCATTTTCTACAATTTCGTTCTCCCTCATACGAACTCCGATTCAGTCGATTCAACTTCCTAGATTCATATAAAGTCGATACCTTCGTCCCAGTATTTATTTTATATTTTTTGGATTTTATTTGGTTTGTATTTGAGTATTATTTGAATTCAGATCGTTTACGCGTATAGATTTCGACGACTTCGGACGGCCGGATTTCGACGCCGTTTAAGAACAACATCTAAGCAAGCAAGGCAAGTTACATTCTTGATCATACTTGCACCTATTATTTAAAATTATTTAAGTTCTGTTTCAAATTATTACTGCATGCTTATTTATATTCAGTAATTTAAATCCTTGTTTTTGAAATTATAGTTATGCCTAAAATCCCTTTGTATGGCCAATTTTGATATCAAATCAAACATATTGTCACCTTAGATAAAAACCTAGTTGATACAATAGTATGGACTGGGATCATTTGGAAAATATTGTGCTTAGCCATGCTTATAGATCACATATGTTTCATTTGGGGAATTTCAGCCAAAAGTCAGATGTTGTTTAAATTGTACCCTTGACATTGGCGTGTCATGGGAGTTTTACAATTGTTTGAAAGATAAAATAAAATGATGGTTTGGACTTGGGCGAAATGGTTGTCTGGTGGGTGCAGGTTTATGCACGGGTTCAACCGGGTAGGTTGAGGCCCAGGGTTCTGTTAGTTGTCGCCCAAGTCAATTAAGGACCGGTCTTCGAGCCGCATCTTGCTAAGCCATATCGTACTACCACATGTCTTGTATGGGCAGGACCTGGCTGATTAATTTGCAAAGTTCCATCATGGTCGTTCCTGTGATGCGGTGGGTGGTCTTTCATGACCTTTGTTAGTCCCACTTGGCGCAAGAGGGGGCCTGAACCCTGCGGACGGGTAGTCCAAAGGGGGTGAAACCTTAGCGAGGGAGGACTATGGTGGAATGGCGTATTGTAAAGGCCTTGACACGTACTCTAGACTGCTTACCTAAGGTAGTGAGCGGTGGTATCGACGGATGCCAAACAAACTAGAGAAGTCGTGTCTTGTGGGTAAAGTTGTACAACCTCTGCAGAGTGTAAAACTATTCGAATAGCCGTGTCCACGGTCATGGACATGCTGGCAAAGCCACTCAAAGTTAGACTTCAATTTCAAAATATTTTTGTAAAACAGTTTGACATGGATGGGTGTCCATGAGAAAAGTTATGGGTTGAAGCCCCGGGTTGGTGCCCGTGTTTATGTTGGTGTTAGATTGGTGCCTACACTACCTTTATCAATTCAAGATCAATTTTAGATTTTATAAAATCTGAGCTTTTTGAACATAGTATGGTATTTAATGTCAAATGCTGATTTATGCAAAATAACACTATAAGCCTTCCTTTGTTACATCCATTTATGCATGTCATTTTGTTATTTGACGGGTGTGACTTGCGAGCACGGAAGTTGTGCTCATTCTTGCTTATTGCAAACAAATTTCAGAGGAGAAGAACTTCACTTCAGGTGTGGATCATGACGACTAGGCCGCTACCCCAGTCGATTGCCTGTGGCAGATTGCTGGACCCTACTACTTCTTCATTGTCTTCCGCTGTGTTTATTTAATGTTGCCCTGTAAGGCTATCTTGTAATCAACTCTGTTGTATTTAATAACTTTTAACGTTTATGGTTGTGTTATCACATTTGTTTACTGTGTGAGCTAGCCACTGATCATGGGACTAGTTCAGTTATGCACAGAAGATCTGGGATATTAATCTCGGGGTCTTACAGCCAGTTAGCGGAGCTCTATGTCTCAAGAATTGTGAGTTTACATGGAGTACTGAAGACGATTATTTCAGATCGTAGCTCACTCTTTACTTCCCAGTTTTGGAAGAGTTTGCAAGAGGCCATGAGAACTCGTCTTTCCTTCAGCACTGCCTTCCATCCACAAACCGATGGCCAAACGGAGAGAGTCAGCCAAATCCTGGAAGATATGCTTCGTGCTTGTGTTATCTCCTATGGGAAGATTTGGGAGAATTGCTTGTCATTCGCCGAGTTCTTCTACAACAACAGTTTTCAAGCTGGTCTTGGCATGACACCATTTGAAGCCTTAAACGGGAGAAAATGTAAAACCCCGTTGAATTGGTCTGGGCGTGGCGAAAAACCACTTTTTGGCCCAGACACGATCAAAGAGGCTGAAGATCATGTTCGGTTAGTTCAAGACCGATTGCACATAGCTCAATCACGACAAAAGAGCTGTGCGGATTGACGTCGTCATGAGTTGAGTTTTGAACCAAATGATTTTGTTTATCTCAAACTCTCTCCTATGAAGAGTACTCAACGATTCAGCGTCAAAGGCAAGTTAGCTCTTCGATATGTTGGACCTTTCCGCATCATCGAGAAGAAAGGAGCTGTAGCCTACAAGTTGGAATTACCTGCTACACTTTTTGGAGTACACGATGTATTCCACGTGTCCCAATTGAAGAAATGCCTTCGTGTCCTAACTGAGCAAGCTCCACTGGAAGGTCTTGAAGTACAAGAAGATCTGACATATCGTGAGCATCCTATTCGTATCCTCGAAGAAGCTAAACGGAGGACAAGAAATCACTCCATCAAATTCCTTAAAGTTCAGTGGTCGAATCATGCTGAGGATGAAGCCACTTGGGAACAAGAGGATCGCCTTCGTGCAGATTTCCCATCTTTCTTTTCCAAGTGAACCAAATCTCGGGACGAGATTCTTGCAAAGGGGCAGAGTTGTAACATCCCAAACAATGGTTTGTGTTTCAAATGTATGAAAATGAGAAAAAAAAATTTAAAACTTTTCATGTATCATGTTGTCATTTGAATTTTCTGGAAATTCTTTCAAAGGATTCCTTATCTTCAAAGACTTAATGTTTCATTTGACAAGAAGCATAATCTTTGAAATCTTCTAAAGCAAACCCTGAGATACTACCTTGGAATTATTTTTCCTAGCTTCTGAATCATCCTAGTGACTCCTCTGAAAAATTTCATAATTTTTAGAAATTATTTACTATTCTTAAGAGGCCAGTCAAACTAGTCACACACTTGGTCAAAACCCTAGGACAAGACTTTGTGATTTTTCTAGAAGAAAATGCATTGCATGAAAATCTATAGAAAATTTATACAATGTTTTTCCTAGTTCCCTAAACCTCCAGTAAAAATTTCATAAATTTTTGAGCTTTGAAACACTGTCTAAAAAGTCCTTTTCCCCTCTCAGCCTTTTTATTCAAAAGTCTGAAAACACTATTCATCAGCTAGACCCAACTCGGGTCCGACCAAGTCCGAACCGATGCGATCGAACCCAGCCGCTTAAACCCGCACCGGCTCGAGCCACTCCACCGCGCTGTTCTTCTTCTCGCTGGTAGCCCGGCCCCGCGCGCAGACCTTCATCTCCACGTCGCCCGGGCGCCTTTGGACAGCTCCATCGTGCCCACTCCACGCCATCAATGCCGCCTCCGGTTTTGCTCACCTCGCCCGCATCTCCCGGCCTCGCCCATGCTCTAGCGCGGACATTATTTCCCTTGTCGCTCCCCTCAACGCTCAATGTCATTCATGTCTGTGCATGACGCTCCGTGCGCGTCACCGCCGAGAGGTGCTCCGTCTCGCGAGCTCCGCCTCCCTTCTATTTAAGCCCACCACTGGACTCACTGGTCTCTTTTTATCCTCGCCAATCTTCTGCTCTCACCATTCCTCGCTAACTCCCTCTTCTTCCCCGAGAGCGAGTGCAAGGAGGGCAAGCCGCCATTGCCGGCCGAGGTGCCCTTCATCGTCACTAGAGCTTCAGTGGTTCATTTGAAAATATATTCGCGTCACTTTGCGTCCTTGATCGTCATCCTACTTTTTCCTAACTCAATTTTGGTTCTTATGCTCAGGGATCATCGAATTTTGTTTTTCCCTTTTCTTCGCCGAAAACGGTGTTCATCTTCCCCATCTTCGGTAAGAAGCTTCTTTTCCCAATTGCTCCCTCTAGCATGAAGAGTTAATCTTGTTTCATGTTTTAGTTTGGAAAGTAAAACCTGCATTTTGTATTGCATCATGTTTTGCTATTTTTGAGTCAGAGCATGCTTACTGGAATGAGACAGTGCATGTTCGCACAATGTGTGTTAAGCTGCATGTAGGTGCGTGTGTTAAGGAGTGCGTGGCCCGATTCAGTCAGATCGTGGCTTGTAATGCGGTTGTGCAGGTGCACACGTTTGGTCAGTTAGTTGCTTCGAGTTATTCTGAATATAAGCAGAAAACGACGTGGGTACTGTTGCGTGTCAAAAAAAATTCCTCTGTTGTCAGTTCATCTTCTCCACAGAGCTTGTGTATGTTTAGGTGAAGGTCTTCATCCCAACATTTGGTATCAGAGCCGAAGGTGAGGAGTGTATGCCAAAGATCATGCCACGCGCAAGCTTGCCGGGTAGTAGTGTCACCGGTGATGGGGGGACGTCAGCAGCGGCGGCGAAGGAGAACTCGTCTGTTTCGCTGCAATACCCCATGCTCACAAGAAGCAATTACGCAGCGTGGGCGATCAAGATGAAGGTCTACCTCATGGAGCAAGGTGTATGGGATGCAATCGACGGAGCGGAGGTGATCGACGTGCGTAGAGACAAGATGGCCCTTGCAGCCATCTATCAGACAATTGGGGAAGATGTTCTTCTCTTGATCGCTGAGAAAGAGACGGCGAGAGAGGCCTGGGAGATGCTCAAAACAATGTATGTCGGGGCAGATCGTGTCAAGGAGGCGAAGGTACAAACTCTCAAGAGTGAGTTTGGTAATCTTCGCATGAAGCCGGCGGAGTCTGTAGATGAGTTCGCCATCAAGCTGAACACGATTGTCAACCACATCTGTGGTTTGGGCGAGAAGATGGAGGAAAGCAATGTGGTGAGAAAGTTTCTTCGAGCTGCCCATGTTAAGTTTATGCCAATTGTTTCAACCATCGAACAGTTTGGAGATTTCAAGACAATCACCGTTGAAGAGGTGATCGGGCGCCTCAAAGCGCATGAGGAGCTCTGGAACGGTCTTGATGAAGATGGGGATCAACATGTGTTGCTGATGAAGGCTGAATGGGAGGCAAAATTGACGAAGAAGGATGGCGGTGAGAGTTCCAACAACGGGTCCAAATCAGGCGGTGGACGCCTTTGCGACGTGGTGCGAGCGCGGCGTGGCGCGGCGCGTGATGGAGAGTGCGCAAGTGACTCCGACAAGAAGGACAGAAAGTTTGACATCAGAAAAGTCAGGTGCTATAATTGCCAAACTCTTGGGCATTTTGCGTCTGATTGCAGGAGCAAGAAGAAGGATGACAAGGTGCATCTCATTGAGAAACAAGATGACGATGTACCTGATCTGCTGATGTTGGAGGCGTGTGAAGTTGTGCAAGATGTGCAGCGCGCAACATATGTGATTATGCTCCATGAAGAGAAGATCAATCCCGATCTGGTTGATGGTGAGGCATTATCTCGTGATGTCGTGTGGTATCTTGATACAGGGGCTAGTAACCATATGACAGGGAGCCGATCACAATTCTCGGAGCTAGATGAAGGAGTTACAGGAAATGTAAAGTTTGGAGATGGATCATTGGTGCAAATTCATGGGAAAGGAACAGTTCTGTTTAAGGGGCTGAGAGGTGAGCATCGTGTTCTCTCTGGTGTGTACTACATACCAAAACTTCGTAGTAGCATCGTGAGCCTAGGCCAACTAGATGAAGATGGTTGTATGTCAGTGATTGATGGAGGCTATTTGCGTGTCTATGACAGAAATAAGAAGCTTTTGGCAAAGGTTGAGAGAGGAAGAAACAGACTATATATGTTGAATCTTAAGATAGCCTCACCTGTGTGTTTGCTAGGAGAAATCACTGACAAAACTTGGCTATGGCATGCTAGGTTTGGGCATTTAAACTTTCAGGCATTGAATCTTATGTCCAGAACTGGCATGGTGGAGGGAATGCGAGTGTGGAACACATAACACAGTTTTGTGATGGACGTGTCTTGGGGAAGCATAAACGTGCTCCTTTCCCACATGCAACGCAATTCAGAGCGAGCCAACGACTTCAACTCCTCCACGGTGACTTGTGTGGCCCAATTTCTCCAGCTAGTCCAGCGGGCAACAAGTACTTCTTACTGCTGGTAGATGATTTCAGCCGGCACATGTGGGTAGAATCTTTGAAGAAGAAGGGGAAATCTTGTCCATGTTCAAGAAAGTGAAGACTAGACTTGAGCTTGAAATTGACACAAAGCTCAAATCTTTTCGCACTGATAGGGGTGGCAAATTCACCTCAAAGGAGTTTCATCAGTACTGTGATGAACTTGGTATTATGCATTTTCTCACGGCTCCATATTCCCCACAACAAAATGGAGTCGTAGAACGCAGAAATCAAACAGTACTGGCAGCAGCGAGGAACATGTTGAAAAGCAAGCATGTGCCGAGCGTGTTCTGGGCAGAAGCAGTGAAGGCAGCCGTATATGTTCTCAACCGAAGCTCAACTCGAAGTGTTGAAGGTGCAACGCCTTATGAAAGATGGACAAGACGAAAACCCAAAGTTCATCACCTGTGTTCGGAAGTCTGGCTCATGTCAAAATAGTCGGCCCTCATACAAAGAAGCTCTCGGACAGGAGTGTGCCCATGGTGTTTTTTGGGTACGAATCAGGCTCAAAGGCGTACAAGGCTTATGATCCAAAGGAGAGAAAGCTACATGTGAGTAGAGACATTGTCTTTCAGGAAGATAAAGAATGGCAGTGGGATCTTCTGGACTTGCTGAATGGAGTTTCTGAAATTTCAGGCAACACGTTTGTCGTGCACTATGAACAAGATGAGATCGTTCAGCCTGACGTACCTGTTACTCCAGTGGCTACTCAAACTAGCAGCATGCGGCAATCAGGAGGTGCATCAGTCTGGGAGGATACAGCAGTAGACCACTCCAGTAGCAGTGAGATACCCTTGAAGTTTCGTTCTTTGCAAGATGTTTATGATAGCACACATGAAGTTGAGGAAGAGGCAGGATTGTGCTTCCTGTCCATGGAGGAGCCAACAAGCTACAATGAGGCTTCTGGAAATGAGAACTGGAGGGAGGCTATGATGGAGGAGATAGCAGCTATCAGGAGGAATGAAACTTGGGAGATTGCTGAATTGCCAAAGGGGCATTGAGCAATAGGACTCAAATGGGTTTACAAGTTAAAGAAAAATCCACAAAGAGAAATTGTAAAACACAAGGCAAGGCTTGTTGCAAAGGGATATGTGCAGCAACATGGAGTGGATTATGATGAAGTGTTTGCACCCGTGGCAAGAATGGAGACAGTAAGACTGATACTCGCTTTGGCAGCTCAAGAAGATTGGGAGGTTCATCATATGGACGTAAAATCAACCTTCTTGAATGGTGAGCTTGAGGAGGAGTTCTATGTTGCACAACCACCTGGTTTTGTTGTGAAGGGACACGAGAACAAAGTGCTCAAGTTGAGAAAAGCACTGTATGGACTGAAACAGGCCCCTAGAGCTTGGAATTCGAAGCTTGATAGATGTCTCCAGTCACTTGGATTCAAGAGGAGCCCTTTGGAATATGATGTGTATAAGAGGAATGCTGGTGATACAATTCAAATCATCGGTGTTTATGTTGATGATCTCATCATCACAGGATCCAAGATAGAAGACATCAAGAGTTTCAAAAAACAGATGATGAAATTGTTCGAGATGAGTGACTTGGGGCTGCTGAGTTTCTACGTAGGAATTGAGGTAAAACAAGATCTTCAGTTCATTACTTTGTGTTAATCTAGTTATGTTGTAAAAATCCTAGAGAAGCTAGGTATGGAAGGGTGCAATCCATGCAAGATTTCTATGGAGACTCGAGTACAATTGAGCAAGGTGAGTGACAACCCTCCAGTTGATGCAACTCATGCAGGAGTGTCATTGGGAGTCTTAGATATCTTGTGAACTCAAGACCGGACTTGGCATATTCGGTTGGAGTCTTGAGCCGATATATGGAGGCACCAACTACTACTCATATGGTCTTTGTGAAACAAGTGCTAAGGTATGTGCGTGGTAATCGTGAACTTTGGATGTTGTTATGAGAAGAGAAGGCGGTGTGAAAAGGAGCCGATCGGCCTTGATGATAGTGATTTGGCGGAGACATCGATGATCGGAAGAGTACCACAGGGTCATTTATTTCCTTGGTGCCATGCCAATCACTTGGGTATCTCGAAACAACGAGTAGTAGCTTTGTCTTCCTATGAGCGCGCAGTATGTAGCGAACAAGCAGACACGCCAAGGAGTGTGGTTGGGCGAATGCTTGATGAACTAATTGGCGGAGGCACTTTGTGCGAGTATCTTGAAAGTCGACAATAAGTCGGCAATTTCTTTGGCCAAGAATCCTGTATATCATGAACGCAGCAAGCACATAGATACTAAATACCATTTCATACGTGACTGTGTGCAAAGAGGGGATATTGCAGTCGAGCATGTCCAAACTGAAGAGCAACTTGCAGACATATTGACAAAGCCACTGTGAGGACCCCGATTTATTTGGCTTGTAATGCTTAACCATCCACTTGGTCCTAACATTACAAATCAAATAAACCAAGCCTCGAGATATGTATACTTCCCAGAAATGCAGTATACACACCCCGCTACAAAATCGTGCATCAATTCCACTCATTCACATAGAACCGAAGCACAACACAAATTCAAAAGACATACATAATATAAAGTTATTACAAAGAGGGGCCAGATAAATACCATCTGAGATAACCAAGTAAACAGCGGAAGCAAAGGTGCCATAAGATGGCGATAAACAAAAGCCAATTAGTGTGCCTTTAACCCACAAGACAACCAACCGGACCGCCAAGCTAGTCGTCAAACCCGCAGCACAATCTCACAAAAAGGGAAGCCCTTGGGGCTCACCTTCTTCCTCTGCAACAAAAATTATTAAGCAAAGCAAATGAGTACAAAAATTGTTTTTGTACTCGCAAGACTGACGTGTAAGATAACAGAACTATAATTAACTACATGCAAGCTTTATTTGAGTGGAGGAGGCTCTGGACGTATTTTCAGCATAAAGCAAGTTTTATTTGCAATAATGTAATACATTTAAAAGCAAGTTTGCAATTAATTTTTATTGTTCAAATAACAGGAAGACAATATAACAATAGATAGATGACAACAACATCCTGGAAGCGACTATCCAATAGCCACCACAACAATAGCATGAAGTACCCCTTCATACCAGCCACGTCAAATTTTAAGTTTTAAAAAGGTTGTAGTCTAGTTCTTGCGGGAAATAATCAAGTGTGTCCATAATCTAGGACGAGGCTATTCGAATAGTTTTAACCCAACAGGGGTGTACTAATGTACCCACACGATAGATCGCCTTTCCACCACCCACGGTTAGCATACTTCCTTTGGTATGCAGGCACGACTAAGTCTAACAAGACGCTTTCCAATGGACGATGCTAATTAAGAGCCGCAACCCACGGGAGAAGGACACATTAGACAGCCTAATCGGTCTGCTAATGCTCCCCTCACAACACCACGTTTTTAAAAACACCCACCAACCAGCTCATAATTAACACCTCCCAAAGTACTTAGTCAAGAGAGGTTCCATATCCCCCTCGTGTGGTTAGCACGCAACAATTGCTTGGATCAATGGCACAAGTAACTCGGTCCTTAGGGACTTGGGCACCATTCCATTCACACCCAATAGATCACACCACATACCATTGTGGCCAAGTCAAGATATAATTTTTGTTTTCAGTTTTTGATTTGCAAATTAGTAAAACACAAGGACTGGACATAATGGAATAATATTAACATTTATGTGATCAAGATCACCGACTAAGTCGATGATCGCCCAATACTACCGATAACTAAGCATTGCTAAGCATCATATCGTAAAGACAAATAAAAGGCCATAAATCACTCACCGGGCTCTAATTCACCGGTGAGGATAATATTCCTAAGATAGTGGCAGGGGTGAACAATTTAAGGAAAACAATGCAATAGGATTAGCTACCTCTATTCGGCAAAATTAATCATTGACACAAAACCATGCATACATACAAGTAAAACAAAGTATTAGATTTTAAAAGTAATGGGATGGTGCGGATATGATCAAACTGCTTGCCTGGCTGTAGAAGCTCAATTTGTTGCTGAGGATCACTCACGTTATCGACACACTCGTCAGGTCCTATCGAAAAGGCAAGCAAAACCAAATAAGGACGAAGAACATCAAAAGAAACTCAACAGCCAAAGTGTTCCAACGCACATGAAACTTACACAACAGGAAGAGCAAGATTTTAGACAAATTTAGGAACAAGAAACATTTAATTTGGAGAAAGGGTGAAAAAGATATGGCCAAAACATTTTCAGGCTGTTGGAAAATTCAAAATTTAATGCTATCTGCCACTGTTCATGGCACAAATTCTAGAAGGATCTGGAACTTGAAATTTTTATGGTAGGTAGATACTGGTATTCTAAGGTTAGCAAAATTGAGTTTACTGTATTTGGAGTTAAATTGAATTTATTATGATTTTTCCAAGTTATAAATCTAAGGCATGGTTAATCTCAGAATTAAAGACTACTTTAAAACTTGGGTTATGCTAAAGTACATTAACAGATGAATTTACAGAACTTTAGTTTGTTCAATTTGGAGCTACAGGGAAAAAGATATGAAATTTTGAAGTTCAAAACAATAAATACATTGCAAATAATAGCTTTCGGGACTTAATCTGGAAAACCAACTCAAACTGGGGAGGTCGTGGGCCGTTGATCAAAAATCGCACGGCACACGAGCACAGACGCGAACTCCACCACGGGCACCTGGGTGCCAAGACCTCATCGCGCCTAGGGGAGGTCTTAGCCGTTAGATCCAGACTTGATGGTCGGATCGGCGAAGGAGGTCCTTGAGGTGGAGGTCTAAGAGAGGAGGTGCGGCGGTGAGATCGTAAAGAGGAGATCTTTGACGGCTAAGATCTACGAGGAGGTCTTAAGCGCGAAAACCCCACCGAAGGATTTAGATCCAAAGGCCCACGATAGAGGTGCAAATAGGCCAGGAGGTCGGCCCGTTAGATCTAGATCTAACGGTCCGAGAGTCGACGGGAGGTTCTAAAGCTACGAATCTAAATGGCGGAGGTCCTAGGCGGTCGAGATCTAAGCGAGGAGGTCTGGGGTCGTAAGTTAGCGAGAGAGACACGTGGATGGTGGGATCTCACCGAGGAGGTCATGGATGGCCATGATCTGCACGGGAGATCCTACGCGACGGGTTTTAACAGGCGCATCCTCTGAGCGCTGCTTTGCGGAGAGAGGTCCGGCGGCTCGTAACCCCATGGGGAGGTCTGAACGGTCCAGATATGTGCAAAGGAGGTCTTGCGGTCTTCTTCACAAAGGACCCGAGGTGGTCTTTTGCAAAGAGGACCCCAAAGGTAGTTTTGAAGGTTCGCTTTACAAAAGACCAGGGGTGGTCTTTTGCAAAGAGGACGTCGGGGGGTGGCTCAGGGGTGGTTTTTATAAAACGACTAAGGGAGGTATTTTCGCAAAGAGGACCCCAAGGAGGTCCGAGAGGGTGGTTTTGATAACACGACCAGGGGTGGTCTTTTTGCAAAGAGGACCCCAAGGTGGAGGGTGATCCTAACGGCTGGGATTTAACCTATGGAGGTCTTTAACGGCCAGGATTTCAGTTAGAGGGAGGTCCTGGCAGCTAGGGACTTATACTAGGAGATCTAACGGCTGAGATCTGGTTCGGGGTGGTCCTAAACGGTCAAGATGTGTTCTAGGAGGTCTAAGCGACCCAGGTTTCCCAAGAAAGATCTGACGGCCGGAGCTAATCCTATAGAGGTCATGGACGGCCATGATTAACTCGGGAGTCCAATGACTTGACAAAAACGCGACAACGATGCGAGAACACGGGCTTTCGTCACGGCTCGTTCGCGCGACCACGACCACAATGGCTGGCTAACAGAGGCAAAACATCCGCAATACCATTGCGAACATTTTGAGAGTACTTTTGTCGCCGGAGGTGACCTAGATTGCCGGCGAGCTGGAACGAGGCGGAGACTAAAGTACGGGAAAAACGGAAACAGAGAAAAGCTTCACCGCGACCTAATCTACCTGGAGCTTGAGCTTAAGGAGGTTATCGTAAACTCACCTGGGCCCAGAGGAGGTCTAGGGGAGGTCGGGGGAGTTCTAGCGACGACGGCCGATGCCAGAGCAGAGGAAGATGACACGGGGAGGGAGCTCCAGAGCAAACGAGAACTGAAGGAAGCTGCGGTTAGCTCCGGAAGGACCCACAAATGGAGGAAAAGCGGTAACGGAGGGAGGGAGGCATGCTTACTGGAGATAAGGACGGAGGCGGCGATTTCAAGTCGGAGAAGGCCGAAACCCAATTCAGCTATTTCCTGAGAAAACAAGCCGAATCAAGTTAGGGGACAGGACCGGGAGGTCGAAAGAAACTCTGCGACGCTAAGGGAGGGGCCAGGGGACCACTGGAGCTCCGATGGTGATGAGGGGCTCGGTGGCCGACAATGGCGACAAGTACTCCCAGCGCTATGCGATTTGTTTCACAGAGTGAGAGCTTAAGACTTGCAAAACGGGTGCAGAAAGGGAGCTAAGGAGGGTCCCGGGAAGCTTAAGTAGCCGAGGGGAGCACGGGCTCCACAACGGCTCTCTTTGGGTGGTCAAGCCCACTGCCATGGGCTAGCTGAGAGACGGGAGCAGGTAAAGAACAGAGAGGGTGGACTTTGGGGGCGGTAGCACGTCGCGCAATAAATGCAAGGCAGCAAGGAGCTGCTGGGAGGTGACTTAACGCTGCTCTCCCTGCTGACCTCACTCTGGCACAGACGCACGCGCGCGACGGGAGGTGGAAGACGACCAAGGGGCGGTGTTGGGCCCACCGGTAAGTGACACAAAGTGGCTTGAGTCTAAAGTGCGCGGGTGGGCTGAGCCGGACCATGAGTCACGGACCCAACACACGCACCGCTGGATTGGATTTGAACGGTTGCGATGGAAATCCACGGGAGCGGTTGGATGCGGATCAAAAGGCTGAGAATGATCGCGCATTGAAACGGGCTCGGGACGGCGCTAGGTGGTCGGACCAAATCCAGTGGCTCGAGCGTGCTCGAGTGCGCACCGAGAAACAGTGAATCGATTTGAGTTTGAAATTAAAGGCTGAGACTTTGGGGATTTATTTGAGGTAGCAAACTAACTCCAAAAATTCTGAAATTTTTACAGGAGCTTGCGAACCTAGAGATTGCCCTTGCATACAATTGCCAGAGATTTTTGTGCACTGGAATTTTCTCAGGAAATTCCAGAAGGTTATTTCAGAGGTTTGACCAAGGTTTGACTTGCCTCTAAACTATTCAAATAATTTCCAAAAATTATGAAATAATTCAGAGGTGCTACCAAGAATTCCTAGAAGCAGGGAAAGATATCTCCCAAGTGTGACCAAAGATTCTGGACAAAGTTGAATGAGAGTTTGACTTGATCAATTGGAGATTTGATTTTTGAATTCTACAATTCTTTGACAAGAATTTGAAAAATGTTCAAGAACTTTTAAGAGGCGAGAAAAGTTTTAATTCCTCCTCTTGATTACATTTGAAACACAAACGTAGGTTTAATTACATTTGAAACATAAACCCTAGATTTGTTTACTTGGGATGTTACAGCCACTGGGAAGGCAGAAGTTTGAAGAGTTGTGAGGCAAGATTGGAGTGCAGGATGTGAAGCAGGAAAAACAAGATTAGGAGGTGAAATGAAGAGTTAATCTTGTTTCATGTTTTAGTTTGGAAAGTAAAACCTGCATTTTGTACTGCATCATGTTTTGCTGTTTTTGAGTCAGAGCATGCTTACTGGAATGAGCCAGTGCATGTTCGCACAATGTGTGTTAAGCTGCATGTAGGTGCGTGTGTTAAGGAGTGCGTGGCCCGATTCGGTCGGATCGTGGCTTGTAATGCGGTTGTGCAGTGCACACGTTTGGTCGATTAGTTGCTTCGAGTTATTCGAATATAAGCGTAAAACGCGTGGAGTAATTATGCGCACAAAAAAATCCTCTGTTGTCAGTTCATCTTCTCCACAGAGCTTGTGTATGTTTAGGTGAAGGTCTTCATCCCAACATAGCACCATCTAGGGACCTCACTTATGCTGTCCCAACCTCCCCTTTTTCCTTTGTTTTCCTCAGGGTGATCCCTCCACGGTGAAGCCATTGCCGCCGCCTTGGATCTCCGCGACTAGCCCGTCTCCGTCGACCTCATCAGCACCGGGTCATTCCGGTGAGCTCCATATACTCTATAGTGACTCGTGCGCACGCTTTGTTGCTTACATTTCCATCGCTCTGTGTTTTGGCATTCCGGCCGTAGCTCGTCGCCGCCATTTCATGTCAAGCCGCCGCTCTGGTCCAACTCCGGCGGATATCCGGCGGTTCCATTTTGGTCTTAAGCCCGCGCCGCCGTATATAGAGCCGCCGGCGATTCGCCGGCAAAGCTCGCGTCCGAGCGTGCTCTGCGTGGCAGCCTCGGGCAGCCACTGTAGCGTTCATTAATTAAGCTAAATCAATGTCCTTAGGGTTAGTTAATCATTAGCTGTCGGATTTATTAGCATTGAGGTTTCACTTACACGCGGGCCCCTGAACAGAAATCTGTGCACTTAAATCACTGATTTCCGCACCAACTCACCGACGGGTGGGCCCTCTCAGCACAGTAAACAAACCAGAGGTCCATGGACCGTTAAACTGTGTTGTGGATCAAGGGTCCACGCACTATAGGCGTGGACCGTCTCTATGACATGTGGGCCCCACGAGTCAAAAAACTTTTTCGGAAATTAAAAGAAAAGGAAATGCACTGTTGTGGCCCCGACTGTCATTAGCGTCGGCTAGCTAACAACCCGATACAAAAAGTATTTAATACTTTTTGAAATCCCGAATTGAATTAATTTTGCACTATTAATTCAATAAACTTCAAAAATTCATATCTATTTCATTTTAACTGTAAATTGAGTGAAACCAATTTTGTTGGCTTTCATTATTTTTGTACTTTAATATGGGATAGGTTTGAAATGTGTCTCTACCACAGAAAATGTTGGTATTAGAATTAGTTTCCAATTAGGATTATTTGTTACTTTAATAATCCTTTTAACTTGGAAAATTATTCTTAACTCCAAATAAAATTATTTTTGTTTCTAATTTTTTTTCTAAAATCGTACTCTACCTGCTGTGTGAGTTTGGTACTTGTTTGATGAATTTAAATTTTGGTTTATTTGATGTTATTCGTTTTTATTGGTCATTTTCAATTCTTTCGATAGGTTTCGACAATACTATTGAATACGAGAGTGATCCTTAGTAACAAGTGGAATATCTCCAGCAAGCCAAGCGGTTCTCCTTTGATGCACGTTGATCCTATTATTTGCGTATGCTAATATTTCAAATGTTTCAACTGTATGTATGCATGCTATGTTGACAAGTTATTTTTCAGTTTGCGATAGTTTACTTGAGTAGTTAAGTGAACTGTAGGTAAACATCCATTTCCTTTACTACTGAGCCTAGGTTATATCCGCAGTGATTTAGAGCTTGTTGGATGGGCTCTAGTCGCTTTATATATACGAGTTGTCGCTTAGCCATGCTTAGAACGGTAGTCTGGGGATCATCCTCGGCGATGACCATTACAACCTTACTCTAAATTATTTGAGCCAGGGTGCACATGTATGTATTCATATTTGGAAAAACTAAAACTAAAAATAAAATATTTTAGACTTGGGCACATTGGTTGGCTGGTGTGCATTTAGGTGTGTACTTGGTCCCGAGTCAACAAGGACCGAACATCTTGTCCCACTGAACCAAGCATTATTGCGTGCATCCACATATGGGTAAAGTTGTACACCCTACAGGGATTAATTTTTTCGAAAGGCCAAGTCCTTGGTTGTAGACACGCTTGAGGAGGTTTTTCAAGAGTTAGACTATAACATTTTGACAAAACTTAAAAATAGGTGGTACGAATGGGTAATTCGTGCTATTGTGGTGGCTTTGGGAAGTCATCTCTAGGATGTTGATCATGTCTATAATTATTGTCTCACTGTTATTTGATCAATTAAAAACTGTTTTGACAAATTGCCTTCAATCTATTACACTCTTGCAAATAAAAATATTGCTTTACGCTAAAAATGAACTCTATGGCCTTCTCCTTTGAATTAAGCCTACATGTAGCTATGTATAGGTTTGTTAATCGCAAGTCTTATGAGTATGTTTTTATACTCAACTGCATTGTCTATTTGCTGCAGAGGAGGTTGGCCCCCAAGGGGTTAACATTTGTGAGGATGACTTCGCTGTTGACGACTACCTTGGGCGTTCTCGGTCGGCTGCCTTGTGGGTAAGGGCAAACCGGATGGCTTTTGGTTTCAGCCATCTTATGGCAAAGTTTTTCCACTGCAGACTTGACTCTTTTGTATGAAACCTTATGTTGTGTAATAAGTTATAAATTATGAAACCTTTGGTAATGTAATGACTTGCATATGGAGTTGATGGTTAATTTCTATACGGGGTATGTGTACTGCAATCCTGGGAAGTACATATACGCCGAGAGCAGGAAAATTTGATTTGTAATGCTAGGACCAATGGAAAGGTTAAGTATTACAAATTAAATCGCCTAGGTTCTCACAGTTTGATACATTATTAACTTTCTCAAATATCTGTTAGTTGTTTGATAATTCCTTTAATGGTCAAAATACAGAGGGGACTCTGCGAAATAAAGAGAAAAACTTAGCCTAGCATTGTTTTACGTTTTTTGAAGTAGCATTCTAGGCTCATGTTTGTTGGGGTGTTACAAAGACAACTAGTCAAGGTCTGAACTAGACAACTAGTGACTTGTGAAGACTGATTACTGAAGGTCACAAGGAGCAGCCGAGCAGAGGTAATTACTAAATACTATTACTAATAAATATTAATTAGGTAAAATATTGATGATAAAACAATCATGGATCGTTTTTAACATATGAAATCTCGCAGAATGAACTTGCCTCCTACTCCTAGTGGACCTAGTCATAGCTAGCGATTTTGTGGCATGTTCTATACTTCCATTTCATTTCAATGTTCGTAATTAGTCATAATTTTCTGATTGTCTCAATAATTTAGCTACTTTTGTTCCACAGATTGCTACTCGCACATATTTATAGGCATTCGGATTGTTATATTCATTAACCAGATATTACCTTAAGTTTATTTTACATTATCGCTTTGTATCTTATTTATTTATGTATAAATTTGGATTGTATTATACATTCAAATGTATTGTGTATGTTTGGTAGGGGTGAAAACAAGCCGAGCCGAGCCGGCTCGAGCCAGGCTCGTACTGACTCAGGTGAACAGTGGCTCGGCTCGGCTTGTTTCGGAAACGAGCCAGGAGAGGGGCTTGGCTTGGGCTCAGAATGGAGCTCGAGCGGCTCACAAGCCCGAGCAAAAACAGCATCAGTTCGGCATTACAGGCAGAATCGCAGATGCTGCAGATTTCCTCCATCCTAAGTGGTCATCCGGATATGCATTGCAATCAACTAATCCAAAGTGGTCATCCAACACTAAGAAACATGCACAGAAGCAAGCATTCATCGCAAGAACATCAAGCAAATCGCAAGAACAAGCATTCAAGCTCCTTCTTGATCTCCTCCATCCTCCTGGCCCCGGCGTTGGCGGCCTGGACGGCGACGCAGTGGAAGGGGCGGCGGTGACGGCCGCCTCACCTCGATGGCCTCCGGCAGTGGTGGGGGAACGGACAGAGGTGGAGGCGTGGAGCACTGGCCGAGGTGGAGGCGGAGCACAGGGCGGCGACTCGGAGTCAAAGGCACGGGGGGGGAGCACCGGGGGGGGGAGCACGCGGTGAACGGGGTGACGACTTGGACAAGGGTGGCGAGGGGGAGTCGGCGGGTGGAGGAGGTGGTGGCGGCGGGTGGAGGCTGGAGCTGGGCAAGGGGGGCGAAGGGGAGGCGGCGGGTGGAGGAGGTAGAGGCGGGCTAGGGGGAGGCGGTGGCCGGTGGGTGTAGCTGGGGAAGGGCCGAAGGGGAGAGGGAAGGAGAGGCGACGGGCGGAGCTGGGCGATGGGGACGAACAGGGAAGGGGTGGCGGCGGGTGGAGCTGGGGCTGGACGATGGGGATTGGGTTGGGGAATTTATTCAGGGGAGAGGGCAGCGGGGAAATCAACTGGGCTAGGCGCTTGGGTCGAGTCGAGTTAGACTCGCAAGCTAGCTTAAGCTCGGCTCATTTGTTTGACGAGCTGGACAAGCGGTTCGGCTTGGCTCAAAAAATAACGAGTCCGAGTCGAGCCGTGACCAGCCCGAGTAGGTTTACGAGATTCGAGCTATTTTTTCGGTCCTAATGTTTGGTTCGATTTTATCCATTTAGCTTTATTATTTCCTCTTTTTTTTTGTCCTGCTTGCCAAGGTTCTGGTCCTGTGACTGCAGAATTGTGGATGTGATTGATGTGACGGTGGCTTGACTTTTTGGGTGAAGGTCAGGTGCATGCATTGGGCTGTGCAGATTTTCATCCATAGAAGAAAGGATTCTTCGAAGAATGGGCCCAGATTCTCATCGCTGCACTCTCTTTTGGTCTGCCACACGGGGTTCCCGTCCGATAATTTTCACCTGTGATACGAACAGTTCCTGCTTGAGAAGTAGGTAGCGGCTGCTGTTGAGTCATTCTAGGAATCGTCATCAAACTCGTGTTAATTAGATATATATGGACACTTTCAGTAAAAATTTTAGGTGTGGATTTTTTTTCTTGTCCTCTGTTTCTAAGGTACGTGACAAGAGACACACTCGCGTGTGTGCGTGTGTGTATGCATGTGTCTCTTTCTTATAATCATTTAAAAAAGGTATGTAGAGGGAACGGTTGTTTTTACTTAAGAAAAAAAAATTCATACAGTCATGCATGCTAGCTGGCTTGTTTTCCATGTCGATCGCGCGGGTCAAAAGAAAAGAATATCTGTGCTTGTTCAATGAGGAACAGCACGTACAGATCGATGCATGAAAGGAACGGCTGGTCTAATGGTATGATCCTGATCCATTTGTGTGCGACAAAGACCAAGGGCCTGTTTGGTTCAGCGCTCCAGTAAATCATATTAAAATTTTGGTAATACTAAAACTTGAGTAATATCAAAACTTAGCCAGGCTCGGTGGAAGGCATGTGGCGTCGAAAGCCTAGAGAGCGATCCGTCTGGCGACTGCCGTCGAAGTCGAGCTCGCTGGAGTGCATCCCTGTCGGAGGCCCCCCAGAATTGATGAGTACGAACGGCAGGCTCCGAGTGTTGTTCGGCGGGTGGCGTCGTCATGACAGGAGGACAATTTTTTTTTTCCCAAACAGCCAAAAGAACCTAGTTTTTATAGAAAACTAATCATCCAGAATTACAAAAACCAGAAACAGACAAAGCTAGGGACACCACCTCACTATCCATTCCAGACTCCAGATCAACACACGCAATAACCAACAAAAACAAGCCGACAAGCAACAACCTGCCAAGACAAGTCTAAACCAAAACTAACCCAAACAGCAATCAGGATCAACAACAGGCCCTACTTTGATGCACAGAAAGACTTTATCCATTCTTCAGCTATCTCCAGCAGCTTTTTCATCTTCATGCAATCAGCTTCTTTGGTGAAGATATATCATCGCTGCAAACAAGATATGAATTTGAACGAAACTTCGATTGGTTGTTTAGAATAAATCTTCTCAATCGCTCCTTTGTTTATGACTTTTCAAAGGGTCCAAACCATGGGTACAAAACTAAATAAACCAATATTATACCCATTAGCACCCTATGTATGAAGCCACCCAATATGCAGATCATCTAAAGAATCTAGACATCTATCCCAATCAAGAATCTCTCTAATGCAACACTAAGCAAACTTAGCTAAAACACATCTGCTTAAACAGGAGGAGTGGAGGACAATTGCCGAGATTACCTCGCAATTACCACCGGTAACCGGGTTGGTGCGTTAATTAAAAAAATGAAAACTTTGAGCAGTCAATTGCTGAGATTTCTGCTTATCGCCGATACCCCCCCTGTTTTGGCAAACCGTGATTCTCATCCCAACGGTCACCGTCGATAACAAGGTTTCTCATCAACTTCGGGTTACCTAGCGAAACCGTGCAAAAAAAAATCCCAAATTTAAATTATATCTATCAACCGAGGTTTTAATCCCTGGATCCAGCTGCCCTCACCCTAGCGGATCTGGCAACACGGCGCACCACATGGTAGGGATGGTGGTGAGCGAGGATTGGCACTAGTACAGACAGGGCCATTATAGACGGTTCGAATCATCATCACAGACGATTTTTGAATTATCTGAATTTGTGTGTATGTGATAGCAGGCGGTTATCACAGACGGTTCAATTTGTGTGTATGTGATAACAGACGGTTATCACAAACAGTTTTTGAACCGTCTATGATAAGACATAACACAGACGGTTTTTAGTTGAAACCGTCTGTGAAGGATAAGGTTCTATTTACAAACTGTGATTAGAGACATATCACAGACGGTTTGTAAATAGAATTGTCTGTGATATCCTATATATCACAGACGGTTTCCAAATAGAACCGTCGGTGATACTAGTCTTTCACAGACGGTTTCAACAAAAAACCGTCTGTGATAGTTCTTTATACCTATCTATATTTTTTTAATTTTCGGCTAGCCTCAGGAATTGCTAGCCATTCCCTCTGAAAACAAGCAAATAGAAAACAGATACATCATAGCTGAATCAATTGTTGACTTCAAAGTGACAATTTACAACTCAAAATCAATTACAAAAGAATATGTTCAAGTGTTACAATTGAATTACAACTACTCAAAGTGAATTACAATTGAATCAATTGTTTGAAAGTAGTTCGGAGGTGTCAACGGAGTGAAACTCTCCGTCGGCGTTAACGATCTCCGTCTTGATGAAGCTACAGAGCTTCCCTCGAACCTCTGAGATCTCTCTCACAACGAGTGCATCTAAATCTATGATCAAGCCCTGTCGCTAGCAGGAGTAAAGTAGTAAGCATATATATATTTAAATTTATAATTAGAAAATAATTATTGTGAGATTGACAAACCTCAGGATCCTTCATCTTAGCACTCATGATTTGCTGCATATGATGGCAAACGTAGAATGCACATAAGTGATCTTGTTTTTGCTGGTGGCACTGCAAAAATAGAATTACAAATGTAGATATAGTCAGTTTGAGACGCATTATTATGAAGTATAATATATGATTATTGTGTTATAGCGCGTACCGGTAATCGTGTCCTGTGTTGCAATATGGTGCTCGATCCCTTGTATGCCCCTCCCTCGACAATATAGGCGATGAACGACCTACATGATTCCAAAAAGTTTTCCTCGGCCATTTCAAACGAAGAAAGACTATAATAGAGTTATGTATGGAGGAAATGAGCTACCTGTCGAGTATTCCATTCAGAAGGGTGAAGTCGTGGGTTTTGTTGATTAGGGAATCAAGGTATATTACCTTGTTCCTCTTTGGTATAATGACTAAAACGATCCAGTGGTACCTATTAAAGTATGTCGCTATAGTCATTAAACATAAATTCGTGTTGCGTATAAAGTACAAATGAAATTTGTATAGCAAGTAGTGAAGCACTTACTTCTTGTTGTAGGGTACCAATATCTAATCCTTGTCGTCCTGAGCAAGCAATCTCGTCGTTATGTATTTCACGACGTAGGATGCGTCTTGGTTGATGGTTTGCTCAGAGACCACATGTGGGTCAAGGAAACCCACCGGTTCTTGCTATTTTCGGGCTTTTTTCATCATGTATCTATACATAAGCAATGAGTTATGATATTTATCGGTATTACATAAATATAGAACTTGATTGTACACACTTATAGTGTCCAGCATCATAGAAGCGAGGCGTCGAGGGTATCGAGTTGAATAGGTCAAATAAGTCGTTGAAGCCCACGACAAGTGTCCCATTTCATGGAAGAAATGCCCTTTGTGTATCTGATGGTGAATCGAGTATCACACCCTTTCTCTTTAGTCTTCCGCATGTACCAGACATGCAAAGCCTGACAACCTACTCCAGTGCGAGCTAATACTGTGTTGGAGGCCAACAGACTTCCGAGGGAGTATTTCCAGGGCTTGGGAAGCGCCTTAATGTTATCCGATTTCAATGTGGCCTTAACAACTGGCCCGCTACACGTCTTCCTGTGAGACAACTCGGGAATCGATACGGCGACATGTTTTTCCTGTTCCTTCGGCGTCTTCTCCACAGGAACCGATGAGGTGGCCTTCTGAAGCGAAGGTTGAGGTGGAGTCATAAGGGTCCTGTTAGAGAGGCATGGTTGTGTCGAGATCGCGGCACTGCAGGGTCCAAGGCGATACCCTTCTTGGGCCACTAGATAAAAGTGTATATGGCATCCCTTAGTGTTCTGATATCTTCGTTCAGACGAATCTCTAGAGGGACGACCATAAAATTGTTATGTACCATGTCCACTTGGACCCTGGTGTAACCCTGCGCCAGTTGGGCACTGTGCTGCACTGTCCCTTCCTGGTATGGATACACCATCCCTGTCCAGCCTCAATAGAAATGCAGGGCGTAGACTCCTACAAAACGATACGCAATTAGCTAAGGCGTTCGATAGGTCTATCTTTGGAGCATTTCATAGATGTACATTACCTTAATGTCGTTGATAGGTAATTGGACGTCATCATGTTCAGAATTTGGTGTGGATGCGACGCTACTCCGATGTTGAGGAGGACTGGCTACCAAAATAACAGTGGCGACTTGCGATTGGTTGAGGAGTTGATTCATTTGATCCTGCAATCTTGTTATCTATCCTTGAAATTTTGCAGTAAGTACTTGTTTCGACCGGGCATCGTGCTCGACTTTGGATCTCTTTCAACTCCTATACGTGTCAGAGTCATGTCGGAATCCATCCCTCCAAGGTACGTAAACCCCAACGCCTTGCATGCGACCCGGGTGCTTCTTATTTCTCAGGGCCGTAGATAGTAGATCCTTCTCTCTGTCTGCTTCGAAGGAGCCTTGGGAACATGCGGAAGTCAATGTTTGCTGCAAGAGGTCATGATGTTATTGTAGACACTACGAAGTTATGGATTTATTAACAACTACGTAGTTCTATATATTTACCAAACGTTGGGACAATGCCCCGTCTACCGAGTTTGTGAAAGAGATCCCGCTCGAAGATGTGGCTGATACCCTCGCTCTTAACTAGGTTCAAGTGCGCTCGTCTGTGATATTAGCAAATGGTCTGGTTGCATTCTCGTCCTCCGCCACCCATTCCGTGGATTTACCCATGTACCCTGTAGTGCCGAGTTTGCGGGGTGAGTGTTTTGTGCTTAGAGAGCTTTGTGCACCGCACTATGCTCCTTGAATTCGGCCGTCATCTTCATCTGCACAAATTCGTCCCATATATCCCGCGACAAGAATTGATACTTTGTGAAGGGCGTCCGACCCGTGTTCACGTACTTTGTGATAAGCATGCTCTTGAAGGTCCTCCACGCGTGTCCCTTCACAAGCAACGTCTGCCAGTCCACGCATGCCTGGTCTGCTTCTGGGATAGTAAACTAGCTTGATATTATAGTCCACAGCTGGCCTCTCTCTACATCTGTCAAAGACTTCCAGCTTGGTGTGGTGATGGGGACCTGTTCCCGTCCAGGTATCCCGCAGACGGTCTAGAATCTCACTGCTGCTTTCTTGGGACTCAGAGTGGTCCCAACGTCACTGACCTCCGTGATAGTCAATCAGCCCGCAGGCAATGTCGATATTCCTTTACCTTCTCGCTTACGTACCACTTTGCTCGGAGATCCAGACGCAATCGGCGACGTCGATGACGGCGGCGAAGACGGTGCCTCTGCCATCTCGCTTACTTGCTATCTATATAAGTAACATACACAATGAACTAAAATTTCATGGATTGCAAGTTGATATCCATTAGGTATTTTTAAAGATAATTTCTCTTGGAAATAAATTTAATACAGAAAAATAGTAGTTACTCAATCAATTAACTAAAATTGCCTTATAAACACATTAATTATATAAACTAAAAAGGTACTTATGGGATACTGGGCACTCAGTATCGAAAGTTTGCCATGGACCTCTTAACAGACATGAGCTCTATATTTCTGTAGGCCGCACATTAAAATGCAAATCTTGGAATAACCATGCAATACGTATTAGATGGCAACAAACACACACTGAGTTTAGTTGTCGTGATCACCAACTCAACCAAGCATATGAGCACAGGCATCGTGACATCTGAATCAGAACCAACCAACTAGAACCAAACAAATCAAAGCCAACCAATTAAACTAGCACATGCATCTACTCACACAGTTGAATTTAATTATGCTCTAACGACTAATAGTAATAGACCGAGGTTTCGGACTCACAAATTCGCAACCAGGCACCACTAATATAATCAAGCGCACACACTCATATGATACCAGAACAAGGCAATTTGAAACAGACACATGCACATTTAACCAACAACAAACCAGTACAAGGCAGCTTGAACTACGAATGCTCATCAAATCGGGACACAGCCTTGCTTAGGAATGCACTTGCAAGTCAAACACAAGCAATATGGTTGGATTGCTAAAGTGACTGTCATAGGCTCATAGCTGTGCTAATGTGATGGCTCAGTAACTTGCTTGTTTTTAGCATAAAAAATAGAATGTTACTACGTTAGAATGTGATTAAGTGAGCACATGTTAAGCCAAATGAAATGGATTAATACATCATCAATACAAATGGGAATATGGATATTAATCATGTAGCTTATTTAGACCAGAATGATGACAGTGAAAGCAACCTTAAAAATATCTGGAATGGCGGTGAGTTTGCAGCTGTGGCCGGCGTGAGGAGCGGAGACGTACCTTGGGAGGTGGCTTCGGATGGTGGTAGGGGAGAAAGGGGGAGGAGAAGGCCGAGCGGCGTCGAGGTCGGGGAGGTGGCTTCGGAGGCATCAGGGAGGAGGCTTTAGGCGGCGTTGAGGTCGGGGGCGGCGGCGTCGAGGTCGGAGGTGAAGAGCACATTGGGGAGGAGGCTTCGGGCGGTGGCGTCGAGGTTGAAAGCGAACGAGTGAGAGCAAGGGGCTAAGGGAGAGTGAACGGGTGAGAGTAAGTGAGAGTGGCAAGTAAGGGCGCACAAACCCTAGCGGTTCTCTCCTAATAAAGGGATATCACAGATGGTTCTATTATGAAACCGCCTGTGATAAGTAATCCTAAACGGTTCCATAATAGAACTGTCTGTGATATGACCATATCCCAGACGGTTCCATAATAGCACCATCTGTGATATGCCACTATGTGATAGTTCATTCTATTTATCCACATGAACCTGGTGACAAGTCCATAACACAACTCCAAACCATTTGACTGAAAATTAATTTATCCATAGAAAAGTCATTTGACTTTAAAAAATCATATCTAATTTAACTCAACTCCAAATCAAGTGAAATCAATTTTGATACTCCACATTACAATGAAGTCTACATTGACATCAATATCAGAGATGACAAGTCCATAACACATTAACACATGACAATACTACGTTGACATCAAAATAAGAGATTACAAGTCCATAACACATAGCAAGTCCACATTGACATGTCTCATGTTATGGAATAAATTACAATGGAATAAATTCTTAATTAAAATATAGCCCTTCATGATGATTGATGCGCATATAGCTAGCTTTCTCACTAGGTTCTTCCTCGAGCTTGATGCCGTCTCCGAAAGGAGGCAACTCGTCAAATTGATTGTACTCTTCCTCATCCACAATATTCTCAACTCCGACAATCATTCTTTTTCCATGAAGAACCACGTGACGGTTCTTATTTGTCGGATTCGTTACATAAAAAACTTGAACAACTTCTTTAGCGAGTATGAATGGTTTGTCATTGTATCCGACACGTTTGAGGTCCACAGTAGTGATGTCGTACTTGTCAACCTTCATACCTTGCAGAAGTTTAACCCAATGGCATCGAAACAAGGGAATCTTGAAAAGTATGTAGTCGAGCTCCCAAATCTCCTCTACGAACCCATAGTAGGAGTTCAACCCACATGCCCGGCGGTATTGAACTGCTCGTGAAATGCATATATGCGGACACTGCTGTTTTGGACTGTGCTTTTCCTATCCTGAGCTGTTGTATAAAATGTGTACCCATTTATGCCGTATCCTTGCCATGTCACAATTGTAAATTTTGGCCCTTTTGTCAACCATAGCAGCGTATCTTCACTTGATGATCTCCTAGTGAATCGCATCTTTAACCATTCGTTGAACCGACGGTTGTGCTCGCTCGTGGTCCAAACCTCCGACCGGTCTGGATTCTGTTGGCGTACCATGTCTTTGTGCTCGTCGATGTACGGAGACACTTAGGTCATGTGTTGTATGACCGTGAAATGGGCTTGCACGTACGTATCTAGATTCGGAGTGATTGCTTTCCTTCCGATGATCTCGATACCCTCCAGTCTCCCCTCATGACGAGATAGATACACACCTATCGGGTCCACCCGAGCCATGTAGTCGATGCAGAACTCAATGACCTCTTCGGTTGCATAACCTTTGATGATGGTGCCCTCCGGTCAAGATTTGATTCCGTACGTAGAATTTGTGAATTCCCATGTACCTCTCGAACGGGCACATATGATATAGGAACACAGGGCCATATATCTTTATCTCTTTCACAAGGTAAACAATGAGATGGACCATGATATCGAAAAATGATGGAGAGAAATGCATCTCAAGATGACATAGAGTCATCACCACCTCAGCCAGCAGAGCATATAATCCTTTGGGATCGATGACCTTCTGAGCAATTGAGTTAAAGAAATAACACAGCCGGAAGATTGCCACTCAGACCTTTGTTTGGCAAGGTACTCCTAATTGCAACAGGAAGCATTTGTGTCATCAGCACATGACAATCATGAGACTTCATACCAATTAATTTTAAATCTTCCATGGAAACAAGTTTCTTAATACTGGCGGAGTAACCGGATGGAACTTTCACACCATGCAAGCTCTAGCACAGTTCATTTCTCTCACACTTGGACAAAGTGTAGCAAGCTGGGGGAAGGTACGTTCCTCCTTTATCGGACTCTTTTGGTGCTAACTCGGTCCTGATGTTCATATCAACCAAGTCACGTCGTGCGTTAACACCATCCTTTGTTTTGTCACTAATATTCAGTAAGAGACCAATCAAGCTATCACATACATTCTTCTCCACATACATGACGTCGATGCAGTGGATAACTTCTAAGTGCTCCCAATAAGGTAAGTCCCAAAAAAATTGACCGATTCTTCCAGATGTTCTTCTGACGGGTCCTTAATTTACGTCCCTTCCGAAGCACAACATTGATATCCTTAACCATATCGTAAACCTCTTTCTCTCTAAACGCCCTTGGAGCTGAACCGTCCTCCTTATTTCCATCGAATTGTTTCTTCATCTTGCGGTATGGGTGAATCCTAGGAAGGAACCTACGGTGACGTATATACACAGTTTTATGCGAGCTGTTCAGCCATACACTCTCGGTACCATCTAAGCAGTGTGGACAGGCTTTGGCTCCTTTTGTACTGAACGCCGACCGGTTACCAAGGGCAGGAAAATCATTGATGGTACAGAACAACATGGCGCGTAAAGTGAAGTTCTCTCGTTTGTACACATCCCATACTTGTACCCTTTCATTCTACAGTGTCACAAGATCTTCTAGTAATAGTGCTAGGTACACATCAATATCGTTCCCAGGTTGCTTCGGCCCTTGGATAAGTAGTGACATCAAAATGTACTTCTGTTTCATACACATCCAAGGAGAAAGGTTATACATACATAGATTCATGGGCCATGTGCTATGTCGGCTGCTCATGTTACCGAAAGGATTCATTCCATCTGTACTCAACGCTAACCTTATGTTCCTCGGTTCCGCACCGAACTCTTTGAAGCTCCGATCGAAGTTTCTCCACTGGGCAGAATCAGTAGGGTGTCTTAGCTTTTCATCTTTCTTATGCTCCTCCGAGTGCCAACGCAGCAATCTTGCCTCCTTTCAGTTTGCAAATAAATGCTTCAAACATGGGATCACAGGCAGATACCACAACATTTTAGCAGGAGGTCTTTACTTCATCTTAACAGTATTATTACGCTTGTATCAGGATGCTTTGCACACGGAACAAACATGCATGTCTGCATACTTTTTATGGTAGAGGATACAATCGTTCGGACATGTATGTATTCTTTCTATTTCTATTTCCAATGGACAAAGAACATTCTTTGCTTGGTAGGCGGTGCTGGGCAACACGTTTTCCTCCGGAAGGATGTCCGCTAGAAGACATAACAACACCGTGAAACTTTTGTCGGACCAACCATGCTTGCCTTCAATTTTAGTAGTTCAAACACGGTTGACAACCTTGTGTATTCCGACTTGCAGCCAGGGAACAAGGGTTTTTCCGAGTCCTCCATTAAGCCATTGAATTTATAAAATTCTCTCTCTCTGTAGTTCCCTTCTGCATCGCGTAGCATCTGATCCAGATTGTCATCGTGCGACCTATCCTTATCAAAAACACAGTCCACATCCGGCATATCGTTGACTTTCTCGGCGGTGTCGTCATTATTAACCTCCTGTATAATCTGCTATTCACCGTGACTGGTCCAACATGTATACCCTTTTTTGAAACCCCTTTGAATTAAGTGCGCTTCGATCTGCGTTGGGTTGTTAAATATCTTCAGATTACCGCAATCAATGCATGGACAATACATAAATTTTATCACATTCTTCAACATATCTTGCTCGGTGGCTCTTCTAAAAGCAAACACGCCATTAATGTACTCTTCTCTCACACGGTTCTCACCGACATCCAGTTTCGGTCCATCTACGCTACGTATGTAACAAATTAGTGTTAAATTAGATTAATAAACCGCAAGTACGTACTCTTCCTATTGACCAAATATACTAAAATTGATTAGCGATTAACCTAGAGCAAATATAAAGGGTTACAGATCGTTACCCTCGGAGCTCAGGACGAAAATACCAAATATGCCGCAAGATTCCTCACCTACTCCTTCTCCTCCCTTCCTCCTCTTTTTAGCCTCCTCCTTTCCTTCTCCTCTCTAAGGTGGCGCAATGGGGGAGGAGGCAGCAGGGTGGCGGCTCAAACAGCAGGGTGGAGACGCTAGAGGCAGGGGGTCTGTCGGGACCAGATATTTATAATGCCAGAATATCACAGACAATTATTAATAAGAACCGTCTGTGATAATCTCCTCATCACAGACGGTTCTAGTTATAAACCGTCTGTGATAGTTACGTATCACAGACGGTTCATTTGAATCGTCTTTGCTATCTGTGATGAGGTGTTTTGTATAACTTATTTTGTAGTAGTGAATCTAGCCATACATACACCCATAACACATTCATCATTAGTTCTACCTCTCGTCACAATTCCTTCTGTGAATGCTCCACGTGAACTTGAAAATACCCATTTGATAAAAGATATATCCGGTTTGAACTAGACTTGGCTGTAATTAGAGATAGAGTTGTATCCTAACTACTTTGTTGTAATCTGCAATCTGTTGTAACTATGTAACCGAGATGGTTGTGATTCATCATCCGGTGCATGCCATATATAAAGAGAAGAGAGGCTACCGAGTCCGCTGCCAAGCAACCCAAATATACAATCTCAGCTAGCTAATCTTTTATATAGTACACATACCGGGCTGCGAATAACAACGAAAGTTTTTTTTAGAGTACACGTCGGACGCACACACACGCCCAACCCCCCGTGTAATCTAGAGCGGAGGTCATGCAGACCTCACAAAAGGCGGATACACGTTTTGATCACTAAAAATATCTACTTGTAGGTGTACTGTTTAACCCAACAAATTATTTAATGAGATGTTGGGCTCGAAGTCAGGCCGGCCGGACGCACGCCTGGCGTCCGAACCACCCGAGCAAGGTTCGGTCCTCAACAACGGAAGTATTGGTACCATGAGACTATAGGTCGGAAGCAATCTCCATTCCAGAGTGTCCACATCCTACGACCAACACGTTCTTCCCAGAGTAGGTGGCACCAGATCACTTGTCCTGATCCATTTGTGTGCGACAAAGACTAATTAATCTCGTCCGAATCTGGCCATGCCATTTCTGTCGTTGTCCATGAGGCCTAATGTTACCGTCGCGTCGCACTCGCAAGTCGCTCGCAGGTCGCAACTATCAAAGGCTGCCGTTTCAATGTTTTACCTACGTTAGAAGCATATATTAAATTAACCAGGGTAGTACATAGTTGTATTATAAAAAATCTAACTATTGATTTGTTAAGGAGAAAGTTCACTTTCCGTTCAGATGGCGCTTAGACTCGTATGAGGAGGATCCGTCAAAGATCATATCGATGGTGTGATGCAGCTTCTGATAGTCCATTTCTTCCTCGACATCCTTGTCCTTTTTGGAACATAGCTCCCGAAGCTTCTCTAGGGAAGGAAAAGTACATTTACCTTAGCAATAGTCCTATACCTTCTTCTGCTAGGCTTGACAGATGCGCAAATCATACCCTGCCGCTTGATGAAGTGGACATCACTTCTTCTTGTTATATTCATCGGTCAAAATTTTTGCTTTGTTACTATCGGAATAATTTTTCTTGCACTTGGTAAACTTATTAGGAATTGTAAAGACCTTTTTATTATTGGGCTTGCTATTCTTCTTACCTTTAAGAGCATTCTTATGTTTCTTCTATGGTTTATCCAGGCCAAGTTGACATATTTTCTCTTTCCAATCAATGGTCTTGTTCTATTCAACTGCCTCATTGGTGGCTACATACCTATCAGCCATGTCGAACAGATCGACGATCGTTCATAGAGGATTCATAACGATGTCCTCTGTAAACTGTTGATTCCTTAACCCTGCTTTAAAAGTCTGAATAGCAGATGTATCCTAACTACTTTGATGTAATCTGCAATCTATTGTAACTATGTAACCGAGATAGTTGTGATTCATCATCCGGTGCATGCCATATATAAAGAGAAGAGAGGCTACCGAGTCCGGTGCCAAGCAACCCAAATATACAATCTCATCTAGCTAATCTTTTATATAGTACACATATCGGGCTGCGAATAACAATGGAAGTTTTTTTTAGAGTACACGTCGGACACACACACGTCCACCCCTCAACACACGCTTAATCTAGAGTGGAGTTCATGCAGACCTCACAAAAGACGAGTACACACTTTGACTACTAAAAGTACCTACGTATGCATGTACTATTCAACCCGGCAAATTATTTGTTGAGATGCCTGGGCTTGAAGCCAGGCCGGCTGGACACACGCCTGGCGTCTCAACCACCCAAGCAAGGTTCGGTCCTCAACAACGGAAGTACTGGCACCATGAGACGAAAGGTCAGAAGCAATCTTGTAAGAACCCGGGATTAACACCCCAGATCTTCTGTGCATAACTGAACGAGTCCCATGATCAGTGGCTAGCTCACACAGTAAACAAGTGTGATAACACAACCATAAACGCTAAAGTTTATTAAATGACAACAGAGTTGATTACAAGATAGCCTTACAGGGCAACATTAAATAAACACAGCGGAAGACGATGAAGAAGTAGTAGGGTCGATGATACGCCACGAGCAATCGATTGGGGCAGCGGCCTAGTCGTCATGATCCACACCTGAAGCGAAGCTCTTCTCCTCTGAAATTTGTTTGCATTAAGCAAGAATGAGCACAACTTCCGTGCTCGCAAGTTACACCCGTCAAAATAACAGAATGACATGCATAAATGGATGTAACATAGGATGGCTTATAGAGTTATTTGTGCAAAAACAACATTTGACAATAAATACCATAATAAGTTCAAAAGCTCAAGTTTTATAAAATCTAAAATTGATCTTGAATTGATAACAATAGTGTAGGCACCAACCTAACACCAACATAAACACGGGCACCAACCCGGGGCTTCAACCCATAACTTTTCTCATGGACACCTACCCATGTCAAAACTGTTTTACAAAAGATTTAAAATCGAAGTCTAACTTTGAGTGGCTTTGCCAGCATGTCCATGACCGTGGACACGGCTATTCGAATAGATTGACACTCTGCAGAGGTTGTACAACTTTACCCACAAGACATGAATTCTCTAGTTGATTGGCATCCGTCGATACCACCGCTCACTACCTTAGGTAAGCAGTCTAGAGCACGTGTCAAGGCTTTTACAATGTGCTATTCCACCATAGTCTCCCCTCGCTAAGGTTTCACCCCTTTGGACTACCGTCGCAGAGTTCGAGCCCCTCTTGCGCCAAGTGGGACTAACAAAAGTCATGAAAGACTACCCACCGCATCACAGGAACGACCATGATGGAACTTTGCAAATTATTTAGCCAGGTCCTGCCCATACAAGACATGTGGTAGTACGATGTGGCTTAGCAAGATGCGGCTTGAAGACCGGTCCTTAATTGACCTGGGCGACCACCAACAGAACCCTGGGCTTCAACCTACCCAGTTGAGCCCGTGCATAAACCTGCACCCACCAGACAACCATTTCGCCCATATCCAAACAATCCTTTTATTTTATTTTTCAAGCATTTGTAAAACTCCCATGACACACCAATGCCAAGGGTACAAATTAAACAATATTTAACTTTTGGCTGAAATTCCCCAAATGAAACATATGTGATCTATAAGCATGGCTAAGCACAATATTTTTTTTAAATGATTCTAGTCCATACTATTGTATCAACTAGGTTTTTATCTAGGGTGACAATATGTTTGATTCGATATCAAAATTAGCCATACAAAGGAATTTAGGCATAGCTATAAATTTAAAAACAGGTATTTAAATTACTGAATATAAATAAGCATGCAATAGTAATTTGAAACAGAATTTAAATAATTTAAACTAATGGGTGTAAATATGATCAAGAATGTAACTTGCCTCGCTTGAGGTGAACAGATCAACTGATACTGAGGTGATGTTGTTTTCCTCAACAGGTCACCTAGTACTCACAAGCACTTTCTCCAGGTAGTCTATGTGTACAATCACGATGATCATACAGTCAAAATCAATCCTCTTATGTGTTCTTCAACGGCGTAAATCGACTTTCCAAGTAAATCTATCTGTGAAAATAAGCCAAATTCAAACTAAATTCAAACAAGATTCAAATTAACTCCAAATTGAAAATTTTTGGTTTAGTTGGCTAGATCTTGAATTTAGATAAATTTAGAAATTTGAATGGGCTCAATCGGAGTTTGGATGCAAAAGATATGAGCTTTCGAAGTTTGAAATTACATGAAATGATAGATTTAGGGTTTAAAGAAATTGTGGTCAAATGAACTCAAAATTAAATAATTTTGGTTTTAGTTAGCTAGATAATGATTTTATACAAATTTTGCAATTTGAAACACCCAATTTGGAGCTAAGATGCAAAAGATATGAATTTTTGAAGTTTAAATCTATTTAAAACCTAATTTCTGAATTTTCAGATTTTCTTGATTTATTTTTCTAAAGGAAAATCCTTTTATTGCGCAAGGATGACGTCATCGAGGATTTTCGGAATTAAAGAAAATAAATAAAAACCCTGATATGTGGGGTCCACATGTCAGTGGCTCGGCTTTGGTGGACTGGGTTTATGGGCGATTGGGTCTGAGGGTGGGGAAGGAGGTGGCGATGATGCGGCGGTGAGATGGCGTGGCGTGGCAGCCACGTGGCGGTGCCACGCAAGCCGGCCGGCGGCGGCTCGGGTGCGAGCTCGCCGGTGATTGGCGGCGCTCCGGCGAGCGTGGATGATACTAACGGAGAGAGGAGGCGATGGGGGTCACGATGCGCATGTTTTGGTCACCTGAGGTGGCGGCGATAGCCGGCGGCGAGGAGATAGGCGGCGGCGAAGCTCGGCCGTCGGTGGCGATGGAGCTCCGGTGGCGCTCGGGCGAGGCGGAGGCGCGCACGGCGTAGGCGAGGCTACGGCGATGCCTTTGGTGGCGGCGGCGAAGCGAGAGCGGCGACGGTGGCGGCGCTAGAGGCGGCGGCGTCCTTGCGGCCGGCGGTGACCAAACCTCAACTTCCGGCGAGGTGGGCGTGAGGGAGGAGGCGTGAGTGGTTAGGTTGGAACGAGGAGGGAAGGGGGCTCACCGTGCTCCCCTTTATAGGCCATGGGGGGGCCGGGATGGCGAGATCGTGCGCGGCCGTGGCGGCGGCGGTTGCGAGATCCGGCGGACGTGGGCGCAAGGGAGGGGGAGAAGGTGGGGGTGGTGGCGGTTGGGGCGCCGAGTCGTGTGCGCGTGGTCGCGTGAGAAGAGGGGGCGGGGATCGTGGTGTTGACGAAGCTCCGGGCGCGGCGAAAATGGCGGAGGCGGCGCGGTTGCGCGAGGAAGAAGGAGGGCGGGGAAGATGGCGCGAGCCGTCGGTTTCCATCCGACGGTGCGAGAGGCGGTGGCGTGGGGCTATAGAGAGTCGTCAGATTTGAATCGGACG
Organism: Ampelocalamus luodianensis; assembly: GCA_036346255.1. Taxonomy (NCBI): domain Eukaryota; kingdom Viridiplantae; phylum Streptophyta; class Magnoliopsida; order Poales; family Poaceae; genus Ampelocalamus; species Ampelocalamus luodianensis. The sequence continues at coordinate 43,009,388 of CM070638.1, read as the reverse complement.
GGGAGGAGATAGAGAGAGAGAGGCGGAGTGGGCAAAGCGGGCGGGCGGAAGAGACATGGGCGGAGGATTTCGGCCCAAAGGGATTTTAGGGTTTTTAATTGATTTCACAATTGATTTAATTCCAGAAATTCATTTAGGCTTTAGAAAATAGCAAATAAAATCCAAAAATTATGGAAAAATCCACAAAAATTCCCATACCTATTTTGGACTAAATAAAATTATTTCCAACTTTATGTTGGCTTTTAATTTTGTAAATAAATTTTTTTTGACTTTAAAATATTTTAGGAAAAAGCTTTTAAAAACTCAGAAAATCTTAGAAATTAAGTAAATTTTTATTTTTCAGATTAAATCAAATAAAACTTCAAGAACTTCAAATAAATTTTAAGTTTTGACTTTTAAAACTTCAGAAGTTCAAATAAAGAAATGAAACTCTATCAAATTTTTGAAAATCCAATAAAATAATTATTTTATTTTATTTTATTTTGGTAACATAACCTTGGGATGTTACAAACTCCCCCCCTTAAAAGGAATCTCGTCCCCGAGATTCGGAGAGGCTAGAAAGAAAGCTGGGGAATCCTAGGTCTTCAACTGGAATTGTCATCGTTCACATCCTGTTCATCATCCGACAGAATTTGAGTTGTGACATTAAACAGACGTCCTCGTTCAGAATTTTGCAGCTTCCTGTTTATTTGCATGATGTTGACTTACAGGTTGGTGGGTTATTGCTCTTTGCTTCTTTGGACATTCTTATGAAATGCCCAACCTCATGGCAATTGAAACACGTGATGCCTGGAACATAGGATGAGTCCTTGTGTGCCTGATCACCATCAGATGTGTTGGAGGACTCCAAGTTGACTGGGTTGTCTACTGTTGGTTGGGATTTGACTTGATATGATGAAGTCCCTCTAGCTCTAGAAAAACTTCCCGAGTTGAACTTCTGTGCAGTCATTCTTCTCTTGCGGTTTTCCATCTCGCGGTGTTTGCCTTCTTGACGAATCGCCTTGTCGACTAGCTGCTGAAAGTCTGAAAAGTCCTGGGAAATCAGTTGTACGGACAAATCATCATTGAGTCCTTCTAGGAATCTTTCCTGCTTGTCTTCATCCTTAGCAACATCGTTAGGTGCATATCGTGCTAGCTGATTGAACTTGTGCAGGTACTCATTTACAGATAGATTGCCTTGGCGCAGTGAATGAAATTCCTTCTTCTTGAGGGTCATCATGCCGGAAGGGATATGTGCATGGCGGAAAGCTTGCACAAATTCGTCCCAGGTGATGGCTTGAGCATCAGCATGTGAGATGCTGAAGTTGTCCCACCATTCGGAAGCTGGACCCATGAACTAGTGCGAAGCAAACAACACCCTCTCACGATCAGTGCACTGGGCGATGTCCAACTTCTTACTAATTGCCCGGAGCCAATCATCTGCATCCATGGGCTCAGTACTGCTTGAAAAAGTTGGTGGACGCATCCTCATAAATTCTGACATGCTGGTTCTTTGGGGTGGTGGAGTTGGAGTTGGAACTTGGGAAGCTGTAGCTTGTCGGGTTTGATTGTTGTTGATGGACTGAGAGAGTAGTTCGATCAGACGGTTTTGATTGGCCATCAACTGCTGCCACTCTGGTTCATTGATTGGGTCACTTCCATTGTTGTTGGTGTTGGCTCCACTTCCTGGGTGACGAGGGTTCACCATCTTGTTTACTCCAGAGAGTTAGGGAAGGAGACAAAGGATAGGGGAGAGACAAATAAGAAGAATTAAGGGGAGCAAAGCAAAATAATATTCCCAAACGGAAGAACCAACTGAAAAACTTTTCAGAACAACTTTACACAATGTTCTATCGATTAAACCCTTAATTTGGTGGACCGACTCAATGCACAGAATGAGTCTTGGTAAACTTATATTATATGGCTGGGCTGACATCGTATCTTCTGCTCGTGGTCTCTGACAACGATGTTTCTTTGACAACTTCATGTCTTCTGGTCTCGTAACGGGAGAAAACGTGTTGACCATCTATAGAAATTTTATAAGGGGAAGAGGATTCATTTAATATCACAAAATTGTGAGGGGATAATAAGGTAAGAAAGCTAAAGGTAGATAGATGACCCGGATGAGGAGAGAACAAATTTATTTTTCTTGTTTTATAAAATAAATTTTGAAGTTTTTCAAATAACGGCCATTCTAACTAGGTCACGACCTACAGTCGTCATGGCTCTGATACCACTTTGTAAGAACCCGGGATTAACACCCCAGATCTTATGTGCATAACTGAACTAGTCCCATGATCAGTGGCTAGCTCACACAGTAAACAAGTGTGATAACACAACCATAAACGCTAAAGTTTATTAAATGACAACAGAGTTGATTACAAGATAGCCTTACAGGGCAACATTAAATAAACACAGCGGAAGACGATGAAGAAGTAGTAGGGTCCAATAATCTGCCACAGGCAATCGATTGGGGTAGCGGCCTAGTCGTCATGATCCACACCTGAAGCGAAGCTCTTCTCCTCTGAAATTTGTTTGCATTAAGCAAGAATGAGCACAACTTCCGTGCTCGCAAGTTACACCCGTCAAAATAACAGAATGACATGCATAAATGGATGTAACATAGGATGGCTTATAGAGTTATTTGTGCAAAAACAACATTTGACAATAAATACCACAATAAGTTCAAAAGCTCAAGTTTTATAAAATCTAAAATTGATCTTGAATTGATAACAATAGTGTAGGCACCAACCTAACACCAACATAAACACGGGCACCAACCCGGAGCTTCAACCCATAACTTTTCTCATGGACACCCATCTATGTCAAAACTGTTTTACAAAAGATTTAAAATCGAAGTATAACTTTGAGTGGCTTTGCCAGCATGTCCATGACCGTGGACACGGCTATTCGAATAGATTGACACTCTGCAGAGGTTGTACAACTTTACCCACAAGACATGAATTCTCTAGTTGATTGGCATCCGTCGATACCACCGCTCACTACCTTAGGTAAGCAGTCTAGAGCACGTGTCAAGGCTTTTACAATGTGCTATTCCACCATAGTCTCCCCTCGCTAAGGTTTCACCCCCTTTGGACTACCCGTCCGCAGAGTTCAGGCCCCCTCTTGCGCCAAGTGAGACTAACAAAAGTCATGAAAGACTACCCACCGCATCACAGGAACGACCATGATGGAACTTTGCAAATTATTTAGCCAGGTCCTGCCCATACAAGACATGTGGTAGTACGATGTGGCTTAGCAAGATGCGGCTCGAAGACCGGTCCTTAATTGACCTGGGCGACCACCAACAGAACCCTGGGCTTCAACCTACCCAGTTGAGCCCGTGCATAAACCTGCACCCACCAGACAACCATTTCGCCCATGTCCAAACCATCCTTTTATTTTATTTTTCAAGCATTTGTAAAACTCCCATGACACACCAATGCCAAGGGTACAAATTAAACAATATTTAACTTTTGGCTGAAATTCCCCAAATGAAACATATGTGATCTATAAGCATGGCTAAGCACAATATTTTTTTTAAATGATTCTAGTCCATACTATTGTATCAACTAGGTTTTTATCTAGGGTGACAATATGTTTGATTCGATATCAAAATTGGTCATACAAAGGAATTTAGGCATAGCTATAAATTTAAAAACAGGTATTTAAATTACTGAATATAAATAAGCATGCAATAGTAATTTGAAACAGAATTTAAATAATTTAAAATAATGGGTGTAAATATGATCAAGAATGTAACTTGCCTCGCTTGAGGTGAACAGATCAACTGATACTGAGGTGATGTTGTTTTCCTCAACAGGTCACCTAGTACTCACAAGCACTTTCTCCAGGTAGTCTATGTGTACAATCACGATGATCATACAGTCAAAATCAATCCTCTTATGTGTTCTTCAACGGCGTCGAAATCTGACTTTCCGAAGTCGTCGAAATCTATACGCGAAAATAAGCCAAATTCAAACTAAATTCAAACAAGATTCAAATTAACTCCAAATTGAAAATTTTTGGTTTATTTGGCTAGATCTTGAATTTAGATAAATTTAGAAATTTGAATGGGCTCAATCGGAGTTTGGATGCAAAAGATATGAGCTTTCGAAGTTTGAAATTACATGAAATGATAGATTTAGGGTTTAAAGAAATTGTGGTCAAATGAACTCAAAATTAAATAATTTTGGTTTAGTTAGCTAGATAATGATTTTATACAAATTTTGCAATTTGAAACACCCAATTTGGAGCTAAGATGCAAAAGATATGAATTTTTGAAGTTTAAATCTATTTAAAACCTAATTTCTGAATTTTCAGATTTTCTTGATTTATTTTTCTAAAGGAAAATCCTTTTATTGCGCAAGGATGACGTCATCGAGGATTTTCGGAATTAAAGAAAATAAATAAAAACCCTGATATGTGGGGTCAACATGTCAGTGGCTCGGCTTTGGTGGACTGGGTTTATGGGCGATTGGGTCTGAGGGTGGGGTGGACCATGCCACGCGGTCGTGCCACGTGGACGGAGGGAAGGAGGTGGCGATGATGCGGCGGTGAGATGGCGTGGCGTGGCAGCCACGTGGCGGTGCCACGCAAGCCAGGGCCGGCGGCGGCCGGTGCGAGCTTCGCGGTGATTGGCGGCGCTCCGGCGAGCGTGGATGATACTAACGGAGAGAGGAGGCGATGGGGGGTCACGATGCGCATGTTTTGGTCACCTGAGGTGGCGGCGATAGCCGGCGGCGAGGAGATAGGCGGCGGCGAAGCTCGGCCGTCGGTGGCGATGGAGCTCCGGTGGCGCTCGGCGGCGAGCGCGCCGCAGCGTAGGTGAGCTCTGGCGATGCCTTTGTGGTGGCGGCGAGGCGGAGCGGCGCGCGGTGGCGGCGTCCTTGCGGCCGGCGGTGACCAAACCTCAACTTCCGGCGAGGTGGGCGTGAGGGAGGAGGCGTGAGTGGTGAGGTTGGAACGAGGAGGGAAGGGGGCTCACTGTGCTCCCCTTTATAGGCCATGGGAGGCCGGGATGGCGAGATCGTGCGCGGCCGTGTCGGCGGCGGTTGCGAGATCCGGCGGACGTGGGCGCAAGGGAGGGGGAGAAAGTGGGGGTGGTGGCGGTTGGGGCGCCGAGTCGTGTGCGCGTGGTCGCGTGAGAAGAGGGGGCGGGGATCGTGGTGTTGACGAAGCTCCGGGCGCGGCGAAAATGGCGGAGGCGGCGCGGTTGCGCGAGGAAGAATGAGGGCGGGGAAGATGGCGCGGAGCCGTCGGATTTCCATCCGACGGTGCGGAGGAGGCGGGTGGCGTGGGGCTATAGAGAGTCGTCCGATTTGAATCGGACGGGGGAGGGAGATAGGAGAGAGAGAGGGCGGCGGAGTGGGCCGAAAAACGGGTCGGGGCGCGGGAAAGAGAGATGGGCCGGAGGGATTTCGGCCCAAAGGGATTTTAGGGTTTTTAATTGATTTCACAATTGATTTAATTCCAGAAATTCATTTAGGCTTTAGAAAATAGCAAATAAAATCCAAAATTTATGGAAAAATCCACAGAAATTCCCATACCTATTTTGGACTTAATAAAATTATTTCCAACTTTATGTTGGCTTTTAATTTTGCAAATAAATTTGTTTTGACTTTAAAATATTTTAGGAAAAAGCTTTTAAAAACTCATAAAATCTTAGAAATTAAGTAAATTTTTGTTTTTCAGATTAAATCAAATAAAACTTCAAGAACTTCAAATAAATTTTAAGTTTTGACTTTTAAGACTTCAGAAGTTCAAATAAAGAAATGAAACTCTATCACATTTTTGAAAATCCAATAAAATAATTATTTTATTTTATTTTATTTTGGTAACATAACCTTGGGATGTTACAAATCTCCATTCCAGAGTTGCAATTTTTTTTATTTGGCCTCTTGCCGCACCTCAATAGCAAAAATAGACCCCCCCGACACTGTATTTGCAAATCTAGCCCCCTTCTGAGCGCGAAAGCACGTAAAGGTGACACGTGGCACATCGTGCGATCGAGGAGCGCGGGAAACAAGCGGCCAGCGCAGAAGGACCGGCGAGCACAAGAGCGAGGCGACCGGTGCGAAAGGTGGCGGCCCACCACTTTCCGCGGTGCTGGAGCGTAGGAGCTGGCCGCCACCTTCCCGCCGTCACCGAGCGCAGGAGGTAGGAAACACCACGCAAATGCATGAATCTGCTGTAGGTCTTAATCTAAGACTAATCGTGATCTAATAGCATAAACCCTAGCTCTGAATCATGAACACCTACACTGAAACTTAGAGCGGAAGCGTGAGACCTTACCCGAACTTGAAGACGCCATGAAAAAAGGTGATCTGATGGTGTAGATGTGTCGGTGTAGCGGACGGGAGGTGAAGAGAGGTCGGTGCGGGCGTCGGTGGCGTAGAGATGGTCGTGGGCGAGGCGGCGGTGTTCGGTCTTCGCCAGCGGCGGCGCACGTAAGAGATCGGGTTGTTAGGACGTTCTTGACCAAGAACCACACACGATTAGAGGCTGCGAGTCCTATATTGTATTGCGCTGCGTGAACGGGACGAAAACCAACTTGTTGGTTGCGCCCCCGATCAGGGCGCGTAGAGGGCCATGACTCCCGAGTCTTTCGGAGTTCGTTAGCCGAGACATCAACCCAACATTCTCCCCTTTGATCATAAGGCTAACATCATAAGCCCATTCTCAATAAAACAGCACACCAAGATAATGCGTCGTATGACCAATGAAGTGTCATACAACCTCAGTATCTATAGTGTACTATCCTATCTTGAAATGGATATTCATTATACTTAATGGGAGTTGGTTTACTTTAAGGTCCTTTTATCTAGAATCAGAGGCTTTACAATACAACCATGCCGGCAACATGATCACGAAAGATATTGGGTGGTAAGCCTTTAGTAAGTGGATCCGCAAGCATTAACTTAGTACTAATATGCTTGATGCTAATAGTTTGATCCTGGATTCTATCTTTCACAACATGATACTTAATGTCAATGTGTTTGGCAGCACCACTTGACTTGTTGTTACTCGCATAAAAGACTGCGGGTTCATTATCGCAGTATAAGGTGAGTGGTTCAGAAATGTTGTCTACCACTCTAAGTCCTGGGATAAAGTTCTTAAGCCATACAGCCTGCCCGGTGGCCTCATAACATGCCACAAACTCAGCTTGCATCGTTGAAGATGCCGTAAGGGTTTGTTTGGAGCTTTTCCACGAGATAGCTCCTCCAGTGAGTGTGAAGATATAACCTGACGTGGATTTCTTAGTATCAACACATCCCGCAAAATCTGAATCTGAATAACCAACAACTTCAAGGTTATCAGAAATCTTATATGTGAGCATGAAATGCTTAGTAGCTTGCATATAGCGCAAGACTTTCTTAACGACCTTCCAGTGGTCCGGTCCTGGATTTGACTGATATCTGCCAAGCATCCCGGTTACAAAAGCTAAATCAGGGCGTGTACATACTTGAGCATACATAATGCTTCCGACAGCTGAAGCATAAGGAACCGACTTCATCTGATCAATTTCATATTGGTTCCTTGGACATTGAAATGTCCCAAACTTATCGCCCTTAACAATAGGAGCAGGCGAGCCAGAGCACTTGTGCATATTGTATTTCTTCAGTACTCTGTCAACATATGCCTTCTGAGATAAACCTAATATTCCTTTGGACCTATCTCGGTGAATCTCAATGCCAAGAACGTAAGAGGCATCACCAAGATCCTTCATATCAAAATTAGATGAAAGAAATCTCTTGGTCTCAAACAGCATATCCTTATCACTGCTGGCCAATAAGATATCATCCACATAAAGCACTAAGATGGTGAATTTATTCCCCTTGAACTTAACATATATGCAGTTATCAACTTCATTTTCCTTAAAACCAAAATTCCTTATTATCTTATCGAATTTGAGGTACCACTGCCTCAACGCTTGCTTCAAGCCATAAATTGATTTCTTAAGTCGACATCCCATATGCTCCTTGCCTTCCATGACAAAACCTTCTGGCTGAGCCATGTAAACATTTTCTTGCAAGTCGCCATTAAGAAATACTGTTTTAACATCCATCTGATGCAGCTCTAAATCATAATGAGCTACAAGTGCCATAACGATTCTGAATGAATCCTTAGTTGAGACAGGAGAAAATGTGTCATTATAATCAATCCCCTCTCTTTGTGAGAAACCCTTTGCTACAAGTCTTGCTTTGAACCTTTCGATATTTCCCTTAGAGTCATGCTTGGTTTTGTAGACCCATTTACAGCCTACTGTTTTGACTCCGTCAGGAATTTCTACTAGGTCCCACACATCATTAGTGCTCATAGACTTTAGTTCATCCTTCATGGCATCAAGCCACTTAGGAGAATGATCACTCATCATGGCCTCCTTATAAGAGCTGGGATCATCTACCTTCCCTATATCATTAATATCCTCATTCATATATACAACATAATCATTTGGGATGGCGGATCTTCTCTCCCGCTGTGATCTTCTAATAGGTTCATTAGTTATAACAGGAGACTGCTGAGGCTCATCATTAGGTGCAACATTAGGAATTTCATATACCTCAACAGCGGGTGCAACAACAGTATTTTCTACTGGAGGTGCAGTCACCTGAGGCACAGGAATAAAGGTCTCTGGGATGAGCGGTGAAGGAACATAAACCCGCTTCTCCTCAAGATCTATTTTCCTGGGCTCCAGCTCCTCATTATTCTCTAATAACACAACATGCCTTGTTTCTACAAACTTAGTTGTCCTATCAGGACCGTAAAACCGATACCCTTTGGATCTTTCAGGGTACCCAATAAAATGACAACTTATTGTTTTAGGGTCTAATTTCCCAATATGTGGATTAAAAATCTTAGCTTCAGCACGACAACCCCACACTCGTAAATATTTCATACTCGGTTTCCTCCCAGTCCATAATTCATAAGGTGTCTTAGGTACTGATTTACTGGGAACCCGATTAAGAATATGTGCAGCTGTCTTTAGTGCTTCCATCCACAAACTAATTGGTAAATTAGAGTGACTAAGCATGCTCCGTACCATATCCATAAGTGTACGGTTGCGTCTCTCAGCTACTCCATTCTGCTGAGGTTCACCTAGTATAGAATACTGGGCAACAATGCCATTTTCTTGAAGAAACTTAGCGAAAGGGTCAGGAATTTGTCCATAAGAGGCATGTCTTCCATAATATTCTCCCCCACGATCCGATCTTACCACTTTAATCCTTAGGTTGTGCTGATTTTCAACTTCAGCCTTAAATATCTTAAATTTGTCAAGTGACTCAGACCGGTCTTTAATGGGAAAGATATAACCATAACGGGAGAAATCATCGATGAATGTTATAAAGAATCAAAACCATCCACCGATGTCACAGAAAAGGACCACAAATATCGGTATGAATTAATTCTAAAAGTCTGTCTTTGCGAGTAGCTCCTTCTTTATTTGTTTCACATATTTTCCTTTAATGCAATCAATGCGTTAGTGCGAGTCGGAGAAATCTAATGGATGGAGAATCTCTTCCTTAATGAGACGCTCCATTCTCCCCTTTGAAATGTGGCCTAAACGACAGTGCTATAATTTCGAAGAAGTCTCGTTATTCTTTTTACACTTAGCATCACACACATTCAAAGATACAGGAGATTCATTAAGGGAAAGCATATAGAGTTTGTCTCGTCTAAAAGCAAGACCAATATCATTAAAATTAAACGTAATAATACATTTATTATCACCAAAAATACACTTAAAACATTCATCGTCCAACAAAGAAACTGAAATCAAATTCCTCCTAATAGAAGGAACATAAACTACATTATTGAGACGAAGCGAGAAGCCGTTGTCTAAGACTAATGTAATTGATCCTATTGATTCGACTTCGGCTTCCTTTCCATCCGCGACTCTAAGGCTTCGCTCCCCCTTTCTTAGGGTTCTCGCGGTAAGGAATCCCTGTAAAGAATTAGTAACGTGCACAGTTTGCACCTGAGTCAATCCACCAGGAATTAATGAAAAATTAGCATAAAGAGTTTCATCAACATAAGTTATTGTATCATTACCCTTCTTTGCGAGCCACTTTAGGAATCCGACACAGTCCTTCTGAAAGTGCCCTGGTGCTTACAGAAATGACATTCACCCCCTTTAGGTGCTCCTGAAGGAGCCACATGAGGCTTAGGTGCATTGTGCACCTTAGGCCCCGACTTATCTGTATTGGGGGAGAACGCCAGCTTCTTCTTAGATTTGAAGTCCCTTTGGAACTTTCTTTTATTGGAGCCACCAACTTGAAGTGCAAGATCTCTCTTTTCCGTCCTTATTCTTTCCTCCTCCTGAACACACATGGCGATTAAAACGCTCATGTTCCACTTTTCTTTCTGAGTATTATAATTGATCTTAAAAGCTGTATACTCAGAAGGAGGAGGTCATAATGAAATAGACTAGAAACCATCGAAATCTCCATGTCCATTCCTTAAGTTTTCCGCCATATCGGTCATCATCATTATGTGTTCTCTAATCTCTGGAACCATCATACTTAGTTGTCAAGAGCCTCTGAATTAGAGTACTAGCATAAACTTTTCTAGAGCCCTTAAATTTTTCTTCAACTGATGCCAGATACTCTGTAGCATTTTCAGAATCGGGAATTGCTCCCCTGATCCCAACTGAAATGGAGGTCTTCATTATCATAAGTGATAGACGGTTGGACCGCTCCCATTTCTCAGCATTAGTTTCATAGATTTTCTTTTTATCATCATAATTTTCTTCACCCTCGGAGGGGGGAATGGGAGCTGGCACCCTTAAAGCATAATCGAGATCTAATACCTCAAGGACAACATGGATCCTTTCCTTCCAGCTGGGAAAATTACTCCCCGTAAGTTGTTCAATGTTGTCGATGGTGGCAGCGACATTTGATGCATTTATTCTTTGAATATCAAAATACAGGTATAAATCGAAATAATCATAAGAAATATGTTGCATGCAATTAATCCTACGTTAGTGCGATTAATAACACACAAAACTATAGTTCTAATTCACATCACCGTTGGGCAGAAAATGAAAAGAACTAATTAATTAATATGGCAACACATGATTATAATCAACGTTGGTCAGAATATAATCACATGCATACATAATGCCAAAATAAACTATTAAATCTCCAACTAAAATATCTCGTTGGTTCAATTTTAATTAGAGATAATACACAAGAAATGGGTAATAATACTTTATTATTGGGCAATAAAACATCATTCATGATATATCATAATTGTGCATCAAAACAATAATTAAATCAGTGCACAAAAGGGATTAATCATAAGAAAATGCACTGAAATTAAACAAAAAACACTATTGCAGTCAGCCCATAAAGGAAACGGCCCAAAAACTCACGCACGGCCCAAAGGCACGCGCGCGGCCCAACTCCACGCGCTCGGCCCAAAACGCGTGCGAACGGCCCAAAAGCTCCCGGCCAGCCCGAGATCCTCAAGCGTCGTCCGATCTAATCGGACGGCCGAAAATCGTTCGGCCCAACATCTCTCTCCGGCCTGCTAACCTCAGCCGCCGTAGGATTCACTCGGACGGCCGAGATCTTCTCGCGGAAGACTCAAAAGGCCGAAAACCCTAACCCTAAGGGCATTTCGCCCTCTGCTCTCCCACGAAAAACGGAGCAGCGGCGCACGCGACGCAGCTTTGTCGACGGCGCTAAGGCGTGCGACGCGGGCAGCGAGCAAAGCGGGCGGGAGCTTCAACGGCGGCGGCGGCTGAGGCGGCTGCATTGCGCAGCCTCTCGCGGCGCGCGTGCGGCGAGGTTGCGCGCACCGCCGTCGAGTGGAGCCGCGATGGCGCCCGTGAGCGGAGAAGACCCGGCGATCTCCAAAAAAAAAACGTGAGTAACTTTCGCCGCATCAGATTAGGGTTTTAATTTTGGGGCCTAAGTTGGGGAAAAAGAACTTCGGGAGGTCCCGATTTGGATTTGATCTTGAGTTCATTAGGGTTTTGCAACAATTTCATGAATCCCCTCCTTCTAGATGCTTGATTGAGCCATAAAAGAATAGATCCGGGTCACGGATCATTAGATCTAAACTTTTAATTACTAAAACTAAGCAAATTCAAGTTCGGTTCTTGACTGATTAGGGTTCAAGATGAGCTAGATTTGCTCTGATACCAAATGTAGGTCTTAATCTAAGACTAATCGTGATATAATAGCATAAACCCTAGCTCTGAATCATGAACACCTACACTGAAACTTAGAGCGGAAGCGTGAGACCTTACCCGAACTTGAAGACGCCATGAAAAAAGGTGATCTGATGGTGTAGATGTGTCGGTGTAGCGGCCGGGAGGTGAAGAGAGGTCGGTGCAGAGGCGTCGGTGGCCGTAGAGATGGTCGTGGACGAGGCCGGCGGTGTTCGGTCTTCGCCCACAGCAGCGCACGTAAGAGATCGGGTTGTTAGGACGTTCTTCAGCCAAGAACCACACACGATTAGAGGTCTGCCGAGTCCCTATTTTGTATTGCGCTGCGTGAACGGGACGAAAACCAACTTGTTGGTTGCGCCCCCGATCAGGGTGCGTAGAGGGCCATGACTCCCGAGTCTTTCGGAGTTCGTTAGCCGAGAGATCAACCCAACATCTGCTTCGCATGAAATTTTCTTTGCGAGCGTGTGGTGCGGTCAGCTCCTGCGCTCGGCCACCGCAGGAAGAGGCCGGCCTCCGCCACTTCCCACGCTCGCCACCGCGGCAAGTGGCCGCGCCACCTCCCGCTCCGGTGGTCTTGGTCCCGCGCTCGGCCGCCCTCCCGCGCTAGCCCCTCACTTGCCGCGTTCCTCGACTGCAGGATGAGACACGTGTCACCATCCCGTGCTCTTGTGCTCGGGAGGAGGCTACATTTGCAAATACAGTGGCACGGAGGCTATTTTTGTAATTCACGTGGCGTTCGGAGGCTAAAATAAAAAAATTCCAGAATTGCCGCGTAATACGACCGACACGCTCACCTAGGAATATTCTCTGCACTGTTCTAACATTGCCGTGTGTTTGACTATTGTGGATGTCGCCATGCCACGTGCCACGATGGCACAGCATTTTCCATCATTGTCATACGTGGTAGTGCGATTCTTGGGCCGAATATCGAGTCGCTCAACGTAGTCATCCAAGTACTTCACAACTGGTCCTTTGGTATGTACCCCGTGCCCCCTCACGGCCAGCCTCACTCCCCCGCGCGCTGCTATTTAGTGCCCCCGCCAGCCACAATACTGGGCGCCTCCTTGCGCAGCATCACAACCACAGTAGTAGAGACTAGAGAACCCCTGGAAAGACCTACCTTTCGTTGGAAACCCTCTCCTCCCCCATGGTCGCCCGCAAGAATCCCTCGCCGGTGCCGCCGCAGCCGAAGCGGTCTGGCCTCGTGAGCCTCCGGTTCTGCCTCCGCCTCGGCCGCCCCCTGCCTCACGACCACGCCGAGGGAGGAGGGCGCCGCGCCGTGGGAGGAGGAGGACAGGAGGCTGCTACCCTACCGCGCCGCGGCTCGCCGCCGCGTCGGGGTGGGGAAGACTGCGACCGACGTCGTGAGGGTGGTCGTCGCGGCGGCGACAGGGAGCTGTCGTCGCGGTCGACGCCGGCGCGTCGTGGTGGGGGAAACGGCCGCCGCCTTGAGGGTGGTGGAGGTGCTGGTCGTGGCGGCGACGGGGAGCTGTGGCGGGTTCGCCGCCACCCGTGCGGGTAGGGAGGCGGAGGCGGCGTCGTGAGGTGCTGGTCACAGCGGCGACTGGGAGCTGTCGTCGGGTTTGCCTCCGCCGCCGCCGCCGCCGCGTCAGGGTGCGGTTGACTGCCGCCGCCGTGACGGCGGAGGTGCTCGTCGCGGTGGATACGGGGAACTGTCCGCTGGTTCGGCGTCTGCCGGCGGCGGCGCGGCGGGGCGGGGGGACGAGGTGGTGGTGGTGCACACGTGCCACGTGTGCTCCGAGACCTTCGATCGGGTCAAGGCGCTGCACGGCCACATGAGGAGCTGCCGTGCCGCTGCCGCTGCCGAGAAGCTGTCGCCGGTGGCGCTGCGGCAGGAGAGGGCAAAGAAGCAGAGGGTCGAGAAGAAGAAGGCGGACGACGAGGGCCTGCTCGCCAGGGCGTTGGGACGGAGCTGGGCTGGGATCGGGCGGCGCCGGCGCCGGCGGATCCCTATCCATGGCGGGGGAGATTCGCGGGCGCGGCGGGCCAAGTGGTCTCGTGTGGCCGCCCAGGACAGGGCGCCGAACGCGGTGATCCTGCGCGAGGTGACCGGGCTGCAGGTGGAGGAGGAGGACCGGGACCAGCCCTGGGCCACCGATGCCGAGATGGTGCGTGCCGCGCAAGACCTCGTGTCCTTGAGCGCCGGCGAGGCGGTCTTTGGCCCGGTCGCCGACGGCCACTGCGAGAAGAGCGTCGTCACCGTTGCCGTCACCCGGACCAAGATCCCCGAGGTAAAGGTCCCGGAGCCCCCATCTACTATACGCAACTATCCTGTCGTCCCTGACACCGACGTGATCATCATCGATGACGACCAGGAGGAGGATGTCGAGCCTAACGACGCCGCCGCAGAGATCCCCGAGGTAAAGGTGTACGGTTGCCCAAAGTGTTTCAAGACCTTCAACAGCTACCAGGCGCTGGGGGGCCACATGGCACACCACAAGATCTGCGAGAAGGCGGCAAGGAGATGAAGGACGTCAAGGACGTCGCCGCCGCCATGAACGGGAGATAGCTGCACGTGTGCGCCAAGTGCAGCAAGACGTTCCACGAGTCCTCGAACATAATAATTTGAAGAGAATATAAGACAGGAAAGAAACAATCTATCAAAGATAGAATGATTAGTATTTAGTAGTGTCATAATTATTATAAGATTAACAAACCTCTAGATTCTTTGGCTTACCACTTATAATTTCTTATACTGCAAAAATATAATTATATATATAAGTTTATTTGGTTTGGAAGATATCATTATAAGTGTAATATAGAATTATTGTATACTAACGAGTACAAAAAATTATACCACATGTCGCTGTATGGTGTTATCTTCAACGTGTCCCGTCTGCCCCCTTCCTTCGCATTCGCAATCTGCTATGTCTATCAAGTATCAACTTCAGCACACGATCTCATCTTGGCTGCACATGCAGGTCGCGCTATCGAGACTTGTTTGTCTCAATCAGCAACACGCGCGGTTGGGTACGTGCTTTTTCCGCGGGTCCCGTCCCGTCCAGTCCAGCGTGGCCGCCATTGATCTTACCTTTTCACGCCGACAATTCATTGGGCATTGAATATTCTTAGGCATTCGGCATCTCTGACTTGTACAGATTCCTTAGTAGTCGCGGATAGCTTATCACTTCCACTTATTTTATCACTACCATCACTTGGTGACGTTGCATGTCGAAGACCAAAATGCTCCAGATCCCCCACTTCGCTTTCTGGTACCTCACCAACATCCAGGGGCGGAGACAGGCCTCGGGCCGGTTGGGCAACGGCCCGAGACGTGGACGGAATAGTAATGGGATTCTGTACTGTTCATCAATATCATTTTTTAGTGCACACTGACCCGGCCCGAGGCATATAGCCCCCAGGCCCAGGCGCCCAGCTCCCAACCGGCCAGCCGGCCTAGCTCCGCAGCCAGCACCTCCTCTCAATCTCTAATCCATTCCCCGTTTTCTCTCTCCCCCCTCACCTCACGGCTCACTCGCAAGCACGCAGGCGCAGGCGTGCAGCAGCACTAGCCCTAGCTCCTCTCCGCCGCCCAGCGCTCTGCTCCGCGCCTCCGCGTCCTCTCCGCCGCCCAGCGCAGCCCTCTGCTCCGCCACCCCCAGGCCGCGCGGCACCTCCACAGCTCCTCCTCCTCTCCTCTCTCTCTCGCGGCGCGCGGCGCGCCGCCTCCGCGCGCCAAAGACAACCCCTGCTCCGTCACCCCCAGGCCCCAGCGGCGCCTCCTCAACTCCTCTCCTCACCAGGCGCTTCGGCCCTTCGCCTAGCGCTCCTCTTCGCCGCCGCCCGCCCGGCTCCTCTCCGGCGTCTCCGCCGCCCAGCACAGCCCCCTGCTCCGCCGCCACCCCCAGCGCCTCCTCTGCGACACTGCGCCGCCCGGCGCCCAAAATCTGCCTCGGCGCCTCCTCTGCTCGACTCGACTGCATCTGCTCCTGGTGAGTAATGAGATGAGTTCGAAATTCGAATGGAATGTTAGATGTGTTTGTATGACAGTATGACTTATTGAATTGACTTATGTCTTATGAGTGTGTGCACTACACCATGGCACACTATTAAGGGCAATGTAACTGCCGGAAAAAACTGTGTTGCAAGGCAATTTATCTGCCGACAATTACTTTTCCCGGCACTTATGGCCTGCCCGGTAAAGTGCTGCCGGGAAAAACAATTGCCGGCAGATATATGCATTCCCAGCAGTTACATTGCCCTAGAAAAATTGTTTTCCCGGGCAGTTAGCTTTTCCCCGACAGTTAGCTTTTTCCCTGCAGTTATAGTATTGCCAGCAGTTAGACGGCCCTTGATGTATGTTTTCCCCGCAGTTAGACGGCCCTTGATGTATGTTTTCCCCGGCAATTAGACGGCCCTTGATAAGCATTTTGAAATTAAAAAAAAGGGTATCGATTTCAGATAATGCATTCCCACACATAGACATATATTTCTCGACAAAGTCCATCAAGCTCTGCACTCATAACTCAATTCAACTCAACAGATAAGCCCTGTATTATAGAAGAAAATAGATCTTTTGCAACAATCTGCCTCAACTCAGCCTTGTTTGTTGCAACAGCAAGGTGAATCAATGCACCACAAAAGGGAATAACTTTATGAAGAAGACTGGACCATGAATAATCAAGAGCTTGCGGACAGTGGACAAGTAATGGATGCAAAAGGTTCAATATCCACATCTTCCATAGTTTAGTAGGGCAATATTTAACCAAAGGAATAATAACAAGGTGGATAAGTTGGCGCAAATGCCGAAATTCCATAACTTGCACATTCTCCATAAGAGAAAGGGTGACTGAGGAACCCTCTATGCATCGGAAAAATGCTTCCCCAAGACTAGCTGCTAATCCTATAACATTGTACCTGCAGTATGGTATGTTCAGAACTTCAGATGGGTCAAAGACAATACAGGAGAAATGGCTCTTAACATTTATGAAGTGCAAGATGCAAATTTTCTGGTTACTCAAAGTGTAGCTCAATTATTCTTACATTATCAAGGATTATCATAATATCAAACTGATGATGGGGTTTAAACAATTACATAGCATGAATAGTAGGACAACAAATCTCATTCTAACAGTAACTCACCCATTTTGCTGCTAATGTTGTTACACAAACAATCCTGACAAAAAATTGCATTGCCCACTTTCTTTCTTTTTTGCCTAAAGTATTTTCTTTCTTTCTTTTTTGCCTAAAGTATTCATTCCAGTCTATAAAAATGGCAGGAGAAACCCCAAAAAAAACATGTTGCCTCAGTACTTAACAAGTCCACTGATTTCAAGATTGAACACTAGAGAAAATTAAAAAAAACATATGGTAAATGGTTAAAGTGCTCTATTAATAATCCTTACCCATAGTCATAGGCATAAATGTCAAAAGGTGTAGCAGCCAAATACCCAGCAGAGGATGCCATAACAAGAAACGCTTCACATAGGTGATTATGCTCAGCACGTAGTAAGCGACCCTCTCCTTGAAGGTAAGTCATGGTGTCGGCAATGTTCTGCATCATTGGCAAAGCACTTTCAGCAACCAAAAGAGCACAGATGTAATGGTGAACATCACTCTAGAAAGCAAAGTAAATACATGATGCATGCCAAAATAAATTAGAACAAGAGTCTCGATAACACACTGCATTTCTTATCTTGTTCATGATCATTGTTCACAATGCTGGCAACTGCCTCTAAATAATGTCTCAAGAAAGGGCCCAAAGAATCCAAATAATGACCATGAATAACTACAAGGCTCGGTCGTGTCCACTTTAAAGAAAGAAGCTGCTGAAGTAAGCCTAGTTGCCAAGCAGAAGAAAGTAAGAGCATTGTAGACTGTACCAAGCGATTTCTACACGATGAATCAATGCAGAAAAGTGAGGACAGAATAACAATTACAACAATCAATAGCTGCAACAGTACCTGAGAGAACAGGTCAGCTAAGAAGTAACAACAGATTCCTCAAATATTTCAAAATCTTGCTTGCTACACATTCCCAATATTTTTTTTAGCTCATTGCTAATTATCACATAAGATCAGATCTATGTACAAAAACTAAGAAAGCACAAGAAAATAGTAATATTGTCATACCTTCGCAAAATTCATTGTGAATGGGACTGTCATAACAGCCATTCCTCTAGAAAAGTTCTTCATTTTACCGGCCAAGGGATTTCCCTCCATTCCTTCTTGCAAGTTAAGCTGAAATAGCACAAATTTTTCGCTCGATATGACTGCAGTATTGGCAAACAAATGAGTCAACACAGTAGATGTTTCAAGTTACAAAAATTGCCTGCTTGAATTTTTGGATGTTTAATAAAGGAGAAGGCGTCCATGAAAGCAGAGTAGTTAACTAGGTGCATAGTCATAAAAAGTGTAATTACCTTCATAAATTTTACAAATGAATGCACAGTTTGATAGTTATACATGCTTATGAGCACAAGATGGTATAAAATGGAAGTAAATTCAGGTCCGGATTATAAAAACAAATAACATGTTCACCTCACAAGGCCACAGCTGCTTATGCCTTATGTGGGCAGTTCTATCACACTATCATTCCATTCTACCAATTAAGCTGTAAAGCATACGAGCAAGAAGCAGCGGTACCCCATGTTATTTGCACAATGATGACTAGACACCACAATCGCACCAGACAAAATGCATACCTCCACTGTAGCCAAGAAAATCAGTGTTGTTAACACAACCAAGATGTAAAGAGCATCAGGAGTTGTCAGATCAGTAAACAAAAATGCTCCACCTCCTTTCAACGAAGGGACTTTCTCAACCATGTTTGATATCTACAATGGGAAGAAAATAAGGATATCATTACAGAAACTAAGGTAAATAATGTACAAGAGAAGAATTGAAGGGGGAGCAAGATGTCTGTGTAACTCACAGCAAAGAAAAAGCTCATGAACATTGGCCCTTGGACCAGGAGTCCTTTAATGTGCTCCCCAACATTTTATTATTCGGCCCTTCACACGAAAAGAATTCCAAGACTCTTAATCCATCAGCAGGAAAAATCTAGTTAGCAGATTTTTTAAGCCATGGACAGTATATATTAGCCAGGAAATACACCTCAGCATTTCATTGTCATTAAAATAGAGATAAGAGTAATCAACTCAAAGTTTCATACTTTTTGAAGAGTGCATTCATTTTATCTTTCCCCTCCAGCGCTGATTTTGGATCCATAGTCTGCAGGAAATAAACTTGAAAGGTTAAAGTAGTAGCTATATGATACATTTAACTAACAATACTTAAATGACTGTTCTCCATGAACAAGTCTCTAGACACGCTAAGAATATAATCTCACATTCGTTCCCTCCTTAATGGCTTCCATCTCTAGCCTTATTGCCTGCAAAATGCACAAGTTTGAAAGCAGCAAAGAATTGTCTTAGAACTTTACATGAAGGAAAATCATGTGTTACTGTGAAGCTCAAATAACTTCACTGTAGGAAGAGCAAATAAGTAAATACAGTGATCACAAGTAACTTGCTACAGATGTCTTCACAAATACAATCTACATTATGCATACTCAGGTTAGGTGATAGAACCAAGGAACAATTCTCCGGATCAAGGTATTTGGATTTTCACTTAAACCATTTGATGCGCTAAAATAAGTAATTAGACCACTCACCCCTTATTTAAATAAAGTTTCAATCAAATTTCATTTGTTTTTCCAACCATGGACCAAATGTCACCAAGATTTCAACATCAAATGACTTTTGTTTGGACAAAAGGTCCCCCCCTAGAGAAATACTCCATCTGGTTAAAAAAATGATGTTTTTGTGACCTTGAATGGTCTCAAGATACTATTTTGACAATTAATATCTACTTTATGTCAAGCAATGTAATCCAAACATCTAAGTGTCCTTAATCATGCCACCAATGCCACTATACTTGAATTCAGTCTTTTGAATCAAGGTCGCTCAGTTTATCAATTGTACTTTATGTTGCCAGCATTATCAGTTTATCACCATATGACACAAGGATTTCACGAGAAGCTTTTGACCCCACACATACATTCAAACATCAAGCAAACACTAGGGCTAGAAAATGCTAGTTGAATCGCATTAAGGGCACTTTACATTTAGCTTCACCGTGGCTCTCAACTGGTTCATCAGCAGCGGGATCGTCGTCGCGCTCCGGATCAAGATCGTCGCGGCAATCTGAGCCCACCTAACCACACCCCGCATGAGAACCGAACAGAGAGCAAACCAAGCATACGACCCAACGAAACAGATCACAAACCTTAAAAGTTGCATCAAAAACCTTACCAGTTGAGCCCGGTGAAGGTATGGACGGCGTCGATGAGATGTTGCAGAGCGGCAACGGGGAAGGAGGAGTCAGCGGCCGCCGCAGCCTCCTCCCGAACGGCGCCGACGCTGCGAAGCGGCAAACGCGCCCGCGGTGTCGGCGAGATTGGCCGCCGCAGCATCAACCTCGCCGGGTGGGACGGCGTCGGTGGCGGGGGCGGACGAGGAGAAGCTGTGGTTGGATGGCCCCGACAGGTGAAGGGAGAAGGGGAGGACTAAATACCTTGCCCGTACCCTCATGGAGAACGACGTGGGCGTTGGCCGTCTTGCGGCGGCCCGTGGCGGTGATCTGCTGCGCGGCGAGGGAGGAGGGACGCGGCGGCTGCAGCGGCGGAGGAAGTAAGGTGGAGAGGAGGGACAGCGGGAGGGGCGGCGGCGGCGGTGCGGTGAGGTAGGGTTGCGGGAGTGTGGAGCCTGTGACTGAGAGTGAGACTGAGCGTAGCGATTTGGGTGATTTGGGTTTTGGGGGCTTGGGCGGCGGGACCGCGTGCGTGGGACAGCGGAAGCGTGAAACATTCGGATAAATTTTTCGTCTTCCCGCCCAAAAGGTATTCCCGGCAGACAGGTTGACCTGGTTGACTTTTTCTACAGCAGATATATTGTTGCTAACGTTAAAATATTGTCGGCAGATAGATTGTTCTAAAAAATAATTATTCCCGGCAGATAATGGGACCCCTAAAATCTTGGATATTGCCGGCAGATAGATTGCCACTAATCCAGTTTTTTCCCGGCAGATAATTGCCCTTAATACTATGCCATGGTGTAGTGATGACTGCCGACTGGAGACTGGAGAGTGGAGAAAGACAGATTGTGATTTACTGATTTGTGAAACCATGTCAATATTGTTGCAAGATTCCTGAGCAACATTTTCAGCCATATACTCATTTTCTATTCTTATTTGATCACTAGTGCTTCATTGAATATTTTTCTGTTCAAGTGCCGACACATATGATTGTTAGTGGTTACTTGGAATGTCTATTCAGTCTCTCGTTTGAATTATATGAGAAGCTTGTGGTTCAAGTGTCATAGCTACTTGATACCAATGCTGCATTTCCTTAGTTTTTCTTTTACATAAGTTTTGCTTTTTTATGCACTTGCTTGTCTGAAGAACGAAATTCAGTATCATGCTGCTTTTGTAGGGCATTCTGGAAGGAAGCTGGTATTGTCCATCTTGTAGATGCAGTATTTGTGACTCAAGTGATTATGATCCTGATACCAACCAATTCACTGATAAGACAATAATGTACTGTAATCAGTGTGAATGTGAATGTATGCTTTTTTACCACTCAATAATAAGATATGCCAGATTTTATATTCAAATCCACTTATTTCTTGGTCATCTTATTTTGGTAGATCATGTTGGTTGCATTAGAAATAGAGGCCATCAACTTACCTGTTGTCCGGAAGGGTGCTGGTTTTGCAGTAGGGAATGTTCAAAGGTATGGAAGTACTTAACTAAAATTCTGTTTTTATCCTGAATTAACTTGGATTAAAATGTGGACTTTATGCATGCTTGTTATGCTGTCTCCCGCACATTAAATGATTGATTTTGATGTTCCATTCTATGTTCAGATATTTCAACATTTGCAAGAGCTTATTGGGAAATCAATTCCAATTCCAGTTGAAGGCTTATCATGTACTATCTTGAGATTTGATAGAGAAAATGCCAGGGACCATGATGATTATGACAATGAGAAAGTTGCAAGATTACCTCGTGCTAGTGGTATGTTACATTCTTATTTTTTTGCTATGTTTTATCTATTTGTCGTATCGTTAAACATGGAATTCAAATTTTATTTTGATTGCGTATTTGTGTTGTACTTTTGTTATACATCAGTGTTGATAGTATTTGACGTTAGTTATAGGCCCTTAGTTTTGGGCCCGAGGTTCTGTGAAATCCTGGCTCCGCCACTGCCAACATCCCCCGGACTTTTCGCTGTCCTCTTCGCTTCCTAAAATATCTAGGGAAAAGGCCTAGTCGGCCACCGCTGGCTAACAACGGAAGGTATCGTCGTCGTATTTAAGCTTTTCAATTAAATTTAAATAAATTTAAATAAAGTTACAGTATCCTTGTGGTAGGATAAATTTTAATTTGAGATTGTATGTGGTCACTATTCTAGGCTGGGATTTATTAATATTGCAGTAGAAGTTTGAATGGTTCAAGAGTTAGGAAAATCACTTCAAAATGTGTAAACTATATAACTTTTTGTGTATAACTCCAATTTGAGCAAACTCAAGTCTGTAAAATCCTGAGTTCTAGGACCTCCGTAGTGTACTTTAGCTTAGCATAGGTCTTGTTCATATTTATGTTCCTGTAAAGTGGTATATGCCAGTTTCACAACTTTAGAAAATCATAACTAATTTATTTTAACTCCAAATTGTGCAAACTCAATTTCTCTGTTCTTAGAATGTCTTAACCTACCTACCATAAAAATGTCAGACTCTAGATCATTTTAGAAATTTGTGCCATGAACAGTAACAGATAAGAATTAATCTGGAATTTAACAGGCTGATAAAAATTGTTTTAGCCATAACTTTTGCATGCTAAGTCCAAATGACATGATTCTTGTTTCTAAATTTGTCTAAAATCATCCTCTTGCTGCTGTATGAATTTCATGGTATTTGGAGAACTTTTGCTGTTGAGTTTTATTTGGAGTTCTTGTTCTTATTTGGTATCGCCTTTTCGCGTTAGGTTCCGAAGAAATTATTGATTCCGTGAGTGAATCCTCTGCAGCAAGAAAGTGATCTACAGCAAGGCAAGCAGTTTGATCATATCCACTCCATCCCATTACTTTTAAAATCTAATACTTTGTCTTACTTGTATGTATGCATGCTTTTGTGTCAATGTTAATTTTGCCGAATAAAGGTAGCTAATCCTATTGCATTGTTTCCCTTAAATTGTTCACCCCTGCCACTACCTTAGGAATACTATCCTCACCGGTGAATTAGAGTCCGGTGAATGATTTAGGGCCTTTTTATTTGTCTTTACGATATGATGCTTAGCAATGCTTAGTTACCGGTAGAATTGGGCGGTTATCGACCTAGTCCATGACCTTGATCACACAAAAACTTGCTATTACTTTTAATCTATACCTTGTGTTCTGTTTATTTGTAAAACCAAAACTGAAAACAAAATGCTTTAGACTTGGGCACAATGGTACGTTGGTGTGATCTGTTGGGTGTGATTGGAATGGTGCCTAAGTCCCCAAGGACCGAGTTACTTGTGTCACTAAGCCAAGCGCTTATTGCGTGCTAACCACACGAGAGGGATATGAGACCTCTCTTGACTAAGTACTTTGGGAGTTTTTAATTATGAGCTGGTTGGTGGGTGTGTTAAAAAGTGTGTGTGTGTGTGTGTGTGTGTGTGTGTGGTGTTGGGAGGGGAGCATTAGAAGACCGGTTAGGCTGATTAATGTATCCTTATCCCCGTGGGTTGCGGCTCTTAATTAACATCATTCATTGGAAATGTCTCGTTAGACTTAGCCATGCCTGCATACCCAACGAAGTGTGCTAACCGTGGCTGGTGGAAAGGCGGTCTATCGTGTGGGTACATTGGTACACCCCTGCAGGGTTCAAACTATTCGAATAGCCTCGTCCTAGGATATGGACATTGCTTGGTAAGGTCGTGCAAGAACTAGACTACAACCTTTTTAAAACTTAAAATTTGACATGGGTGGTATGAAGGGGTACTTCATGCTATTGTTGTGGTGACTATTGGGTTAGTCACTTCCAGGATTGTTGTTGCCATCTACCTGTTGTTATAATTGTCTCCTGGTTATTTGAACAATAAAAATGAATTGCAAACTTGCTTTCAAACGTATTACATTATTGCAAATAAAACTTGCTTTATACTGAAAATGAGTCCAGAGCCTCCTCCACTTAAATAAAGCTTGCATGTAGTTATTTATAGTTCTGTTATTTTACACGTCAGTCTTGCGAGTACAAAAATAATTTGTGTACTCATTTGCTTTGCTTAATTGTTGCAGAGGAAGAAGGTTAATCCCCAAGGGATTGACTTTGGTGAGTTTTGCTTCGGTATGGACGGCTAGCTTGGCGGCCCGGTCGGTTTGCCTTGTGGGTGTGTGGCAACCGGTTGGCTTTTGTCTTAGCCATCTTATGGCATTTCGCTTCCGCTGTTCTTTTAGTTCTTGGCCGGTTGGCCTCTCTTTTGTAATGTTTTTATCTATTGTACGTCTTTTGCTAGACTTGTCATATTGTGATGTATGGAATTGATGCATGATTTTGTAACGGGGTGTGTATACTGCATTTCTGGGAAGTATACATATCTCGAGGCTTGGTTTATTTGTTTTGTGATGCTAGGGTCAATGGAAGGCTAAGCATTGCAAGTCAAATAAATCGGGGTCCTCACAAAGTTGGTATCAGAGCCATACTGACCATAGAAACCCCTAGCTTGGTCGTCTTTAGGATATCTTGAAAACTTATTTTCAAGTGTCAAATGGTTTAAGAAAATTTAAGTAGAATTTCAGATTTTACTTCTTATCTATCTTAGCTTGCTCATCTCACCTTATTTTTTATTGACTTTGGAAAATTGTTTTCCCTCTCATCTCCTTTTCAAATATAGTAGTGTAATCGATTAAATTGGTTGTGGGTAACCCATGAGAGTTATAATTTGAAGTGTAGTTGTCTTTTGGAGAAGATTAGGAGCTCCTGGAGATGAAGAATTCGGCCAGAAGAGGGGAGACAAAATCTGGACAGCAAGCAAGAATTTCTGGACAGCTAGCTATTGGTAGCATATAAGACTAAAAATGAGAGGTTAATGCCACTAAAACTTGTGGGAATAAAAGGGTAAGAAGTGATATGAGTTAGCTAAGTGTCTGACCCTTGTTTAGGTGATTTTACCCTTCTTTTTAGCTGTGTTAAGCTAAGGGATGATTTCTGAAATTTTACCTTCCTAAACTGATTGCTCGTTCTTCCATACGAGTGAGTCATACTGGGAAGTTGATTCTGTAAAATGAGATCTTACATTGATTTTGTGCTGGTTTTAAGCTTTTGGCATTCATTTCGTAGAGATGTTAATGGTTTTTCCTTGCCTTCAGTTTTCAGGCTTGTCCCTCATCCATCTTAGTATCTGCTTCCACCCAACTTTCGGTTAGATTCCCCTAGCTAATCGCTCACCTGCCTTGTTCTGTTATGCGATAGATGGGCAGCTGGTATTTGGTCAAGGAGACGCGTGCGGAGTGTCGAACCCGGGAACGAAGGATCCCAAATTCTCTGTGTTCATACACTAGTCCAGGATTTCTAGTGTACACAGTTAAACAAAAAGTGATAGCACAATCATATCACGCAACTATTGATAATAATTCAGAGTTTATTACAAAAAGGGCATGCGGCCAAAAGAAAAGAAATAACACAGCGGAAGTAAAGCAGTAGTAGGCCACACGACTTGCCACAGGCAATCGTCTGGGGAAGCAGCCTATTCGCCAAGATCCTCACCGTCGGGGAAAACGTCTTCTCCTGAATAAGATTTATTCCGCAAGAGTGAGCACAACTTCCGTGCTCGCAAGTCACACCCAATATAGAAAGTTTAATGCATGCATAAGGTAAACCAAGGTAATGGCAGGGTTGTTTTGCATAAACAGCATTTTCAGATTATATATTTTTAATACTTTTCTAAAGCAGTTTTAATATTGTAACTGAAATCAGTGACGAAAATGACAGTAAATAGTGGATGACCTCCACTAGTTGAATGGTGAAGGATATCCTCCTAACACTTGGCTAACCGCCCAATTTTTACCATAGGATTATCCATCCTAAAACATCTGTTGAACACATTTTATAAATCAAAAACAATTCTAACTTAGAGTGGCTTTGCTAGCATGTCCATGACCGCGGACGCGGCTATTCGAATAGTTTTACACTCTGCAGAGTTTGTACAGCTTTACCCACATGAGATAATATGCTTATAATGTCGGCCAATACACGCTTCCGAGGGCGTGCGACTAAGCAATTACCATGAGGCCTTTACAAAGTAGTGTCTTAATGTATTCATGTCCGCTAAGGTTTCGCTACCATTGGACTAACCATCCTCCGGGAGCCCCCTCTTGCGCCAGGTGGGACGAATGTCTAACCAACACCCACACATACAACATAGCACAAATAACACTAAGACCCACAAATTATTTAGCCAAATCCTGCCCATACAGGACATGTGGTGGTACGGTAAGGCGTAGCAAAATACGCTCAAAGACCGGTCATTAACTGACTCGGGCGACTTCCAATTTAAAACCCTGGGTCGTAATCCTAACCAGATTAGACCCGTGCATGAACCTGCACCCACCATCCATCCATCTCGCCCAAGTCCAAACCCATTTCGTTTTATTTAGAGTAAAAACCTCTTTACAAACCTTTCGTGATAAAACAAAACCACAGAAACACATTTTAAATTAAGTTGTAAAGATTTGACTAAATTCTCCCAAATTTGTAAATGTTATCTAAGCAAGGCTAAGAATGTGACAAATTTTATCTAAGGTGTCAAGGTATTCAGGTTTGATAATCAAATTGGCCATACCAAGGAATTTGGAACAACTATATACGAAATCAGGATATTCAGACATTTTTATAAACATATGCATGCAATAGTAATTTGTAAACAGTAAATAAATACTTTAAAACAATAGGAACAATATGATCAATAGTGTAACTTGCCTTCGTTGAAGTCTTGAAACTCTAAATCGTCGGAAGGATCTAACTCTCCGGAGTCGTCGAAGTCTATACGCAAAAATACGACAAATTCAAATTCAAATTCAAATAAATTCAAAACCTCAGCTCAAATGAACTCTAAACTGAAATATTTTGGTTTAAATAGCTAGATTATGATTTTAGATAAATTTTGCAACTTGAATCACCCCATTTGGAGTTAGTATGCAAAAGTTATGAATTTTAGAAGTTTTAAACTAAATTCTGAAATTTATTGAATTTACTGAATTATTTTTCTACTGGAAATTCCATTTATTGCGCAATGCTGACGCCAGCGAGGAATTTCCGGGAATTAAAAGAAATGAATTGATTTTCGACATGTGGACCCCATCTGGTAAGTGACGGTCCACGTGAACCCGATCTATGAACTTTCGGCTCAGGAGGGTGGGCGTGGTGAGGTGGCCACCACGTGGTAGCCACGCGGCTTTTAGCGCCGAGGTGGCGCTGACTGGCGCCTCGTGGTCATGCCACGTAGGTCGGTGGCGGCGATGGCGCGGGCTCGGGCTCGCCGGCGTTCTACGCGCGCGAGTCGAATGAGTGTGTGCATAATGTAGGGAACAATGCGAACTCGGGGACTACCAAAGCGGCGGAGGCGGGCGGAAAGGTCGTCGGTGGCGGGGTTTGGCGGCGCGCGCTGACGGCCGTCGGCGAAGAAGGCGTTCGGGGTCCTTTGGCGGAGTGGGTGGTGGCGGCGGCCGCGCAGGTGCGGTGATGCCGATGGTACCGACGGCGAGTCGATGGAGCTCCGGTGGCGTCGGAACGGAGAAGAAGCTCCCGAGGTCGCCGTGAAGAAACTCAAAATCTGGCGCTCGGCGAGGTGAAGGGTGCCGGGTGGTGGCGGCGTGTTCGGTGGTCGAGGGCACCTCGTGCTCCCTTTATAGGGGTGGAGAAGGCCGAGTGGTGGAGATCGTGTGCGCGGTAGCGGCGGTAGTGGCGAGTTCCGCGATCGTGGGCACGAGAAAGGGAAACGGCCGGAAGTGGGGCGGCGTGATGAGGGTCTTCAATGCGGCGTGATGGCGAGTGGGGGAAAGAGGGCGGAGTTGGAGCTGGTATGCGGCTTAATGGCGGCGGTTACTGGCGCGGCTGCGCGGAGACGAAGGTGAGGAAGACGATGATGCTGGGCCGTCCGATTTTGATCGGACGGTGGGGATAGAACATGCGAACCGGTAGCCGGGTCGCCATGGCCGTTCGATCTCGATCTAATGGTTGAGATATAACGCGAAGTGCGGTAAGTGGGGATCGGGCGCGGCCGTTGGATTTTAATCCAGCGGTTGGGGACGATAAGCGGCGGTGCGGGCGTGCTTGTATGATGAAGGGCGTGGGCGAAGCGGGTTTCGCCCAAACACTGTTGGAAGATTTTGTTTCGATTTCTGATTTAATTAATTGCTGATAATTCATTTAGGCTTTAGAATATAGTATATTAAGTCCAAAAATTTTGAGAAAATTCACAAAAATTCTCTAGAGCATTTAGGACTTAGGAAAAATATTTCCAGCTATTATCTGGTAATAAATTTTGCACATATATTTGTTTTAGCTTTAATTTGGTTAAGGAAAAGCTTTAAAAAAATTCCACAAAAATCCAATAAAATAATTAAACCTTAATTTCAACTGGAATTTGAAATTTGGGCCGTTACACGGAGTACCTGGACGGGTATCCCGCACTGCTGCGAGATATGATGTGGCGCGCCAATTTCACCTATCAACCGGAGTATGCCATCTACTGCTGAGACCGAGGGCCTGGAATGGAAGAACATCGATGCGTGGTCAACGTCATCGCAAGACAAGTGACCGGCAGTGTTCCGTACAGCTTTCGGGTTCACGCCACCTCCGAAGCCATGGCCATTCAGGAAGCTGCCAGCAGGGTTATGAGTCAACTTCGTCATGACTTGACGGAATTGTCTGAGCCGCCCTACGACCATTTCCCCCAAAGAGGTTATGAAGCGGACATAAACACATTCGCTGAAATTCAGTTCGGAGAAGACCCTCAAGTCGCGCCGATTGGCAGGTTGGTCCACATCATGGACCAAGTTCATCGCTGCAATCTGTTTGACTTGTCAGAAACTCGGCGCCGTCTCAGGGAGGCCCAGGAGTACCTCAGGATCGGGGTTAGCATGAACCGTGTTCCTCGCAATGTGCTTTATGGTGCCAATGAGACCTCCCCAGTTGCTGCGGCACCACCCGAGTTTCGACTTCCGGAAGTGACAAGGCCAGTGCCTGTCTACAAGGTAGTCAGAGTCGAGATCCCAGTCGGATCGATTTGCCTCCCAGGATCGAATCGAGATCGAATCGTAGAATCGCGATTCTACGAATTTATAAAAATACACATATTTACCATCTATACTATAAATTTGTATGATTCTTATAAGGTTTACCACTTACTTATTACAAAAAAAGGGGCAAAACACTTCTTATCACACAACAGAAAAGCATAATGGTTCTAACATGATGGGTGATATAGTTCGAACTACTGGAGAAACAGATTACCACATCGATATAATATTTTGCATGCTCCTTGTTTATTTATAGTTTCATTCTAAAAAATTAATATCGACAAATTTTGCTCTAAAACAAAATATCAGCAAAGCCTGACTTCTAAAAATATTACAATTTTTTTTTTTTGCCCTAAGACTCTACGAGTAGGATCGACGTAAGACTTGGGTCGACGGGCTGTCGTGGGTTCGTAGAATCGTAAGACTCTAAAAGTTGGATCGCGATCCTAACTACCTTGCCTGTCTATGCACCGCGCCGCCAAGTCCGCATGACAGCAGGATTTCCTAGCCATCGGAGGCCCGATCCTCCGGAAGGTCATGTCTCTTTATTGGGATCCCCGAGGCGTCTCTTCAACCCTTTGTCTCCTCTGGACACTGGATCACCTAGAGCTCATCTTCTGGACGAGTTCCCCGTGAACTTCAACAGGGATGACCACATCTAGGTGTATGGGAACTACCATGGAAGTTGTATCCAGCTTATAGCTGTCCTTTGGAAGAATGTAATAGGATAGCGCCCATCCAGTTATGTATTTTGTGTAAGACTCTGTTGTGAGGGCAGTAGCCTTTTTCCTTCCTCAATTAACTAAAAAGGAGTCTTCTCTGCCTAGAACTATTTGGTCCTCTTTAATTTGAATGGCACATTCCATTCCCTCTTTCAGACTAAGGCATCACATACCTGTTACTACCTCAGATCGGGATCGGGCACAGCCGTTGGATTTTAATCCAACGGTTGGGGACGATGGCGCGGCGGTGCGGGCCGTGCGGCGTATGAAGGACGTGGGCGGCGGGTTTCGCCCAAACACTGTTGGAAGATTTTGTTTCGATTTCTGATTTAATTAATTGCTGATAATTCATTTAGGCTTTAGAATATAGTATATTAAGTCCAAAAATTTTGAGAAAATTCACAAAAATTCTCTGGAGCATTTAGGACTTTGGAAAAATATTTCCAGCTATTATCTGGTAATAGATTTTGCACATAAATTTGTTTTAGCTTTAATTTGGTGAAGGAAAAGCTTTAAAAAAATTCCACAAAAATCCAATAAAATAATTAAACCTTAATTTCAACTGGAATTTGAAATTTGGGCTGTTACAAACCTACCCCCCTTGAAGGGAATCTCGACCCCGAGATTCAGACTTGGTTAGCAAAAAGATCAGGGTAGTTGGCCTTGAGTTCTTCTTCATTCTCCCATATGGCCTCACTTTCTGGATGATGACTCCACTGCACCTTGTATGATCTGATGATTCTGCTTCTGGTAACACGTTCTGCGACGTCCAGAATTTTGATTGGTCGCTCCACATAAGTGAGGTCTTCTTGGAGATCAAAGCTTTCCAACAAGGTGTGTTCTTCTGACACTCGGAGACATTTCTTCAGTTGTGACACATGGAAGACATTATGTACTGCTGACAAAGCTTCTGGTAGCTCGAGCTGATAAGCTACTTCACCTCTCTTGGCTAGAATCTTATATGGTCCAATGTATCTGGGTGCGAGTTTTCCCTTCATCTGGAATCTTCTTACTCCTCGGAGTGGAGTAACCCTGAGAAATACAGAATCTCCTACCTCAAAGCTCAACTCCCTCCGACGGTTATCAACATAACTCTTTTGTCGGGACTGAGCTACCTTCAAACGTTCTTGTATAGTCTTAACTTTTCCTTCGGCTTCTTTGATTAAATCAGGTCCGAAGAGTTGATGCTCCCCCACCTGATCCCAAAGAAGTGGGGTTCGGCATTTTCTACCATACAAAGCTTCGAATGGAGCCATCTGCAGACTGGCTTGGTAGCTATTATTGTATGAGAACTCTGCATACGGCAGATCCTTGTCCCAACCTTTTCCAAAATCTAAGGCACAGGCCCGAAGCATGTCTTCAAGAACTTGGTTGGTGCGTTACAATCGACCATCGATGCAGGGGTGATATATCGTCTTTGAATTTGAGTCGGGTTCCCAAGGCTTCATGCGGACTTTTCGTAACCGAGAAGTGGCGAGAACCTCGGTCGGACACAATCTTTTGGGTACTCCATGCGGCGACGATCTCGGCCATGTACAACTCGCTAACTTGTCGCTCGGTAGGTGGTCTTGGCAGAATAAAGTGGCGACTTTAGTTAACGGTCAATTACCACCCGGATGGAGTCATATCCCGATTGGGTCTGGGAGTCGGTGATGAAATCCAAACCAACTTCTTCCCACTTCCACTCGAGGATTGGTAATGGTTGCAATGAGACAGCGGGTCTTTGGTGCTCTGCCTTGACTCTTTGGCAAACATCACAACGAGCGGCGAAATCGGCAATTTCACGCTTCATCTTGACCCACCAATATTTTCTTTTAGATCTGGTACATTTTGGTGCTGCGGGATGAATGGAGTATGGCGACTCATGAGCTTCTTTCAAGATCGAATTCTTTATCTCCTGCTGGTTAGGTACACAGATGCGGTTTCCAAACCACACTGTTCCTTGCTCGTCCTCGGAGAAACCTGAAGCTTTGCCTCTTCTCATATTCTTCTTGATTTCTTGGATGTCTTCATCTTCTAATTGTTTTGTTCTGATCTTATCCTGAAGAGTCGGTTGAACTTCCAAAGCGTTTACGCAGCCTTGGTTGACAATCTCCAGATTCAGGTGCTTCAGCTCTTCATACAGCTCTGGCTGATTTTGTTGTACTATTATGGTGTTGCAATATGCTTTTCTGCTCAAGGCATCTGCTACCACATTGGCTTTGCTCGGATGATAATGGATTCCGAGATCGTAATCCTTTATCAATTCCAACCATCTCCTCTGTCGGAGATTGAGCTCGGACTGCGTGAATATGTACTTCAGACTTTTATGGTCCGTGAAAATCTCACAGCGGTTACCAATGAGATAATCTTGCGATTTTGGGCGTGCACAATTGCCGCTAACTCCGGATCATGAGTCGGGTAATTCCCCCGTGTGGCCTCAAGCGCCGGGATGCATAAGCTACAACTTTGCCTTCTGCATGAGTACACATCAGAGGCCTTGACGGGATCGTCACAAAAGATCTCAAAATCCTTGCGGATGTCAGGTAAAATTAACACGGTCTTTGAGACTAGCCTTTTTCGATTCTTGGAAGCTTTCTTCACGGGCACTTGACCATTCAAACTTCTTTTCTTTCTTGAAGTTGAGTCATGGGTTTGGCAAGTTTAGAAAACCCTCGATGAACCGAGCGATAATAGCTTTGCGGTCCCAGAAAACTTCTCACCTCGGTGACTGATTTGGGTTGTTTCCAGTCCATTACCGCCTCAACCTTGGTGGGGTCTACTGCAATTCCTCCTGCGGATACAATATGTCCAAGGAATGCAACTTGACTTAGCGAATTCACTCTTGCTGAATTTGGCATAAAGTTGGTGCTCCTCGAGCTTGTCTAGGATCATCGGAGATGCTCTTCATGCTCTTCTTAGTCCTTGAATAGATGAGAATATCGTCAATAAAGGCGACCACGAATTTATCCAGAATTCCATGAACACCTTGTTCATCATATTCATGAAGTAGGCGGGGCGTTGGTCAACCCAAAGGACATTCATCGTGAACTCGCATATCCATATCACGGTGAAGGCGGTTTGGAATATCTTCGGTCGATCTTCAATTGGTGATAACCGGATCTCGATCGATTTTGAGAAAATACTTGCTCCTTTAAGCGATCAAGCAGATCATCAAGTGCGGGCAACGGGTATTTGTTCTTGATTGTTACGCCGTTGAGTGATGCATAATCGGCGCACATTCTCATACTATTGTCTTTCTTCTTGACAAATAGTACAGGGCTCCCCATGGTGAGGCTGGGTCGAATGTGCGCTTTGCTTCGCACTCTTCAATTTGTTTCTTTAGTTACGCTAACTTTCGTTGGTGGCATTCTGTAGGGCCGCTTCGAGATCGGAGCCGTCCCGGGGACTAGATCAATTAGGAACATGATGTCCCTATCCGGTGGCATGCCGGGTAGATCATCTGGAAAGACGTCGGGATACTCACGTGCCACGGGTATATCTTCAAGTTTCACTTCCTTCAAGCTGGTGAGTATGGAACTTCCTCCGGTTCGAGTATTGGGTTTGAATTCAACAGATAGGCCTTGGTCATTTATGAGGGTGATGGATCTATTGGCGCAGTCTATTTGACAGTGGTTTTTTGCTAGCCAGTCCATTCCAAGTATTACATCCAGACCTTGGGAGTGTAAAACTATCAGATCTGCTAGAAAGGATACTCCGGATATCTCAAGAGTAAGATTTGGGCATAGAGGTGGTTCTCATTTAGAGCAGGGAATGAATTATCATGGGAGTAGCTAAAGAGGATATAGGTAACCCATATTTTCCACAAATTTATATGACACAAAAGAGTGTGAAGCTCGAATCAAATAGGACAGATCTTTGTATCGAATTAACTAGGAGCGTCTGAGAACAACATCAGTGCTGCTGAGCTTCCTCGGCGATGACATGGTTCACCGTCCCTTAGTGGCCCAGTGCTGGCCGTGCAGTGATGCCGTGGCGGGGACTCTAAGGTTGGCCTTGCTGGTGCTATACCTTGTTGCTTCTTTGGGCATTTATTGGCATAATGCCTGTCTCGTTCTGCGATGGAAGCACGTGACTCGGGCCGAGGAGGTAGAGTGCTTGCGAAGCTGTCCTCCCGATGAAGTGCCACGAAGTTGGAGGTTGGAGCGCGTGGCGATCTCGGAGTGCGTGGCGTGGAAGATTGAAACTTCCCACGTTGCTGCGGTTGCGATGCGGAGATGCGAGGTTTGGGCGGACCTCTGCGTTGAACCTCTGGCGGCCATTCTCGCTTGCGGTTCTCCATTTCCATGTGCTTGGCCTCTGCTGATTGCTTTATCCACCAAGCTGCTGGAAGTCGGTGAAATTACGAGAAATAAGTTGGGCGGAGATATCGTCATTCAATCCCTCCAGGAACCTTTCTTGTCTTTCCTCATCTCGCTCGTCGGTGGGGCGGGCGTGGCGAGTTGATTGAAAGCGGTGAAGATACTCATTCACCGAGCAGTTGCACTGGCGGGCGCGTGGAATTCATTTTTCTTTAATGTCATCATCCCTGCCAGAATGTGTGCATGACGGAAGGCTTGCACAAAGTTGTCCCATGAAATGGTTTGAGCATCATTATGGCCGATGCAGTAATTATCCCACCATTCGGATGCGGGACCATGGAGTTGGTGAGAGGCAAATAAAACCCTCTCACGATCGAACATCGCATGATGTCCAACTTCTTTCCGATGGCTCGGGCGATCATCGGCATCCATCGGTTCGATCGCTTGAGAAAGTCGGCGGGCGCATCCTTATAAACTCAGACATGGTCAACCTGCGGTTGTGCGGGGTGGGGCGGAGGCTGCTGCTTTGCTTGTAGCGGCTGGCGTTACGAGCGTTCTGCGATGGCGGGCAAGAAGGTCAATCAGATGGGTCTGATTTGCCATCATCTGGTGCCAGTCGTGTCCTTCTGCCGGCGGTGGTGGCGGCTGCGGAACGTGGTTATCCTGGTGATCCGCTTGATCGTTTCCTTGTCTGTTGGCGCTGCTGCTGCCATTGCAGTTCCTGCGGGTGGTCACCATCTGCGGGATCCTCCAAGGATTTAGCAGAGATAGCAAGGAATTCTAAGGGGGATAAATCTAAAATAGCTCAAGAACCAATAAACACACAACAAAGAACCAACTTTTCAAAATAGTTCCTTTATTCATTTATTCTATTAATGTATTATGGCTATCACATGGGTATTTGATAGCTCATAATTCGCAGCTAAGTTACGGACTAAAGAAAAAGTAAATATCTATGGGGTGGATGGGGTGTATTCGGGGGAATTGCTGCATGCGCCTTGGCTTTGATTTGTAACTAGCCGACTCCTCTTGGTGCCTTGATCTCATACGTATACTCTAAACTATCTGGGTGATACGCAAAGTCGTCCAAGGCGTTCAGTGGCGTAGTCCGGTGCCTACGTCAGTCCACAGTGCGTCGGCTCGGAGAATCCTCTTCTTTGGCGGTCACGGAAAAGACGCATCAAGTCCGGTCGGAAGGTGCATCGGGTAATAGATGAACCCGGTACCGTTGAGGTAGCGGTCGTAGGTGTGGCGGAGTCGACGGACTGCATCTCTCGCTGCATCCTGAATACCATCGGCGAAGGTGTCGCGTCTGATCGGAGCGTGGAAGGTGTGGAACACGGTGTTTGGCGAGAGGTCGAGTAAATCGATACTTCCACCCTCGAGCGTCGTTCTCCACCTTGTACCGATAGCCACGGAATGTTGGCCTCTTCTTGTAGTCCAAATGTTGCATCATTTCCCGAGCGATTCGGCCGGTGTCCGAGAAGCGACTCGTGTGAGATAGCGTCTGGTACCTCGGCCATCTACAATTTTTTTTAAAAAAAAAAATGAGTCAGTAACCGTTTTTGAGAGAAGGGTTGAGGAAGGACTCTGGATAGACTCAAAATAATTTTGATTTTTTTTTGAAAATAAGTCCTTAAGGACATTGTGGGGCCACGACCTACAGTCGATATGGCTCTGATACCACTTTTGTAGAACCCGGGAACAAAGGATCCCAAATTCTCTGTGTTCATACACTAGTCCAGGATTTCTAGTGTACACAGTTAAACAAAAAGTGATAGCACAATCATATCACGCAACTATTGATAATAATTCAGAGTTTATTACAAAAAGGGCATGCGGCCAAAAGAAAAGAAATAACACAGCGGAAGTAAAGCAGTAGTAGGCCACACGACTTGCCACAGGCAATCGTCTGGGGACGCAGCCTATTCGCCAAGATCCTCACCGTCGGGGAAAACGTCTTCTCCTGAATAAGATTTATTCAGCAAGAGTGAGCACAACTTCCGTGCTCACAAGTCACACCCAATATAGAAAGTTTAATGCATGCATAAGGTAAACCAAGGTAATGGCGGGTTGTTTTGCATAATGACATTTTCAGATTATATATTTTTAATACTTTTCTAAAGCGGTTTAATATTATAATGAAATCGATGTGCGAAATAAAATGATAAATAGTGGATGACCTCCACTAGTTGAATGGTGAAGGATATCCTCCTAACACTTGGCTAACGCCCAATTTTACCATAGGATTATCCATCCTAAAACATCTGTTGAACACATTTTATAAATCAAAAACAATTCTAACTTAGAGTGGCTTTGCTAGCATGTCCATGACCATGGGGCGCTATTCGAATAGTTTTACACTCTGCGAGTTTATGCAGACTTTACCCACATGAGATAATATGCTTATAATGTCGGCCAATACACGCTCCGAGGGCGTGCGACTAAGCAATTACCATGAGGCCTTTACAAAGTAGTGTCTTAATGTATTCATGTCCGCTAAGGTTTCGCTACCATTGGACTAACCATCCTCAGGAGCCCTCTTGCGCCAAAGTGGGGCGAATGTCTAACCAACACCCACACATACAACATAGCACAAATAACACTAAGACCCACAAATTATTTAGCCAAATCCTGCCCATACGGGACATGTGGTGGTGCGGTAGGCGTAGCAAAATACGCTCAAAGACCGGTCATTAAGCGGCTGGGCGACTTCCAATTTAAAACCACGGGTCGTAATCCTAACAGATTAGACCCGTGCATGAACCTGCACCCACCATCCATCCATCTCGCCCAAGTCCAAACCCATTTCGTTTTATTTAGAGTAAAAACCTCTTTATAAACCTTTCGTGATAAAACAAAACCACAGAAACACATTTTAAATTAAGTTGTAAAGATTTGACTAAATTCTCCCAAATTTGTAAATGTTATCTAAGCAAGGCTAAGAATTTGACAAATTTTATCTAAGGTGTCAAGGTATTCAGGTTTGATAATCAAATTGGCCATACCAAGGAATTTGGAACAACTATATCTGAAATCGGGATATTGGACATTTTTATAAACATATGCATGCAATAGTAATTTGTAAACAGTAAATAAATACTTTAAAACAATAGGAACAATATGATCAATAGTGTAACTTGCCTTCGTTGAAGTCTTGAAACTCTAAATCGTCGGAAGGATCTAACTCTCGGAGTCATTAAAGTCTATACATAAAAATACGACAAATTCAAATTCAAATTCAAATAAATTCAAAACCTCAGCTCAAATGAACTCTAAACTGAAATATTTTGGTTTAAATAGCTAGATTATGATTTTAGATAAATTTTGCAACTTGAATCACCCCATTTGGAGTTAGTATGCAAAAGTTATGAATTTTAGAAGTTTTAAACTAAATTCTGAAATTTATTGAATTTACTGAATTATTTTT
This sequence comes from Ampelocalamus luodianensis, assembly GCA_036346255.1. NCBI lineage: Eukaryota > Viridiplantae > Streptophyta > Magnoliopsida > Poales > Poaceae > Ampelocalamus > Ampelocalamus luodianensis. The sequence goes on along the minus strand of CM070638.1, from coordinate 42,971,477 downwards.
CTACTGGAAATTCCATTTATTGCGCAATGCTGACGCCAGCGAGGAATTTCCGGGAATTAAAAGAAATGAATTGATTTTTCTGACATGTGGACCCCACTGGTAAGTGACTTGGTCCACGTGAACCCAGTCTATGAACTTTCGGCTCCGAGGGAGGGGTGGACGTGGCTGAGGTGGCCACCACGTGGGTAGCCACGCGGCTTTTGGCGCCGAGGTGGCGCTGACCTGGCGCCTACGTGGTCATGCCACGTAGGTCCGGTGAGCGGCGATGGCGCGGGCTCGGGCTCGCGGCGTTCTCGCATGGCGCGAGTCGAATGAGTGTGTGCATAATGTAGAGGAACAATGCGAACTCGGGGACTACCAAAAGCGGCGGAGCGGGCGGAAAGGTCGTCGGTGGCGGGGTTTGCGGCGGCGGCGTCTGCCGTCGTCGGCGAAGGCGTTCGGGGTCCTTTGGCGGAGTGGGTGGTGGCGGCCGGCGCGCAGGTGCGGTGATCTTGATGGTACCGACGGCGAGTCGATGGAGCTCGGTGGCGTCGAGGCGGAGAAGAAGCTCCAGGTCGCCGCGAAGAAACTCAAAATCTGGGCGCTACGAGCGAGGTGAAGGGTACCGGGTGGTGGCGGCGTGTTCAGTGAGTCGAGGGGCACCTCGTGCTCCCTTTTATAGGGGTGGAGAAGGCCGAGTGGTGGAGATCGTGTGCGCGGGCGCGGCGGCGGTAGTGGCGAGGTTCCGGCGATCGTGGGCACGAGAAAAGGGGAAACGACCGGAAGTGGGGCGGCGTGATGAGGGTCTTCAATGCGCGTGATGGCGAGGGGAGTGGGGAAGAGAAACGGGCGGAGTTGGAGCTCGGCTGTGCGGCTTAATGGCGGCGGTTACTGGCGCGGCTGCGCGGAGACGAAGGTGAGGAAGACGATGATGCTGGGCCGTCCGATTTTGATCGGACGGTGGGGATAGAACATGCGAACCGGTAAGCTGGGGTCGGCCGCAGCCGTTCGATCTCGATCTAATGGTTGAGATATAACGCGGGGGTACGGTAAGTGGGGATCGGGCGCAGCCGTTGGATTTTAATCCAACGGTTGGGGACGATAGCGGCGGCGATGCGGGCGTCTTGTGAAAGGGCGTGGGCTGAAGCGGGTTTGGCCCAAACACGTTGGAAGATTTTGTTTGATTTACGATTTAATTAATTGCTGATAATTCATTTAGGCTTTAGAATATAGTATATTAAGTCCAAAAATTTTGAGAAAATTCACAGAAATTCTCTAGAGCATTTAGGACTTAGGAAAAATATTTCCAGCTATTATCTGGTAATAAATTTTGCACATAAATTTGTTTTAGCTTTAATTTGGTTAAGGAAAAGCTTTAAAAAAATTCCACAAAAATCCAATAAAATAATTAAACCTTAATTTCAACTGGAATTTGAAATTTGGGCTGTTACACGGAGTACGTGGACGGGTATCCCGCACTGCTGCGAGATATGATGTGGCGCGCCAATTTCACCTATCAACCGGAGTATGCCATCTACTGCCGAGACCGAGGGCCTGGAATGGAAGAACATCGATGCGTGGTCAACGTCATCGCAAGACAAGTGACCGGCAGTGTTCGTCTGACTTTGGGTTCACGCCACCTCGAAGCCATGGCCATTGAGTGAAGTCGCCAGCAGGTTATGAGTCAACTTCGTCATGACTTGACGGAATTGTCTGAGCCGCCCTACGACCATTTCCCCCAAAGAGGTTATGAAGCGGACATAAACACATTCGCTGAAATTCAGTTCGGAGAAGACCCTCAAGTGCGCCAGTTGGCGAGGTTGGTCCACATCATGGACCAAGTTCATCGCTGCAATCTGTTTGACTTGTCAGAAACTCGGCGCCGTCTCAGGGAGGCCCAGGAGTACCTCAGGATCGGGGTTAGCATGAACCGTGTTCCTCGCAATGTGCTTTATGGTGCCAATGAGACCTCCCCAGTTGTTGCGGCACCACCCGAGTTTCGACTTCCGGAAGTGACAAGGCCAGTGCCTGTCTATGCACCGCGCCGCCAAGTCCGCATGACAGCAGGATTTCCTAGCCATCGGAGGCCCGATCCTCCGGAAGGTCATGTCTCTTTATTGGGATCCCCGAGGCGTCTCTTCAACCCTTTGTCTCCTCTGGACACCGGATCACCTAGAGCTCATCTTCTGGACGAGTTCCCCGTGAACTTCAACAGGGATGACCACATCTAGGTGTATGGGAACTACCATGGAAGTTGTATCCAGCTTATAGCTGTCCTTTGGAAGAATGTAATAGGATAGCGCCCATCCAGTTATGTATTTTGTGTAAGACTCTGTTGTGTGGGCAGTAGCCTTTTTCCTTCCTCAATTAACTAAAAAGGAGTCTTCTCTGCCTAGAACTATTTGGTCCTCTTTAATTTGAATGGCACATTCCATTCCTCTTCGGACTAAGGCATCACATACCATTACTACCTCGGTTTACGTGGCCTAAATGTCCATAGCCCCTAATCAGCGCTCTGAGAGGATGACTCCGTATAGCTAGTTAACAAGCCGAGGCCTCATTCGTTAGTGGAGTAACCAGACAAACTACTCCACCAACTGAGTATGGCCTTGGTTCCTCCAAGAAGCTAGCTGTGGAGGGATGACTCTGCATACCTAGCTAGCAGGCTGAGATCCCGTTGTTAGCGGAATTGACCAGACAAATCGCTCCACCAGCTAACAATGGCCTTGCACCATCAACCTTAGAATCAAGAAAGATCTCTCAGTCTGTCAACCCTTGCCCTATCTGGACTTGTTAAGTTTCTCCGTGTCAACTAAAGTGGCATATTGTTCTGCCAGGTCAGAACCAAGATTCGCACCGGTCACTTGGCCGAGCTTTAGGTCTCAAAGACTATGAGCTTGCATGGTGTACCAAAGGCGATCGTTTCAGATCACGATTCTTTGTTCACTTCACGACTTTGACATAGTCCGCAAGGGCTATGAAATTTCGTCTTCCTCCTCCGAGCAAGCGGAATCTCGGGACGAGATTCTGGTAAGGGGGGAGATTTGTAACATCCCAATTTTAGACTTGTGGTTCAAATGTAAGAAAATGAGTAGAAATTAAAACTTTTTCTTATATCATGTATTTCCTGTTGTACCAAACAATTCTTGTACAAAAGTTATGGAAATACAAAGTCACAAGTCTTTTTAATCCAAAATCTCAGCTTCCAAAAACGGTCTTGTCAAACCTTTTGATCATCTCCTGGGAATACTTTTTCTAAGTTCTAGGATTGATGTGGGACCCCTCTGAAAAATTTCACAATTTTTAGAAATTGTTTGAACACTTTGGAGGCAAGTCAACCCAATTTAAACTCTGGTCAAACCTTGGTCCAGCAACATTGTAGAATTTTTGGGGGGAAAAGGTGCAACACCAAAACCTCTGGAAATTTTACACAATGTCTTTATCCTAGCTAGCAAGCTCCTGTAAAAATTTGAGAATTTTTAGAGTTGTTTTTCTACCTCAAACCTTTCCCCAAACTTCAGCTATTCTAAAAAAACCTAAATGTCTATACTGGGTTAAGGTCAGACTCGGGTCTGAGCCAGGCTCGGGCTCGAATCAAAACCCGAGCCCAACCACCTGGCTCGGTCAAGCCTGGTCAGCTAGGGCCTCCCCCGGGCTCACGCGGCGCGGGTGGTCTCCGGCCGTTTGATTCAGATCCAGTGCTCACGACCTCCCGCGACCTCCTCTGTTGTTTTTAAAAGCTCCAGAGCTGTTGCAATCTGAGCCTTTCGTTTTCAATCTAACGGTCCAAAAATCACCCGAGCATTTCTCTGGTCATCTTCAACCTCGGAATCGTGCGTGAGCAGTAGCTTGAGTATGGAAGTGTCATTTCATGCTCCCTACGGCCGTCCTAGTGACATTAAGAGTTGTGGGAGACATGATTCGGCAGTGCCATGCCCTTACCTACCCTCTTCCACCTTTTTCGCTTTCGGCATTGTCTCGAGCCATGCTCCTTTTGTCCCCCGAAGGACTCCCTGTTAAACCCTAACCCTTTCAAAGCTTTTTAAGCACCCCTCATACCTCCTGGTCCTTCTTTGGACCACCCTCAAGCTCCATCTTCACTTTTAGAGCTCAATACTTCAAATCCGACAATGCACCATTGTTGACCCGAAAAGCTCCTTTGGTGTTCTTGGTGCTCCTGTGGTACTCCCCCACAATTCTTTGCACCATTTCTACCTCCTCACTATCTTGAACATATCCCCTCACTTAATTTTGGATTTGATTCGCAGGATCTGTCCAATTTGGGGTTTGTTCAAATTCAGCTGAAATTGGTCATCTTCTTCCTCAGCTCAGGTGAGTGGCCCATTTTCAAATTATTTGTTCCAGTAGCTTCTGTGAACCATAATGAAGTTCTTTTGATACTTGGGTGCCACTCATTTTGCTCAGGGTGCCATTTTTCACCTCTCTTCTTCAAGTCCGGTGAGCTTCACCTTGTGCGAATCTGCTCCGGCCAACTTCGAAGCTCCCCTCCATCCAGGTAGCTCCTTATTAGTCCATAGGGGTCCTGGCACCCACTCCCTTGGATCACAGCGAAGCTTTCGGCTGTTTTCAAGTTCCAGTATTTAGTCCCTTTTTCGTTTCCCGGCTAGCCGGCGTTTAGAGCCACCACCGTCGGCGAGGTTGCCACCACTAGGTTCTTATCGCTATTGCGAGTCCATTCCAGTCCTTTGTTGGCGCCGCCGCGGCTAGGATCGCCGGCGGCAAGCCGTTGAAGCCTCCCGGGTGTTGTCGGGAGGGAACTCCCGTTTTCGTCATTATATTAGGGCACATTTAAGTCCAATGATTTTCAACCATCGGGGATCCGTGCTTGTCTTAAAAGCCGCCCCCGTGAGCCTCTGTCGCGTGGGCCTGGACCTCCTGTTGTCGTGTCCTTAGTCCCCGCTCGGACCGCCCTCACGACCTCCTCGGGTTAATCCTAGTCGTTCACGATCTCCCTAGGATTAGATCTGAACCTTAGAACCCTTTCGGAGAAGCTTTTAGTCTCAGGTCCATCCCTCAGTTAAATCTCAGCCGTTTAAGATCACCTCGGGTTAAATCCGTGCCGTAGAACCCTTTCTACAAAAATGTTAAGTTGCTAGACTCCCTCCGAGGTCCTCTTTGCAAAAAGACCACCCGGATCATTTTTGCAAAGACCACCCCCTGGACCTCCACCAAGGTCCTCTTCGTAAAAGACCTCCCCTGGTTATTTTACAAAGACCACCCCAAGACCACCTCAGGGTCCTCTTTGCAAAAAGACCTCCCCTGGTCATTTTTGCAAAGACCACCTCACGACCTCCCACTGGTCTTGTGTTCGGAGAAGCTAAGTCACAGGACCTCCCTCGGTCAGATCTGGACCGTTGACGACCTCCCCGTGGAGATCTTAGCCGTCCAGACCTCCCCCACCTCGATCTGGACCGTCCAGGACCTCCCCAGATCCATCTGAACCGTCCAGACCTCCTCCCACTAAAACCCTGTCGCATCGGACCTCCCTCGATTAAATCTGGATCGTTCAAGACCTCCCCGGTAGATCTTGACCGTTCCGACCTCCCCTTCCTTAGATCTTACCGTTCAGACCTCCTTCGCTTGATCGTGGCCGTTAAGACCTCCCTTAGGAGATCTTAGCCGTCGGGACCTCCTCGGTGGTCTTAAGTCGTAGGACCTCTCCTGGAGATCTAGACCGTCGGGACCTCCCAGAAATCTCGACCGTCGGACCTCCTCTGTTGGTTTGGAGTTCTAGGACCTCCCTTAGTGCTCGGGACCGCGAGATCTTGATCTGACGGTCATGACCTCCTAGGCGCGCGAGGAGCTCCTCTCGCGTGCGCTGTGCGCCCATCTGGTCGTAGCCGTTGGATCTCATCTCAATGACCACGACCTCCCCTTTTCGTTAAGCCGGTTGGAGCTCCCGAGAGCTCCAGTTTTCTAAGTCTTTTGTAGATTCAAATTTTTTAAGTGCATAAGTTGGTCATTTTAACTCCTTTTTGAATGTTTCAAGTTACAGTAGCCTTGTGGTAGGATAAATTTTAATTTGAGATTGTATGTGGTCACTATTCTAGGCTGGGATTTATTAAAATTGCAGTAGAAGTTTGAATGGTTCAAGAGTTAGGAAAATCACTTCAAAATGTGTAAACTATATAACTTTTTGTGTATAACTCCAATTTGAGCAAACCTAAGTCTGTAAAATCCCTCTGGTAGTGTACTTTAGCTTAGCATAGGTCTTGTTCATATTTATGTTCCTGTAAAGTGGTATATGCTAGTTTCACAACTTTAGAAAATCATAACTAATTCATTTTAACTCCAAATTGTGCAAACTCAATTTTTCTGTTCTTAGAATGTCTTAACCTACCTACCATAAAAATTTCAGACTCTAGATCATTCTAGAAATTTGTGCCATGAACAGTAACAGATAAGAATTAATCTGGAATTTAACAGGCTGATAGAAATTATTTTAGCCATAACTTTTGCATGCTAAGTCCAAATGACCTGATTCTTGTTTCTAAATTTGTCTAAAATCATCCTCTTGCTGCTGTATGAATTTCATGGTATTTGGAGAACTTTTGCTATTGAGTTTTATTTGGAGTTCTTGTTCTTATTTCGTATCGCCTTTTCGCGTTAGGTTCCGAAGAAATTATTGATTCCGTGAGTGAATCCTCTGCAGCAAGAAAGTGATCTACAGCAAGGCAAGTAGTTTGATCATATCCACTCCATCCCATTACTTTTAAAATCTAATACTTTGTCTTACTTATATGTATGCATGCTTTTGTGTCAATGATTAATTTTGCCGAATAAAGGTAGCTAATCCTATTGCATTGTTTCCCTTAAATTGTTCACCCCTGCCACTACCTTAGGAATATTATCCTCACCGGTGAATTAGAGTCCGGTGAATGATTTAGGGTCTTTTTATTTGTCTTTACGATATGATGCTTAGCAATGCTTAGTTACCGGTAGAATTGGGCGGTTATCGACCTAGTCCATGACCTTGATCACACAAAAACTTGCTATTACTTTTAATCTATACCTTGTGTTCTGTTTATTTGCAAAACCAAAACTGAAAACAAAATGCTTTAGACTTGGGCACAATGGTATGTTGGTGTGATCTGTTGGGTGTGATTGGAATGGTGCCTAAGTCCCCAAGGACCGAGTTACTTGTGTCACTAAGCCAAGCGCTTATTGCGTGCTAACCACACGAGAGAGATATGGGACCTCTCTTGACTAAGTACTTTGGGAGGTGTTAATTATGAGCTGGTTGGTGGGTGTGTTAAAATAGTGTGTGTGTGTGTGGTGTTGGGAGGGGAGCATTAGCAGACCGGTTAGGCTGATTAATGTATCCTTATCCACGTGGGTTGCGGCTCTTAATTAACATCATTCATTGGAAATGTCTCGTTAGACTTAGCCATGCCTGCATACCCAACGAAGTGTGCTAACCGTGGCTAGTGGAAAGGCGGTCTATCGTGTGGGTACATTGGTACACCCCTGCAGGGTTCAAACTATTCGAATAGCCTCGTCCTAGGATATGGACATTGCTTGGTAAGGTCGTGCAAGAATTAGACTACAACCTTTTTAAAACTTAAAATTTAACATGGGTGGTATGAAGGGGTACTTCATGTTATTATTGTGGTGACTATTGGGTTAGTCACTTCCAGGATTGCTATTGCCATCTACCTATTGTTATAATTGTCTCCTGGTTATTTGAACAATAAAAATGAATTACAAACTTGCTTTCAAACGTATTACATTATTGCAAATAAAACTTGCTTTATGCTGAAAATAAGTCCAGAGCCTCCTCCACTTAAATAAAGCTTGCATGTAGTTATTTATAGTTCTGTTATCTTACACGTCAGTTAATTTTTGTACTCATTTGCTTTGCTTAATTGTTGCAGAGGAAGAAGGTTAATCCCCAAGGGATTGACTTTGGTGAGTTTTGCTTCGGTATGGACGACTAGCTTGGCGGCCCGGTCGGTTTGCCTTGTGGGTGTGTGGCAATCGGTTGGCTTTTGTCTTAGCCATCTTATGGCATTTCGCTTTCACTGTTCTTTTAGTTCTTGGCCGGTTGACCTCTCTTTTGTAATAATTTTATCTATTGTACGTCTTTTGCTAGACTTGTTATATTGTGATGTATGGAATTGATGTATGATTTTGTAACGGGGTGTGTATACTGCATTTCTGGGAAGTATACATATCTCGAGGCTTGATTTATTTGTTTTGTGATGCTAGGGTCAATAAAAAACTAAGTATTGCAAGTCAAATAAATCGATGTCCTTACAGTGACGTGGGCGAGCAACACTACAACGGCCCGCCGGGTTGGTCAGTACCTAGTTAGCACGCAGCCACAATTCGTTACTCCTGCCCAACCTTTGTTGCTTAGCCGAATGTCTCTCACAAATCAGAGTATCTGGTAAATCCATCTTCATATTTTGTGTGCCAACCGTGAAGTTACCGTCTTTTTTAAAAAGGTAAAATGTCCCCTACAACAAATAGAGTCCCAGAAAAGAAATAAAATGGCACAACTGCCCTGCGGACAGTTATTCACCCTAAGCTGCAAAGAAGCAACACGTATGTGTCGACCGAATCCCTCCTGTGTTGCCGACGAGGCTCGGTGGAATGCATGTGGCGTCGAAAGCCTAGAGAGCGATTGTTTGGACCCTCTGTGCTATGCATACAGTATCAATATAGATGAATATCAATCCACATAAGACGATTAGTATCATAAACACGTAAATTGTTAATAAATAACCGTTTTGACCTTCTGATCGAGTTTACACTTATTAATCCACGCAGGACTAGCAATAGAGAAATAAGCAGCGGAACAGATAACTTCAGCGGGATCCCATCAATTCGCCGCAGGCAACCGACTGAGATCAAGACCCTAAATAACAGATGAATCTGCTACCTCAGGAATATAGTTTCGAACCTGACTAAACCTCTTGATGTATTGCCGAAGAGTTTCATTGGGTTTCTGTCGGATCTAATGGAGATCGTCTTTCTTTCCTGGGCGATCGTAAGTCTCCTGAAAGTTTGCGATCAATAGGTCGTAGAGTTGCTTTCAAGTGTAGATCGATCTGACCGGTAGGTTGAGTAACCAAAATCGGACAGATCCCTTGAGTACCGTAGACAAGTAGTTTACCATCACATTATCTTCACCACTAGCAGCTCTGATGACGATAGCGTAGATCCGAAGGAATTCTAATCAATTTTGGATTCTATTGAATTTTTCTAGGTTTGTTGATCAAAACTTGTCTGGGAGTCCCGACCCACCCGACCCAAGCGAACGCGAGAGCGAGCAGACTCCTCCAAAACATCTCTCCTCCTCTTCCTCTCCCGTCTGCCCCAGTATCAATTTGTCTCAATCAGCAACACGCGCGGTTGGGAACGTGCTTTTTCCGCGGGTCCCGTCCCGTCCAGTCCAGCGTGGCCGCCATCGATCTGACCTTTTCACGCCGTCAATTCATTAGGCATTCGGCATCTTTAACTTGTACAGATTCCACTTCTGGGTCGCCGATTGCTTAACACGACTGTCTTGTCGAAGCAATCCTCTTTATTTTATCAATACCATGATTTGGTGACTGCATGTCGAAGACCAAAATGCTCCAGATTCTCCCCACTTCGCTTTCTTGTACCCCATGAACATCCTCCGGACTTTTTACTGTCCTCTTCGCTTCCTAAAATATCTAGGGAAAAGGCCTAGTCGGCCACCGTTTGCTAACGACGGAAGGCATCGTCAATGAAAAAGGTCGGGTAGCTTTGGAGATCCCATTTTTCGCGGTGGGTCTCGTGGGCAAGCTCTATAGGAAATCAAATAGCAATACGCATGACGCATCGCAACCCTTTGCATATGCAATCTGCAGAATTGAACCAGACGGGGACGCGTGGTGAGCGAGGATTGGCAAACACATCTGACGCCTCATGTGGATTCACGCCTCAGTCCGACGGCGGCCATGGCCATGGCAACCCTCTTTATCTTTATCCAGTGGGTTGATCGGAAACTGGAACCAGAACAGGTCTCAGAAACAGGACCTTGCCTTAAGTGCCTTCTAAGATTGGACTCGAAGAAGGTAAGCTGCTAATTAGCAAAAGTGCAAGACCCATTGTGCACTAATCTTGTGGAAATCTTTGAATTAATCGGGCTGCCGCGGGCGCTAAAGAGAGGAAGACAAGATGCTGGTGGCGGGATACAGCCAAGGAAAGAACTTCGGGTTACCTAGTGAACTGGGGAAAAAACGCAAAATTGAATTGGTGTGTTTTCTACAAATTTCATTTGAATTTGGTATGTATATTAAAATTTTGGTAAAATTTACTATAGGAAACCAAAAATTTGTGGTGTTTGCTCCTGGACACCAAAAAAAAAATCATGTCTTCGCTTTAGGATATTAAAATTTTATGACTCTTTGTTGTAGGACACTCTACTCATTAAAATAACAGAATTGCTAAATATCTGTCGACAGTTTTTTCATGCAAAACAGTTGTTTTTCTATTCATTGGATGTGCTTTTAGATTGGTGCTGCAGCAGGTGCGTCACGGCCAGTGGGTTCAATTGCTCCTCCATTACAGCTCGCTCGCCTTGATGCAGCGGCAGAAGCTTATGGCTGGCAGGAAAATAATAAAAAGCTAGCTGCTTGGCTTCACTAGCTAGTAATCAACTATATGCTGAAGCTGCACTTGATTTGAAGCTGAAGGGCTAGCTAGAAAGTTGATGGAAGCTTTGAGAAATTTGGAAGGAGTAGGTGCAGGTGTTTCCTGTTCTTTTCTTGCTTGCTAGTTTCCACTTTTGATCTCTCTAAGCTATCTGGTTGTTGGTATATAATTTTATTTTATTTTGTCTTTGTTTGTACTCAACCTCTCAAAGTACATATGAAGAACATAACGGGTTCACTGCATTGCTGTATTTTATTGGTATATAATTTTTTTGTCTTTGTTTTTGCTCAATCTCTTAAAGTATATGTGAGATTTTGAATTATGTGATGAAAATATGAGTTATTAAGATTTTCAAGAATAATTACAGTGACCAAGAACCAAGATTACATAAATAATTTAATGTAATTTATGTATAATGGAGTTGTAATTATTTTTTTTTGTCTTTGTTCTTGCTCAACCTCTCAAAGTAAATGTGAGATTTTGAATCATGTAATGGAAATATGAGTTATTAAGATTTTCAAGAATAATTACAGTGATTAAGAACCAAAATTACATAAATAATTTATTGTAATTTATGTATAATAGAGTTGTAAATAAATTTTCAAAATATAACTGTTTTTTAGAGAGAAAATAGTCGAATTATGTATAGATAAACCCTTAAAATAATATATATGTCTAAGAGGGGAGAGAGAAGATAGGTAAAAAGTCTATTTTGCCCTTCTCATCTCCAATCTAAATCTTCCTAGTATCTGTTCATCCCTTCGCTCTGTCGGCGATGGGCGACAAGCCTGGAGCAGGGGATCTCTTCATGTTAACCCACGGACAAAAGACAAGTTGCATTCTAACTGTTAACCCACGGTCGCCCTTGTTTTGGTATTTTTGTTTGTTTTGCCTGCGTCAGTCGCTAAAATGGAGACAGTTTTTGTTTTGCCCCATCAGCCACGCTTTGCTTCTCCAGGAGACTTGGGACTGAGTCCAATCAGAGATGCTCCCTTCTCATCCTACTGCCGTTAAAGGCGCTTTCTTGCACCATGTTGCGTATCACACGAAATCTTCTCTCTCTCTTTCATCAGGGCGTGAATACTGTTTATCATATGTACTGTTTATCAGGGTGTGATTATTGTTCATCACGAGTGTACTGTTTATCAGCGTGATCACTGTTTATCGTGCATTGTTACTGTTTATCATACATGCACTGTTCATCAGTGTGTGGTACTGTTCATCCTTGCGATTACCACTCATGCAATTACCGATCAGCTTAGCCAGCGACTTCAATTCGGCTCGCGGTAGATTAGAACGAAGTTGCAATTTTCAATTTACGGTACTATCGATATCCACTCTTTCATACAATTTACCGATCAATATTATGCCGGCGATTTCAAGTCTGCTCGCGGTAGATTAGAGCGAATTTGCACCGTAGAAAACCAATCTAGAAAGCAAATTTGCAGAATTTAAAGCGATCTAGAAATTACGATTCAATCTACGAGTGTCGTTCATCGATAGTTACCTTTTCGATGCGAGGAGAGTTAATCGTGCTGATAACGTGTTGAGGAACCGTCGCTGGCGAGTCTAGTCCGAGCAATTACCTTGTAGACAAACTCAGAATCGTAAGAACAATGTAAGAACACAATAATAGAATAATAGATTGAACACAAAGATGTATGAGACTTCTTGCTTTTCTTTATTCCTTCATCAAGCGATCAATTTTTACCATGACTAGTACCTCTTATTTATATGCTACGATCCTGTTAGGGTTTAGGATGAGAAACTCACTTTGAATCGGGACTCTCGATCCTGGGCCTGGTTTCTTAACAGAAGGCATGTGGCATCGAAAGCCTAGAGACAATGGCTCCGCCACGATCAAGCTGTGGGGTCCATATCTTTTTTGGAAACAATTTAATACAAGTGATTTTTAAAAAAAACTAAAAAACAATGAAAATTTTACAAGAATTGATCCCATATATTTAGATAATCATGCATTTGACTCCCACGAGGTTATAATCCTAGCTACACCACTGCCTAGAGAGCGATCCGCCTGACGACTGCCGTCGAAGTTGAGCTCGCTGGAGTGCATCCCTGTCGCAGGCCCCAGAATTGATGAGTATGAACGGCAGGCTCCGAGTGTTGTTCGGCGGGTGGCGTCGTCGTGACAGGACGAGGAACAGGGTGGGCCCCCCTCCCGCTCGACGCCGGCAAGAAACGTACGCCGGGGAGGAGATAGGGGATGGGGGCCGAAAGAGGATGTGAAGGGAGCTGAGTTGGGGTAGAAGGAAGTTCCTGCGGAGAACGAGAGGTGGAATGGGAGACTTCCTGGCTATGCTACGCTAAAAATTTCTCAAAGCAAGAAATAGAGACTTCAGATTTGGTGTCAAAATATGGAATTTAGATTATTTTTAACGAACCATGCAATATGTTGATTTGTTACGGTTACCACAGGTTGGATCACGCTGCGCTGCTGCCTTAACATCCAAGGCATCTAATTAATTATTACTAACTTACGGTCAGTCGTTTTCAAATGATAGTCCCACAATCGTTGTCATGTCGACACATGACCTCATTTTGGGAATATGCGAAAAATTTCAACCGGTGGCGCAGTGGGTTTGGCTTGGCGCAGCGGCGATGAATCTGGTGGGCTATGACATGAGCTTGTGTGAAGAAGACAAGATACCAGTGGTGAAAAATTACAACCGGCATTGCCGTTTTTGGCATTTTGGAGGCTTTAGGGTGAGATAAAATAGGAGGTCTTTTATTCTAATATTAACATATAATATTACTTTTTATATCGATTGCAAAGCTATTTAATACATCAAAAAGATACAAACTACTCATAGAAAGCAATTTCTTCTAACATTTCTTGATGCAAAGTCATTTATAATAGTATCCACGTCAATGTGATCTAACATATCCTTTCAATGCATAAAGTGGTCAGACTATTTAACCTTTATTGTGATATTGATGACCTCAAATTGTTTTTCAATAACTTCAATTTTGAAAAGTTTTTTTCAATTTTGCTACAGTCATAGGTACAGTAAATAATATTCAATAAGCAATTGAAACATTTGGATAACAATCTACATCTCTAATAAACTCAAAAATCTCAATAGCAGACGTTGTCACATCTGGCAAAATCATTTGCAACACTCTTAATTCAGACAAAAGATCATCTAATTCAACATCAGATAAATCATTTTGAGAAAACGTTTTTGCAAATTTAGTGTAACATTTTCTTAGCTCGATATCATCCAATGACTTCATGTTTTTTTAGCTAAGTAAAAACCCCAAAATACCTTTAAACACTTTAAGCTTCTTAAATATATTTTTTATTGAAGCAATGGTCACATCCACTGTGACTAAAAAGTAATTAGCTTCAAAGGAGTGACTGATGTGAAAGTAATTAGCTTCTTAAATATGGTTCTAGCATTACTAATTAAATATCCAAAGCCTCAACGGACATGTGCTTCCTGCACTGCAGCACATGCTCATCATCACAAAATTATACATCATTTCCATACAACATTTAACACTAAGTTCAACAACGACATACATAAGTAAAGTTATTACAAAAGAGCCGGCCAAATAACACAATAAGCAGGAATGACAAATGAAGCAAAGCGCCATAAGATGGCTAAGAACAAAAGTCGACCGGTTAGCCATCACAACCCACAAGGCAACCGACCGGGCCGCCAAGCTAGTCGCCCCGAAGACTACCACAACACAGTTCACAAAAGTGAGGCCCGTCGAGCTCACCTTTTTCCTCTGCAACAATTTACATTTAAGCAAGAACAATGAGTACACAAGGTACTCGCAAGACTGACGTGTGGAATAGCAGACCTATTCATATGCTACATGCAAGCTTATTTAAGTGGAGGTTGTATGTCTCATTTTGCACAAAGCCAACTTTATTTGCAATAATGTAATACATTTAAAAGCAAGTTTACAAATCTGTTTTATTGTTAAAATAACAGCGGAATAATGATAATTACAAGTAACCACCTAGAAGTGACTATCCCAATAGCCACCACAACATAGCACGAATCCCTGATTCGTACCACCCATCAAGTTTTAATTAAAAGGTTGTAGTCTAGTTCTCACGGGGCGTATCCGAGCGTGTCCATAACCTAGGACGAGGCTATTCGAATAGTTTTAACCCTGCAGGGGTGTACCAATGTACCCACACTTCGGACGCCTTTAAGCCACAAAGCACACTTAGAAGGTATGCGACACACGGCTAAGTCCTACAAGACGCTTTCCAATATTGTGTATTAACCACGAGCCGCTCGTATGGATCGAAATCCATACGCTTACATTGCAAGCCGAAAGACAACAAATCACATCACGGGTGAAGCCTTTCGGACGCTACAATGCTCCCAACACCATCCCTCCTGCGACTCCCTGCGACCCGAAGCCAATACACGCCAAAGTACTAAGTCAAGAGAGGTTCCATACCCTCTAGTGTGGTTAACACGCAAAATGCTCAGTACGGTGGCGCAAGTAACTCAGTCCTTAATGACCCGGGCACCATTCCAGTCACACCCAAAAGCACACCAATATATCATTGTGCCCAAGTCTAAATCATTTTGTTTTCAGTTTTAAATTTTTACAAGTAAACATGGCACAATGCTGAAATCATAAGTGATAATAAGTTTTATGTAATCAAGGTTATCGACAAGTCGATAACCGCCCATTTCTACCGGAAGCTAAGCATGGCTAAGCAATTAATCCGCAAAACTACTAAGTGACAAGAGCTCATCCACGAACTCTAAATCACAGCAATAACCTAGGCTCAATGGTAGTAAAGGATAATCATTTGTCTAAGGAAATGCATCTACTAGGTCAACTAACGACAATAGTTTAACACAAACTAGCAATGCATACATAGAATTTGTAAACAACATAAATACTTGAAAATACAAGGATTAACATGATCAAACTGCTTGCCTTGCTGGAATTGTTCTTGCTGCAGAGGAGGATTCTCGGGTTCAATAAACTCTTGAACCTAACGAAAATACGATAAAACCAATAAGAACGAAGAACACCAAATAAAACTCAACAACAAAAGGCATCTAAATCCCATGAAATTTGCACTGTGACAAGAAGTTGATTTAGGACAATTTTAGGAACAAGAATCATGCAATTTGGATTTAGGATGCAAAGTTCACCAAAATACCCTTTCTCGACCTATTAAATCAACTAAATTAATTATTGGTACTGTTCATGGTGAAAATTTCTATAATGATCTAGAACCCAAAATTTTTATGGTAGGTAGTTTATGTCATCCTAATCACAGCAAAGTTGAGTTTACTAAATTTGGAGTTATAATGATTTACTTATGATTTTTCTAAGTTGTAAACCTAGCACATTACAATCTCCAGAAACATAAACATGTTTAAAAACCTATTTCATATTAAAGTATGCTAACAGAGGGATTTTCTAGCATCAATTTTATACATTTTGGATTTACAGGGAATTACTTGTGTCTTTTACAACATTAAATGAATTTTTACAAGCTACCAATAAGGTTAAATCTATTAACATATTTTTCTGGTGCTGATCTAGGCCTACAACCATTTTTAGATTAAAGTTTAGTAAATAACAAAATTAACAAGGTTGAAACCATTCATTTTGCAGATATACAGAAAAAGATATACATTTTCTAAGTTTTAATTCAATTCTGGAATATACAAAAATGGCTGAAAACAAGCTATTAAGGATTACAAAATTTTCTACCACAGAAGCATAGCTAAAAGCATTTTTATATTAAACTTTAGTGAAATACAAATTTATTACGATTGGATTCATTTAAAAGGATCTATTTTGAATTAGATATGAATTTCTAAAGTTTTTATACAATTTTTCAGTTGACAAATAACTATTTACGAAATAAAACAACACTTAACGGAAGGAATCGCGTGGACAACTATGGGCCCTTGATTTGGAATCTAACGGCCGCGAGGAGTGCGCGAGCGACGAGCGGCCCAGTCGTCTCGGCCAGTTGATCAAAGATCGATGGCCAGAAGCGAGGAGGTTTGGACCTCGCGAGCGGCACATGAATCGGGGCGATTGATCATCAAATGAGCGGTCCACGATGATGGGAGGATCGGTGACCCGATCGTTAAGCGATGCGCCACGAGATCGCAAAATGGGCGGTGGCCAAAGATCGAAGTGCAAAATGGAGTGCTGACATGTGGGGCCGCATGTCAGTGACTGCGAGTCACACACGCAAGCTTTAACACACGTGCACAGGGCTCAGGGCCCACATGGCAGCGAGACACAAGGAGATTTTAGGAAAACTAATTAAATACTAATGACCAATGATTAGTGATGATTAGTAATTAATGTGTCCTAACGATTTTCACGGATGTGGATTTAGGGACTAAGGGCCCACCTGGCAGTGGCACAGGGGTTATCCCCGACAGCCATTAATGCTGACACTTAATTAACCTATGATTAAGCATTAATGATGTCAGAACAACACGGATTAGCGCCAGCGGGTGATTACAGGGGGTTGGGCCCACATGTCAATGAGACATTAGGCCAAATTAAGACACAATTAATACTTCTAATGATTGACAATGATTAAGCATTCACTGTGTCCTAATTAAATGACCAGCAGGAGTTTAGTGGCAAAATCGGCGCAACCCACGGCTTGTCGTGGCGACTCGTCGCATGGCGCGCCACAAATACCAAAATGGGTTCGCAATAGCGTTGCGGACCCAATGGTGATGACCTCGCCGGCAGTGGAGGTCTAGAACGCCGGCGAGCCGGAAAATGGAGATGGGAACATGCACTGCCAAAATGAAAACGGCAAAAAGCTCCGCTGCAGTCCAAGAAAGCAAGTACCACGACTTCTAGGGACTAAATAGAAGCTACCTTAACCGAGAGGAGCTTCAAAGATGGCGGAGAAGACTTGAACACGATGGGCTCATGGAGATGAGGAGATGAAGTAGAAAATGAGGTTCTGAGCAAAATGAACACCAATGGGTGATCAAAATAGCTTCATTATGGTTCCCATAAGTTCCACAAGTAAGTAATTGCAAAAAGAACCACTTACCGGAGTTGGAGAAGAAAGGGGTGAAATCGGCCGAAAATCTCCAAACTTAAAATTGAGTGATTCCTGTGAATGCAATCCAAAATCAAGTTAGGGGAAATGTAAAGGAAGTTGAGGAGATCAAAAGGGTACAAAAAAGATTGAAGATGAACCACTGGACACCAAGATCACCATTGAAGCTTCTCGGGTCAACAATGGTGCTTTGAGAATTTGAAGTGGTTTTGAGCTCATACACAGAGAAGAGCTAGGGGTGGTGTAAAGGAACACCAGGAGGAGCCAAGGGGCTATTTATAGAGGGAGAATTAGGGTTTTGAGCAAGAACAAGAGCTCACGGTGAGCTCGGTTCATGATACGGTCATGGACCAAGAAATGATGGGGGCAAGTGAGACTCGGGATGGAGGAGCCGAAAGCCTGGGGCGCATTTAATGCCCCACAGAGAGATGTTGACGAGAGCAAGCTCGAAGTGACACAACGAGGCCGCCCTCTCTCTCTCTCTCTCTTCCTGCTATTGCTCGCCGCACTGCACGGAGAGACAGAGGAGGAAGAAGAACAGAAAGAATACGGTGACTATCGGATTGAAAATGGACGGTCGCGATTAAAAGGGGCTGACCGACGGTTTCTAAGACTCCACACCACTAGGGCGGTCCGATCAAGATTGAACGGCTGAGATCGATTGAGCCGTTCGGGTGACCCGATCAGCACAACCAACCTGGACATTTGGATCTTAATCCAACGGTCCCAATTGGATGGGCTCTTCGTGGCGGTCCGAACGACACCATCACGTGAGCCGCGCGATTTACATCCAATGGCCGATATCGACCGCGCGTTTAAAAGGGACCCGCTGCAGTTAGTTGGTTGGGCTCAACCAAGTGGCTCGAGCCCGAGTCCGACTCAAACCCAAGGAACAGTGAACCAGGTTTTAGGTTTTAATTTAGACAGAGACTTTTGAGGATTTATTAGAGGTAGCAAAATGACTCCAAAAATTCTGAAATTTTTACAGGAGCTTGCTGACTTAGACATTGACCTTGTGGAAAATTTTCAGAGGTTTTTATGCAGAGCATTTTTCTTCAAAAATTCTGCAAGGTACTGGTTCAAGGTTTGACTGAAAGTCAAACAGGTTTGACTGCCCTCTAAAAATATTCAAACAATTTCTAAAAATTGTGAAATTTTTCAGAGGGGTCACATACCATCCCAAGAACTTAGAAAAAATATTTCCAGGAGATTATCAACAGATTTGACAAGGTTGTTTTTGAAAGATCAAGATTTGGATTAAACGACTTGTGACTTTATATTTCCATAACTTTTGTACAAGAATTGTTTAGCACACACAGGAAATACATGATGTAAGAAAAAGTTTTAATTTCTACACATTTTCTTACATTTGAAACACAAGTCTGAAACTTGGGATGTTACACGTGACTCGTGAGGGCGTGACCGCGTGAGGGAGGCGTCGGCGTTGGTTTCATTGCAGAAGGATGATGCATCAGACATAGAGCAATCAGCGATAGGATGGGAGACTGGGTCTGGGAGTTGCCTGTTGGTGCTTCGATAGTTGACTAGTTGGGTGGGCCTTAGTTGTCGATTAAATGATTTAGGCCCATGTCCTGGGCTCCTACCTAGCTCAATGCCTCAATCTAGTTAGTAGTTATGCAGTCATGCAGAACAATAGAGTATATACAGAAGATATACAATTATATATATACATATATGTAGTATGATGTATCAAGATCGAGGTCCTTGGCTCTAGTGGACCCTGGACGGGCCCGGCCGGACCCTCCTCAGGAACGGTCCTAACCACCGGTAACCGGGTTGGTGCGTTAATTAAAAAAATGAAAACTTTGAACAGTCAATTGCTGAGATTTCCGCCTATTGCCCATACCACCGGCAACTGTGATTTTCATCCCAACGGTCACTGTCGGTAACAAGGTTTCTCATCAACATTGGGTTACCTAGCGAAACCGTGCAAAAAGAACCCAAATTTAAATTATATTTGTCAACCGAGGTTTTAATCCATGGATCCAGCTGTCCTCACCCTAGCGGATCTGGCAACAGGGCGCACCACATTGTAGGGATGGTGGCGAGTGAGGATCGGTAAACACATCTGACGCCTCTTGTGGATTCACACCTCAATCCGACGGTGGCCACGACTACCCTATTTATCTTTATCCAGTGGGTTGATCGGAAACTGGAACCAGAACAGGTCTTGGAAACTGGACCTTGCCTTAAGCGCCTTCTAAGATTGGACTCGAAGAAGGTAAGCTGCTAATTTGCAAAAGTGCAAAACTCATTGTGCTAATCTTGTGGAAATCTTTGAATTAATAGGGCTGCCGCGGGCGCTAAAGAGAGCAAGACAAGGTGCCGGTGGCGGGATACAACCAAGGAAAGAACTTCGGGTTACCTAGCGAACTGGGAAAAAAAAAGGCAAAATTGAATGGGTGAGTTTTCTACAAATTTTGTTTTGAATCTTGTGTGTTTTCTACAGATTTCTTTTGAATTTGGTATGTATACTAAAATTTTGACAAAATTGACTATAGGACACCAAAATTTTGTGGTGTTTGCTGTTGGACACCGAAAAAAGTGTCTTTGCTCTAGGACACTAAAATGTTGTAGCTCTTTGCCATAGGACACTTTACCTATTAAAAATAATATATCTGTCCAAGAGAGGAGAGAGAAGATAGGTAAAAAGTCTATTTTGCCCCTCATCTCCAATCTAAATCTTCCTCGTATCTATTCATCCCTTCCCTCTGTCGGCGATGGGGTGACAGGCCTGGATGCTGGTGAGTCGGTGATGGCAGGAAAGCACACGGAGCAGGGGATCTCTTCTCGTTAGGGTCACCATGGCCATTGGACCTAGTCAATCGCATCCCCGTCCTTATCCACTTCGACGAAGACGACGAGACCGCAGCGAGGAGGAGGAGGAGGAGGAAGCGAAGCCCCGTCCACGGTGCAGGGCGAGGCTACGCTCGGGATCACCGAAGACCATCCACAAGTGTTGGCCTCCTCGAGTAGTGCTAGATCCTCATCGTGGGCTATCTTCACAACGCGGTCGTGTGTCCACGCCAGCTCCAGGGGGTCGCCGCCATGATGTTGATGGTGCCGTCGATGGCAAACCAGACATTTGTGCGCATGAGCGGTGATGAGAAAGAAGTGGTCGGTTTTCGGATCTGGACGTTGGGTGGAAGCCGATGACGAGGGAGAAGACATGGACAAGGACATTGGGAGCTCGTCGGAGATGGTATCTTCTTGTTGGTGACAGTGATCAACGGGATCTCTCTGATGGCCGATGGTCGGTGGGGTCTTGTCATTGGCGGCAAGGAGGAGATTGTGGAAAGAGGTAGAAGATGGAAAGAAGAGGAGAAGGGCATTGAGGTCATTTTAGCTTGCTTCTATCTCATTATCATTCAAATATAATATTTTTAATGATCTTAATGTCCTAAAGCAAAGAGGCACAACATTGTAGTGTCCTAGAGCGAAGAGACGATTTTTTTTGTGTCACTGAGCAAACGCCACAAAATTGTGATGTTTAGTAGCCAATTTTGCGTAAAGTGTTTGTTTTAGAAAATTTGGTTGAATTCAAAATTTTGTTTTGAAATTTTTAGTAAATTGTCGAGATTTTTTATTGCCGCTGGTATCTCGCCATCTTTTTGTTTGGCAACTGAGGTTTTAAGAGTTTTGGCGAATCTGATCGTTCGCCGACCGTATTTACACTTCTAACCGTCTTTCAACGGTATTTGCAAAAATAGCAACGCGCGCAAGACGCGGCCGCGCGCGCTACCGAGGTTGCGACACGTACTGCGGCGCACGCCACCCCGCCCGCCCGCCCGTCCGCGCGCCACCCGCGCCGCGGCCTCCGTGCACGGCCACTGTGCTCGCCACCACCGCCATCGCGCGCACGGCGCACGCGCGCGCCACCGCTGCCGTGCGCCACGTTGCGCGCGCGCCACTGCAGCGGCGCGCCACCTGCAGGTGGGCATGCGCCGCATCAGTAGCAAAAAAATTATTAAAAATGTTCTGCGGCTAAAAATGAAAAACAATTGAAAAAAAAAAGACGCGCGCAGGCGAGCGCGCGCGCGCAACGTGGGCGGACGGCGAGGGTGGGCGCGGGCGGCCGCGGCGGCGCGGAGCGATGGCGGTGAGTGGCGGGCACAGTGGCCGTGGCGCTGAGTGGGCGCGGTGGGCGTGGCGGGGCGGGTGCGGGGTGGCGTGCGCCGCGGTACGTCGCAACCTCAGCGCGGGCGCGCGGTGACCGTGCGCCCGCGTTGCTATTTTTGCAAAGATGGTTAGAAGTGTAAATACGGATCGAAAACTGACCGTATCTGCCAAAAATTCGAGGTTTTAATCCATGTATCCAGCAGGCCTCACCCTAGCAGATTTGGCCACGTGGCGCGCCGTATTGCAAGGTGGCAGCGGTGGAGGATTGGTCAACGCATCAACGCCTCACGTGGATTAACTCGTCGATCCGACAGCTAGCGGTCGGACTGTCCGCTTGATCTTTGGCCCTGTTTGGAGGGCGGAGCAATTTCCATAAAAGCATTTTCTGGTGGCTGCCTGGAGTGCTGCTGCTTTCTGCAGAAGCGTCTGCCTAGATAAAACATGTTGTTGGCCAATCTGGCTTTTAGATCGTGAGTTGGAAAGTGTAAAGTGTCTGAAATATCTCGGAGATAAATAATAACTTGTTTGGTGTCGATTAAAGAGCAGTTTTCTGTGGATTTGATTTTTTTGCAAGTTCACATACAAATGAAATCTTAAGCACCAAACATACTAAATAGAGAATTTCCAAGTATGAAATAGAAAAAGTTGCATAGGATCTTTGCTTTGATCGAACTTCACATAATTAAGTTTTGATACGAACCCGACCAAAAATACACTACAGCAAAACATCACTCAGTCATAAATTAACATGCACAGGACTAGTATAAAAAAAATCCACATTTCATTCCTTGCAAAAAAAAAAACAACAACAACATTAACACATGAGTAAGAACACTGAGGAAGTCCCCATTACAACGTCAAGTCAAAAAAAATCAACTATTTCCAAAATGACCAGCAAATTATTTCAATCTTCCAAGCGAATCATGTCAGTTGCCTCTTCAGATCAAAATTCCCCTCATGTAGCATGTGATCATCAATCTGGAACAAATTGGAAAAGGAAAAATATTGTGTTCATATAGCTGCACATGTCAACATTATTGTCTCTCCTCTGGTTACTTCTTGGACAGTAAGAAAAATTCACATTAGTGAATAACTTCCTCTTGAAAAACAAACAAACAATTTGTTGTTTCAGATATGAACTGAGATGATATTTACATGTATGAAAAACAAGCAATCGATGCCTGCACACATGCATGCATGATAGCTGAATCTGTAATTTGTATGAAAAATCCTCACCAAACTGAAACCTACCAATAGATCTCAATCCCCTATGCGCGGAGGAAGGCTAAGCAATACCCAATGTTGTAGATCTAAAGGAATTACCTCGGCATTAAGGGTTGCGGTGCTGGTCGGGGCGAGGAGAGACGAAGGGCGACAGTGCTGTGGCGTGGCCCGGGGGGACCCAATGCTGATGGAGGAGGGAGGCAGCGAACAACAGAGCGGTCACGAACAACGCTGACGGAGGGAGGCGACATGGGCTGAGGCGGACGACACCAGAGGAAGAAGGGGTGGACCACCGGCAGCGAGCTGAGAGGAGTGGCGGCGGAGAGCCCTAGCTCCGGTGGGAACTCAAGGAGAGGAAGAAAAGAGGGTGGGAGAGCTGAGGAATTCATTCCTTATATGTAAATTTTGCATTTCTGGCCTTGTAACTCGGTTGAATTTCAAAACTAGTCTTCGTTCACTGTATTTTACAAATATAGCCTCCGTACAGTAGGGATACCGTGGGCACTGGGCGCGGCAGCCACCTGCCCTCGGCCCCGGGCGCGGCAGCTGGCCTACCCACCCCAAGTTTTCAAAATTTTGGGGAAAAAAACAGAAAAATAGGAATAAAAAAATAAATATTATATAATGATATTTGAAAAAAAAAGTATATTATATTATTATTTAATGATATTTGATTCATAAAAAATATCGGCATTGAGATTTGTAAAAAAACTTTCATTAAGAAATAAGGGTACGGAGGTTTGTAAATTAGGGTTTCGTTTTCTCGAAAATAAGGGTACAGAGGTTTGTAAATTAGGGTTTCATTTTATCGGAAATAAGGGTACGGAGGTTTGTAAATTAGGGTTTCATTTTATCGGAAATCAGGGTTTGAAACTTTTTGTGGAGCCTCCGTCATAGTGTTGTTGCTTCTGTAATTTATGTATAATTTTATTCCTTCAAAGAAGGATGATTGATAATAATCATATCAGTCGAGGTATCCTTGAGGATATCGTCGAAGCAAACTGTCTTGTTGTCCAAACTATTGGAGTCTTTCATCGATGAAGTCGTTTGAACGTATATAGGCAGAGAGTCGGTGAAGTAGTTTATGAATCTTGTAGATAATATGATTGAAGAGGTTGAGAACGCTCGTTGCGATTACAAAGATGCCCTAAAATATGGAGGATTCGATGTCGGTTGGTTCTTTCTGGGACTCCACTAGAAGAGGCGTACTTGCAATATAGACTTGCTTCGATGGCTTAGCGGAGACACGAAACCAGAACTACATTAGTGTCCGCGGACAGAAGCATTGTCAGAACCCGGGATTAACATCTCAGATCTTCCGTGCATAACTGAACTAGTCCCATGATCAGTGGCTAGCTCACACAGTAAACAAATATGATAACACAACTATAAACGTTAAAAGTTATTAAATAACAACAGAGTTTATTACAAGATAGCCTTACAGGGCAGCATTAAATAAACACAGCGGAAGACGATGAAGAAGTAGTAGGGTCCAGCAATCTGCCACAGGCAATCGACTGGGGTAGTGACCTAGTTGTCACGATCCACACTTGAAGCAAAGTCCTTCTCCTCTGAAATTTGTTTGCATTAAGCAAGAATGAGCACAGCTTCCGTGCTCGCGAGTTACACCCGTCAAATAACATAATGACATGCATAAATGGATGTAACAAATGAAGGCTTATAGTGTTATTTGTGCAAAAACAACATTTGACATTAAATACCATACTAAAGTCAAAAGCTCAAGTTTTATAAAATCTAAAATTGTTTCTCTACTGATAAAGATAGTGTAGGCACCAACCTAACACCAACATAAACACGGGCACCAACCCGGGGCTTCAACCCATAACTTTTCTCATGGACACCCATCCATGTCAAACTGTTTTACAAAAACATTTTGAAATCGAAGTCTAAGTTTGAGTGGCTTTGCCAGCATGTCCATGACCGTGGACACGGCTATTCGAATAGTTTTACACTCTGCAGAGGTTGTACAACTTTACCCACAAGACATGAATTCTCTAGTTGTTTGGCATCCGTCGATACCACCGCTCACTACCTTAGGTAAGCAGTCTAGAGTACGTGTCAAGGCCTTTACAATGCACCATTCCACCATAGTCTTCCCTCGCTAAGGTTTCACCCCCTTTGGACTACCCGTCCGCAGAGTTCAGGCCCCCTCTTGTGCCAGGTGGGATTAACAAAGGTCATGAAAGACTACCCACCGCACCAACAAGAATGACCATAATGGAACTTTGC
This sequence comes from Ampelocalamus luodianensis, assembly GCA_036346255.1. NCBI lineage: Eukaryota > Viridiplantae > Streptophyta > Magnoliopsida > Poales > Poaceae > Ampelocalamus > Ampelocalamus luodianensis. The sequence continues at coordinate 42,946,177 of CM070638.1, read as the reverse complement.
AAATTAATTAGCCAGGTCCTGCCCATACAAGACATGTGGTAGTACGATATGGCTTAGCAAGATGCAGCTCGAAGACCGATCCTTAACTGACCTAGGCGACAACCAATAGAACCCTAGGCCTCAACCTACCGAGTTGAGCCCGTGCATAAACCTGCACCCATCCAGACAACCATTTCGCCCAAGTCCAAACCATCATTTAATTTTACTTTTTAAGCATTTGTAAAACTCCCATGACACACCAATGCCAAGGGTACAATTTAAACAATATTTGACTTTTGGCTGAAATCCCCCAAATAAAACATATTTGGTCTATAAGCATGGCTAAGCACAATATTTTTCAAAATGATCCCAGCTCATACTATCGTATCAACCAGATTTTGACTAGGGTGACAACATGTTTGATTCAATTATCAAAATTGGCCATACAATAGGATTTTAGGCATAACTATTAATTTAAAACAGGAATTTAAATTACTGAATATAAATAAGCATGCAGTAGTAATTCGAAACAGAATTTAAATAATTTTAAATAATGGGTGCAAATATGATCAAGAATGTAACTTGCTTTGCTCAAATAGTTGCTTTCAAACGGCGTCGAAAATTGACTCTCCGAAGTCGTCGAAATCTATACGCGAAAATAAGTCAAATTCAAACTAAATTCAAATAAGATTCAAATTAACTCCAAATTGAATAAATTTGGTTTAGTTGGCTAGATCTTGAATTTAGATAAATTTAGAAATTTGAATGGGTTCAATCGGAGTTCGGATGCAAAAGATATGGGTTTTGGAAGATTCAAATTACATAAAATGATAGTTTTAGGGTTTAAAGAAATTATTGGTCAAATGAACCCAAAATTTGATAATTTTAGCTTAGTTAGCTAGATAATAATTTTATACAAATTTTGTAGTTTGAATCACCCAATTTGGAGCTGGGATTCAAAAGATATGAATTTTTGAAGTTTAAATCTATTTAAAACCTAATTTTTGAATTTATTAGATTTTTCTGATTTATTTTTCTAAAGGAAAATCAACTTATTGCGCAATGCTGACGTCAACGACTGATTTTTCAGAATTTAAAAGAATTAAAAAGAATTTCTGACAGTGGGCCCACGTGTCATAGACACGGTCCTCATGGACCATGTCCATGGGACTTTTTGGCTCACGGGCTGGGGCTAGGTGGCACGCACGTGCACTCGTGGCGCCACGTAGGCGGTGATGCGGACACTAGGGCGGACGTGGCGCGTGCGTGGCGGCGGCGTGGTGCGAGCCACGCCCGACAGACAGCGGCCGCTTACGGGACCAAGGCTCGCCGACGATGAAGCGTCTGGCGGCGGCCGTGAGACACCATCGTGTAGAGGAGAGTTCGGGGATCTCAGGGCTCACCTCGGATGTACGAAGGCGTGAACGATTTGCCGTCGGCGAGGTCCAAAGCGGCGGCGCAAACGGTGTTGCAGCGGCGAGGTGATTCGGGCGGCGCTCCGGCCAAGGCGATGCGCGCACCGGGTAGGCGGTGATGCCGGGATGCCAACGGTGTGGTCGGAGTGCACGCGGCGGTGGTGACGGCGGCGCTAGGGGCGGCGGAGTGAAGCTCGGCCGGCGAGCTTCAACGGCGAATTCGGCGACTAGGGGCGAAGAGGGAGAGAGTGGGTGAGGGGAAGAGATTGAGTGAGTCGAGGAGCTCCTCGTGCTCCCTTTTATAGGGCCGGGAGAGGTTGAGTGCGGAGATCGTGTGCGGGGAGGCGGCGGCCGTTGCGGAGCTCGCGGGCGAATACGTGCGCGGAGAAGGGGGAGAAGGTGGGGGTGAAGGCGGTTGGGGGCGCGGGTTCGTGGCGCACGTCGCGCGGTCTTGCGGGCGACTCGGGTGGCGGTTGAGCGAAGCTCCCGTGGCGCTAATGGCGGCGGTGCGGTTGCGATCGTGCGAAAAAGAAGGGGGCGGCGAAGAAGGTGCGGAGGCCGTCGGATCTTCATCCGATGGCGCGGGGAAGGCGGCTGGCGTGGGGATTGGTTGGCCGTCCGATGTAGATCGGGCGGCGGGAGGAAGAGGGGAGCGGCTGCGGCTGGGATGGGTGGAGATGGGCCAAGTGGGCGGCGCGTGGGAAAAATGGAGCGGGCCGCAGGGGTTTCGGCCCAAGGCCAAATTATGGTTTTTAATTGATTTCTTAATTGATTTAATTCCAGATATTCATTTAGGCTTTAGAAAATAGCAAAATAAATCCAAAATTATGGAAAAATTCACAGAAATTCCCATGTTTATTTTGGACTTAATAAAATTATTTCCAATTTAAAGTTAGCTTTTAATTTTGCAATTAAAATGTTTTGGCTTTAAAATATTTAAGAAAATGCTTTAAAATCTCAAAAATTCTAGAAATTAAGTAAATTTTTATTTTTAAGATTAAATCAAATAGAACTTCAAGAACTTCAAATAAATTTCACTTTTTACTTTTAAAATTTTAAAAATTCAAATAAAGCAAAGAAACTCTATCAAATTTCAGAAAATCCAATAGAACATTAACTTTATTTTATTTTTATTCTGGTAACATAACCTTGGGATGTTACAAGCATGTTACATGGCATGATGGTTCGGCAAATTGCTTTAGTCATCCTCGCTGCTGCTACTACGGTACATTGCGACACAAGCATCCGGACCATATAACTGTACATGCCTTTAGGGGATAGTACGAAACATGCGGGGTAGGACGGGGGACTACTATGTAATGACCCGACCTACTGCGTGGATCGGGGCCATTTTTCCTTCCTTGCTAGCACGGGGGCCTTCCCCTTTGCCTTGTCGCGGGACTGTCCACGTCGGGCTGGTATGTCGAAGTCGTCCATGTCCTGCGATTTCATGATGTAAGTGCACTGTATAGTGAAAATCTTAAGAAGGATATTAATTCTTCATAACTCACGTCGTCGATACGGATTAGGCCCAGGCGACCGGAGATGCTATGGCGGCCGGGCTCGGTCGGATGAGTCTTTCCCTTGCCCTTGTCGCGGGACTGTCGACCTCAGACTGGTATATCGAAGTCGTCCATGTCCTGCGATTCCATGATATAAGTGCACTGTATAGTGAAAACGTAAGAAGGATGTAAATTCTTTATAACTCACGTCGTGGATACGAAATACGCCTGGGCGACCGGATAAGCTGTGGTGGGCGGGCTCAGTCTCATGAGCCTTTCCCTTGCCCTTGTCGCTGGGACTGTCCACCTCGGGATGGTATGTCGAAGTCGTCCATGCCCTGCGATTGTATGATGTAGGTACACCGTAAAGTGAAAAACGTAATAAGGATGTAAATTCTTCGTAACTCGCGTCGCCGATATGGGCTACGCCCGGCCGACTACTGGGCTCCTTCGGAACCTCCTCAACAAGGTCTGGTACGTAAGGTTTCCACCGCACGAAGTTCTCGGCCCGCACCGAGTAGTTCAGCATGTACTTCTGCTGGATGAATGCCTTGTCGTATATCTCCGGACCGTCAATCCACTGGAAGAAGTGGCAGCGCATCTCGGGCTGCCATTACGTGGGGAAGATGTTTAAAATTTCAGGAATTGAACGTTGAGGAAAATCGACGTGTGGGAAAAAAACGCTTACGAGGTGGTGCCCGCACGTGTAGTAAGCCTTGGCGGCGGTGGCTGGGTGTGTGGACTGAATGATCTCTGCCGGTTTACCACACACACACACTGCAGGATTGGAAAACGTGGTGGTACTTGAGCATCTTTCATTGTTCAATCTGAGTATTGTAGATGTTTTCTCTTCTGCGCAAGCCACTTGCGCTTCTACAACATCTTCGCGTAGAAGCTTGCCGAAGAGTCCATAGCTGGGAATGTGTTGTGTAGTGTTGGGTTTGGTTCAACCCCGTTTTATAAGCCCCATGGTTGGCATGGTGTGGTTAATTTCAGGCATAGTTCTGTCTCGTTTGGTTTTGTCACTGCGCAAAGCTACCCTATGTGGTCTTGTCATTGTGCAAAGCTGCCCCGTGTGGTCTTGTCACCGCGCAAAGCTGCCCCGTGTGGTCTTATCACCGCGCAAAGCTACCCCGTGTGGTCTTGTCACTGCGCAAAGGTGCCCCCTCTGCCAGGCGCGGTAGGGACCTGCCCCCTCTGCCTACCGCGGAAGGGACTTGACCCGCTGTCACGTTGCGTCTCATTTGGTCTTGTCACTGTGCAAAATTATCTCGTTTGGTCTTATCACTGCGTAAAGCTGTCTTATGTGATCTTTCACCGCAGAAAGCTGCCATATGTGGTCTTGTCCCTGCGCAAAGCTGATCCGTGTGATCTTGTCACTGCGCAAAGCTGCCTCGTGTGGTCTCGTCACTGCGCAAAGCTGGCATGTGTGGTCTCGTCACTGCGCAAAGCTGCCCCCTCTGCCAGGCGCGGTAGGGACCTGCCCCCTCTGCCTACCGCAGTAGGGACGTGCCCCCTCTGCCAGCCGCGGAAGAGACCTGGCCCGCTGTCACATTGCTTCTCCCGTGCTCGGCTATTTAAACGCGCAGCCACACACTCGGTCGATGATTCCGCTCTTTGTGATGTGCCTCGCTATCCCTTTGTCCCTTGTTCGCATCATTTGCGAAAGTCGTCGTAACGGTAAGTTTATTTCAAGAACATGAGTACGGTTTTTATGCTGTGTTTTTGTTGAAATATTGTCTTATTTTCGTCAGAAATGGAGACACTGTATGTGTTCCACGGTAACATGCATGCCGGTCCAGACGGAGTAGATTTGTCCAGCTGTCAGCGTGCCTTGCTAAACATTCCCAACCTGGCGCACGTCGATTTGCTCAAGCTATGACGCTGCATTCGACAGTTGTTCGATAGGCATGTCGCTAGGAACAAGATAGTAATAGAGGCGGTCACCGCCAACATGGTCCTACCACACGGGCAGATGTTGTGGGGCCTGGCGAAGGTGACCAGCAGTGCCATGTGGGCACAATACATAGAGATCGTTAGCAATCCTCACGCTCTGATCTATCGACGACCCATGGTGTATATCCATTTTGTTTATCCTACTCAATCCTCCAGGGGGCGCCGTTGAAGGAGCCAGCGACGCTCTTGCACCCCTGTTCGGTTTGTTGACGACGGGAGAGGTGTCGAGAGCGCCAGATGTCGTTAGGCAGGATGCTCCAGTAGATGGAGATTCTGGTAGTTTCGAACCGAATGAAGGTGTCGACAAATGGCGCGGTGCTCGTGTTGATTGTCACGAGATTATCGATGGCATGTCCGAGGGCACTACCACCGAAGATGAGGCAAACTTTGACTCGCAATCCAGCGAGGATGAATGAGACGATGCGGGTGGGATCGTCGGTGGCATTGTTTCGACCGACACAGACTATGTTCCAAGTCGATTGGATTGCCAAGCGGCCTCTTCCCTTGTTCTGGCCCAAGAGCACGAGTCTTCGCGGGCCTTCGATGCAGACACCCTACTTGTGGGCCAACAGTTCCCACACAAGGCTGCCGCCAGGCAAGTTATCGTGAGTTTCGCGGTGAAGACCAGTCGGACTTACCGAGTTTACAGGTGAGTTCGAACGTTGTTTGTTGTAGCTTTGAACTATGTATAGTAAGTCGCACTAGCTATTATATGGCTTCCATTATCTGCAGGTCTAATCCTGACACGTACGTAGTTAAGTGCATGCTTAGCTCTTGCCCCGGCAAAGTCTATGCGCAGAGATTCCCTGGGGTAGGAACGGCCTTCCACATTACAGTCGTGACTGATCACACATGTGAGCTTCAAGAGCCATTGCAAATGCATGAGAATGTAACCTCGGCCTACATCGCGAGCATCATAAGCCACGTAGTTGTCGCCGATTTGACAGTTTCGCCGAAGGTCCTCATGGCTAATGTATCGAATACAGTAGGGTATGCCGTTAGGTACAGTAAGGTATGACGGGCGAAGCAGAAGGTCCTCGAAGGGTTGTACGGTACCTACAAGGAGGCGTACGACCTAGTCCCCAGAATGCTGAAGCAAATTGCGGATGCTAATCTGGGACATATGTCAATAGGATGGATAGGCCTGACCGGTCGAACATCCCACATTCCCTAATCCTTGATCGAGTCTTTTGGACATTTGGCCCGAGTCCAGGGCTTCTCCCACTGCCGTCTCGTCCTAACTATGGATGGTACTTTCCTTTGCGGGAAGTACAAGGGCACCATTCTCACCGCTATTGCCGCTGATGGTAACGACCAGTTGCTTCCAGTTGCTTTTGCCATTGTAGAGAACGAGAGCACTGACAGTTGGTTGTGGTTCCTAGTCAACATAAAGCAACATGTTGTAAGGAACCGGCTGAATATGTGCGTCATAACGGACCGTCATGCTGGGTTGTTGTCCGCGCTGCTCACCATGCAGCACGGTACAAGCCCGCCGTACCAATGGAACGGCATGCACACACGTTGGTGCATGCGGCATCTAACTGCCAACTTCCACACGCGCTTCCGGAGCAAAAGACCTCATGAAGAAGTTCAAGAAGCTCTGCCTGCAGAACCAGAAGCGCAAGTTCGATGCTGTATGGCGAGAGCTCAAGGTCGAAATCGAGCGTGTTAGTGGAGGTTCTGGACCAGGCGCACCGCAAAGCGAGTTCGCTAAGTGGATACGCGTGCATGCCTCGGACTATGAGAAATGGTCCCTTCTTCACGACACTTATGGTGCTCGGTGCGGTATTATGACAACCAACATGTCCAATGTCTACAACGGTGTGTTGAAAGGGGTTCGTGCCCTGGCCATCATGGCTGTTGTCGAGGAGACATGGAACCAAGACGGCTTGCCGTTTCGAACGCAACGATGGCCAAGAAGCATTTGGACGAAGGGAAGCAGTACTCGGAGGTTACCCTCGCCTACATGGACAAGAAGATTACGAAGGCCCGATCATGAAGTTTCGCAAAAATTTTGTTGGGGGTCAAAATAACTGAAATCACTGAAATTTCAGAATTTTGGTTCGAAATTTTAGTGGGTTTTCAAACTAAACAACTTTAGGATTTGAAATTTGGACGAAATTTGATTGAATTTTGTCCAAAATCAAATAATCAAATTTAGGATGTAATTTATCCAAATTCAAATATTTTTGATTTTTTGGAATGAATTACAAATATTTCGGAGGGGGCCGAAATTTCAGCAAAATTTCAGAAAATCGGTGATTTCGCCACCCCCTCTTAAATATTTGTAATTCGTTCAAAAAATTCAAAATATTTGAATTTGGACAAATTACATCCTAAATTTGATTTTGGACAAAATTCAGTCAAATTTGTCCAAATTTCAAATCGTAAATTCGTTAAGTTTGAAAACCCACCGAAATTTTGGTGATTTCAGTTATTTCAACCCCCAACGAAATTTTTGAAAAATGAAATTTGTTTCCATGGCCTCTCTACCTCAGACTCCGTGTCACAGCCACGTATGGATGGCATCTGCTGCTATTGTAACAAATAATGAAAAGATTTTCACAATTTTTTTTGTACCCGTGAGTTTTGGAAACGACTGAAATTAGCGAACATATGTAGGATAAAACCCTATTTAGGGCGTCTTCGACTTTAGCTTTTCCCTCTGTGAAGCCAAAAGCTGCCCCAAACAACTAGTTCTTGACCGATTTATTGCTGAAGCCAAGCCCCAAAGCCAAGTTTGTACATGGAAGCAGAAGCTAGCTGGGGCAGCTTCTTGGGCTTTTTGCGGGGTGGAGATAGGCAATTGCCATTGAAGTTCGAAGTATTTACCCACCTCTACCAAAGCACAGAAGGAAGGAAGAAATTTCGGTGAAATTTCGGCGAAATTTCACCGGAATTTGTTTCCCTGCTCTCGGCCACCAGCCTCACTCCCCCGCGCGCGGCTGTTTATATACCCCGCAACACAGGGCGCCTCCTCACAGCACATCACAATCCCAGTAGTAGAGAACCCCTGGAAAAACCCTAGCTCTCGTAGGAAATCCTCTCCTCCCCCATGGTCGCCCGCAAGAATTCCTCGCCGGTGCCGCCGCAGCCGAAGCGGCCTGGCCCCGTGAGCCTCCGGTTCCGCATCCGCCTCTGCCGCCCCCTGCCGCACGACCACACCGAGGGAGGAGGGCGCCGCGCCGTGGGAGCAGGACAGGTGGCTGCTACCCTCCGGCGCCGCGGCTCGCCGCCTCGTCGGGGTGGGGGAGACTGCGACCGACGTCGTGAGGGAGGTCGTCGCTGCGGCGACAGGGAGCTGTCGTCGCGGTCGACGCCAGCGCGTCGTGGTGGGGGAAACGGCCGCCGCCTTGAGGGTGGTGGAGGTGCCGGTCGCGGCGGCGACGGGGAGCTGTGGCCGGGTTCGCCGCCACCCCGTCTGGGTAGGGGAGACGGAGGCCTGCGTCGTGAGAGTGCTGGTCGCGGCGGCGACTGGGAGCTGTCGTCGGGTTTGCCGCCGCCGCCGCCGCGTCAGGGTGGGGTTGACTGCCGCCGCCGTGACGGCGGAGGTGCTCGTCGCGGTGGCTACGGGGAACTGTCCGCTGGATCGCCGTCTGCCGGGCGGCGGGGCGGGGGACGAGGTGGTGGTGGTGCACACGTGCCACGTGTGCTCCAAGACCTTCGATCGGGTCAAGGCGCTGCACGGCCACATGAGGAGCTGCCGTGCCGCTGCCAAGAAGCTGTCGCCGGTGGCGCTGCGGCAGGACAGGGCAAAGAAGCAGAGGGTCGAGAAGAAGAAGGCGGACGACGAGGGCCTGCGCGCCAGGGCGTTGGAACAGAGCTGGGCTGGGATCGGGCGGCGCCGGCGCCGGCGGATCCCTATCCATGGCGGGGGAGATTCGCGGGCGCCGCGGGCCAAGTGGTCTCGTGTCGCCGCCCAGGACAGGGCGCCGATCGCGGTGGACCAGCCCTGGGCCGCCGAGATGGTGCGTGCCGTGCAAGACCTCATGTCCTTGAGCGCCGGCGAGGCAGGCTTTGGCCCGGTCGCCGACGGCCACAGCGAGCAGAGAGTCGTCACCGTCGCCCCTGATGCGCCGGCAACTGTGACGACTGAACCAGCCCCTGATGCTGCGGCAGCTGTAACCATCACAGCAGCTCCGGCCACGCCTTCGGCTGTGGCCGTTGCCACAGCTTCCGATACCGTGGCGTCAGCTGTGACCATTGCTGCTGCGCCTGATGCAACAAAGGGCAAGGAAGTTACTGTCAGCAATGGCAATGGTGGCGTTGCTGCCATTGCCGGTGCAGATGAGATCAAGGAGTACCATTGCCCAAAATGTTTCAAGACCTTCAACAGCTACCAGGCGCTGGGGGGCCACATGGCATACCACAAGATCTGCGAGAAGAGGGCCAAGGAGATGAAGGACGTCAAGGAAGTCGCCGCCGCCATGAATGGGAGAGAGCTGCACGTGTGCGCCAAGTGCAGCAAGACGTTCCCGACCGGGCAGGCGCTGGGCGGGCACATGCGGCTTCACTACGCCGACCAGCTGCTCGGCACAGGCAAAACCTCGGTCTGGGCTGCCCCTTCCAATGCCAGCGGCTTGTCGCTCCCTAACCCTGCCGCTGCTGGCCGCTCTCCGTTCGTGTTCACCCTGCTCAAGCAAGAGGGGGAGCCACCGGTAGAGATGGCGATGACCGGCAATGGTGTGCCCGTCTATGTCCCAGCTGCCACTGCCTTCGGCTCGTCACTCCCTGCTGCCACCACCAGCAGCTTCCCTCTCGCGTTCACCATGCCGAAGCAAGAGGAGAAGCCACCAGGAGTGATGGCGATGGCGCCTCGCAATGGCGCACGCCAACGCGGCGGCTTCCGCCTTTTCGGCGTCGACATTACTGAAGGTCCAAAGGAAGAACCAAAGGAGTAGGTCAAGTGAACGGAGTAGCTGATCCTTCTGCAAGTTTTTCAGGAGCTAGCAATTTAGGATGGCAAAAGCTTTAGACAGATAAGATGCTTTTTGGGTTACTGTTAGTCCGTTAATTACTTCGTTGTCTGCTGCCGGTTTAGCCCATACCAGAGCTGTAGCCTGTAGGTTTTCCAGATCAAAATAGTATGCTGGTTTAGATTTTAGAGAGGGCACACCAGAGCTGTAGCCTGTAGGTTTTCCAAATCAAATAGTTGTATGAGCTAGTTTTATCTGATGGAACAATGTTGTAAGAGCTATTTGAATAATGTATGGTGTTTGTTTGTTACCAAACAAAAATGACCTGGGACTTTGCATTGGACTCATATTACTCTCTGAATGTACATCAATATTGTGTCGAAAACAATGAAGCTGTATCAAACCTCCCCTTGTATACAGTGCACATGCAAACTGGAGAAATTCTGAGATCAGAGGATGTAAATAGATTTTTGCATCATGAGCATCGGTTAGATCGTGGAAGTATTTGGTATTCACCTCCCTGATGATAATTGTATACAAGTGGTTGAGCAAGCGGCACCGAGGATCATATATTCTGAATTGCCAGTCTTGCGGCATTCTGAATTGCCAGTCTTGCGGCAATCATACCGATATTATGTTCTACGTACTCGATTCCACTGTTTAGTCTTTCCAGAGTGTCTGTCGAATCCATTGCTTGTATCTTGTATTTTTGTAGGGTAAGAAATTCTGCATCTGACATACCTGTAGTGTATGATTTTGATGTTAGATTAGACTACATGAGGTTGATGTACACCCTGTGTGCAGCATCTCTTTGGTTGGTCATTCCACGTGAGATCGACATATCTCATTGAAGATTTAGAGATGAAATGGAAGCTATGGTGAAGATGTGAACTACATAGGTGAAACGGGAACGATCTGTTATCACCTGAAACTGTTTGGTACGCGGCAAAGGAGAGACGTTCTGGAGCCCAGGGATAAAAGATTCATTATACTCCTCGAAAATTTCTTTCTCAGACGACAGCAGAGATGCCTTGATGTTGGTTTGCAGCGGTTCATCCTTAGGCACCTAAATGGCAAAGTTGTGATGCCAGAAGACTAGGATAAAACCACTATTCAGCAGTTGCAAATCGCTGAAAGGAACTACGATAGTGACTATGCAGCAAGCCAGTTGACCGAGTGGTACTGGGAACAACTAGTCTAGTCCTTCAGCTTCATTTGTAGGCTGTGTAAATTGCACATGGATTCTCTTAGCTTGGAAATTCTCATGCCCAATTCAATACCCTCACAAGACTTGTCCACTATGGGAGAAACGTCACCGCGCAAGTAGGGCTCCATCTGGATCAGTGAAGAGTGCGACCATCTAAAATAGAAGTGAGAGAAAAGAGGCGTTGTGAACGGTAGCTACATAAAATAGTAATCGGATTCAGGGTTTTACAAGATCATCCGCCTGGCCATTCCTTTATTTCTGTAATTTCTTTTTAGAAGTGCCAAAATAATTCAGAACTAACACAAAAATCGACCCATCTATAAACTTCAATAAATAAACTTGCAGAACCCACTCTATGGGTATTACAGTAAAAATGGGAACGTGATAGTTTGATAAAACATGATAAAAAGGCCCTTTGAAGGGATTATATGCGCAATTCATAAAGTTATTAAGTACTTACAAAGTTGTTTAGTAACATTACCACGAATTAAGTAAAGTTATTAAGTACTTACAAAGTTGTTAATTAACATTACCACGAATTAAGTATGATATGATGTGTACATCAACAATGAAAGAACATTTTATACTCAAGAACCAGATGAGCTTACCTGCAAAAGGTTCATAATGTTCACACGGGCACGCACCTCTAATTGACACCAATGCTCCAATCTCCAGCTTTTCAACCTATACTAAAGACAAATCATTGAGTAGAAAAGGTGAACAACCCTAGCCAGAACCCTGTCATCGAATTTGTCAAAACATTTCATTTGAAGCACAAGAACTTACACTTTCTATCTGGACCAAACAACCATATCTTACAGCAAAGGAAGCTTTAGGAGAGCTTGATACAACTGGATCGAGCACAAAGTGCACAAAAGAATTTTTCCTCCTATACAAGGCATGTTAAGTGAAAAATTAGAAACAGATCACAAATCCTATTATCACACAACTGCAACAAAATAATGTTGCATGCCACTCTACTCGAGGTTTGCATTATAACTATTCAATGACAGCAATATGTAGTTCTTGTGTTTCAAGAATGATGTGCCACAATCCCATTTTACTGGTCACAGCACTCCTTCACTGCAATTTTAATGAAGGGTTATCTGCCAAGACTTGTTAAATCTGTTTTCATTACATAATAAATCTACACGTGGAAATTTGAACAATATTTTTTATGTGGCAGAAAAACTGGATAACGTCATGTCAACAAAAATCAAAATACACTGCAACAGCACAATAGTACGAAATAAGTGATTGAGCCAATGGTAATTACCTCTTCGAGCAATGCTAAATACCTTGCTTCATACAAGTTCAGAGTCGCACTCGGCTGGAATCAACACCTATAATATTTTCATCATCTTACAACCATCCTAGTGATTTCATTCATAATACAAAATGCATATTGTAAGCATGATACTGAATAACTGATCCAAGTAATTATTTTCATTAGAGCTGATAACAATTCAGCAAACTTTGTGAGGCATAAATACAGAGGCAAACTCATTGACTAGAAATTATGCAGATTCGAATATGTAATTCACGATTAATTCCCTAAGTTGGTTCAAAAGAAAAGGAAAACTATTGAGTTGTTTTTTATTGTAACAGTAGGAAAGGATACTACTGAAACTTAAAAAAGACTAGCTAGCCAATTTTGAAGCGCTAGGAAATATTGTCCTTTTGCTTCACGGATAACCATGGCAAATTCATGTTTAAAGTTCCTTTTCCAACTGTCATTTGTTGGATCAGTGTTGTCAAACAAGTTTCGATTTCACACTACCTAAATGCTCTAGCTGGCTAGAACGATGATTTCCATATAGAACAGCTGCTGCAACCCTTGCTCCAGATTTTCAAAAGTTTCTAAAACTGAAAGGCCAGCTTGCCAACCACGGCAAATGAAGTTCCGGCATTATTGAGCAAAGGGGCATCCAAGGAAAGAGGATGCAAGGTAAACTAGTTGTTGCAAAGGCTGAAAGCCAGCAAGCAGCTCGAGGCAAATCAAATCAGATTCGAATATGTAATTCACGATTAATTCCCTAGGTTCAAAAGAAAAGGAAAACTATTGTTGTTTTCGATTGTAACAGTAGGATAGGATACTACTGAACGTATATATTAATAATAATGAAGGAATTCATAATTAAGAAGCGAAAAAATGGAAAAACAACAACAAGGAGATCTTAACAAAGACTAGCTAGCCAATTTTGAATTACTAAGAAATATTTTCCTTTTGCTTCATGGATAACCATGGCAAATTCTTGTTTAAAAGTTCCTCTTCCAACTGTCATTTGTTGGATCAGTGTTATCAAACACGTTTTGGTTTCAGCTACCTAAATGCTCTAGCTGGCTATTCCATATGGAGCGGCTGCTGCAATCCTCGCTCCTGATTTTCAAAAGTTTCTAAAACTGAAAGGCCAGCTTGCCAACCACGGCAAATGAAGTTCCGGCATTATTGAGCAAAGGGGCATCCGAGGAAAGATGATGCAAGGTAAACTATTCAGTTGTTGCAAAGGCTGAAAGCCAGCAAGCAGCTAGAGGCAAATTAAATCATAGCACTGCGAAGTCATCAACGATTCATCTATGCAAAAACAAATCACGATTCATAGCATCTTTGTAATTTGCAAATGCTGATTGCTACAATAATCATATCTAGATGTCAGTAGCGCCGTTAACAGGCTCCTGCAAGAAAACAATTCTCGCTAAAACAAGCCCATCTAGCACACTGCTATTACCATACAAACATTACATTTGTTTTAGACATGTGTATATGCTACTGCATTTAACCTTCAATAAGACAATGCAAATTCATATGGGGAAAACGAACAGACGTTCAGAATATTAACGGGTTACATCTACAATGCTCCGCCAAAACAAAGTTTCATCAGCAACTCTTGCCATCTCCACTAGTTCAGAATACTTAGGCTGATTCAACTAATTTGGTTCATTAAACCCAATAAGAGATCACTGAACACCTCATCTCAGTTATCCAATGTAATGGGAGTAAATATTAGAGTTCTAAATTTTCTAATTCGAATCCACCCCGACTCACAAACAAAGAAATTTTGTAAGAACCAAACCAATTTCACTCCATTCAATAGAGAATTTGACCGACTATGAATATCGCTAGCTACATCATCGGATTCCATCTAACACTGAGCAGCCAGAGTATTATCTAACTATCTCAGACAAATCACTAGAAAGACAGCACTTTTTTCATTCAGAAACCTTACCTATGCGGGCTGGAACGGGAGGAGGGGGAGGTCGAGCGGCGGCGGCGGCGAGGACGACCAGCAGGCGGCGCGTTGTGCACGCGAGGAGGGAAGGGCATAGGGTTCGAATCTTGGGGGCTCGGTGCTGAGGGGGAGAGAAGGCGGAGCAGAGTGGAGGAGGACATGGATGACCGCGGCGGGAGTGAAGAGTGGGGATGGCTTTAGCAGTTGGGAATGGCGGGTGCCAGGGAGATAATGCAGGGTTTTTTTTCCCTTTTCCTTTGCCTTATTTTTTTGGTTGGTGGGGGCGGGGTAGGGTGTTGGGGAAAGGAGAGGACCACATTGACATATATGAGGTTATTGTCTTATCGTTCGATCCAAAATAAACGGTTTATATCGAGTGCTACAGTACTAAAAAGATAAAATATTGTTTAAACAGTATTATCTACGGTAACAGCAGAGAATTTGTGTCCGGGGTTTAGTTACCAAAGGAACTCTAAGCATACCTTTTGCGCAGAAACTCCATGCATGATTGGTGGAGGTAACACAGGTCTAGGGATCTACACCGACAAGATTTATGAGTACGAATTAATATAGGAAAATGCTAGAAAACGTTATAGTGTTGGAAACAAAACCAACGAGATAACAAACAGTCGTTGGATTGACTCATTGGACTCGTCAACTAGACATCCACTCACCTCCTACCCTTATCAACACAAACCACCTCACTTCATCTTTCTTCTTCACACACTATTCATCCACACAATCATCTCCCCCTCCCCCAATTCACTAGTAATTTCCCTCCATTCTTGCAAGGCACCATGAGCGAAACTTGCTACACGCAATGGTTGCGTGTAGCTATAGCAACCAAAAAGTCTAAGGCATGCTAGCGGTGAGCAACCTGGCAAGCGGTTGAGCACGACCACGCCCACCATTTGTTATCCATTTTATGCATGTGTATATAACTAGCAAGAGTCACGCACTACGCTGCGTGTGTGCAAAAAAAGAAGACGACAAAACAAAACAGGTAGATGTGATCACTTGCTAACTATAAAACCACAAAAAAGACTGAGCAAGTAGACAACAAATTGCCGAAAGCGACTGAGGTAAGCTATAAGCATGCAAACATGTATAGAAATATGCTTATTTGCATCTAGCTCTAAAATAGCTTCTCAAGTGTGAGTATGTGATTTTCTATCTTGGAGAATTCTTTATACAGAAGAAAGCGTATGTGATTTTCTATCTTGGAGAATTCTTTATACAGAAGAAAGCAGAGAAAATAAAACAAAGTCCTTAACATCAGGCTAATGGATCCTAATATACCATTAGGTTTTGCCTAGCGGAACATGCCACAAATAGGTAGGCAAAATCAAAAGGCTACCATTCAAGTACTAAAAGAAGGTACTGTATATATAACAAAAAAAAAAACAAAAGATCTATAACTAAAAAGACACCACACCAGATTTATCCATTATATAGATGAATAACTGCTGGAAGTGTAGATCAACCAAATCTAAAAAGATAAAGCTAAAAGCTCTTTATGTGTTAACGTCATGAGTTATATAGGAGAAAAACCACACAACACACATAGAAAACTAATTTTGCCTACATTTTCTATAAAGCACCTTCTGAAAGTAAAGCTGCATAATATACAGAGAGTGACATCCCATCTACCAAGAGTAATAGCACAAGTAAGCATCTATTATTTCTACAGCACTGGATATAGCAAAAGAAGCACAAAAGGTACTTATCACGATCTGGATAATGCTTTGAACATTTAAAGATACTATGCAAGCAAGCATGCAGATTATATATGCATATGAACAAAATTCAAATACTTGTATAAAAAAACACATGGGTAAAAGAGTAGATTGAGGAATCAAAGAGCAACAAATTACATGAATCAAAGATCTGCGTCTTGGTATGGATTCACAGCAATCTACATAGATTGTGCACAAATGAAAAAATACAAATGCAATCAAATCAAATCACATAGTAAATAGTGGCACTGTGGGAAATCCCAACCAAAATAAACAAGGTGGTGCGACGGAACAGGTTGAGGGATTAATATTAATATATCCTAATCCTAATGATGACACAGTAGTTAACATCTACCGAGTAAGAAGCTTTGCGCTGAGGTGATGGAAAACTGAGAAATATTGCATCATTATTAAACATATATATTGTCCACAATACGTATGTGAGACCCCGGTTTATTAAGCTTGTAATACTTAGCCTCCCACTGGCCCTAGTATCACAAACAAAATAACCCGTAACTCGATGGACATGTGCTTCCCAGAAAATACAGCACACATACATCTTACAAAAGTATGCATCAAGTCCATACATCAATATATATCAAGTCTAGCAAAAGACATATATAATAATAAGTTATTACAGAACAGCCGACTGGCCAAATGACATAAGTATTAAGTATCAGCGGAAGCAAAAGGTGTCATAAGATGGCTTAAACCAAAAGATGACCGGATAGCCACATAACACCACAGGGCAAGCGACCGGGCCGCCAAGCTAGTCGCCCCACACACTGCCACAGCACAACTCACAAAAGTGAGGCCCTTCGGGCTCACCTTCTTCCTCTGCACACAACAAGCAATGCAGATGAGTACAATAATGTACTCGCAAGACTTACGAGTAACAAGCATATACATAGCTACATGAAAGCTGTGTCAAAGGGAATTGGTTATATGGTTATTTGGACGCATAAAACAATTTTCATTTGCAATAATGTAATAGGTTGAAAACAATTTAACAAATCAGTTTTTAAGCATTAAAATAACATCGAGTAACAACAATTATCAAGTAACCTCCTAGAAGTGACTAACCCACAAGCCACCACACATAGCATGAATCCCTGATTCATACCAC
Organism: Ampelocalamus luodianensis; assembly: GCA_036346255.1. NCBI lineage: Eukaryota > Viridiplantae > Streptophyta > Magnoliopsida > Poales > Poaceae > Ampelocalamus > Ampelocalamus luodianensis. The sequence goes on along the minus strand of CM070638.1, from coordinate 42,929,110 downwards.
CCGTCAAGTTTTAATTTAAAATGTTGTAGTCTAACTCTTGAAAAGCTTACCCAAGCATGTCCATAACCTAGGACGAGGCTATTCGAATAGTTTTAAACCCTGCAGGGGTGTACCAATGTACCCACACTCCATACCACCTTTTTGCCACATGATTTAGCACACTTCCTTTGGTATGCCGGCACGGCTAAGTCCTACGAGACATTTTCAATATTGTGTATCAACTACAAGCCGCTCGTATGGACCACAGCCCATACGCTTACATTGTAAAGCCGAAAAGACAACTACCCCTCGGGGTAAAGCTTTTCGGACAACTACAATACTCCCACACATAACCATCTCATTTTACCACAACACAACACACACACACGCCAAAGTACTAAGCCAAGAGAGGTCCCATTCCCTCTAATGTGGTTAGCACGCACAAATTGCCTGGATAACAGGTACTCACAAGATGTTCGGTCCTTAATTGACTCGAGCACCATTCCAATCACACCCAAAAATCACACCATCATACCATTGTGCCCAAGTCCAAATTGTTTTATTTTCAGCTTTAGTTTTGTAATTTAAACATAGCACAAAGCTGAAATATGGAGATCATAATAAGTTTGTGTGATCAAGGTTATCGACAAGTCGATAACCGCCCATTTCTACCGATAGCTAAGCATGGCTAAGCAACAAACTCATAAACTACTAAGTGATAAGGGTCCATCCACGAACCCAAAATCACAGCAAGATAAATCTAAGCTCAGTAGTAGAGGATAAACATTTGCCTACTGATAATGCATCTACTGGGTTAACTATCGACAACAGTTAAAACAACATAGCAATGCATACATAGAATTTGCAAACAATATATTAGAATTTGAAAATAGTAGGAACAACATGATCAAATGATGCTACATCTGCTTGCCTTGCTGGAGTGTAGGGTCTGGCTGCTGTGGATCAGATTCAATATCAATATTATCCTCGGGACCTAACGCGAAAAGGAGATAAAACCAACAAAAATGAAGAACACCAAATAAAACTCAACAGCAAAAGTCATCCAAATCTCATGGAATTTATACAGCAGCTAGGGGATGCTTTTATACAATTTTAGGAATAAGAATCATGCAATTTGGATTTAGTATGAAAAAGTTATAGCTAAAATACACTCTCCCAGCCTATTAAATCGACTAAATTAATTACTGGTACAGTTCATGGCATAAATTTTTAGAGTGATCTAAAGTTTGAAATTTTTATAGCAAGTGAAAAATGATATCCTAAGGTCAGCAAAGTTGAGTTTACTAAATTTGGAGTTATAATGATTTACTTATGATTTTTCTAAGTTGCACAACTAGAACATGTCATTTTTCAGGAATATGAACATGAGCAAAACCTATTTCATATTAAAGTTGGCTAACAGAGGAATTTATCAAAATTGAGTTTGCACAATTTGGAGTTACACAGAACAAGATATGCATTATACAAATCTTAATTCTATTTCTGGAATATTTAAAAATGGCTGATATCAAGTTCTTATTGTTTGCAAAAATTTTCTGTTACAGAAACATGTCTAAAAGCATTTTTAGATTAAATTATATTTAATCTAGAATTTAACCTCACTGGAATCATCTAAAAAGGATTAAAATTGAATTACTTATGAATTTCTAAAGTTTAAAACAATTTTCAGTTGGTAAATAAATGATTCCCGAAATATAAACAAACTTAACGGAAATAGACGACGTTGACGAATATGGGCCTTAGATGCAAAATCTAACGGCCCACGCGCGCTGGGAATAGCGCACGCGCGCGATCCTAAAAGGAAGCCACCGTTGGATCTAGATCCAACGGTCCACATGAATTGGGCCGATCAGGGAACGCGATTGCCGCAATCAACCACAACCGCTGTTCTCCAGATGAAAGGCTCAGAGCGCTGCTCCCTCCGGGAGGCCCAAACAACACACGCATCTTAGCCACAGATCTAAAGATGGACGGCTCACGTGCTTTGTACGCCCTAGGGACCCGAAAGTCCCACAGATCTGGGCCATAGATCTAAAAATCGACGGTCCACGATCTCTGCAGTGCTACTCTTTCACGCACGAGGGGTTTAAACGCACCGCGAGGATTTAATGATGTGGGCCCACACGCCAGTGAGACAGAGGGGTTACGCTAAGACAACCATTAATTGCAAAACCAATGATTAGTGATGATTAGCAATTAATACCCCCAGATTTTGTCCTAATGAACCCGTGACTGTGAATTAAAGCCGACGGGCCCACCTGACAGTGACCCAAGGGTCATTTCCGACAGCCCATTAATGCTAAACTCTGATTATCAATCATTAAGCATTAATGATGTCCTAACGGTGTTGATTTAGGTCGACGGGGGTTTTTAAGAGGCTGGGCCCACTGGTCAGTGGCACAGTGGGCCGGCTTAAGACAGATTAATTACTCCAAATGATCAGTAATGATTAGAGCATTAATTGTGTCTTAACGACAATGACTCAAAGAAGGCTTCCATCCGGCAAACACCCGAGCGAAAAGAATGGCTTGCCGCCGGCGGCTCCGGCCAAGGCGGCGCAACCTTAAAACTAAAATTGGTTCACAATAGTCTTGCGATCCCGATGGTGGTGACCTCGCCGGCGGCGAAGGTCTAGACGCCGGCTAGCCGGAAAACAAAATAGTGACACTAAACGGCCAAAAGCGAAAATGCACAAAAAGCTCCGCCGCAGTCCAAAGAAGCGTGTGCCAAGCATCTAAGGACTAAATAGAAGCTACCTCAACCGAGAAGGGCTTCAAAAGATAGCCGGAGAGCTTTGACAGAGAAAGAACCCGCCGGAGTTGGAGAAGATGATACGGAAATGACAACCTGAGCAAAAATGAACACCACCAGGTGGTCATAATAGCTTCATTATAGCTCATAGAAGCTTCATGAGCAAATAATTGCAAAAAGAACCACTTACCGGAGCTGGAGAAGAAATGGGATGATTTCAGCCGAAATGATCCAAACTCAAAATTGGTCAATTCCTGTGAATGAAACCCAAAATTGAGTGAGGGGAAATGAATATGGAGCTAAAGAGCTCAAAAGGGCACTAAGAGAATTGAAGATGAACCACTGGAACACCAAAGCCATCAACAGAGCTCCACGGCCATTAATGACGATTTTGGTGTTTTTGGTGGTTTTGAGATCAACACACAGAGCAAGGGCTGAGGGTGGTGCAAAGGAGTACCAGAAAAGGTTTGGGGACCTTTAATAGCTAAAGGATTAGGGTTTGGCAATCAAAACGAGATTCACGGTTGTTAGGCCCATAGGGCTGCCATAGTCCGAGAAAGAAGTGATGGGGTGCAGGAGTAGGGCATGGACATGGTCGAAAACACCTGCGCCCACGAATTGCCGGCCAAAAGGGACGTTGACAAGGGAACATGATATGACAGTGTCATGCCTCTCTCCCTTTCTCTCTGTTCACGCACGGCGCGAGGAGGAAGATGACCAGAGAAAAGGCTAGGATGCTGTGAGCCGTCGGATTGAGAATGAACGACTCAGATCGCTCCACGTTCCTGAGGTTCAAAACAATAGAGGAGATCGCAAGCGTTGGATCAAAAACGAACGGTCACGATTTAATGTGTCCTCCGAGTGACCCGAACGACACACTAAATCTGGGCGCTCAGATCTTGATCCAACGACCAAAAGTGAGTGGGCGCTTCGCGAGTTCCGAACGGCCCAATCAATGTGGGCTATTCGATTTAAATCTAACGGCTAAGATCGATTGCGTGTTATAAAAGCGAGCCCAGTCATATTACCATGATAAACACAAAAGATTCTACGTATAAGGACTGGTCTAGTTCTTGGATAGGTGCTGACCAAAAGAGAGCTTCTTTTTAGCCCCATGGCATACTCACTACCAGGAAGTTTGATCAGACAGACATCGGTCCATCGAACCCATTTAGAAAGAAGAAAATAATACATTAAAAATGTGAAAACTAAATAGAATTGGAGGACAAGCTATTGCGAAGGAGAAAATTCCAATTAAAAGTAGCATGGCATCAACTGCAACACCTTTTCGTTTGAATGACACCAACTTTATCAAGGTTTCATTTTGTCAGCCAATGCGTATCTTCTGCTTATTCTCGTGAACTATCTGTATTGGGCCATCAAAGTGGAAGGTTAAGAAAACTACTTTTCCTATAGTATACAACCAAAAAACTACATATTACCATGTCATTTGCAAGGCGATTCATGAAGTGTACCTAGTTGTTTGGAACCTAGAAAAATTGCAATAGGAGGCATATTTGTGTGAGGTCACACAAAAAAAAGTAACTCAAACACAAGGCAACCATACCTATTGCAAAATTTGCAGTAATCCAAGCCAACTTCCCAGACAAAAGATGAATATGAACATCACAAAGACTGAACCTCCAATATCGCATCCCCATAGTATAAACTAATGAATCCCTGAAAAAGCAGAGAAACATGTTTAAAACAACATAATATTAAATGTCACATGTAGTACTGCGTAGCTATGATATGGAAAAATATGGTGAGTCAATGCAAATGGGAAAAAACTAACCCTCTAACACTTTAATAGTTTTAACCCTCCATGCAGATTCCAACGACAAAAATCAAAAGACACTTACCATACAACAACTAAAAGGCTCTCTATTAGATGCATAAAAAATAATTATAAACTCTAAAAATGCAATTGAATTGAGCCTTGGTATCAATAGAATCAAGAAAATTTAGCCTACAGGTTTGTAAAACATGGAAGACAAGGGGCACGCTATGCTGCGTTGGTATAATCATGTCTACAGACAGTTTTTATCTGATGGGCTTACACTGGGATCTTATTTGGGAAACAAAGTAACATAACAGTGTAGAATAAGAGAAGTTATTTCATAATCATAAGTAGACTAAGACCAACGAAATCGTACAGGAAAGCATAGAATTAAGACAAAGTCAGTAAGTAGACCTGTTCATGGGCAACACGGCCTGAGCCTGACCCGGTTCGGGCTGGGCTTGGGACTGAATTTCTGGCCTGAAATCCCAAAAGCCCGAAAGCCCAATGAATGTAATTACTTTTTTATTTCAAGCTGGACCAGGCTTGGGCTTGCCCATTTGCGGCCAGGCTTTTCAGGCCCAGCCCAGCCCCGGCCCAGCGTTTGAATAGGTCTATTAGTAAGGAATATATACACATGGAAACACTATGTAGGAGATGCATGATCCATAGTAGTGCCTTCTGAGGGCCAAAAGACCAATTGATGTAGCATTGATGTGGCGTGCGAGATGCATATAACAAAATGACCTGGTATTCTTCATGGCTAGAACACCACTGATCAGTCATGTTTGGAAAACAACACCTCTCAGTGCGGGATTGATACAATGGAATACTCTGGATGTCTGTAAGTAAGTAAGTCGATAGATAACTCTATGCTAATACATTTGTATATTAGTAGGTGAAAGAGGACAAATTAGCAGGTGAACAAACCAAGGCAACATGGACAAGCGCTAGGATGGGCACCGCCGGCAAACATCAAGCGAAATAAGCAAAGCACAGCATCCGCAAGAGTCAAGATGAACTCATGCCAAATCAAGCGCAAGAACAAATGGGAAGCAAAACCTATGGGTGTCAAGGAGAACCTGAGGCTTACTGAGGAAGCAAAGAATGCAACACCGACCAGAATAGAATCACAAGCATCCGCAAGAGTCGAAACGAACACATATCAAATCAAAGCAAGAACAAGGGGGAAGCAAAACCTACGGGTGTCGGCGAGAATTGGAGGCTTACCAAGGAAGCAAAGAATGCAACACTGACCAAAACAAAAACACAACGAGAGGAATAATAACCACATCGCTCCCTCTGCCCAACGTACGACGGCATGCAAGGCACCAAGAATCGGGGGAGAGGGGAAGGAAGGGAGGAGGCGGCGATGCAGAAGGGCGCAGGCGAGGTGGAGGGGTGGTACGATGCAGGGAGAATGAGGGGTGGTGGGGACGGAACCGAGGGAGAGGGGAAGTGTCGGGACCCAAAAATGCAATTTTGGACCCTCTGTGTATTCTGCACTAGTCCAGGATCACGCTAGTGCACACAGCGGTAACATAGGTGAATATCAATCCACACAAGCGAAATATAACATAAACGAATAGTTTGAGTAACAACTTAGAGTTTTGACCTTAAGGTCGGGTTACAACTTATTAAGCCACGCAGGCTAACACTAAAGAAATCTGCGAAGCGAACGAAATAAACTCGCAAACTCCAATCAAGACACCACGTGCAACCGATCGGGATCGATGACCTAGCGATCAACCTTCTTCCACAAACTCCTCCTCGAAAGCAAAGCGAAGACTCCTCCATTCAGAGGTTTGGACGCAAGTTTTACAACAAGCGTGAGTACACAACCGTACTCGCAAATCATACCACAGAATGCAATATATAGATGCAGGCTTATTCCAAAGGGATGGCTTCTGTGGTTATTTTGCAGAAATGCAACATTTGCAATTGAATACAAATAATAGATTGAAAGCATAAGTTAAAACAAATAAGCAATACTAATTTAACAGTTGTTTCCACAAAGACACACAGCTAAACTGATTAATTCACACAGCCATATGATTGAGATCACACAGCTCCCAATCCCACATTTTATGAACACTACCCCTCATGTGAAATCCCCGAGCGTTGTCCATGACCGAGGACGCGGCTATTCGAATAGATTGATTAACACTCTGCAGAGGTTTGTACACTTTACCCACACGATACAACTAGTGTAGCTAGCACTAATCGTAACAAAACAGTTCGGTAACTTCGTCTCAACATTGACGTTCTTATTCACACAGTCCCATATCACAAAGCTTAACCTATCCACCTGAACCCCAATGTTGAAACTCCGTAACCTACTAAGTTAGGCTGTTACGGACATGCGTCGACAAGAAAGCTCGATTCAATGGCGCACAAAGTTAAGTCCTTAATTGACCAAGGCAAGACTTCCGCTTTTTCTAACTAAACCACACAGATAAATCCCAATCACAAAGCCACCGGCTCACACAAGATCCACCACTTGCCTCGGTCTAAATCTTTTACCACCCAGTTGGTTTAGTGCAACACATGCCATCACGAGTAATAGCACACAAAGACACACACGCTTTATCACACAGTTCCATAGTCACTTAGTCAATTTCATAATTGCACTCACATGAGATGATGACTCGTAGCATGGCTAAGCAATTCTAGTCGTTCTAACCCACCATGTTGGCAATATGCTAATACCAACTAAGTAATAAACCAATCTAGGCGACAAAGATGAAGGTATACAAGTAGGCAAGGTGAACATAACAAGTGGGATCAATAACTAGCCCAAAAGCATTTAAATACATAATTAAAGTAAATGCAATAATTTAACACAATATAATTTGGGAAAACTGGGATTCAATATGATCAAAGGTATGACTTGCCTTGGAATAGGTCTATGTACTGGTCTTGAACTTGGTTGAAGCCTTCTTCACTAAAACCCCAAGTATCGACGCGTCACGCACAAACGAAGCAAAACAACCAAAACAAATAAATAACAGAGGCAAAACAAACTCCAAAAATTAAATAAAAATAATAATTAGGTAGATCTCGAATTTAGACAAATTTAGAAATTTGAATGGGCTCAATCGGAGTTAGGATGCAAAAGTTATGGCCTTTGGAAGATTAAAATACATAAAATGTGAAAATCGTGATTTCATGAATTTCCCGAATTATTTTCCTAAGGAAAATCATATTATTGCGCAATGCTGGCGTCAGCCCTCGGGATTTCGGAAAAGATAAATAAAAAGAAATCTCTGACATGTGGGACCCACACGTCAGAGGCTAGGCTCACGGTGGACTAGGTCCACCGAGCCTCTGGACTCGGGAACCCGTGGACCATGCCACATGGGCACGCACGTGGACGCTGACGCAGCGCCACGTGGGACGACACGCAAGCGCGAGGGCTGAGGTGGCGGTGACGTGGCCGACATCAGACGCGGCGGCGCTCGGATTCCGACGGCAACGGCGAACGGCGGCGATACACCGGCGGTGAGTGGTACCGGCGTGTAGCTCTCGCTATTGCGAACCTCTGGGTGCAACTCCGGGTGGTCGGGGACAACGGAGGTGGTCGGCGGCGAGCAAAGAGCGGCGGAGAGGCTTCGGGTTTGACGGCAACGGCGCTCCGGTGACGCTCCGGCGAGACGAAGGCCACCAGGAGGTAGAGGAGCTCCGTGCGATGCCAACGGTGCAGACGAAGAGGCGCGGGCGGCACCGACGGCGGAGAACGAGCTCGTCGGAGCTGGCGGCGGCGCAGATCGATCTTCGGGCTCTTGCGGCGGCTAGGGTTCAGCGCGAGGGTGACTGTGAGGACCCGGAATATTTAACTAGTAACACTTAACCTCCAAATGGTTCTAGCATTACTAATTAAACATTCTAAGCCTCGATGGACATATGCTCCTGCACTGCAGATATGCACATCATCACAAAATTATACATCAATTCCATACACATACATCACTAAGTTCAACAACGACATAAAGTAAAGTTATTACAAAAGAGAGCCGACCGGCCAAATAGAATAATAAACAAGAATGACAGCGGAAGCAAAGGTGCCATAAGATGGCTAGAACAAAAGTCAACCGGTTAGCCACACACCCACAAGACAACCGACAGGCCGCTAAGCTAGTCGCCCATAAGCTACCACAACACACTCGCAAAAGTGAGGCCCCTCGGGCTCACCTTCTTCCTCTCGCAATAAAACAATTAAGCATAGCATCTGAGTACAAAGATTGTCTTTGTACCCGCAAGACTGACGTGTGGAATAGCAGACCTATTCATAAATTACATGCAAGCTTATTTAGGTGGAGGTTGTATGTCTCATTTTGCATGAAGCCAACTTTATTTGCAATAATGTAATACATTTAAAAGCAAGTTTGCAAATCTGTTTTAATGTTGAAATAACAAGAATAAAGATACATACAAGTAACCACTGGAAGTGACTATCCCAATAGTCACCACAACATAGCACGAATCCCGATTCGTACCACCCATCAAGTTTTAATTTAAAAGGTTGTAGTCTAACTCTTGAAAGACCTCCCCAAGCGTGTCCATAACCTAGGACGAGGCTATTCGAATAGTTTTAACCTCGCAGGGTGTACCAATGTACCCACACTTGCATCGCCTTTAAGCCAAAAGCACACTTCCGTAGGTATGCTGCAAGACGGCTAAGTCCTACGAGACGCTTTCCAATATTGTGTATTAACTACGAGCCGCTCGTATGGGTAGAAACACCATACGCTTACATTGCAAGCCGAAAGACAACAAATCCCATCCCGGGTGAAGTCTTTGGACACTACAATGCTCCCAACACCATCCTCCCGCGACCTCCCGCGACCCGAGCCAATACACGCCAAAGTACTAAGTCAAGAGAGGTCCCATACCCTCTAGTGTGGTTAGCACGCTAAAATGCTTGGTTTAGTGTAACAAGATGTTCGGTCCTTGTTGACTTAGGCACCATTCCAGTCACACCCGAGAATCACACCAACATACCATTGTGCCCAAGTCTAAATCATTTTGCTTTTAGTTTTAGTTTTCACAAGTAGACATGGCACAAGGTGGAAATCATAAACCATAATAAGTTTTGTGTGATCAAGGTTATCGACAAGTCGATAACCGCCATTTCTACCGGCTAAGCATGGCTAAGCAATTAATTCGCAACTACTAAGTGACAAGAGCCCATCCACGAACTCTAAATCACAGCAAGTAACCTAGGCTCATGGTAGTAGAGGATAATCATTTGCTAAGGAAATGCATCTACTAGGCCAACTATTAAAACAAAGTAGCAATGCATACATAGAATTTGTAATCAACATAAATACTTAAAATACTGGGATTAACATGATCAAACCGCTTGCCTTCTTGTTGTTGCTCAATTGGTTTGGAGGATCGTTCTCGGGATTACCGCAAATGTCTAATCCTAAGCGAAAGGCAAAAAGAACCAAGAACAACCAATAAGACGAGCCACAAATAAACAAAAGAGCAAGCAAAACTTAACCAAATGCGATTAAATTTACACATAAGGTAGAATACGAATATACCTAGACATAGAAACTGGAAAACCTAATTTGGATTTGTGGTGCAAAAGATAATGCATAAAAATACATTTTGGCCATAATTAGCATCAGAGCAAAAATATTTTCTAGAGAGATTTTGAAGTGGAATTTTTATGGTAGCTACCTACTGGTATAGAGGTAACCCATATAAAATTTCAGTCGCTTGAGTTAAAGTGATTTAGTTATGATTTTTCTAAGATGCAAAATTGGCATAATGCACTTTCCAGAGCATAAATATGTTCAAAACTAATTTTACAGAGAAGTATACCAACAGAGGGTTTTCTAGAATTTATCAAATATATTTTGCATTTACAGAGAATTACTTGTGCATTTTATAAGTCTTCCGTAATTTTCTAAATGCTAAAAATAGGTACTAACTCATTAATCAAGGTTTCATTATAATCTTGGACCTACCATCATTTTTATATTAACATTGGGTTAATAACAAATTTATCAAGGTTGGAATCATTCATTTAGGACATACACAGAGCAAGATATGCATTTTCTAAAGTTTTATTCATTTTCCGAATATTCAAAATGACGTAAATCAAGTTATTCCTAGTTATACAATTTTCTCATCGAACATGCTTAAATCCATTTTTATAATAAGCTAAAGTGATAACATAATTTATTACGTTGGAATTAACTAAAAAGTAGCTAAAATGAATTAGTTATGAGTTTCTAAAGTTTTACATCATTTTCAATCGTTAAATAAATACTTACCAAATACGTAACAACCCAAAACAAAGAAAACGACGTGGACGCCGTGGGGCGTAGATTTAAAATCCAATGTACCCCACGACGCTAGAAATAGCGCACGCGCCAAACCTAATCGGGGTCCACCGTTGGATCAAGATCCAACGGCCCAAACGAGTGCATGCAACCGGACGATGCGGTTGCCTCGGTGAACCACGACCGCAGATCTAAAGATGAACGGCTTAGAACCCACATCTAACCGGAAGGTCCGATTGCACACATGATCTCACCGCAGATCGCGAGATGGACGGCCCAGATGATGAGGGGAACCGAGGGTCCGAACGCATACAAGATCTAGGCCGTTGATCAAGGGATCGACGGTGGCTATTGATTGAAGTTCAAAAGGGATGCTGACACGTGGGACACGCATGTCAGTGACCTTGAGTCACACACGTGGACTTTCAAGACACGAGCACGGATGCGCCGCCCACCCGCTCGGTGGATCGACAGTGAGTTTTTAGGACAAATGATTAATTATCAAACTAATGATTAGCGCTTAATGTGTCCTAATGATTGGCACGTATGGTTTAAGCGGTTTAAGGCCCACCTAGCAAATGACACAAGGTGGCGGCTTAGACAAAATTATTGCTAATAATGATTAGCAATAAAAGGATGTAAAAGAGACACTAATGACTCGGATTTCAAATCTAAGCCTCACGGGCCCACAAGTCGCTGACACAATTGCGGATTAAGACACAATAATGACATCCAATGATCACCAATGATTAGGCAATTATCGTGCCTAAACAAATGACGAAACGGAGTTCCCTCCCGGCAAAATCCCGAGCTACTTCCACGCTTATCGCGGCGACACCGGTCGCGCAAGGCCAACCCAAAGAGTGAAATGGAATCGCAATAACCTTACGGACCTAGTGGTGGCAATCACGCCCGCGGTGAGGATTAGAACGCCGCTAGCCGGAAAATGAAAACGGAGCCTTATCGCTAAGTACGAAAATAGCGAGAAGCTCAGCTGCAGTCCAGAGAAGCGGTGCCAGAGCCTCTATGGACTAATAAGGAGCTACCTTAATGGGGAGGAGCTTCAAAAGATGGCCGGAGAAGTTTGACCACGGTGGAAGCTCGCCGGACCCGGAGAAGAAAACCCGAAAATGACACCCTGAACCACATGAGTGATACCAAGTCATCAGAATAGCTTCATAATGATTCACAGAAGCTATAAGAGCAAGAGATGAGGAAGTGGTGCACTCACCGGAGCTGAGGAAGACGATACTCACTTTTCGGCCGAATTTGAACAAACCCCAAATTGGACAATTCCTGAGAATCAATTCCAAAATTAAGTGAGGGGAAATGTTCAAGGAAGTGAATAGATAAAGTTAGGGCAAAGAAACATGAAGGAGGACCACTGGAACACCAAGAACACCAATGAAGCTTCACGGGTCAACAATGGCGGTTTGCCATTTTTGAGGTATTAAGCTCCAATACTGTGGGTGAGACTTGGTGGTGATCTAAAGAGATACTAGGAAGCAATGAGGGTGCTTATAAAGCCTTGAGGGCATTAGGGTTTGCACCACAAGCTCTCGGGCGGCAAAACACAAAGCACAATGAGCGGCCGACAAGGGAAAAAGGTTGGGGATGGTGCATTAGGTATGGCTCGGCTCGAGAGGGTCTCCATGCCCCTAAATGTCAGCTAGAGTGACAGAGGAGGCATGAAATGACACCGCCATGCCTCCACTATTCATGCACGGCCAGAGGTTGAAGAAGACTAGAAAGACACTCGGGCGATTCTCAACCGCAGGATTCAAAACGAACGGCAGAGATTACGCCACGCTCCGAGGGTTAAACACACGGGAGATTACGAGCCCTACGATTAGAAACGAACGACTCGGATTGCTCCACGACGCAACTCTTATTTACCACGAGAAGTACGCGAGCGTTGGATCTTAATCCAACGGCTCGATTCAAAAATGCAACCGAGGGTCCGAAGGCTTCGGAAATCTCAACGGTTGATGGGGATCTATCACGACATCTGCACTTGCAACCGGAAGGTCCGAATGATACACGCGCGCGGCCGTGCGATTTAGATCTAACGACGAGATCGACATGCGCTTTAAAGAGTGGCTCGTGCGCTTAGTTGATCGACGAATCAAGTGGCTCGAGCCCGAGTCCGACTCGAACCAAGCAACAAGAAACCAAGTTTGACTTTGAAAAAGAACAGAGACTCGAAGATTTATTTGAGGTAGCAAAATAACTCCAAAAATTATGAAAATTTTACAGAGCTTGCTAACTCAGATATTAACCTTGTGTAAAATTTTCAGAGATTTTATGCTGCGAATGAATCTCCAAAAATTCTGCAAGGCTCTGCTTTAATGTTTGATCGAGAGTCAAACAGTTTGATCCTCTAAAATTTTCAAACAATTTCTAAAAATTGTGAGATTTTTCGTAGGGTCACATACCTTCACAGAGACTTAGGAAAAATATTTCAGAGGATGATCATAAGATTTGACAAGATTGTTTTTGGAATAACAAGATTTGGATCAACAAGACTTGTGACAATGTATTTCCATAATTCCTTGTACAAGAATTTCTTGGCACCACAGGAATTACATGATGTAAGAAAAAGTTTTAATTTCTACTGATTTTCTTACATTTGAAACACAAGCCCAAAATTGGGATGTTACAGTGACGGCGGCTAGGGTTGAGATGCGGAGACCGAGGGCTACCCCTCCTTATATAGGCGGCGGCTTGGGAGAGTCCAGGGCACGAACGCCCAAAACGGAGGCGGCGGCGGAGATCGATCCCTAACGGATTCGGGAACGAAGACGACGTGGCAAGCCGGGACCCACACGCCGCTGACACACGCGCGTGAGTCCGCTGTCGCGAAACGGCAGCGCCGCAAAAAGCACTCGAGATCTGACCGTTGGATCTTGATCGAACGACCCATAATCAAAGAAACATTCGGACAACTCCGGTTGCCTTACGCGCTTCTAGCCGCTCATCCTTGATCCAACGGTGGAGGATGATCGGCGCTCCAAGGAAAGAGAGAGATCGACATGCGGGGCCCGTGATGTCAAAGTGGAGACAAACATGGCGAGCCGGGCCGCGCTAGGCCGGGCCGACAAGGGAGAATGGGCCGGGTTTAGGAATTGGCCCGATTGATTTTCTGAGATTTTAAATAGGTTTTCTAATTTAGAAAATACAGTAAATTCAAATAAGCAATAGAAAATAGCAAATGAACTCGTAAAAATTCTAGAAAATCTAGAAAATATATCTGAGCACAAAGAACCCAAATAAAATAGTTTTGGCTATTGTTCATGTTGGGATTATTCACATTAAATGTTTTTGATTATAAAGTCCAATATTAAGCTTTTGAATTAAATTCAAATAAAATCCAAATGGTGAATTTTTCCCTACTAACTATTTAAAAGATTTTCAAACTCAGAAAATTGGGATGTTACAGGAAGGGAGGGAGGAGGCGGGCGGCAGGGGCAGAGCGGGCGAAGGGTAAGAGTGGGTGTCGGGGGCGTTGCGGCCAAGGGGGAGGAGGTGGGCGAGTGTGGCAGGCGAGTACGACACGCGGGAGGGGTAACCCTAGGGATAAGGGCGTGGACCTGGGGTGGGCCGATCTGGGTCGTCCGTTCCAAAGCCGCGATCCCATGGCTATGCACCCGCTCGATTTCGGTCGTACAATCTGTAACATCCCAAAAATACCTAAATATAAAATATAGGATTTTAAATTTTTTATGAATATCTGTTACCATCAGTTTTTGCCTGCATTTTTAAGATTTATTTGAATTTCTTATATTCTTTTGCTAGCACGAGTGTTAAGAAATAAAAACCATAAAGACATAAAATCATAAAGCCAAAAACCCTAATTATAGAACCCCAATGATGGAAACCCTGGAAACGTAAAAGGGTCAAAGCAAAATAAACTTAAGGCCTTGCCTTTCAGTGTAGCATAAAACGTAAACCCCAAGATCAAAGACCTGTTCAGAACCTAAATCTTTGAATGGTCAAAAAACCCAATTTAAAGTGTCTGATAATGATCAAACTATGTCTATCATTGCCTAAGAAATTACCAAATAAAAATGCCAGAATATTTAGCTAACCCTAAAATCCTACCTCGGTCCTTAGTATATTTTTCCTCTCCCTTTCACTGTTCCTCGGGCTCAACCGTTTACTGTTTCTCGGGCTCAAGTTCTAGTCGGCCAGTTCCACAAAGTCACTTCCCCCTCTTGGCCGAGCCAGCCCCATCCCACCCTTCTTCCTTCTCTCTCCCCTTTCCTTGTCTTGTCTCCAAGCCGAGCAAGCGGCCATGTCATCTCTCTCCACGGCGTCATCTCACTCTGAAATTTTTCACCACATTGCAGCCATGCAAAGGCGTTGCCTCGCGCAAACGCCACCCAGATATGCCAGCGCTGCATCATGGTCACTGAGCTGCTAACCTCGGTTGCGTCCCTATCAGGCTTCCTCGCGAGAGCATCGCCGGTCCTTTCTTCCTTCTCCGCCCCATTCCCTATAAATAGCTACCGAGGCCCTGCCTTTCTTTCCCCGTTGTCACCATTGCCACTGCCTCCCTCCCTCTCAGTTCCACAAAGTGAAATCGGCAAAGTAGAGCTCAAGAACCCATCTCGGGCCGTCGCATCGCCTAGCCGGAGCATCGCTATTGTCGTCATCAGTGAAGCTCCATTCTTATTATATGTGTCAGCATGTGTTCCAAAGCCCATGGATCAATTCCCCTCATCTAATTTTTGCACTTCGATCACAGGATTCACCAGCATTCGGTTCTTCCCCAATCTTGCTTGCAAGTCCTAAACTCTCCACCGTGCAATCCCTGGTTATTGGATTTAATCTTGTTTTAGTACTTTGTAGTTTCCGTTTCGTAGAAAGGAGTCCGTTTCTGATTTTGTGCTTGCCGTTTCCGAGTTGTACTCGATGAATCCGAGTCAGTGTATATGTCGGTTCTTAGTATTGAGTTGCATGCATTAACCAATTCACTCAAAAGCTTAAACTGATAAGAAAAGATAGACAATTCACTTATACTTCAACACTCTCTCTCACGTGTAGGCTCCCTCAGGCCTAAGACGTAGAATAGAAGTGGGCTGCAATTATTATTTTTAATTGCACCAATCGGGTCTTGAACTCAAGACCTCTTGACTCTGATACCATATTGAGTTGCATGCACCAACTAATTCACCTAAAAACTTAAGTTGATAAAGAAAAATAGACAATTCACTTATACTTCAACACTTAGCAGCCTTTAGTTTGGCGTATATGAGTCGGACGTGAGTCCGTATATGAGTATGCGAGTTGAGCATTTATAAGGGGCATAGGAGCAAGCCAATGTAACAGCAACAGAAGAGCAATGCAATAGAAAAGAAAGGAAAAAGCTGCGGAGTGCAGCACCAAATCACAGTTTTTCTAGTCGATTGCCTCCGGTGCATGTGCATGTGAGCTTCCAGCGACGCGTGCGTGTGTGTACGTTGCTTCATCTTCTATCGACTTCTAGCGAGTGCGTGTGAGTTTCTTCGATTTGTTCCAACACTGGTGAGTCTTATTTCAATTCCTCTCGCCCCAAGCTCTCTCTTGAGTCGTCTATGCATTCCCGATCACTCGCGGCTTTCCTCTTTTCCTAGGTCGCCCCCTCCACGCAGAGACCATCGCGACGCCACTGGTCATCGCCGGCGAGTCGTCACCAACCCTTCCCGTTGAAATCGTCATTATCAGTAAGTTCCTGGTACTCCATAGGAGCTTATGTGCGTGTGTGCTAGTCAAGGGCATCACCATTTTGCAAAACACCGTTTCAGCCCGTGAGCCCGCCGCCAAAACACGTCGCGCCGCCGCCACAGGCCGCCGAAGGTCCGCCGCTGATACCAGTAGGTTCGCGTAGTCATGAATGTTCCATTTTTGTCCTTTGCCGGCGCCACCGTCGGACCTCCTGCCGGCGATGAGCCCTGGTCGGACCACCTTCGGCTCCTCTCTGTTTCGGGTGAGCCCTCCCTCTGTCTCTGTGACTCTCCGTCTGTACATGTGTGTGGCTGAGGATCCACTTTGTGTGGGTGGCTTAGAGTTCAGTTAACAAAAACCAGGATTAAGGATAATTAGGTAACTAAGGGCTAAGTGATGTTAATCAAGAATGGTCAGAAGTTCTGTGTTAGTTTCTTCAGAATCGAGTTTGGTTTCAGATTCGGTTAGTGTTTCAGATGTAATTCCCAAATCATTGGCATATCCAATTTGGATACGGTAGTAGAGTCTTTCATCTTTAGGATGTAATCTGAGGGTAAATTAAGAAGAAATTGGAGAGAAGAGTGCGCAGTTTGGCACCGAAAGCTTCCTCCGTTCTTTGTGTTTTGGTTCACTACTGTTCATCGTTTGACAAACTTGTTTCTGTCTGAACTTCAGACATCAAGTTTGCTAGCTTCAGACTACATTCTCTACACTATGTGCTCTACACTGGGTGTATGGTAATGGGCTCATTTGATTAACAGATCAGTTAGCAACTTAGCATGGCTTAACATAGTGTAGTTAGTTTAGGTAAGGTGAGGGCTAATGGAAAAATGATTAGTAAGTGATCTGTTTAGTAAATCGCTAAGTCAAGCTTAGTTAGAAATTTCCATTGGATTGTTATCATCTAATGAGCATATGGCAGTAGGCTCATTAGATTAAATTAGTGTATGCACATTTTGATGAGAATGGTTAGAGTTTGAATGAATACTTAGCTAAGTTAAATACTGTAACAATAAGTTATGTTGAAATATCAATGTCCAGTAGCATCTTAAGAACAAGCAGCACATGGATTAGTTAGCTATCTAGAAGATGTTAGTAGATCACTTAGTTACTAAAGGTTCAATTATTAGAAAGTAACCTATAGTAGTTAATTCTAGGTAGCTAAGTTAGATGTTTAAATGTCAGATAGTTGTCATAGTAGTTAGTGAGAGGTTGAAATAAGCTGTTTCTTCTGAATATACTTGTTCAGAAAATTAGAAGGCTATTTGGGAGAAGAACAGGGAGCTAAGATTTTGTTAAATGCAAAGATCAGCAAGTAAACTTCTTAGTGACTAGTCATTAGTATTTCAATCTAAAGGAGTGAAGTTTTTAGAAGGCAGGATTTAGGTATAGGTTTGTCAAATAATAGTAACCTTAGGCCATTGGTTATGGCATTAGTAACAGTAGTACTAGGACAGAAAGATAGATAATACCAATTGGTAAAGCTTTTAAAGATCGAAAATCTTTGGTATGTTCTTAGCATAAAGTCTTAAGGTCATGCTCTTAGTGGAAAATCTAAAATATGTTGTTTACAACATGAAATTGGTTAAACTTCACAAATTTATAACTAATTCATTCTAACTCCAATTGAGATGAATCCAATTCAGTTGTTCCTAAAAGTTTATTCTCTTGCTGAGTATGTAATCTCGGTCCACCATCCTAGAAAATTTCACAAAAAGAATTAAATTTCAGCTTCAGTAACCGAAATCTTTCTTCTTAGAATTTCATCTCAAGTAGAAATTGTTTAAGGCATAGCTCTCACATGCCAACTCCAAATCAAATAATTTTTAATTCTAAATTCATATAAAATCATAATCTACCTACTGTTTAAGGCATAGCTCTCACATGCCAACTCCAAATCAAATAAATTTTAATTCTAAATTCATATAAAATCATAATCTACCTACTGTGTGAATTTTGAATGTTTTGAAATTTTGGCTTTATTTTGTGTTTATTACAATTTCGTCTTCCGTTGGGTTTTCGACGATACCGATATATTTGTGAGATCAATTTGAGTGTAACCAGACGTTGAACAACCACCATCCTAGAAAATTTCACAAAAAGAATTAAATTTTAAATTTCAACTTCAGTAACCGAAATCTTTCTTCTTAGAATTTCATCTCCAGTAGAAATTGTTTAAGGCATAGCTCTCACATGCCAACTCCAAATCAAATAATTTTTAATTCTAAATTCATATAAAATCATAATCTACCTACTGTCTGAATTTCATGCTTTATTGAATGTTTTGAAATTTTGGCTTTATTTTGTGTTTATTACAATTTCGTCTTCCATTAGGTTTTCGACGATACCGATATATTCGTGAGATCAATTTGAGTGTAACCTGACGTTGAACAAGTGGTACCAGCAAAGGTGCGAGCACCCCCCTCTTGATCATGTTGCTCCTACTGATTTTAAAAGTTTTACATGGATTTTAATCTTGCCATTGCATGCTATTTTGAAAAGTATGTTCATAGGTAGAAGTAGTTAATTTTCTAATTGTTGTATTGTCCTCCTTGAATGTTGATATCCCCATTTTTAGTTGTCACTTAGGATTTATATAAATATGTATGGGAGTTTTCTGTTGTAGGATAGATCGATGCTTAGCCATGCTAGTAGCTGTAGTCGAATTTGGTTGATGGAGCTAGTCCATCGGTCGAGGTGAATCGAATCATATTAAAATATTAAGGAATGTGTTAACTGATTCATGTTGGAATTTCAGAACAAGGCTTTGTTCAGATTTTTTTATCCGGTTGTTATGGTCCTGTTAGGCATGAGTTTTATGTTTTTAACTTGGACGGGTGTAGGACGATGTTGAAATGTTGTTATGGAATTGTGTAGCCCCGTCCGAGTGATTAAGGACTGGTCTGTGTGGTGTTGAACCAAGTCACTTGTGCAACCATATGCTGGGTTAATGGCGAAGGTTTGGCTTATTAATTTGTCATGTGTTAATTATCAAATCACAAATAGATTGACAATTATTGTTTTTATTGTTGTGTTGTCAATCTAGTAGGGGCATGTTAAGTTTCGCTTTACTTGTCCTTAAGGGTCGCTTGTTTGTAAGGGACTTACTTACACAACGAGATTCAATTGTGGTTCAGGTAACGATAACCTGCCATAGAGTATTGTCCTCGAGTGGTTTGCTAGTTAGGACATAACATTGTAAATGCCTCGTTATGGTATCTCAGTCACACTCCTACGAAAGAGTGCATTGGCCGATATTGAGAGATATTCATATCATGTGGGTAAAGCTATACAAACTCTGCAGAGTCATAAATCTATTCGAATAGTCGTGTGCCCGGTCATGGACATCACTTGTGGGAAACCATGCACAGTTAGATTTTGGACTTTTGGGTTTTATGAACATTTGGGAAGGGCATGAACTTGTGATCATGAATTTAAATTGAGGAATTGTGGACATGATACTTTACTGTTGCTAAATATTGTGATCTTGATCGAATGTGAGGGTTATTGAATGATTACTTACTGATAGTGGAATTGTGATCATGGATTTAAGATGATGAGCATGAATTTACCCTAGTGTTACTCAAAAATTTAAAATGTTTTACTTGCCGCCTTATAATCTAAATATATACTTTGGTGAAAATTAATGCTTTACGCTGAAAATTTGCCTAGAGTAGTGGCCTTCCTTTGATACTGACACGCATCCTTATTTTTTTGAAAGTCTCGCGAGTACATACTTTAACAGATTGTCCATTTGTTCAGGTGAGAACGATCGATGTGATGGCTTTAATCCCAGTTGGTTGCCCCTTGGGTTGTGGCACACCATTGGGAAGGTTATGTTATTTTACTTGACCTTCTGTTCTTATTTAGTTAATGTCTTCCGTTGCTGATGTTTATTTGTTACATTCAAATCGTGTATGTTTGTGATATAATGTTGTTTGGATATGTTCATGTTAGCCGCTGATCCTAGGAGCTAACGTGAGACACATATCCGGGTACTCGAAATCATTCTTGTTTCCTGTGAAGGTTTACGTCTCTGGCGAAATCACTTAACATGAAACGGGTTCAATTTTGGGGTCCCCACACGATCGTGATCCGATGACTGTCGGTCACCAAACAAAGGACCTTGACACGATTCCAGAAAGCGTTAGAGTTTTTTTTTCAAAAAAAAGGGACGTGGTGGCTCCCAGAGGCCAGCTATTCTTTCGCTATAAGAAAGAGTATTTATGCAATATACATACCATTTGTCCACCTTTCGCTATTTGACGAGGATTGAATAATCCTTACTTAATAAAGCTATTTATCTATAATATTTATAGTAGATAATAGCCCTAATAAGATGCTTGCCACAACCAGTTCAGGTTACGACCACCTTCTGGTCAAAAAGTCTGTTACGACCAGGTTAAATCACGACCACCTTTTGGTCGATAAATCCCACATATTTGACGAGGATTGAATAATCCTTACTTAATAAAGCTATTTATCTATAATATTTATAGTAGATAATAGCCCTCCAGTGTACCCCCAATCGAAGATGCTTGCCACAACCAGTTCAGGTTACGACCACCTTCTGGTCAAAAAGTCTGTTACGACCAGGTTAAATCACGACCACCTTTTGGTCGATAAATCTCACAAACAGATATGTGGGTCGTATCTTATCAACCAGGATCCCTATACACCATGCCCACCTATGTGTGGTAGTAAATACAACACATGCACTTTTGTGTCTCTAACATAACTGCAAATATCTCTATATCTCTGAAAATAACCGTCTGACGAACGTGCAAAGAGGATGACTCACTGACAACAACCGTCATCAAACATGCGGATTCCAGCGACTATCAAGGTGTCTCCTGATGGTAAACAACCATCACCCCTTCGACGCTTTAGAAAGGACGGTGCTAGTAGATGGGAGAGATAGAGGGGATTAAGAAGCCATTGAGAACATTCATAGTTTCAGTGACACATTGTGCATTGTAATCTCATTCAATACAAGAACACACGAGTATAGTTGTCTCTGATACGCCGATACGCCTGAGAGGCGCCGTACTAGTATCCCGATACATATTGGGTACGGGTACGGCTCCGACACGGCCCCGGTACGTATCGGAAGTATCGGAAATACACTAAGAAAATACATTTCCGATATGGTTGGATACGGCCCGATACCACGATACGGCCCAACCAGCCCAAGACAACTTCAATCCAGACCAATGCAACTAACCTAGCAAACACTCCAGACTCGTGCGGTCGTGCCCCATTCCTTCGACAGCGCCGCCGCCTCCTCTGCAAATCGCCTCCAACGTCATCCCTCCTAGCTCCGAGTCCGGCGACCAGCAAGCCTCCTCTTCTCATCGCCGCCTCCTCTACTCATCGCCTCCCAGCTGCGAGTCCAGTGGCCAGCGAGCCTCCTCTTCTCGTCGCATTCTCCTTTGCTCATCGCCTCCAAGGTCGCCCCTCCAACGACTGCTCCTCCATGCGCCTCCCAGCAGCTAACGACTGGCGGCCCTCCCTCCTCTGCGCTAGGAGCCAAGACGCGATGCGAGGGATGACCAGAGCCATAGCCCCGCCGTCTCTAGGAGCCCACGGTGTCACCGCCGCTCGCCGCCTCGCTTCTACCGCTCGTCGCATCCTCCTCGGCCACCTCGTCGCCCCGCTCCCGGCTCGCCTCGCCAAGAAGTCGCCACTCCTTCCGGCCGACACGCTCGTCACCAGGCAGCTGCGTAGGTGCCTCTACTTTGTTTTTTTTTTTCTCAATGCTCTGCCACTAGTAGAAGCAACAGTAGTAGTTGCAGACTGCTAGTAGTATTAGTAGTAGCAGACTAATAGTAGTATTAGTAGTAACAAAGGACTAATAGTAGTAGCATTGTGCAGTAGTATTTGTTCATTGTGCAGTTGTAGTATTAGTAGTAGCAGACTACTAGTATCATATTTTATATTTTTACTATTTTTAATATATATATACATCCGTATCGCCGTATCAGGTTTTTTTTGTTGAAGAAATGGGGTATCGCCGTATCGACGTATTCGTACCGCCATACCGGTATCGCGTATCGGTGCATCATAGATGGTTGTTATTCTCCCACGGAGAAGACCTGAACCTGTCCAAAAAACACATCGTCTCTTCTTGTGTAATCTCGAGAATCATGTTCCCTATATTTACTCACAAATATCAATAATAATTCATGGAAAAGGTGGAAATGTATTGGGTAGGAACATGTTTATTTTTTAAAACTAAAAGTGTACGGACCATATGCATCCAAGTGATTACGTTGAATGTGTACTTAATTTATGCAACTTACATATACTTTTTTTTTCATCATCTACTGATCGAGTATTCGAGTATGAGTGGTAGGGGACGGCAATAATAAGTTTTAACTTTTTTTAACTTAAAATGTATGGAACATAACCAACCCTATAAAGATATTGTTTCAAAATGAAGTCCCTTATGGATTTGAGTCGTGTTTAGAAGAAAGAATTTCATATAAAATTTGTTGGAAGCAAAGATCTGGAATGTAGGATTGAGCCCCATAGACCATTAGGAAACTTTTTTTCTTTGATGGATAGCTTGGGTAGGGGAGTTTTTTTTAGGTTTAGTTCAAACTCCCATCGAAGCATGGCAAATTCTCGTTTCTCTCTTTCCCTTGTCACTCTGTAAAAGAAATATGTCCTTTAATAATTCATGTTTTTGAGTGTGAAGCACCCAAATACTTTATCTGAATTATTCCTATGTTTTCAATATCAACATGAATATGGTATTCAATACTTGCACAGTTCTTTCGAATAAGGATATTTTTCCTGCGGCGCCCCGTGTCATTACCTCAGGGGTAATCACACTTAGGCATACAGATTACTATTCGTTTGCTCAGTAGAACACTGCTCCAACGAATAGTAAGCCTTTACGAGTTAACGTGAGAGAACAATAAAATAGAAACTGCACTTTCTATTCCAGTTAGCCACGCAAGGCTAAGGTTCTTACATAGTAATTTACTAAGTCCCTTCGCTGCCTTTCTTGAACCATCGATCTTCTACTCGTTCCACGAGCATAACAGGACATCCACCTCGCGCGGCTTCTCGAACCAATGACCCCATCACCAGCGACCTTCCCGGTGCCTGCAAATCCTTCGTCCCACGCGGGATAGTTCCCGGCCGGACTAGGATCTACAAAGGAGAATACTAGCAAGGTTGAGTACAAATTAATATACTCAGCAAGTATTAATAGCAAAATGCACTGCATGACTCATCTCTGTTCTTTTCTTCATTTTCTAGCTCATCTCTTTTCTGAAAATAACTCAATAAAACATTAGGTGGCAAAATTTTATTCTGAAAAGACTACTAGTCACTCGGAGAGAAGAAAGACCCCTAGTGGTTCCCGTATGCTCCAATCCAGGAGTCAGGCATGAATTCATGATTTTATTTAGCACTGCGCAGGCTTTGTACCACTTTACCCATAGCTACTCTGAACTCTCTTGAACTGGGTCCACAACATTTCCTTTGATGCGACTTCGAGTTCATAATACAGAACGTTTTCCAGGTTACGTGATTAAGTCTCCACCCATTGTTTTCCGTCGGTGTCCTGAGCGCACCCAGTCCTCCACCGAGTTCCAACAAAGTTGGTTGGGGCGTTCATCTCTCCTATGCCCCAACACTCCACCATTGCGCTACTATAACGCCTTGACTCCCCGCCCGGACTTATCCTACCACCCCCGAGTTCATCATCCCTACACCACCCATGCAATATTACTTACCCGATGTGGAGAGGACAAATCACGTAACAAGGTAGCATTTTCTGCCCGCCGAAACGGGAAAATGGTTGGCACTTAAATACGGCCTCTGATCCGGGTGAGAGTTTTGTTGATCCTTATATACTAACCCACCTCTTGCCTCGTCGTCATCTTTTTCTCATCTCCTCCCCTGCCCTGGGCCCCCTTTACCAGCCCTAATAATAACTCTTCCTTACCTTTTTCATCTTCTTAATTCTTTCATCTACATCTCATCTATTTGATTTAGTTTTGGAAATATAGTTTTGATGCAATACATATATATAAGAGGTAGCGATATACAGTTTACAGTTAAAATAGCTAAATTCATGTTCAAGAGGGTCGCTTGCCTTCAAAGTTGTAGATAAGGTTGGTGCTGACGAAATTCTGCTTAGCTGCTCCCGTCGATGCCGGATCGTCAGAGCAATCGACAAAGACAAATAATAATATAAAGAAATACATATTTGATTTTGAGATGATACTATAGATACATAAGTTAATTTATCCAAAACTCCATGAATACCAATTCATATGTTCATGAGCAACGCCGAGCATTGGTTAAACCGAAAGACATGACGGTGTACTCGCATGCACCATAACGAGTAGTGAAAGCCGTCTTCGAATATCCTCACCAGATCCGACTTGATGATAGCCCGATCTCGATCAATCTTGAGAACACCAGCCTGCATAACCGGTCAAAAGATCATCAATGCGGGCGAGAGGATATTTGTTCTTCACCGTCACCTCATTGAGAGGACGGTAATCCACGCTTACATGCGCAAAGTCTTGTCCTTCTTCTTCACAAAGATCACCGACAACCCCAAGGAGATGAACTGGACGGATGAAACCTTCGCTTGGAGCTCACCAAGTCCGCTTCTTCAATTCTTCTAGCTCATTGGGAGGCATTCGACACGCGCCAAATCGGGCGTATGGCAAAGAACTCGATGACAAACTCTGTGTCTCGAACCGAGGCATCCTGTGCAAATCTTCGTGAAAGACATCCTCAAAGTCGATACTATGGGGACATCCCGACCGCAAGGTCGGCTTCGCTTCAATGCACAAAGATGCGGACTGGCCGCGCGAAACCCGACCGCCGCTTTCAAGGGCTGGTAAGGTAGACAATCTTCCCGCACAATCAATTTGCCCTAAGTGTTGGGACAACCAATCCATGCCAAGAATCACATCCGATTTGTCGAACCGAAAGGCATTAAGGTCCGCTAAAAATCCACTCCTTTGACTATGATAGGAACATCCCGACATCAGAATCACCTCATTTCCGACCCTGAGAGCTGATGAGCAAAGGAACTCCCAAAGGAACACAAGAAAGACCACTAGCAGCAAGAAATGATCTTGAAATAAAAGAATGCGATGCTCGTAATCAAATAATACCGCAGCAGGACGAGAATTAACGAAGTGTACCAATCACAACATCCGCGCCCCGAGCCTCCTCACCGAAAGGTGGTTGACTCGACCCGCCCGCACTCGGTCTTCCAATAATCTCGTCCGCGGTGACCACTCCCGCCCGCCCTCCATTAGGACGAGGGGCTACCGCAACACTCGAGGGCGCATTCGCATAATGGCCCTTGTTGTGGCAAACAAAACAAGTGACCTCGGCGCCGGATTGCGGAGGCCGCTCTGTCTTACCGATCGCAGCGCACGCGGTCGGGGTGAAACACGCCTCGCGTGGGCGAGGAGCCGTGCGATGGTCTCGCCACGGTGGAGCAAAAGAACGGCCATCGGTGCCGCCCACCGAGGACTAACGAGGCCGTGTGAGTGCATCGATGCGCCCCACTTGCGCTGCGGGACTCACCAGCGCCGCTTTATGCTCAAGAACAATGGCCTTATCTACCAAGGCCCAAAGTCCGAAGTCCACAATAGATAGCTTGTCCCGCAGCCTCGCACAAGCCATCCATAAACTTCTCCCGCTAGCCTCATCCGAGGCCACCTCCCGGAGCATAACGAGCGATGATTAAACTCGCATGTACTCGTCACAGACGGCGCCTTGCTTGAGCGCGAGGAATTCTCTCTTCTTCCTTCATGCCAGCCATCGGGATGTGGGCCCGACGTAAAGGTCGACTGAACCCTCCCACGCGACCACATGGCTGCGCGCGCATGGCGAGATAGTTCTCCCACCATGAGAGTGCCGCGCCTCAAGCCGGTGGGACGCGGAAGTGCCTTGTCCGCGCTCGCACTGAAGCTATGTTGAGCTTCCGCCAACCATGCGCACCAATCATCCGCATCGACGAGGGTCCTCGAGCGGAGAAAGTCGGCGGTCGTGGCACGGAGGAACTCGCAAGTCCCCGCGAACCGTGGCCGCCACCACGCAGGCAGGAGTGGAGGTATTCCTAGCAATAACCCGTCCATGCGGTTTCGCCGACCGAGCGAGCACCTCACCATGGTCTGAGGAGGGGAAGCTCCTCATCATGACCAGGCCGCCGATCGCCACGCTGCTCTCCCGCCATCCTGCTTTACTAAGACAAGTTAGCAACAAATTTAAGAGCAAGAAAGCCCAAAATTCATGAAAGCAAACCAAAACAAACACAAGGCAGATAAAGTCTCAAAAGCAAAATCGATAGACATAACTACTCTCCTTTACATCTTACCCTATTATCCCCACAAGTTTTAGTTGGATTAAACTTCATGGTTCTCCCCAAACTAATTCCACCTAGAGTAACTATCTTTTGAAAGGTGAAGAGAGAAACCAAGTTTCAAAACTTAAATCAGAGTAAGATGAGAGTAGAAAGCTAAGATAGGTAAGGAATAAAATCTGAGAATCACTAGGTTTTCATAAACCTTTTATAATTTGAAAATAAGACTTTCAAAATATCCTAAGGACGACTATGCTTGGTTATTACGGTCGAATGGCTCGATACCAACTTTGTGAGGACCCAGCTTATTTGGTTTGTAATGCTTAACCAACCACCGCCCTAGCATCACAAATCAAATAAATCGATCTCGAGATATGTATACTTCCTAAAGCAAAGATACACACCCCATACTAAATTAGACATCAACTCCATTCCACACATAGAGTCCAAACACAACACTACCAAACGGAAGATAAACAAAAGTATAGGTTATTACATACACTACTGACCGCCCAAAAGATACACAAATAACAACAAATGTAAAGACAATGAAGCAAAGTGCCATAAGATGGCTATAAACAAAGCCAATCGCAGTGCCTTCAACCCACAAGGCATCCGACCGACCGCCAAGCCTAGTCGTCACCCACGGCGACAAAGACAACTCACGTAAGTGAGGCCCCGAGGCTCACCTTCTTCCTCTGCAACAAAACATTAAGCAAAGCACCGAGTACAAAGATTGTCTTTGTACCGCAAGACCGACGTGTAAACTAGCGCACTGCTCATATGCTACATGCAAAGCTTATTTGGTGGAAGTCATATGTTTCATTTGCATAAAGCCAACTTTATTTGTAATAATGTAATGTAATTTAAAGGCAAGTTTGCAATTCATTTTTATCGTTGAAATAATCACAAATAAAGATAGGTACAAGCAACCACCTAGAAGTGACTATCCCAATAGTCACCACAACATAGCACCTAATCCTGCATTCGCACCACCCCGCAAGTTTTAATTTTTTAAAAGGTTGTAGTCTAACTCTCGATAAGCTTACCAAGCGTGTCCATCACCTAGGACGAGGCTATTCGAATAGTTTTAACCTGCAGGGTGTACCATGCACCACACACCTCGCATCGCCTTTAAGCCAAGCACACTCCAAGGTATGCCTACATGACAAGTCCTACGAGACTGCTTTCCAATATTGTGTATCAACCCCGAGCTCGCAGTATGTATAGAAACCCATACGCTACATGGTAAAGCCGAAAGACAACTACCCACTCAGATAAAGCTTTTCGACAACTACCATGCTCCCACCTCCATCCTCCCGCGACCTCCCGCGACCGGGACCAATACACGCCAAAGTACTAGGTCAAGAGAGGTCCCATACCCTCTAGTGTGGTTAGCACGCCGAAATGTAGTGGCTTTCTACATGTTAGCACGATTTAATTTAAATAAAACTTTTCGAGATCGCTACTAAGTTAGCATTCCCAACAAGGCGCTCTACACGCGATCGCGCCGATCAACACGTGGTATTACCGCCGCTCGACCAGCGGAACCTACCGCCACTCAATCCGAGGAACTACCACCGCTAGCAAAACCAACTCAACCAGAGCGATCCCCAATCATCCTGGTACCCCACCAAAAACATCCAATTCCCTAATCTAACCCCTAATCTTCTAACCCTAATTCCCCTAATTACCTCTCTCCTCACCTAACCCTAATCTCTCTCTCTCCTTACCTCCTCTCTTAACCCCACTCCCAGCCGAATTCCCCTCCCTCGGCTGCTGTTTCTTCTCCCTTCCCCCATTCATCTCTCAACTCCTCATCTCCCTCCTGAAGCCCTACGGCGCCGCCGCCCGCGCTCGGCTCGGTGCCTCACTGTCTTTGCCGGTACTCGCCCCACCCTAAGTTAGGGTCACAATACCCCACCAAAAACATCCAATTCCCTAATCTAACCCCTAATCTTCTAACCCTAATTCCCCTAATTACCTCTCTCCTCACCTAACCCTAATCTCTCTCTCTCCTTACCTCCTCTCTTAACCCCACTCCCAACCGCTCGTTTCTTCTCCCACCCATTCATCTCTCAACGGCTCGCTTCTCGGTTCCTGCGCCATTCCTCGTGGCCTGCGGCTCGGCCATGGCCGCCCGGCCTCCGCCTCCCCTGGCTTGGTCCCGGCTCTGGCCTCCATGGCGCTCCTCCTCCCCGGCTCTCCTCTCCTCCTCCCGGCGCGGCCGGTAGGCCAGCGCCACCTCCTGGCTCGGCTTGGCTCCTCGGTCGCCTTATCCCTCGCTGCTCCTCTCTGGCCCGCCGCCGCCCTGTCGGCCCGGCCTCCGGCCGCCGGCCCTAGCGTCTCCACGCCTACACTCCTCCTAACCCTAACCTCCCCTTCAAACTAATGCTTTGATTTGATTCAGTTAATTATGTTGATTTCATTATACTGATGTGGGTTTATTGTGCTTATGCATGAGCAACTGAGTGCTGGATGTGGCTATGAGGCTTGCTACTGGTGGTGATGGAGGTTCGCCGCGGCTCGCACTGAGGTATCTCCCCTCCTATCCTCTCTCTGCCCCCTTCCCCCTATTGCTCTGTGGTGAATGATGACTGAGAGCTGAAAGATGAATATGTCCGATGGTAGCTTGAATGATGCTGCTACTGTGATGAACTGAGGGTTAGTTGAGTGGGCTCTAAGATGAATTCTTGGTGTTCTGAGAGCTCTAGCTTTAGGTGCTTTGCCGCTAGAAATGCTGAGATCTAAGTGATGCATGAGATCTATGATGCTAAAGGTGTATAGTATAATGATCTGGGGTATGCTAGTATCACCTCTCGTGGGTTTGAGGAGATTGGGGGAAGAGAATGGTAGCGCTGGCTTCAAGCTGGTGCTCTTCTCCTTCGGGCTGCCTTGATGCTTGGTGGTGGCTTGGTCGCCGTCCGCTGCTTGGCTCCTTGCAGCCTGGATCCTTGCTCCTTGCCTTCTAGCTCCTGGTCGCCTGGCTCCTTGCTCCTTGCCCTGGTCGCCTGGCTCCTTGCTTCTTGCCTTTTGTTTGAGGAGAGGTTGGTTGCTGGCTGGGTATGAAGTGCCCTCTCTCCCTTTTGCTTGGCTTGCTTTCGGCCTTATCTTCTGCCTCTGTGTGTGTGCTCATGTGATTGATACTTTGGCTGGCTTGTGCTTGTGAATGCGGTGGAGGGGTCTTATGCAGGGGGAATGAATCGTGGCTCCTCTGGATAAATCCGGCCTGTGTTTTGAGGGGGAGCTGGTTGTGGTGCTTGGACAGGGGGGATGGCTTCGGCTGCCCCTTTGCCTGTGCGTGATATTTTCTGGGCTGTTCTTATCTCCCTGGCTTTCTCTCGTTCTACTGTTGGCTGAAAAATGCTGATGGACCTTCGGTCCAAAGGATGCTTCTGCTATTGTGGCTTGGGGACCTTGGGTCCAAACGTGAGCTTTGGATTGGTTTTCGGATATTGACTGAGGTAGGTCGGTAAAATATGGGTATTGATTTTAATATTGCCGGATGATGAGGCCCACAGAAGTGGCAGGTGCCGACTGACCTCGGGTGATCTGGATATCTTGACGATCAAGGAGCTGATTAACTCCGATTGGTCTGGGTATCTTGACGATCAAGGGACCGATTGCTCAGGTTGCTTCGGGCATTCTACTGCACTTCGGGAGACTGACGACAATCGCTACTTTAATCATACTGTGGCTTGCTTCTGTCTAACAATACTGGTGGAGAGTGGTATGCATGCAGGTTTCTTGGATGACAAGGATGACACCGGGGTTTGATGGGTCGGTGATCGAAGAAGGAGGATTCAAGGAGGGCTCGGCGATATGAAATGCAGGATGTATTTTTTTTATTGCTTTGAAAACCAATCTAAGTTGTAACTATTTAAACAGCACTAGATGATATGAGATGATGATGCACTTCTATGGCAATGCTTACTATTGACTTAATTATCTAATGCAAATGGAAGGTGCAATCTAATACGATTGATGCTACTGTGCACTGATGAATGCGATGACGCGTTGTTCACGAAACGAAACCCACTAAACCAACGCGCTGACGACAAACTCGAAGCTTAACGACGATCGCAAAACTACCGTTAGTTTACTGCTAAGCCGAGATTAGTTACTGCTAAAAACCGATTACTGAAAAAAAGACTAGCTAAATACGCGGGTTCTCACATTTCCTTTCATCGGTTCAAATTAATCTGGATGAACAACGACGCAATTCCACGCTCCACTGCTAGAAAGTAGTAGAATCCATCCAGTTTATTTGGAACCCTTGACCTAGTTTTTGTGGATTTACACACAAAAAAATACCCTGGTGGGTTTTAATATATATATGAGATCCATCTACAGTAAAAGAGAGAACGGGAGAAGGCAGGATGGGGACGGCTAGAGAAAGTTATACTGTTTCAAAACCTGAAAGTTAAATTTCAACATGTTTTAAATCAGACTTCATGTTTCAGACGTGAGTTTTCAAGTTTAAAAAATGAGACTCAATCAAGTTTCACACGGTTAGAAATTCTAAAACTTGAAGTTTCTAAAGGTGTTCAGTTTCAAATTTGAAACTGTTAATTTCAAAGTTTATTTTAGGTTTTAAAAACCGAAACGTCGAGTTTCAAACTAGAATATCAGGCAAGCTTCAATTCCGAAACTTAATGTTTCAAATCTGAAACTTGATTTTTCAAAAAAGATTTCAAAATTAACGTGAGTTTCAGAAGGAAGTTTCACACAAGTTTCAAAATATTTTTCTGCCAAGTTCCACAGAAGTTCCAAAATTCGAATGAGATTCAGCCAAGTTCTAGAACAAAATTCAGCCACATTTCACAAAAGTTTCAAAAATTCGAACGAGTTTCTCAAAAAGACAAATCTACACATACTCAAGCAAGTTTTGTTTTGTTTTTGTTTTTTGAAATTTTGGATCTTTACAGAGAGAGTAGCTGAAGGGGAAGGAAGCTTTATGAGAAGAGGACTCAAGATGGAATCGAGAGAGATGGAAGCGTGGAAGAAGCGTGGAAGCGACACGATAGGAACTAATGCTATGCGAATCACGGGAAGAGAATTGTGTTGGGCCTGTTTGATACCATGCAAACTAAATTAAATATTGATAACGTTGAATTGATTGCTATTTGATTTGCTATCAAAATTCAGTAACAGTCACGGAATTATGGTAACATCAATGAAATCCAATGTCACACGTGGATAATCCAAAAACAAGAGAATAACTCACTAAAAATTGTTAACACCAAAATTTGACTTCGCCACGATTCAAATAAAGTTATTTTGTCTATTTTTTTTACTTTGCTTTTTTTTACTTTGCCTAAGTTTTGGCCATACCAAAATTTTGCGTTCGCTCGTTTGGGCAATCAACCAAACAAAGCTCTAAATCCAAGGGTAATTGGCTACCCCGTTTTGTTCGCTATTTATATCCAACGGGACCCGTTGGTTAGTTTTCCTCAATTCTTAAACCCTACAAACCTCACGAGCTCCCCAGAAGCCGCCGCCATGCCTCCAAAGGAAAGAAGAAGCAGCCGGCGGCGTCCCCGCAGCGGTCCCCTCGCACCCCATCCACCCGCGGCCGTGACAGCGGCGGCGGCACCCTTGACCTCCCATCTGTCGCCGCAGCAGCGGCGGCGCGGTATCCGGCGCTCGTACCCCGCGGTGGCGCCGGCTGCTTCGCCGGCATCGTTGCTGGTGTGGGCCCCAGGGGCGGAAGCCGCGGCGGCGAATGGAGGCTCTGGCTCTCCGAGTCCGCCATGGTCGGTGCCGGGCTGCGGCCTGGGTGCCTCGTCTCCGTAAGCTCCTCCTCAAGAATTGAGGAATGGAACCATTGTGTGCCAAACTTTTTTTTTGTGACTAAGCACTATACTTGTTTTGTAAATGGCTCCATTTAGTACCAGTTCTTGCTATTTGGTTGTCTCCATTGATCGTGTAGATCTATACCATGCTGTCCCATTGATGATATGTTTGCTCTGATGCTGTAGCAACTTCTTTATGGTATTTAGATTTGTGTTGTGGTTGAGAAGTTGAATTCATCACATGACACTGAAAATAATTGCTGCCTTATGAGCTAAAATTTGACTTCTTTTAGCAATTAGTGGTGATCCCAGTATATCTCCACCAACTTGTGCAGTGCTACTGTGCTGAGTTGAAATACAAGCGGAATGGTGGTATCCTGCTTGTAAAATAATAAAATTAAGCTTCAGGGTTCCCATGAGTTCCAGTAAAGTACAAACATATTAGTTTACTAGCATCTGTGTGTTGTTTTGGATAAATGAGCTGAGATCTTTGCGTTGTTTGTAGGTATCACTTATTTCTTCAGGCAGTGACCAACTAGATGTCTTCCCATTTGATAGTTTATTTGAGGAATGCAACAGATTCTTTGATCTTGATGTGGACCATGATCTAATGTATAATGAAGCTGGGAAGAACTTTGTGGTTGCCACAGTTTTCCCCTCACGTGAGGTATGTGCCTTTTCTATCTTTCCTCTCTTGATGTCTAAATGCCGAGAATGCCAAATTGTAAAAGCTTTTTGGTTGGGTTGTCTTACTAGGCTCAAAAGAATGGCATCAAACTCTCTTGGGATCTTGCTTGCATCCTCGGATACCCTTCAGTAGGCCATTTTTTGTTAGTTACTCCCCTATATACATCTCAAGCCCAAAAACAAATTGATGATATTGAGATTTTACGGGTGATAAAATGTAACAATCTTTATCTTAGTCTAGTTCCACCTAAGGTTGGATCTTCCAACCGCATTGAACCAGAGTCTGATTTCCATCCTGTAAGAGATGGAATGGTTATGGAGTCACCTAAGAAGATTCCTTCAACTCCACCACACATGAATGAAGCCCATTATGTTGCATCCAACAGTGGCTCCTCATTGTGCTTGGATCCAGCAATTGCGAGATCAGCATTAGCAGATGAGAAAGTTAATGCGTTGCTGCAGACTTGTGCATCACGGTGGCTCAGTGGTAGGCACTTATTGAAAGGAAACTACGTTCCTCTTTCGATGTGTGGGAAATTGTCTATGTTCGTGGTTATGGGAGCAGAATTAGATGGTTCTTCTCTGGATGTAGTGCATGAGAAAAACAATTCACTGTCCAATGCGGAGGTTTCTGCTAAATTGGGGGAAGCCCCTGTTTCATTCCTTGTTGACAAAACCACAAAAGTTTATCTTTCTGATTCAGCCTGTTCAGAGGAGCTTGGCTCAGATAAGTCAGGCTTGCCAGCAGAATATTCCATGCATGCTGATACAAGAAATGAAGATTCCAATTGCGCTCCAAGACTCGGTGGGTTATCTGAAGAGTCAGCAAGGATAAAAAGAATCATTTCATTTTCACTGATTGATCAAATTTGTCTGCCAAGGTATAGTGTGAACACATTTGTTTTCCCCCCTTGGATATATAATTTATTCTTTCAATTAGTAATATGTTGATTGACTTCTGTCATGTACACTAGTGCACGTGAAATCTTCAGCTACAAAGGTGTTCTTCTTCATGGTCCACCTGGAACAGGGAAAACCTCGCTTGCTTCTTACTGTGCCTATGACACAGGGGCCAACCTTTTTACAATCAATGGACCAGAGATCATTAGTCAATATTATGGTGAAAGCGAGCAGATGCTGCATGATGTTTTCAGTTCAGCTAAGCAAGCTGCACCTGCTGTGGTTAGATTTTTCATCTAATGCTCAGCTACTTCTTTTTATTGTCTTGTAAGCTATGCTTGAAAACCTTGTTGAGTTACCTCTTTAGGAGGCTAGATATCATAATTCACAACATTGTTTTTCCTTTTGTATTGCATTTGAATGGAAAAGGAACGGTGCTTTGATGACTTTTGGAGCCTCTGTCTACAAATTGAATAAGTGATACACAACCTCAGATAGTTATTCGATCATGAAAGGTTCTTTACCACGTAGTGAGCTTTTTGTTATATACTGTGACATTGTGGAATCCTAGATGCCTGATTATCTTGATGTGCTATGCTGCTCTTAAGGTTTTCTTTTCTTTTCTTTTTTCAAAATTGATGCGCCCAAACTTGTCACTTTTCTCACTATTTCTTGTGATCATCTGGACTGGAAACCAAACCATTGTGTTTGACTATAATAGTACGTCATCTTTTCCTTTTCTTTTCAAGCGAAATGTCCCTTATGGCTTATTATTACAGATTCTGAAGTTTTATTGTATGTCCTTGTCCTATGACGCATAAAAGGGAGCTTCTTCCCTTAAGCAGACAAAATGTTTGACCGAAGCAATGTACTTGCCTATACAGTATTATATTTCAGTGCTCATCTTCAGGAGCATCTCCACCTTTATTCTATTTTCTTTATTATATTTCAAATGAAATTAATCTCTTACTTGGTTTTTACAGAATCAAATCTAAAAATGGAAGCAAAACCTCTTTTCCAATTACAGATCAGTTCTTTTTTTTTTAGTTGAGGTGTTTCCCTTCATCCTCTCTTAACAGTTGCGTCCAAATCAGGACAAACATAGAAGTATCTATTGTACTAAGTAGCAAGGTTATGGATCTAAGTATTTAGTTAGCAATGGTTTCTATACTATGGAGAGGAAGTATTTAGTGTTGTTATTAGGGCATGTACAATGCAAGATGCTTATACTGTTATACATAAGTGTTTAAAAAGAGATAATATAGCCACATCATCAAGCACCCAGGTAAACGTCATTCCCTCCAATGCAAGCATCTCTTTTGTAGGTGCTTAAATGTTGTATTATCCATTAATTAGATATAGTTATATATATAAACATCTGTTAAGCACCGGTGCCTAATTAAGCATAGATACTACAAAATAAGCATCTTATCTGTCCTATGTGTTAGGAAAAATCAGTTTTTTTCTTCTAAGCACCTGCATTGTTCTAAGCACCTGCATTGTACATGCTCTTATTGTTTTTTAGCACAGCATGTTACCATTGTCACAGTATCATGGATTAATCACATGTATCTTACTATCTTCATTCCTTTTAGATATTTATTGATGAATTGGATGCAATTGCTCCAGCACGGAAGGATGGGAGCGAGGAGTTATCTCTTAGAATGGTTGCCACTTTATTAAAACTGATGGATGATATATGCCCTAGTAATCGTGTTCTCTTGATTGCTGCTACGAATCGGCCTGATAGTATTGATCTTGCATTGCGACGTCGATTTGATGAACAAATTGAAATAGGTAGAAAGCTCTGATGTTACGCATGTACTTACTACTTACAAAGTTAAAATGGGGATGCAATCTACTCTACATATATATCTTGCTCTTTCAGTTATTGATGCACAGGATACATGAAAGAAAATGCTTATATGTACATCATGCATTTACAGCGGTTGTCCTAAACAAATGTTGCTAAGGAATGGATTGGCTTGCATCATACTTCTTTCTGAATAAGAACTTTACATACTTACAGGTGTCATCCCACGATGTGGTTACTTTGTATGGCTTCAGTACCTATTTTCTGTAACCTCTGCTACCTGTGGTTGGTCATGTGCTTATAGATGATATCAAATGCAATATGAACATCATCGATATGTTGCATATAACAAGTTTGTCCAGTTGATAAATTGTTGAATCTAAGAAAGCGTTGTCCAATTGTTTACTTGCAGGAGTACCATCTCCAAGACAGAGGCTGGACATACTTCACAACCGTCTAACTGGAGTTCGCCACTCTCTTTCTCTTGAGGGACTCGACTCCCTTGCTTCGTCCACCCATGGCTTTGTGGGTGCTGATCTAGCTGCACTCTGCAATGAGGCTGCATTGAGTGCTCTTCGCCGTTATATCAGCCTAAAAGAGGATATAAGCTCATTATCATTATCTCTCTCAAAGTTAACCATGGCATTGGAGGATGTTCCCTGCACAAGTAGCAGTGACAACACAGAAAGTAGTGGGCCTGGCGATAAGAAAGATGAAATATTGTCAGTGACCACTGAGGACTTTGAGAAGGCTAAAATGAAAGTGAGACCAAGTGCAATGCGTGAGGTATCATTTCTATCCACCTGGCCACATTTAGTGCTTTATTGTGATCTCTACTCTAATAAACTCGCTGTTGGCTTCTATAATACCTCATGCTTTGTTAAGCAACATTTCTCCCCTCTTTTGTTTTTTTATGTGTTTATGTCAACCTTTTCATTCATGAACCCCAACTGATGAGCAGTTAATACTAGCTAGAAGTTACAAAACTTGATGCAATTCGATATATAATTTTTGTTAAGGGTAGTAGTGTAATAGTCATGTAAGGGATAGGGGTAGTTATGTAATTGTAGTCTAGTCTAGGGTTTCTCTTGTATGCTATATATTGTCCGTTGAGCTCTTGCAATAGAACTAAGAATTCAGCCCCCATTTTTCTCTCTCCCAAAATCTAACATGGTATCAGAGCCTAGATCCAAACTCTAGTCTCCATCTTCCACCTAAGCTGCCCCCAGGAGGAGCAATCTCTACTCCTGTGGGTAGCACCTAATCTCGTTTTTATCTTTAGCATCCGTAGTTTCTTAATGTCTAACAGTACCAGCAACTAGCAGTCATCTCTTCGAGTAGCAGCAGCTCCAATCAGCAGCAAGTGTCCCCGAGCTCGGTACTGCTCTTCCGGATCCGGTGTTGGGAGCTCTTTCATGTCAAGTAGTAGCAGCTTTCTTCGCCTCGTTGTCAAGCAGCAGCAGCACCAAGCTTCATCTCCATCGTTGTCAACAGCATCATGTGCTGTCGACTCATCTTCGCCGGATTCGGCATCCTCTCCGTCAGCCAGAGCTCATCCTCTTCACCAGATCCAGGTGGGATCTGGCCATCCTCGTTGCCGGAGCTTGCCTTCGCCATCACCGACTAGATCGGTTGGGTTCTGCCGTCGCCATCGTCGCCTCGTCTTCCCTCACCAGATCCGGCGGTCGGGATCCGGAGCTCGCTCAACAACCTCGTCTCCATCGCCGAGGTGGCCATCTGACCTCGTCTCCATCGCCTTCGTCTCACCAGATCCGGCGGTCGGGATCCGGAGCTC
This sequence comes from Ampelocalamus luodianensis, assembly GCA_036346255.1. Lineage (NCBI taxonomy): Eukaryota > Viridiplantae > Streptophyta > Magnoliopsida > Poales > Poaceae > Ampelocalamus > Ampelocalamus luodianensis. The sequence continues at coordinate 42,891,239 of CM070638.1, read as the reverse complement.
GCTCAACAACCTCGTCTCCATCGCCGAGGTGGCCATCTGACCTCGTCTCCATCGCCTCGTCTCACCAGATCCGGCGGTCGGGATCCGGAGCTCGCCCAACAACCTCATCTTCATCGTCGAGGTGGCCATCCGACCTCGTCTCCATCACTTCGTCTCACCAGATCCGGCAGTCGGGATCCAGAGCTCGCCCAACGAGCTAGTCTCCATCCAGCACGCCTGGACTCTGCTTCCACGGATCCGGGCTTCCTCTCGTTGCCGCCATCAGATCCCATCGGATTTGATCCCGTCGCCGTCGTGGTCGTCCAACGCCACCGAGCTTGATCCACGCCTCCTCTACGCTAGATCCGGCGCCTCGTCGACGAGCGCCAAGTCCCCGCCGCCGCCGAGCTCACTAGCGCCTCGTCCCCGCTGTTGTCGAGATCGATCCCCGGCTCCTATTGTAATGCCAATAGAAATGAAAAGTGAAGGAAAGCGAAAATTGAGAATCCAACGCCCACGATTTTTACTAACTTACCTTCCGCAGTAGAAAAGCGAAAGAGAAGGGAAGGGATAAGACCAAGCCATTGCACAGCCAAAGAGGCCAACTCTTTTCTCCCTCCTTAAGCAAGCCGCCCACCAGAGGAACCACCAGAGAAGCAACCACCAGAGAAGCACCCACCAGAGAAACCACCAGAGAAGCACCCAACCAAGGGCAAGGTCACGACCACCACGAGCGTCGTCGTCGCCACTTCCTACCTTTACCAACAAACCAGGTAGGCTATCCCATCCCCCCATTCTTAAGCATAGCACACGAGCAAGCATGGCACAACACTACTGGCGTAAGGTACAAGTGGGAAAGGGTAAGAGTAGACCTTCCCCGGGTAGGGCTTGTAGGAGGCGACGATGCTGAGAGTAGGGAGGTCGACGACCGCACCATGGCGCCGGCAGGCGAGCCGGAGGGAGCACGGCGGCGCCACCTAGGGGTGGCGCCAAGCGCTCTGCCGCACACGCGTAGGAGAAGAGAGGGAGCTTGAGCACAAGAGGCAATGCAGCGGTGGTGCCGGGCCACCATGCCGGGCGCAAGGGGAGCTCGGGGTGGCGCTGGAGCGGCACCAGCAGGCGTGGCACGGGTGGGTGCAAGCCGAGCGGCGGCAGCAGCAGCCATGCCGGGCCGAATCAGAGGGGAGCCAGAGGGAGGGGTGCCGTAGGAGCAAGCTCCAGGAAGAAGAAAGAAATGGAGAGGGAGAGATGAAGGAGGAGGGGAATAGATAAGGCTAGGTGGGGATGGCTTTGGCCAGGAAAGAAAGAAAAAAGAGGGGGAAAGAAAAAGAGAGGATAAGAAAAAGAGGGGAAAAGAAAAAAAGAAGAAGAAAGAAATTAGGGGCGCGCACCTAAATTTTTATTCGCAAGGTTAGACAACACGATCCCTAACTCATTATTATTTGGGCACCGGGTCAGTAGGGTAGTGCCAGTGAGAGGGGTTTGTTCATGTCGGGTTGCTCGTAGGAGCAATGACGCCGTGTGTGTGCATGTATTGCTATAATGTATTGAGTCTGGTTGAATGCCTATTCAGGTGGAGGTTTTGAATGGCACCATCCGCACGTTGCTCCGCTCCATTTGGTTAACAGACAAGTGCATGGTAGAGCGATAGCCTGTAAGTGCTATGAAATATGTGATGTTTGCATGATATGATGGTGTTTATATGATGATGGCTATAATGATGGAACGAGGTGTGCAATGAGGCTACCCTTTAATGATGACGATGATGAACTATGTTAATGACAATGGACATATGCATTCTGCATCATGGTAAGAATGTACGAGCTAGGTCGGGGACAAAGTCATGTAACTATTCCGGTGAGGTCGATGAGAAAGATACATAACTAATCCGGAGTGCTTTAGATGAAGTCTTACATCTGTAGGGACTACATAAAGTTCTACAATGTAAGGACCACATCCTAACGAAGAGGGGGGAAGAGTGTGTCATCAACGGGTGAACACTCCACGATACCGGTATCAGCTGATGAGATGCATATGAGCAAATGAGCATGTAGAATATGGGTGCATTGCATTAATGGGGAGATAATGATGAAAATAATGATATGGTTATGTTTGTGTAGCAGTGTTTATCGTTTCTATTATATGCTTACTGAGTCTTTGGACACACCCTTGTTTATTTTTGGTGTTTAGGTGAACGTCAAAGACGGCATGCATCGGGAAAAGGAAGAATAGCACACCCACGTCACATGCAGACACTAATGCAAACCATATTCCCTAGATAACTACTTTTGTTGTAGTATGATTAGTTGTTAAATTAGCTGCGCAAGTTCGTGTTGGTTATGGTGTAGTGGTAGCATTTTGGGCCCAGAGGATGGGCTGGGGTGTTACACCTATGCACGGGATCCGGCTTCTCCTCACCAGCGCCTTGTCCCTGTCACCACTGAGCTCGATCCACGCCTCCTCATGGGATCCGGTGCCTACACAATGAGTGCCTCGTCCCTGCCGCCGCCAAGCTCTCCGACGACGGATCCTCTACTCCGATGAGGCTGCCGGCGCCTCCTCTTCTCCGACGAGGCTGCCAGCGCCTCTTCTCGGACGAGGCTGCCGACTACTTCTTTGCTCTGCCGACAGTCGCTCTGCTATTTGGTACTACTAGCCACTACTGCTTTTCTGCCTACGCGACCATCTTCAGCTCACCCTGCTCCAAGCTTGTGGAGAGTGTTTGCCTTCGCTAGCCCACCATGGTCATCTTGTGCGGCGGCAGCCTCTTTCTTGCAAGCTTCCTGCTCTACTTCATGTTGGTGCTTGTGTGATCATTACTGCTGCTAGTAACTACTACTTGTATCCTCCTGCTAATATCTGCTGCTAATGCTAATATCCTAAGTCTATTTCCTTTGATTTCCATCGAGTCCATCCAAGTCCGTTGTATCTCTTTTGAGTTTGTCGAAGTCGTGCCAGTACATCATATCCTTTGTCGATCAGCCGATTGATTCTTCCTTTTCGGGTTACCGCAGTCTGTTGATTGGATCGAGTGTGATTACCTCCATCATTGTTGTTGATACGATTATGCCCTCTTGGTCCTCTCTTGTAGCCATCTTGCTATAAATCTTCGCATCATTGCGACTCTTGATCAATGGCCTTCTTTGTCGTTATCATCAACTGTCTCTTCGTCTTTATTTTCGTCGGGCGCCAGATTCGATACCGTCACCTCACATCTTCGGTGGGCGGATCTGGTCCGTTGTCTTTGCCTTCGTCAAGCGTCAGATTCGACACTGTCACCTCACTTCTTGGGTGGGCGGATCTGGTTCGCGTCTTCATCTCTATCTCTCTCTTCATCGACTTGATTTGACATATCTTTTTATTCCTGTCGATTTCAACATCTCCAAATCAAGACATTCGTATATGAAGAGCCGAAGGACAATTTTTTTTCAAGAGTTGCATGCTTCGACGACATCTTCAAGCTCGGACTTCGGGTTTGTCTTTCATTTTAGTGTTGTCCTCTTCAAACTCAATGCTATTGCATACACATAGAGTTTGAGTGGGGGTGTTAAGGGTAGTAGTGTAATAGTCATGTAAGGGTTGGGGGTAGTTATGTAATTGTAGTCTAGTCTAGGGTTTCTCTTGTATATTATATATTGCCCTTTGGGCTCTTGCAATAGAACTAAGAATTCAGTCCCTATTTTTCTCCTCTCCCAAAATCTAACAATTTTGTCATAACTGTTCAGTTGAAGTCTTTGATTTAGTTTGTTCCTATGCTTCATGGATGTATTGTGCTATTGTTATCTTCTGGAAAATAGACACAATGTCAGTAAATATGTGATCTGTAGCGGATAAAACAATGTTAATGGCCCAATCATTTCCTGTACAGGTAATGCTCGAGCTTCCAAAGGTACGATGGGAAGATGTTGGTGGCCAAGCCAGAGTCAAGAAGCAGTTAATTGAAGCCATCCAATGGCCTCAGAAATGCCCAGAAGCATTTGAACGCATAGGGATCCGCCCCCCTAGAGGATTGCTGATGATCGGACCACCAGGTTGCAGTAAGACATTGATGGCCCGTGCTGTAGCTTCTGAAGCAAAGCTGAACTTCTTTTCAGTTAAGGGTCCTGAACTTTTCAGCAAATGGGTTGGTGATTCTGAAAAAGCAGTGAGATCACTATTTGCAAAGGCAAGAGGTAATGCACCGGCAATATTGTTTCTTGATGAAATAGATGGGCTTGCAGTAATTCGTGGGCATGAAAATGATGGAACATCAGTTGCTGATAGGGTCCTCGATCAGTTGCTACTGGAAATGGAAGGTAAGTTTTAATATTGATCCATGATATTAGTCTAGCAACTGGCCAGTAATTACTCAGGGTGCAATTTAATTGCATTATCTGTTCATTAACGCTAGAAGACAATTAGGTTTGTTAGGCTTGTGATTATGTGCTGTGAAAGATTTAACTTGTGAGTGCATACAAACCAAGCAGCAAAGTTTGGGATATGATGTTTCTAGTCAATGGTTAGTTAATCACTAGCCTGCATCTGAAACTTCTTTTGGTTCCACTATTTGATTTCTTATGCGGTTCATTCTTGCTAGAAGTAACATGATTTCTAAATAGTAATAACATTTAGGTTGTGATTCTGGGTAATGTTTTATTAAATGAATATCACGACTGTACAGAAGGTCTACATAATATAAATTGAGCGACTAACAGTAGTTGGTAGTCAAAATTGAGTCAGGGGCCTCTTATTAGACCTTAGTTGCTTGGGTCTCTGCCATTTTCTTCTCTTCTCAATCACAGATGGAATGTGCTGATAACTTGCTATCTAGACGACTCCTGCTATTTACAAGCTCTGAAGCTCTTATTGATGTTTGGGTTTTGATCTTGCCTAATGTACTTAGTTGCAACAGATTTGAACCAAGGAATGGGTGTTACTGTAATTGCAGCTACAAATCGTCCTGACAAAATCGATCCTGCACTTCTGAGACCAGGTTACTTATCCAATTATATGGATTATGAACTTTAATTTTATGGCTTACATACATTGCTTGGGCTATAATGCTTCCTACAGTCTGTTGGTTTGACTATATGAGTGATGTTTGCACTAGGTCGTTTCGATAGGCTGCTTGATGTGCAACCACCAGATGAAGCTGACCGTGAAGATATTTTCCGGATTCATACACGCAGCATGCCGTGCAGTCCTGACGTCAACCTAAACGAACTTGCTAGAGCTACAAAAGGCTACACTGGTGCGGACATAAAGCTTATCTGCAGGGAAGCTGCTATTGCTGCGCTTGATGTACGTCACCACTTATTCTCTCCCCATTATGGTACATGGCGGTCTGTATTTTCACGAAGTGATCGCAGAAGTTCACTGATAAATTCTCTATTTTCACAGGAGAGCTTTGATATTCCAGAAGTAGCAATTAGACATTTCAAGTCTGCAATCAACAGTGTAAAGCCATCAGATGTAAAGTTCTACCAAGATCTTGCGGTGCAATTTCGCAGATTTGTTGATGATGCATCGTGGAGTAAGCAATAATGCTGGGGAACATATTGGACTAGTCATTTTGTGGCCCGGTTGATTCCTAAGTTTAACTAGAAAGTTTTCTGTAACTTGTAAGTGATTTCTTATCCTCATCTTGTCCATCCCCTTCACGGCTTCATTACTAACATGGGGTCTTTGCTTTGTTATTTACCAGTACTCCGAAAGACAATGAGCGCAAGTGTACATTCCTCAGTGTTTAACAGCAAGGATGCAGACATGGGTGTTTTGGCTTCGTCTGCCCTCGTGCTTTCTTGTTTTGATTGCTGATCTGATTACTATTTATTGGCCTTTTCTATGTCTTTAGGTGTTTTTCATGCTTTTTTACTCGAGAAACTTGGCCATGCTAACAGTTGAGTTGGATTCTAGTCCAGCACTTTCTGTAGCTGGAAGATTTTGTTCTGGTGGAGGCTACTTTTCCAGGTCGAAGGATTTCATCTGCACAATTCTGTGACGCTTGTTCTGGAAAAACCAAAAAGTAGAACCGTTTTGTTCAATCTTGCAAATCAGCTGAATGCACATTTTCACATGTGGCGTGCTTGGCTCTCTGCTCCTGTTTTTTTTCTCTGTTTGGAGTCTCAACATTGCGATTTTTGTATCGGAACTGTTTCTCGCCATCATGGTGTTATGCGTAGCTCTCCCGGGTGTTCTCGGAAAAATACCTGTGGGGTGCTCATTGCTAGTGCCTGCCATGTCTGGAGTCCGAAAGTCTGAACAATTTTGTTAGTACGATGATGGTAAAGATGGGTAGACGCTGTTGGTGGTTCAGAATTCAGATTCTTGCACATACATACATGGAAGAGCAGATGGATTTTACTGTTTTATATGGTCGACTGACTCATCGTCAAAGACCACTACGAGTGTAAACACATTTCGTGATGAATACCATCGGCATACTTTTCCTGCAAGGCCCGGACCCCTCGTCGGCGGCCTCTCGCAGGGGTGATGTGGTGGCGGGGGCGGTGGCGGAGGAGGGGCCGGTAGCCCCAGGGCGAAGCGGCCCCTCTTCGTTGGCGGGCGGCGCCGGGTCCCTGGCGTAGCCCAACCATCGCAGCGCCGCCGCTGACGACGACGACGAGGTGTGTGGCTGGCTCAGATATATCCGAGTTGACCTGCGGATTCGAGGTGTAGAACGTACTACCTGCGCGCGTTGAAACCCTAACTAATCGGTGGGAGTGGGTATGGGATATGGAGCCGTCTGTGGTGTGGAGATGGGAGCTAAGCTTCCCTTCTCATTCTGAGTTGAGTCGCTGGCGGCGCGTCAGGTTGGTCTACGCTTGAGCAGAATCAAACCGATCAATTACCGCCAAATTCCTACCGACCCATACACACCCCATGTGCTTAGTTTTATGGGAGATTTGATTATTTGCCATTGTTGAATATATGTAAATTCAGGATTTGCTACTTATATGTTTATGACATGTGGCATCGGAACCTATATATTATTTACATGGAGTGGTAAATTTTGAAATCAACATCTTTGCAGTGGTAAATAATTGATTATTCTTAGTTTTATCTGTTCCACTTGCATAGATTAGGTGTAGCAAATTTCTTCTGTCACATGACATGCATCCGAACATGTTGCGATCGTAGAAGCTTTTGCAGAGTTGCCCGCTGCTGCGAGCAGGACGTGCTTGCTGCTTAGTTGCTGATTGCAAGTTTGCGAAGCCCGATTGCACAATAGCCGATATCATTGGCGGACCCAAAGAAGGCTGGAATTTGGGGATGTTTTGTGGACTTTTAGGTTGAAATATGATACGAGTCTGCGCCGCGAAAAACGGAAGTCGGGGTGATATGGTGGATTGTATGAAATAGGGCGTGGAATGGGAGTTGTATGAGCAGGCCCTTGTTGTGAGGATGTACTGTTGGCTGTTGCCTGTTAACTTGGCCCAGTAGTTAGTTATGTAGGAGAGGCATTCGCGAGCTAGGTTTCTCATGGTACGGTGCTCGGACTTTTAATTGTGTTGTATGTATTACATCGGAGGCCAATTCATGTTTGCAACAAAGTACTAGCAGCCTTGGGTAACTTGGGATGCTTGCGGTTGCAGTTTACATACCCAAGTGTTATTGTGATGACATGTTGCCCATTCACAACATTCGACATACCAATATCTTCTTGTTCATGAGTTTACTGATTGAAGTACTATGGGACAGTTTCTGATTCTTTTTTGGGGTCTCCCTTTGTAGAAGGACCGGTTGATTTGTCTTCATCGGCGGCATCTGATCATTCAAGCTGCTGGTCATGCTGCTGCGGCAGTAGTGTGCTATCTCCTGGTAAGGAGTGTGGTGTCAAACCGATTGCTGCTATCACTGAATCTCTTGAAAGGCTTGCATCTGCCATACGTGCCACTGCTCCAGTCGAGGTGCAGCCCGACCTATACGGCTCTGCGATGGCCGTCCTTGGCTTCACCGAGGAGCAGCTCGTGGTCACCTTCGCCTGCCTTGTTGAGAACAGAGCCTGGGGAATTGCATTCATGGCAATGCCTGAACCGCGCCGAGTGCTGTGGATTAAGCAGATTCTAGCCAAGGAGCAGCTCTGAGGTGGGCTTAGGTGGTAAGTAGCATCCAGGGATCCAACACCCGTTCCCAGGGGGAAATCCCGGTCGCTGGCCAGAAAAAAAAAGGCTGGTAACTGGATTTTCCGGAAAAAATACGGACGGCATTTGCTTAAAAACCATCCAAAATTCAAAATTTGGAATATAACTTTGCAAAATCCGAAAAAACCGGACGGTTTAGGGTTTCCCGGTTACCGCCGATAACCGGCCAGTTTTTTGAACCCTGGTAGCAACTAACAAGTCGAAGAACTAGTACTCCCCTTTTGGTAATGTACTTAGAATCATCATAATAGCAGTTGTGTTAGTGGTGGTAGAATGGCACCACACCGGGCGGAACTAAAACGAAAATGATCGGGGTTTACTATTTCACTATACATATAACATTTTATATAATTTTCAAGCAACACTGTACTAAATAGTAATTTATGCGGTAAATATTGATAAAAATGCATCATTCGGTCTCAATGACCAATAAAAAGAGAACAAAATGACTAAAAATTTTGGACTAGGGGTGCACAACTTTTGGGCTAGAGGTGCACGCACATAGTATATACATAATAATATCTGCTAATTTTTTTTGAGACCCGGATGTGGCAAATGGATGCTACCTCTCCCTCTCCCCTTTATGTTATCTACTATGATGAAGACCTCTACGATCAGTACTGCATTTGTTGTGATGCTTTTGTGCCATTGTTGTTTCTCTAGAGTGAGATGGGGATAAGCTCCAGTTGGTCCTAGAGGCATGGCGGCCTATCTTGTAGATGCCGCCATATGTGCTTTCCTTCTGAGCTCGTGTTTGATGCTAGCTTACTCATCTTGTGCTGTTAGATGATCTTGTACTCTTGTGATCATCTGGTGTTGCTTCATGGCATTGCGTTCCAGCAACCAAGTAATTTGTTTTTCTGATGCCAATTTGTAAGTCTCGTGAAGTCAACTGACGTGGATAGGTGACAAAACTCTTTGCAAGTTCTCTTGTGTGAAATAGTATCATTCGCTGATGGGAGCTCAAACCAGCGAGGAAACAAAACTAAATATAAATTTTAAGACTGACAGTTGCCAAAAGAGAAGTAACGCCCTGTTTGGTAGAGCTCTAGATTCTTATTTTCCAGATTCTACTTCTGATTCTCTGAGAATCCACTTCTCTGAGAATCTAGAGCTGTCTATTGAAAACGTTTGGTTGGTAGGTTGGCTCCAAAAACCATATGAGGTCGGATTAAAGACAAATAGATCATGTTACCCCTGATTGTAATATTTCAATTGTATTTGTGTTTTTCTCCCATGTGAGCGCGAACTCCTCCACCAACGGCAAAGAGCTCTCCTTTCTTGACGAGAACGGTCGCCCCGACGACCCCAGCTCCAGCTCGGTTGCTAGGAGATGCGACCCTCGCAGCGCCGCCATCAGGGTCTTCATGTACGACATGCCGCCCGAGTTCCACTTTGGGCTCCTCGGATGGCGCCGCGGGCCGATGTCCGCCGAACGTTACGAGTGGTGCCGCTCGCGCTACCCGCTGGCTCAACCAAGAACACAACGTCGAACATCGGCTCACGCTACCCCAATGACTCGGACTTTATTCAATTTTCATGGAATAACAAGGTACTTTCATATAGTATAAGATCGAATTAGTCCACTACTTTACACCTAGCGCAAATAAAGTGAGTCACCGTAAAGGATTCCAACGGAGCCACGAACAAATCATAAAAGTGAAATTACCAAAAAGTCATTCTTAATAAATCACCAAACTTGAATAGCAAGGTATGGTTCACCAGTAAATCAACCAGCGACCTATGGCTGAATCATTACATATCAAAACATAGGGCTTGTTTGGTACAGCTTCTACTCCCAGCTTCTCAGTTGATTCTCGTGGAGCCGTACCAAACACCCTGATTCTCAAAACACCCGATTCTGATTCTCGCGTGAAGCTGTCTCAAAAATACACTAGCGAGGAGAAGCATCATTTCCTTGGATTCTCCTGAGAATCCAATTTGATAGAGCAAAAATACCCATTGAAGTTCTAATTATTTACCCGCAAAATGCCATTACTTGCCCCGCTGCACTCTTCGCTTAAACGCGCTTCTTCTTTCTTTCTCCTCACGAGCAACGCGATCACCCCGAGATGGCGCAAAGCCTCACGGCGGCGCCACCCCATCTCGCCGCCGCCTCTACCGCCTTCCACGCCACGGGCGAGCCACCCCGACCGCTTCCTTGCCTTGCCCCGCGCCAAGTGCTCGCCGGCCTCCCCTCCGTCGCCCCGCCGCCATCGAGGCCACCTACCTCCTCGTCGAACCCGGAACGAAGGATCCCAAATTCTCGTGTTCATACACTACCTGTGGTTTCTAGTGTACACAGTTAACAAAAATTGATAGCACAATCATATCACGCATTTATTGATAAAACTTTAGAGTTTATTACAAAAGGGCCTGCGGCCAAAAGAAAAGAAATAACACAGCGGAAGAGTAGTAGTAGTAATAGGCCACACGACTTGCCACAGGCAATCGTCTGGAGACGCAGCCTATTCGTCAAGATCCTCACCGTTGGGGAAAACGTCTTCTCCTGAATAAGATTTATTCAGCAAGAGTGAGCACAACTTCCGTGCTCGCAAGTCACACCCAATATAGAAAGTTTAATGCATGCATAAGGTAAACAAAGGTAATGGCAGGGTTGTTTTGCATAAACATCATTTTCAGATTATATTGCTAATACTTTTGTAAGACCAATTTTAATAATTCAAATAAAGACAGTGACAAAACTGACAACGAATATTGGATGACCTCCATTAGTTGAATATTGAAGGATATCCTCCTAACACTTGGCTAACCACCCAATTTTACCATAGGACTATCCATCCTAAAACATCCGTTGAACACATTTTATAAACCAAAACAATTCTAACTTAGAGTGGCTTTGCTAGCATGTCCATGACATGACGCGCTATTCGAATAGTTTTACACTCTGCAGAGGTTGTACACTTTACCCACACGAGATAAAATGCTTTTAATGTCGCCAAAGCACGCTCCGGCGTGTGACTAAGAAATTATCATGAGGCCGTTACAAAGCAGTGTCCTACTATATTCATGCCCGCTAAGGTTTCGCTACCTTTGGACTATCCATCCTCCTAAGCCCTCTTGCGCCTGTGGGACTAATGTCCACCAACGCCCACACATACAACATAGCACAAATAACACTAAGACACCACAGATTATTTAGCCAAATCCCGCCCATACAGACATGTGGTGGTACGGTAAGGCGTAGCAAAATACGCTCAAAGATCGGTCCTTAACTGACTTGGGCGACTTCCAATTTAAAACACTGGGTCGTAATCCTAACCAGATTAGACCCGTGCATGAACTCGCACCCACCATCCATCCATCTCGCCAAGTCCAAACCCATTTCATTTTATTTAGAGTAAAACCTCTTTATAAACCTTTCGTGATAAAACAATACCACAGAACACATTTTAAATTAAATTGTAAAGATTTGACTAAATTCTCCCAAATTTGTAATTGTTATCTAAGCAAGGCTAAGCATTTGACAAATTTTATCTAAGGTGTCAAGGTATTCAGGTTTGATAATCAAATTGGCCATACCAAGGAGTTTGGAATAACTATATATGAGATCAAGTTATTCAGACATTTTTATAAACATATGCATGCAATAGTAAATTATAAATAGTAAATAAATACTTAAAAACAATGGGAACAATATGATCAATAGTGTAACTTGCCTTCGTTGAAGTCTTGGAACTCTAAATCGCTTAAGGATCTAACTCTCCTAGTCGTCGAATTCTATACGTGAAAATACTACAAATTCAACTCAAATTCAAATAAATTCAAAAACTCAGATCAAACTAACTCCAAATTGAAATATTTTGCTTTAGTTAGCAAGATTATGATTTTAGACAAATTTTGCAATTTGAACCACTCAATTTGGAGTTCAAATGCAAAAGATATGAATTTTAGAAGTTTAATACAAAACTGGAATTTAATTGAATTCTCGAATTATTTTTCTAAAGAAAATTCTATTTATTGCGAATGCCGACGCCAATGATGAATTTCGGGAATTAAAAGAAATGAATTAATTTTCGACGACATGACCCCATCGATCGCTGACTGTCCACATGAACCAAGTCCACGGACTTGGCCCGGGGGTGGACGTGGTCGAGGTGGCTACCACGCGCGCGCCACGCGGCGTTGGCATCGAGGTGGCGCCGACTGGCGACGACGCGGCCTACCACGCAGTGCGACGGAGATAGCTCGGTGGCGAGCTCGCCGGCGCTACGTGCCACCACGAGAGAAGTGAAAGTGCGCAAAATGTAGAGGAGTCCGTGCGAACTCGTGGGTTACGTGAACGGCGCGAGCGACAGTAAAGGTCGTCGCGACGGAGTTTGCGCGCGCGGCACGTTGTCGACGGCGTAGAGGTTCCCGGTCCTTTGGCGAGTGGGTGGTGGCGCAGCCGCGCACGTGCGGCGATGCCGATGGTACCAACGGCGAGGATGATGGAGCTCCGGTGGCGTGAGTCGGAGAAGAACCGAGGTGCTTCGCGGCGGAGATCTTCGCACTGGGGCGCTACGGTGACGGAGGAGTGTTGTGAGCGGCGTTGAGATGCGGTGAAGGAGGCGCCCAAAGAGCCCCTTCATAGGGCGGGCGTAGCCAAACGGCGCGACGCAGGTCATGCGCGCGGTAGTGACGCAGGTTCCGCGATCGTGGGCCGAGAAAGGGGAAACGGGCGGAAGGCGGCGTGATGCGGGGTAGTCAATGCGCACGATGGCGAGGAAGCGGGGAGAAACGGCGAGGAGAAGTCGCGCGCGCTTTAATGGCGGCGTTATTATTGCGGCCGTGCGGGAAGACGACGCGAAACGACGATCGGGCTCGTCCGATTTTGATCAGACGGTGGACAAAAGATGGGCGAAGCGGTAAGCTGTAATCGGTCGTAGCCGTGAGATCTTGATTCAACGGTCGCGATAGATCGCGGCGGTGTGCGGTGAATAGTTAAGTGACTGATGCACGCGGGCCGTTGGATGTAGAACTGACGGTCCCGATTGAGTAGAACATTCGGACCTTCTGAATGCATCGAGGAGTTCTGGCCGTTGGATTTTAATCCAACGGTTGACAGCGGCCGAAGCGGCGCGAGAGTAAAAGAGAAACTGACGAGTGGGACCCGATGTCAGCGAGAGAGAGGAGGTGACGCGAGCGAGCGGCCGTGGGTGCGCGCAAGGGAAAAAGGAGATGGGCCAACTGGGTTTCGGACCACCGACTGTTTTGGGTATTTATTTTAGTTTCCGATTTAATTAAATGCTGATAATTCATTTAGGCTTTAGAATATAGCAAAATACTTCCAAAATTATGAGAAAATTCATGTAAATTCTCCGAGCATTTAGGACTTAAGAAAAATATTTCCAGCTATTATCTCGTAATAGATTTTGCACATCATTTTGTTTTAGCTTTCATTTGGTTAAGGAAAAGTTTTTAAAAATTCCACAAAAATCCAATAAAATAATTAAACTTTATTTTCAATCGAAATTGAAATTTGGTCGTTACACTCCTACCCGCCTCCCGAAACCCTAGCCACTGTCGCCATGGCGCGCCGCTTCTCCGCCGCCTCCTCCGTGCGCATTTTCACATTTTCACCGCGTCGTGGAGCAAAAGCAGCAGGCGAGGAGCGGGTGTGAACGGGTGGATGACGGTGCCGTGTCGGGATCGGGACATGAAGAACGGCGGCTGCGACTACTCCATGGACTTCTCCAAGATCCGCGAGATGCGCAAATGAACAAGAAGGAGCTCTCCCGCGCCAAACCTCGGCGACGACGACCTCCTCGCCCACCAAAGAAGACAAGCCCGCCTGTGCCGAGGTCGAGGCCGAGGCCCACCAAGCTCGTCAACGACCATCGCCGCCGCTTCTACTACGCGACGACTCTCCAACGGTAAGCTCGTCTTCCTTACTTCGATCGACTTACTTTGCTATGACTATCACTTTGTCGTCACCTAACGCCAAGGAGGGTTACCATGTCCCATTTCGGGATAAAAATATTTCCATTTCGATTCGTATGATCTTAGTCAATCGTGGAGTATTATCCGAGTAGTAAATCTGTAAACATTAGATCTTCTATTGTTTGATACGAGTATGCATCGACGTTAACTAGTAATCGACAAGTTAAATCATTAAAGCGAAAACATATAAAACTAGCAAGTGGCAAACCAGTTCTTGGATGTAGCATGACGCATGTAAAACAACACATAGGCAAAACACTTCAGTAGGCAGCGCCACTTCACGTAGAAGCTCTTTTTTCTATCTCTGAAACAATTTCTTAATCGCAAAATTACCGTGAACGGTGGATCAGAGCATTCGAATGTGGGGATTGCGACTTGTATCTGGAAGTAGTAGTACTGGTGTATTGGATTGGAGTACCACTAGTTAATGTCTTGGACAAATGTTTTCCTGTAGTAACTCAAAGAAGGCTAGGAACGAAAGAACCAAGGCAACCAAGGCGTGAAAGGGCTTCCTCAGTTCAGCTTACTACATGCTGATAGGCATTTTGTAACTCTGCATTTGCCTGATGATTCTCGTTAGTTCTAGCTCTTGTAGCGATAAGATGTAGACATAAAAAGAGAGGAAAAGAACTGTTGGCATTGGTAATTTGGAATGCCTTCTGGATGTGTGGTTTAGAAGAAATCATGTGAAAAGTGTAAAAACATCTTCTGAATTAGAATTAACCACAATTAACAGATCAACTGATATATAATTAAGCAAATTTAGATTATAGTGTTATGATGGGTGGAGGAAAGATGATTAGAAGGAACTAATAATGAGTTGAGAGGATAAGCAGCCTTTTAGATTGTACATGTGATAAAAGGGCCAAAATACGGTTGAAGAAACTGAGGATTAGTTATCAACGACCTAGTACAGTTTGGTTCAAGTTGGCCATCTTGTTACGATTTCTATTTGCTTATGTCGTTGTCGAGACAATGGAGAAATTAATCACAATAAAGCTTGTGTCCACAAGTCGATAGTTCATTTCACGAGACATAGTTTGACATATATTGTATAATTCGAATTGCAATCTCGTTGTCGACGCATGCTCGTAGTGCAAGTACTTTGATGCATCGATATGAAATTGCACGATTAACTCATTTTCAAAAATGGTTGCGTGATGAGCTTTTACATTTCGTTATAACATTGATCGATGTTAGCGCATCGACCGACTTGCCGATGCAGGAAGGAAGAAGTTCTGAGCTACTTCGATGCTATATCAAGGCTCAAGAAGAATCGCCACTGCCAAAGATAAAATTGCTGAGCAAATTTAGTTTAGGCTTCTTTGGTTTTGTTAAGTTTGCAAAAATGTGCAATATATTCGTCCTGATGCTTTATCCACCTGTCTTTTTAGAGAACAATACGATTTATGAGGGAATCAAATTGCTTGCATGTTGAGGTACAATGTTATCTTGTAATATATTGAAGGAGAAATGGCATCTTGTATTTTTGTACGATTAAGGGCATGATCAATTTGGACTGGGTTCAGTAATCACGAACGCAGTGTTTTTTATATGGAAGGTTTGATCTCGTAGATTCTCTATGTCTATGTCTATTTCTTGAGTTGCAGAATGTCTATGTCTATTTCTTGAGTTGCAGAAGAGAGTGTTCGATTCAGTGTGGTATTTTAGCACATGCTAGCTGTTCCAAGTTCCAACATGTACATGAAAAGGTTTCTTAATAAATTACTGTAATTACCTAAAGATAATTTTTATTTGACTAGAGTTAATATGTTTGTGGATAGAAGCTACACTATGTTCCTACAAGTAAAATCCATCTCATATCCCATAGCTATTGACTTCTCGATGAGTTCCCCGAAAACCTTTGATACAACATATATACATTCACATGGTCTAAACAAATTTAGGGAAAAAAATCTATAATTTGTGTACAAATACATAGGAGAAAGACACAAATATAATTGAATTATTACAACTAGGGGTAACATGGTCTATTTGCCTCTAATCCTCCTCATATGGTTTTGGGAGCCAACCTACCACCAAACGCTTAACAGAGACTCATTCTCGAGAAGTGGATTCTCGAGAGAATCGGGAGCGCATTTGGAAAATGAGAATCTGGAGCTCTACCAAACAGGGCCATAATAGGACGCATAGTCTTTCCAGTGTTTTACGACTCAGCTAAACAATGGCTACAAACCCAAACATCATTATCATTAACTTTAGCTTTCGCCCAAAGACCGATCATCGATGATAGAAGAGTAGACCTCACCACTTAGTCGAACAGACTGAAACCCATGTCCTGTAAGTAGATTTGCAAAAAAAAAAACTCGTTAGATCTCAATGATAATGTCAGGGCATATTTAGCAAAAGATCGCAGTTGGCAATAGTTGACAAAACATGCAAACACAGATCCAGGAAAAAATGCTGGTCAAACATGAAGCATATTGTGCAAGTTATAATGTCAGAACTTCTGAAAATAAGAATTACATGCAACTTGTGAAAATAAGATATTACAACATAAGAATAAGACACTACTGGGTCTTTAGACTAGGTCTTCAGCAAATAAGAATGTCGGCCAATACAGATCTAAAAATGAACATATTATTGCAGACATTACAAAAATATGCTGATGGGAGCTCAAACCAGCGAGAGTTGAAACATGTAATGTTAAACTAAATAAATTTTTAAGACTGACAGTTCCATTGTTAACACTAACCATACAAAAGCTAGGTAAATGGAGGATCTAGTAAGAATGCAATGCTCTGTGGAGCTACAAAAATGTTGAACATGGAAACCAAACAAAACTTTCACAAAAAAGTAGGCAAGTCAAGTGATTGCTGTGTAACTGTGTTGTATGGTGGGAAAACCATGTCATTTAGGAGGGCAAGGGGAAGGCGGATGAAATATTTACTCGGACCTCACCGATAAAAGGCCGGATGTTGGCGTAATCTCTGACTACAGAAGGATATTTCGACAAGGATCGCGAGCGCGAGGAGAAAATTTCATATGAAAATTTTGAATTAAATTTTGAATTTTTTTTCAGGTGTAAATCCGAAATTCATCTAAACTTTGAATTGAAGTTTGAATTTGGATGAAAATTAGATAAACATAATTTGTTAGTCTAAATTTTGAATTTAGATGAAAATTAGATAAATACAATTTTTTAGTCTGATATGCAATTTTATTGAACCCCACCTATAATATTGATAACCACTGATTACCGGTGAAATTTCGCCCATGGAGTTTTCCATGGTTATATGTTCTTATCTACGACAACAGTTGTTAAAGGAGAACTAAGATCGCAAATTGCAATGCGCCGCTACACCTGAGAAAGTCAAGTCAATGCAGTATTTTTTTAGCGTTCACATGGCCTTGGTGGACCCGGTCCAGTTTGACCGCAGCCATACGAACTCGGGCCTAAGCCCACCACCACACACGCCGTTGCAGACGCATGCGCACACGCCACACAGCTCCTCCCCCTCAGCGTATATAAACCGCCCCATCCAACCCTAGTGCCCACCGCTCCTCACAGGTGTTATCCCTTCGCCGCCGCCGTCTCGCCACAGCCACCGCCATGGGGAGAAGTAAGCTCGCGCGCATCCCATCTACCCCCACCCCTCCTCTCTCTCTTGCTCTTGTAACGTTGCTCCGTCTTTGATCCGTGGTCCGTGCGATGTGTCGGTGGGTGCGGCTGTACGGCAGGTTTTTTTTTTTTTTGGTTTCGGTGCCTAGGTCTTGCTAGATCTCGTTGTGCGAGCCATCTCGATGTGCAATCTGATGAGCTTCGAGCACGTTAGGGTTTCGATTTTGCCTGCTGGTGATGAGTTTCCGGTGTTGGGCTTCTCTTCGCGCACGCGATTAGGTGTAAAATAAGATGGATGCCAAGATTATTTCGTTAAGCATGTCAATTATGTTTTGTTTTCCTTTCTGGATACCTGTTCGGTAGCGTGGACCGCCTTGTAGGCTACTAGGATCCCCATGGTTCGTAGAGAATTTGGTTGGAACAATTTCCTTTTTGCGTTTTGTATGGATTATGATGCTGGGTTTCTGATAATGCAACCTGTCCATATCAAGACGCGCCATGTATATCTTGTTAATTGTGTTTGTTTTGGTGTCAGCCTTTATACAGACTTAGATAGCGTCATAGGCTATATAAAGGGGATTAGATTCAGCATGGTTTCTAGGGAATTTTGTTTATAGCAGGCATTTCTGTTTGTGTGTATGTTGCGATGGTCGATTTGTGACTATGTTGTCCTGGATGCAGTATAAACTATTTTCTATCTCTGCTTGCTTCCGTGCCTGGCTCTTGTTGGATAGCATTACGTGAACCATCTTGGTGCAAAATCTGATTAAGTTACAAGCAAAGTTGGGTTTTGTTTTACCTATTGGTGATTCTTTTGCAGTAGTTAGATTTATCTATGTAATTAGTTGAAAAATGTGATGTATGCTATAATTATTCTGTGAAGAATGTGGTGCTATGCTAGTGTGTACTGTATAAAGGGGGTAGTAGTATCCCAGAATTTGTTTCGAACAAGATATTTTGCATGATGTTTGGAGTATGGTGGTGGGTTTCCGATTATGCTTGTCTATGTCATTTCATGCTATGATTTTCTTTGTTAACTGTGTTGTCTTCAGTGTGAACTTTTGTAGGCATTGCATTGGTTAGTGCTGTAGGTTCCCTGTGATTTGTAGAGAATCCGTTTACGGTAGAAAAATATGTGATGTATGAAATTGGTTTATGCTTATGCTATCGTCCCATGATTATCTTGTTAATTGTTATAATTTTTGTTTTAGCTTCTGTACACACTTCAACATCAACACTATTATGGACTGTATAAAAGGATGTTAGATTCAGCATGTCTCTAGGAAATGTTGATTACAGTAAGCATTTCTGTTTGATGTGTAAATTATGAAGGTCGATTTGTAACTAATTAACTATATTCTCATGTATGCAACTTAGATTGGTTTCTCTGATTGGACCTTAGTAGTTTGGTTGACTGATTTAACTAAACATTGTCTCTTTGATTATAACGGTTTTCTCGATTGAATGCTGAGAATTATGTTACCTCTGATTTGTTATAATTTGGGTGCTGTGTTATCCCTATGACCAGGACCTGCTAGGTGCTATCGCCAGATCAAGAACAAGCCGTACCCCAAGTCGAGGTACTGCCGTGGTGTCCCTGACCCCAAGATCAGGATCTACGATGTTGGGATGAAGAAGAAGGGAGTGGATGAGTTCCCCTTCTGTGTCCACCTGGTCAGCTGGGAGAAGGAGAATGTCTCCAGTGAGGCTCTTGAGGCTGCCCGCATTGCTTGCAACAAGTACATGACCAAGAACGCTGGGAAGGATGCCTTCCATCTGCGGGTCAGGGTCCACCCATTCCATGTTCTTCGTATCAACAAGATGCTTTCATGTGCCGGGGCTGATAGGCTCCAGACTGGAATGAGGGGTGCTTTTGGGAAGCCTCAGGGTACCTGTGCTCGTGTGGACATTGGTCAGGTCCTCCTTTCTGTGCGTTGTAAGGAGAGCAATTCTAAGCACGCTGAGGAAGCCCTCCGCCGGGCCAAGTTCAAGTTCCCTGGCCGGCAAAAGGTCATCCACAGCAGGAAGTGGTATGTATGAAATAAGTTGTTTGCATTTTCAACTTGCTGTTTATGTCATTGTACTGCTGCAACGCTGGAATATGACTTGTTTGGGGCATTGCTAATTTACATTTGGTTTTTCAGGGGCTTCACCAAGTTCAACCGCGATGATTATCTCAAGTACAAGAGTGAGGGCAAAATCGTGTCTGATGGTGTCAATGCTAAGGTGATAAAATTTGTTCCATACTTTTTAGTTCAGTGCTTCTATTTTACTGGATTGTAAAATGTAAAAAGTTAAACTTGCATAGTTTTCCTATGTTGGTGATTTAATTCCATCTTAACTGCTTATATTTATTTCTGTGTTTTTGTTTTATTGTTCTGTTGGTTGTTGGTATAGTTCTGTTTTGTCAGATTGTTGATGATTGATATCAGGGATCAAAGGATCGTTACCGG
Source organism: Ampelocalamus luodianensis (assembly GCA_036346255.1). Classification (NCBI taxonomy): domain Eukaryota; kingdom Viridiplantae; phylum Streptophyta; class Magnoliopsida; order Poales; family Poaceae; genus Ampelocalamus; species Ampelocalamus luodianensis. The sequence continues at coordinate 42,871,158 of CM070638.1, read as the reverse complement.
GCACAATCCTGTTCGGAGCCCGGTAACGGTTCCCAGCCGGTAACCGGAGATCTCGGTGGAAAACCGGATGAATTGTCCAAATAAATTTGAATTTGAGATGTTTCGCTAGAATTTTGAATTTGAATTTGAATATGAAGGATTTCGGCCGGGATTTTGAATCCCGGACACCACCGGGAAATCCGGTAACCGGCGGTTACCGGCCGGTTTTTTGTTTCCTGATTGATATACATGTCAGTAAGTAGCACACAATCTGATACTGTTTCTTTGGGCTCTTCTGCAGCTGCTTGGTGTCCACGGTCCACTCGCCAAGCGTGCCCCTGGGCAAGCGATCCTTGCTGAGACAGTTGGAGCTACCGTGTAGACCATCTCCTCTGCAAAATGGAACTCATATTTTGCTTTAGCTAGTCTAGTTTTGGCATGCTAGAACTCATTAAGTAATGGTTGTCAAGCTGCAGCATGTTCTACTTCTGTAATACCTTCTGCAGGCTAGTTTGGTGTGGAGGTTTACATATCTACAATACCTTGTTTGAACCCTTTCTACAGATGTTATAGCTACATTTCGTCTAAATTATCATGCTTCGTCCATTCATGAATGATTTTTTATGTGTGGATTTTCTGCTGCTTTTGGTGCGGACCTCTCATCATCAAATGAGTTGAGTCGCGGTTGAATTTTGTTGCTCGTCTGTGTTCTTTTCCCGAGTGATTAAATTGTAGCACCCCTGTTATGATGGAAGCAATGTTGTGTTCATGTTTCCCCAACTGATAAATCAAGTTGTGACCATCAGTTTCGCTATGATTCCCGCTGGTGTATTATCTGTCTGTCTGGCTTGCAAATGATTACCGTTAATGATATAATCAAGTCGATCCTCCACTGTGAAGTTTGAATGCAGAGACAGTCACGTTCAACCCATATTTTATTTTGAAGATCCTGTAACCCATATTTTATTTTGAAGATCCTGTACCACTGGATAGTCTGCTTTAAACATGTTGAGACCCGAGGCGATGATTGATCATTGAGTCTTAGCCACTGGGCTATCTTCTGATCAGCATGGCAGCCTTGTAGGCTACGTTTTATACTCTCTACATGGTTGGTTTGCATTGGTGTATTATCTGTCTGTCTGGCTTGCAAACTCTGTCGTGTTAGCTATAGAACGACGGTGCTAAGCTGCTAGTTAATAAATTTGCCTTTCCGTTAATGATATAATCAAGTCGATCGATGTGAGCGTTTCCTTTGATGCAGTTAGAGAATTTTTCAGATTCCAATTGATACAACATAATGACAGCTCAAACATCCATTCTGAAACTAAAACGAAACTAAAGCTAATACAAATACAATAAAACTTTTGTTGCAAATTTTCCCAATGCACATTCCAAGTAGCAAAAATCAGAAAGCAACAATTCACACCAATCCCTTTGGTCTTCTCCTTTCTAGCAAGCCCAACCTTTCCTCTTTTATGCGATTCTTCGCAGATTGGTGGCGGTGGATCACCCCGACAACCTCGCCGGAAGGGCTTTGGTGGGTGACGGGTCGGTGGGCTAGCAAGATGGGAAACATTTGGCGATGGCGCGGGGGGCAAAACACATAAAACCATAAGTGAGTTTGATGGCCCCAGGATGAGTCTGTGTTCACAAAATACCTCTTGTGCACCGGAAATGTTGCCATTAACATAATATATTGTCCAAATACTTCTATACCACATGTCAATACTATTTCTCATTGGTTTTCATTTTCTTTGGTGCTTGTTTCATTGGTTTCAGTATTTTGTTTGCAATGATTTGAGTGATTTTATTACTTATTTTCAATCATTAAAACAAAGACAAATGATAATTAAAACCACAAGAAATAGCATTAACACACATCATGAGGGTATTTGGATCGGATATTATGTTATGGAGGAATACAAACAAAAATGAGACGGGGAACTGAAAACTAGGTGACTAACGAGGGATGGATTTTTGTCATGTAAATTTTGTTCAGTTTTCTGATCAACTGCTATTGTTATTACTCGCGAGTCACCACAAGTTCTAAAGTAATATTGTCATTTCTCATTACCGCCAACTTAATTGCTTCCTGATGTCTTTCTGCGTGCCAATTGAACTATGTTCGACATGACATGGTAAATGAGTTTGTTGGACTGAAAATGCGACTAGAGGGGGTGAATAGAAGTATCTACTCTTCCTTAACCCCAATGGTATTCAACTTCTTCTTCACTTGAGTAGCTATGGAAGCTATGAAGACCATAGACACAAACACGACAGAAGTCTTGCGTTGAAACCGAAAATCCCGAGGTCAAAACCTCCTGGTCGGTTTGACTGCCAAGAACTGGCCGGTCTGACCATGGCCAGGCTTGTCTGACTGCCTGCTACAGGGCAAACAGCTTGAATTGAACTCAAATTGGTCTAACTTTTGATTCCGATATTCGAATCCCCTGAGATTTCAAACATACATCATCAATAAGGTCAGGAATCTATTACAATCAACGATTGGAACGATCGAAACCAAGGTTCCACGAATTTCTTGGATGAGATCAAGAGGGCATGAAAACCAAGGAATTCAAACAAGATAAAGACAAATCCTAGCAAGCTAGATCATAGCAAAAGACCCAAGCAAAACCAAAGGAACACAAAAATCCCAAAGACATCAAAGATAAAGTAAGAACAAGATATAATTCATCTTGGGGCATGTCACATCCTCATTTTAATAAACAGGGTTATTATGCATCTCATGTGCATGCATAATGTATTTCAAGCATTTTCATCTTTATTGCACTTGGAAAATCTTATTCAAGTTAAATATACACTTCAAATTTGAACTCCCAAATGAAAATAGTAACAAAAACTTATGATCATCATCTGAAAATAAATTTATTCAAATACTATATTAATTATCATGAATTAATATAAGTTTTCCCAAATTTATGGAACTATATTCCACCCCTAGAAAATTCAAACTCAATACAATGACCTATTCTAAGTTTGAATTTAAACTCAGCAAATAGAAGGTGAACAATGAGGTTTCAAATTTTATCTGAACACTAGACCTTCCTAGGAACCCCTACGATTTATTTTAGGATTTTAGGAAATTTATTTCTATTTTTAAGACCCCAGTCAAAGTAGAAATTTAGTTTTGAATCTCAGTCAACACTATTTAGACTTGGATTAACTAGAGCCAATCAGGACCATCCGATCAAGATCGAGTAGTCCACATGGACCGTCCAAACGAACAGTTTGAACGTTCGGATTCACACGATCGGGCCGTTTGATCAAGATCGAGTGGTCCAAACAAACGGACCGCTTTGACCTGATCAGGTCCAACCGCCTAACTACACCACACTACACCGGGTCGACTCACGCATGCGTGTGAGTCTCTGCCAAGGTGGGCCCACTGGTCAACTTTTGCAGGGCGCGTTCAGGCACCGAAGGCCACGCGACCGCGCTGCTCTGTCGAGCCGTTGGAGCTCCAGTCGACACCGTGATCCACCGCCTTGTGACCACTCCAGAGCCTTCTCCATCTAACGCCGCCTCCATTGCTGTCATCGACCGAGGATAATACCCCTCGCACCCCGCTCTCATTTCTCCATTCTTCCTCTCGGTGGCTGAGGAAGGAGAAGCTCTCCCGTGCGCCATTCTTGAGTAAGCTTCAATCCAGTGCATCCTTTCTCTTCTACACTCAATACCATTTTCATTTTAGCTAAGCTCAGCCCTTGTCATCGCTTGTAGCTCTCAGTCCACCTTGGTGCCATTCTCCGCTCCAGAGCACGCACCCGAGGACACCTTCGTGCCATTCTTCGTCTCCGGTAGGTTTTCATGGATTTGAAGCTAGTTCATCTTTCGACCGAAGAACAACCTTTCGGCTCCCACTTTGATCTAGACGACCTCTCCTCGTTGAACCGCACCACCGCCGCCACCCTCTTTGACGCCAGCCAAGCTCCAACCACCTCCACTTCTCTCTAGTGCTCAGAGCCCAAAGCAATCGATGTAGACTCATTCACCACCGAGAGTGAGCAACTTAGCTTCCAGCAAGGCAAGCATCATTTGAATTTTCTTTTTGCATCATATTGATCCCAGTTTTATTAAGCTAGTGTTTTGAAATGCAATGATATTGCTTACATGCTATTTTTCGTATATCATTATATTGTGAGTAGTTAGTTATGTCCTATACTTGCTGGTTATCCTTGATAATTCCTGTATAAATATGCTTAAGATAGATGTTTGTGTTTATATGAATGTTATGTGTTGAATGCTTAGCCATTGCGAATCTAAAAATCGCATTAGGTCAATTGACAGAATTAGCTCATCAATTGTGGGAGACACATAACTTTTCTTATATTTCTTTTTGTCCAGATCGTTGTATCTGGTTGTTGAGTCAAAATTTGGTTATGTTGCATGGTTTTTGGGTTTGGACAAGTGGATGTAAGTGTGAGTGCTGTTATGCACGAGAATTGGGTATGTGGTTGACTTGTCTGGACCGTTAAGGACTGAGCCATGGGCTTTCATTCCAAGTAACGATCGTGCTATCACATGCGGGATATGGGTACCGTTCGGTTAAGTAAGGAGAAAGTTTTATTACGTTAAGTCCCAGGTGGTGTGAGGACACTTGTGTTGATCATTTGTCTATAGGAGCCGATATAATTTTCTATAGTGTGCACGGGAGCATCATTTTTCGTTATTTACATTGCATCGGTATTTCCAATACAACTTGTGAGCCTGCTTAGCAAGCTCTATCCGTAGCTTGTACTAAGTATGGGAACAACTCACAAGGGGGACTTAGCTCAATAGGGTTTTCTTGTTGAAAACAACTGAATCTCGATTCTCCCCGGCCGACATACCTAAGGAAGTGTGTCATTGTTCGGAGGCATCCGGAGGCTTACGGGCTAGTCGAGTCGTGTGGGTAAAGTAGTACCCCTCTACATAAATAATCTATTCGAATAGCCGTGTCACGGTTATGGATAACACTTGGTTTGGTATACGTCATCATTAGACTTGAAATTAAAAGTTGACATGGTTACAACTTGGTTTTCGGCATGAGTGGGATGTTCATGCGCCCTAGTTTATCAAAGTGGACAACCACTTTGGTATTATTTGATCTATATAATTATCTATATCTTGTAAACTTCTTTTCTTAAACAATGGCTTACAAAAGTAGCTTTTGAACACTAGATGGTCTAGGAATGTAAGATGTTGCGTTTTCTGCAAAACTAGGACACTAATGCCATCCTTTGGAATAACCTCTAGCATAAATATTTTTACTTTGTGTAAGACTTGCGAGTACATTTGTACTTAACCCGGTGTTGCAAATTCAAGTGAGGAAGACTTCGAGCCCGATGAGCTCGTTAGTGTTGATTTAGGCGACGTTGACGAGTAGTGCTATCATTTAACTCCCAGTCGGTTGCCATGGGTTATGGGGCACACCATGCTGGACTTTTGGTTTATTTACATTGCTTTCGTTGCTACTTATTGTTCTAATTTGAATTTGGCCGGTCGACTGCTTGTAATAATTGTAGAACTTAACTATTATGTTGTATGTCTTTTGAACTATCAATGCATGATTGTTGTATGGATATGATTTATGTTGTATGTGAGTATGAGCGTGTTGGTCGCTGATCCTGGAACCAACATAGTCCCATACTCACTGTTGATGGATTCAACCTTGTTTGGATTGATTCAAGAGGTTGTTGGTTTACAACCACCCTATCATGGAGGATAAAAGCTCAATACTTCAACACTCAATCAATTCATTTCCCTTAAATCCTAGCCTCCTCTATTTCCAATTTCCTAAAATCACAAATTAGAGTTTCCTTTTCATGGAAGGGTTGAGTGCAGTTCCTACACTCTAGCATTTTATAGCAGAGGCTAGGTTTAGACAGAAAACTTTATCCCATACATAAACGGGTCTACGATCACATTGGCTTCTCAAAGAGGATGATGAACTGGGTTTTCTGAATCCGTCTCCTCGTGATCTTCATCTTCTCTTGACCTAAACCGTCTCTCATTGCGTTGTCTTGCACCGTGGTTTCTCCAAGGTCACCGCCCGGTATTTTAGCGAAGATACCAAAATACCCCTTCTCGATCCTTCTCCAAAACCGAGTCCAATCATCGTGAACCAATCCCATGCTTAGCCATGTGTCGGTTCATCAACGGCTCTCTTTATGTCGATAAGTCTTTCCCATCCAACTCCCACCGGAACCACCATGACAATCGCACCACCCCGAAGCCACTTGATGCAACCTGTCACACCGAACTTTTCGTTCGATCGTTTGTGTACATGTTGCACCGTGCTTAGTCCAACCACTTCACCTAGCAACCTTGATCTTTCTGGACCTCAGCTCTCCTAGCCTAGTCCCGATCATCTTCGCCATTGACCGTCGTTGACTCCAAGCCACCTGCACAACAATAGACCAAGAAATTGATTCCGAGCACTAGTTCTTCGCAACTTGTCCTCATGTTAGCGAAAAATGCATCATGTAACACATATGCACTTGAATCCCATGACTTTGGACTAACCCACAAAAAACACCACCTTCCTGATGCATGAAACGCCTATGGCCGGTCAGACTGCCCCACCGGTCTGACTTCCAACCAACGGCTGGTCAGATCGCTGGGGCTTAGGAAATTTTCCCAAGTCCTCAAACTGCACCATCTCTTGAAATTTCAAACTCTATCTAGTTTTTGCTCGAAACTTCATTTTTAATGAGACCAAGTGCAAACACACCCTCTCACCTTCCTACACACATGATTTTTGACTGATTCGAAAAATACCACTTTTTATTTTCAGCGGTCTGATCGCCATATGTGGCCAGTATGACCGCCGTGCTCCGGTCGGTCTGACCGCCAGCCCAAGACCGATCAGACTGCCGACCACTAGCAGGTCCGACTGCCCACAGGGCTAGTCAAACAGTCACTAACCTGACAGCAACAAGAAGTTCCAAAAACGAGGGTTTCTCCAAACACCTCGACACTGTTACTAATTGTTCAATCGTAGTAAGATTAGGATCACCTACCTATGATCTCCACATAGTTTTATGTTCGCCTGATTAGGAGCTACTGAGGTTTTGTTGCTAACTTCAATTTAGCTTCGTTTATATTGTGTCATGCACCATAGATATGAGAACCAATTCATCATTCCTCTTCTTCCTCTGTCTAGCTAGGTCCAGAGTTTCCAATCATTGATGTGTGAGGGGTCCATAAGTGCCTTCATTGGAAGCAGGACTTGCATGCTCACCTCAAGTTCAGAATTCTAGGCAAAGTTGATTCTGAATGTTGCCAACCACGATCATTGCAGTCTTGCAGATATACTGAAGCAAACCTTATTATTACTTTCCTCTTCTATTTTTTTGGAGGGGCTTGAATCTAATAGCTTAAGAAGATCGTACAACAATATATGAATACAAAATCCTCTTAACAAGGAACAAACTCTCAAATTGTTAAATTCCAAGGTCCAGACCGTTTGCTCTGAACTCGGTTTTCTGTTCTTCTGATTTTTTTTTTCAGAAGTGTTGATGTGATGGCATAGTAAAAGCAAACTTATCATTTAGGTTTCAGTAAGCATGCATGCATACATCCATACTTTGCGCGCCATTTTATACCCTTTCCCCAGTCTGTCCATTCACTCTGAAACCTGAACACTGCAAGCTTGTTTGAGTTCCTGCACTTGTGCATGCATTTGCTCCGTTCATTTCTCACACTAGCAGCATGCTTTTCCCCCATGTTTCCTGAAATCATTGCATCCTAGATTTGTGCCAGAGGCATGTATAACCTCACCACTAACACAGATCTGATCTGATTTAGCGTGAGAAAGGAGATGATATGTATACTGTGGGCCTTTCTCTTCTGCAGCCTGCAGGCTAAAGAAGGCTGCCATGAAGCCGAAAAGAACACCATGGGAGCCAGTCAAGGTGACCATGATCAGGACTTAGCTGAGCTGAGTGAGGTGACCGCCATTTTTTCCTCCGGGCAAACGAGAGGGAGCAGTGCGCGCGCGCCTTTGTGGGGGAAAGACGTACAGCAGATGCACGGGGAAAAAGCCTCCAGTCCTCGGGTTCTTCTGTCAGCTGGAGCCTGGAGGGAGTGTGTAGCTGTCATGTATGCACTGCTAGCAATAGAGTTTTCATGCCACCTTTTAGCTAGGGGTCATTTGTTGTGTTGGATAGGAGTTTGGTGTTTCTCAAAAAACATGGTTTGATTTCGGTAAATATGGTTTGGTTTCAGTTAAGTGTCCATAAGTGAAGGGAGTACTTGCCGACACAATTACGCGTTGGGCAGTGCTAATTCCATGCTCTTACCGAAGCAAGCAGACTTAAGTCCGTATAGTTTTTCCAAAAAAATTTTGGTGGTATCATGCGAAAGTATTTTCTAAACCTGGGGATTTGTCAAAATTGGGACAACTTACCTGCAGGTGCAAAGTGTAATTTAGCTTTTCCTGCATTTCCAGAAGCTGGTTCTGCTTGATCACCTTCTTGTTGCTGTCTTAATGGAATTAGCATTTTAGAAACGCGTCTGATTGGAGGAAGAGGCAGAGCATAGTCAACAATACGTCCCAAATTAAATTATTAACAACCATGAACATGTGCAAATACTCTACAGATAGCAGATTTATACACAAAAAGCTAGCCTTTTATGCCACCTTTTTGGTCTAATTTCCTTCCTTAAACCTTTTTTTTCATACCATAATGCATGGCTTAATAGCTCAGCTTTTGTCCTTCGGATCTGCAACATTAAGAAAGTAACGCAGGCAAGAAAGAGGATAAAAGAAAGAAAGAAAGGAGAAAAAAAGTTCGGAAAAGATGGCGAGAAAAAGAAAACAAAGTGATCTTCATCATCATCATCTTGTACGCATGTCGCCTCGTGAATAGCCTCACTGATCTCTAGCTTAGCTTAAAAGAGGGCAGACAGCCATGTAGTATATATAATTATATATTATGTGCTCTTTTATCCCAAAAATGATAATTTTTTTCAGTTGAAAATTGCTCGGGTATCTCATTCTTGTCTCCAAGCTTTAACGAGTTCTGATGTCTTTCATGATAGAAAAAAGATTTCATATAATCATCGTTATCAGCAAGTGACTAGAGTTCCCAATTGTAATTAATTAGTGCATGCTAATAGTTAAGCTTATGCCCGTACGTGTCTGCTGCATCTCTTTCCCTGTGCCTCCAGAAATGGTTTCTTGATCAGAACTATGGTTTGAATTAGGAAAATGCACATATGGCAGGCTAGAACTGTGATTGCAATTGAGCAAAGGCGATTATGACTACGATGATGATGGTAATAGTTGAAGTGAAAAAAAACACGAGTAAATATATGTACTTTGGTTCAAATTCCGAGTGCGGGTTACTTGTTCCATCGACAGCGTTTTTACAAGGGAAAAATTGAATATATGCCACTAGTCGAACCTCTGTTCCTCGTCGTGCTATGGGCTCCAGACGAGAAGAGCTCCACAGATATTGGCTACTGTGAACAACCTTGTTGGTGCTCTGCCCAGTGTTCTGGATACCGGATTTTTTTAGGTGGGTGGGGTGGTTTGGCGAAGGCGGGAAATCGGAAAATTTCGGCCGAAATTTTCAGATGAAAATTTGTTTTTTTGGATTTTAAATTTTAAAATCAAATTCGAGTAAAATTCAAATAAATTCGATTTTTTCTGAACAAAATTCATCGAAACCAATTTTTTTAGAACCGATTTATATTCCTACCGGCGCTCACCGGTAAAACTTAAATTACCAATTTTCGGCCGAAATTCTGGACATTGGCTCTGCCTCATGACCTAGCTAGCCGGAGCTGTGCTTTCCTGCTTCAGTGGAGGGGAGTGGATTTGCCTGAAAATTTCTCACAATTGAAAGGGTAAATTAGTCATTCTGATTAGGTCAAAATTCCTTTGATCTTGCCAGACGGGCATTTCTTTCAGCTAAGGTGCAGAAAACTAGTGGCAGCTTTATAATTTATAAAGGTCATATAACTCATACGAAGCTAATGTGACATACAGGTTAGCAATTGCTGATGGCAGGGGTAGGAAAATAATCCTATAGGATTTGGTTCACAACTTCATCAATGTAGACCAACCCCACCGCGTGACACGTGTCTTTTTACGAATCTCAAAGCGCACAGCTCAATAAATCACTGATGCGAATTTTTACGAATTAAATACTGAAGACTAGCGTGTCATGCTTTGAGATTCAAAAAAAGACACGTGTCATGTGGTGAAGTTGGTCTACATTTATGGGGTTGTGGACCAGGTCTTATAGGATGTAGTTAAGGTTTAGTCTTTAAAAAAAGTAGTTAGGTTTGACTAGTTGTTGAGAATAATAGCATTTTTCGAATTACTTTAATCCGAAATATAGTAGATAAAACATGATGAATATTCTAGCCACTTTCATAAAGCAAGTAAGCAAGAACACTATAGACATACTAATATCGGATGAGCGAAACTAGCATATCTATCACGATGTTCAAGGTAACAACTAGTAATATTACTAACCAAGAAGTACATATGAAATAGACATACCGGATCGATGGAAGGAGCGTGAGTAGAAGAAGCGGCGGTGGAGTCTTTGTGAGATAAATCGTTTGTCATGGCGTAGTGGTAAGTAGTCGTGCGATGGGCGTCGCGGTAGTAGTCGTGCGGTTGTAGGCGTAGCAGAGTCGAATGGAGAGGAAGCGCGGCGATCGCGCAAACGCTCCCAAAACCTTATTCGCCCTTGCTCGTGCAAGCCTTCAGGGCGAGGGTTCGGAGGCACGCTCTCCGGTGCGATCGTACACGCGCCTTGCGGGATGGAGATCGCGGAGACGGCAACAAGAAGCGTGGTGTCTTTCGTGGAGAATTGGAGAACATCACTCTGTTCCGGATAATGACTATATATAACAACGGACGAAGCGACCACCATCACTCACTAGTAACGGTGGTATTCTTGCCTAGTCAAGAAGGCGAAGCGGTCACCATTATTCACTAGTAACGGCGGTAGTTCTTGCCTAGTCAAGAGGCGAAGCGGTCGCCATTACTCACTAATGCGACAAGCGTTCTCGCGACCATTATTTGAATCGGTGCCTTTGTTCTTTCAATTTGCAAAAATGAAGAGACCGAAAGCGATCGCAGTATTGCCAGCCGTTTATTGCGAGTCGGTGCGTTTCGATTTTCGAATAGATAAAGAAAAGCGCCGCGCGCCACGCGCGCTGTGCGCTGCGCTGCGCTGCACTGCGCACGCACCGCACCGCACGCGCACGACGCGGCGCGGCTCGGCTCGGCTCGGCTCGGCGCGGCTCGGCGGCGAGGCGGCCAGCGCGTGTATTGGCTCTCCAATTCCACAAGAGGACTCCACGTTCCACCTTATAAATTGGTGTAACTCCCTTTAACTCTCCATGTGGGACTAAAAGGTTTAGCACATGCACATGGGCCTTTGGGATTTTCCAGGATTTAATTAGAATTAAAGTTTGGGCCTAGCCCATATTAAATCCAACAATCCCCCACGAGATCCCAAGGGCACATGTCAAATTCCTTGATCCACAGTATTGTTTTAATATATCAGTGTTTCGATGGAGACCGGTTAAGGTTGAACATCCATCTAGAACAGAAGCTACACTTATCCACAACTGCACAATGGACTAAGCCTTGAATTGCGATTTGTGTGAATAAGTTTCACTTAAGTCCTTAAGCGATACTAAGTGCCGAGGCATCCCGCGGGTTGGAGCATATAAGTCATACTCTGGCCTATTCATGAGCTTCCTAGAGATTACCTATCTCATAGGCGTGACTAGATCGGGCTCATATAGGTGTGTTCTTTCAAGAGCGCTCTGTAGGACATGACATCTTTGCTTAAATAAGCCACAGAACACATTAAGATAAAATCAACCTACCATCTGATTTAGGAGAGAATTGCATCTCCAATGGAGTGGGTCTATAAAGGTACTCTCTCCCGATTAACCAAAAGCTTGTTTCGCCAATCCTACTTCACGGGATCTCCGATCATATAGGATGAGTTACCACTATGGTATAACTCACGTGGGTCTCAAACCCATCTCCCTTGATGCATTGTCTATCACATTCGTGATAAACCCTTTGTGAAGGATCGCGATTCTTATTTGTTTGGATATAATCCAAAGCTATTACTCGGAGTTTCTCATTTTCTGACGGACTTGGTCTTCTCTTCACATGTCTTGATGATTTCATATTATCCTTAGAAGCTGTTCACCTTGGCGATCACGATCGATTGTCACGATTCATCGAATAGCGATGCAGGTTTATCAACCACCGGCGAGTCCATCAAAGCTCACGAAGCCATTCGGCTTCAACGATGGCGATATCTAATCTTGTGAGTTACGCTTCCATTGTTGACCTCGTTAAGATGGTGCGCTTGCAAGACTTCCATGAAACAGCGCCACCTCCAAGTGTGAAGACATATCCACTTGTGGCCTTAATCTCATCGACATCGGATATCGGTTTGAATCACTATAACCCTCTAGTACCTAGGGTACCCGGTATAGTGAATGCCATAACTCATATTACCCTTTAGATAGCGCATTACCCTCTCAAGAGCATGCCAATGATCATCTCTCGGATTAGAAACAAACCGGCTTAGTTTGCTCACGACAAGCGAGATGTCGAGCTGGTACCGCTAGCTAAATACATAAGTGAACCAATTATCGAGAATATCTCAATTGGTCTCGGCTATTCTCCGATTCTTCCTAAGCAACACGCTAGGATCATAAGGTGTTGGAGAAGGTTTGCGATCGCTATAACCAAAGCGACTCAGAACCTTTTCCACATAATGAGATTGCAACAATGTAATCCCACCATCATCACCTCTCAACAGCTTGATGTTCAAGATAACATCAGCTACTCCCAAATCTTTCATCTCAAAATTCTGAGACAAGAAATCCTTGACCTCCTTAATCACATTAAGGTTGGTCCCAAAGATCGATATGTCATCAACATACGGACATAGAATGACTCCTCGCCCCACCATGGCGATAATACACACATCTGTCGACTTCATTTACAATAAAGCTGCAGATGTTAAGGTCTGTCGAATTTTTCATGCCCTTTGCTTAGGTGCTTGTTTAAGACCATACAAAGATTTCAACAACTTGCACACCTTTCCTTCTTGACCATTTACTACAAATCCATCCGTTTGTTCCATGTAAATTTCCTCGTCCAACTCTCCATTTAGAAAAGCCGTCTTAACATCCATCTGATGAATGAGAAGACCGTGTGAGGCAGCCAGAGATAGTAGTACTCGAATAGTGGTCAATCTAGCCACAGGTGAATAAGTATCAAAGAAATCTTCGCCTTCCTTTTGGGTATAACCCTTGGCCACAAGCCGTGCCTTATACTTCTCGATAGTACCATCAGGCCTAAGCTTATTTTTGAACACCCACTTACATCCTCTGGGTTTACAACCATAAGGGGCTCGGTGATCTCCCAAGTTCCATTAGAGATAATGGAATCCATTTCACTCTGGACTGCTTCCTTCCAGTATTCCGCATCTGGAGAAGCATATGCTTCAGAAATGGTACTTGGAGTATCATCCACAAGGTACACAATGAAATCAGAACCAAAAGACTTTGCAGTCCTTTGTCTTTTACTCTTCCTCGAGTTTCATTGTCTTCCTCCTCGGGAATTTGATCGGGGTTTGCTCAAAATATTCCATTGGAATGGCGAGTTCAGGAGTTGTATCGGGCTCGACTCGATAAACTAGGCATATCTTTCATCGGAAAAATATCCTCAAAGAAAGTAGCATCTCTGGACTCCATAATTGTGCCGACATGCACGTCGGTACTCGATTTCACCACTAAAAATCTATATCCAACGCTATGGTGAGCATAGCCTAAAAAGCGCAATCCACGGTTTTGGTCCAAGCTTACGCTTTTGGAGATTGGCACGTTGACTTTCGCCAAACAACCCCAAGTGCGCAAGTATGAAAGTGATAGTCTTTTCTTCTCCCATTGTTCAAATGGAGTTATCTCTTTATTCTTTGTGGGAACCCTATTTAGGACATGACATGAAGTCAATATAGCCTCCCCACCATGCCTTGGAAAGACCGATGTGTCTAACATGGCGTTAACCAAATCGATTAAGTCACGGTTCTTTCTTTCGGCAATCCCATTTGGTAGGGTGAATAGGGAGGCGTCCTCTCATGGATTATACCATGTTCCTCACGAATAAATTGAACTCATTAGAAAAGTACTCGCCACGATCGGACCTAACCCTTTTGATTTTCTTTTCAAGTTGGTTCTCAAACGCCTTATAGATTTTAAAGTAGTGAAAAGCTTCATCTTTAGTTTTTAAAAGATACACATAGCGAGAACCTAGTGGAATCATCAATCAAAGTCATGAAATATCTCTTACCACCTTTTGTCAACACACCATTCATCTCACACAGATCTGAATGTATGAGTTCTAATGGTGCCAAGTTTCTTACCTCCGCGGCCTTGTGAGGCTTACGAGGTGCTTTGATTGCACACAAACTTGACATTTAGAACCTTTGGCAAGGGTGAATTTGGGATTAACTCTAAAGCAGCTAACGCGTCATGCAACCAAAATTTATGTGACAAAGTCGTGAATGCCAAATAGTAGTCTCATTACCACTGAAAATATGATTCACAACATTATTACACAAATCGAAAGAGATAGGCGGAACAAGCCTCGCACACATAGCCTTTACCAACAAATTGTCCACATTTGGACATTACAAATTTATTGGACTCAAATACCGATCTAAAGCCATCTCTACACGAAGAGATCCGCTCACGAGATTCTTATTGATGGATGGCACATGATGCACGTTCTTGATTGCACAATCTTTCCCAGTAAACTTGGATCGGCCGTGCCAACACCATGAGCGAGTGGCATGTGACCCGTTCCCCATTAGAAATTTGAATCGAGTGACTGGTAAGAAGAAAACAATGAAATATCAGCACACACATGTATATTAGCACCGGTGTCTATCCACCAATCGGTAGATTGACATACGGAAAAAAAAGAGGTAAATTACCATACCACGAAGTTCCGTCTCGGTGGTACCAACAACAATATTGGCGGACTTGGAATTCGCCTTGGCGATTCTTCACACCCTTGCGTTGGCTGCAATCCTTGGCCCAATGACCGATTCGCCACACACAAAGCAAAGACCATCCTTTGTGTTCTTCTTCTTCTTTTAAAGCTTGTTGTTTGTGCAGTCTTGTTTTTGCCTTTGAACTTTTGAGCTTGGCCATTCTTTTACGCACCACATTGGCACTAGAATGTCCCTCATTTCCTCTAGTGTGTGTATCTTTTGCCCTTGCCTTTTCTTCAACATCAAGAGACCCAATGAGATTTTCAAGAAAACTCTTGTCTCTTGTGTTTGAGAAGTAGCAAAATTCCTCCACGAAGGAGGAAGCTTGGCAATAATGCCTCCCGCGACAAACTTGTCAGGTAACACACACTTGAAATGCTCAAGTTCTTTGGCCATGGATTGTATCTCATGAGCTGCTCAACTCTGAGCGGCCATCAACCATTCTATAGTCATGGTATTGCTCCATGAGATCTGATTCACGCTTGCATCAGAAACCCCAAACTTGGCCTCGAGTGCATCCACATATCTTTCCCATTTGTAATCACCATGTATGCATCAACTAACTTCTCACCAAGAACGCGATCACGGCACCTTTAAAAGGTTATCGCGACCTCGAACGCTTGCTCTGTTCAGAGTAAGTGTTCCTTGAGCTTGCCTTTTGCCACATGAAAACGTTCATGGCGATTAGCCAAAGCACCATCTTGGTGCGCCACCTCTTATAATTCGCACCATCGAATTGAGAGGGCTTAAGCGCGGCGACAAAGCGATTGTTGAAAAATGCCTATTACAATAAGGTTTTGGATTGTTGAGAATAATAGCATTTTTGAATTACTTTAATCGAGAAATATAGTAGATAAAACATGATGAATATTCTAGCCACTTTCATAAAGCAAGTAAGCAAGAACACTATAGACATACTAATATCGGATGAGCGAAACTAGCATATCTATCACGGTGTTCAAGGTAACAACTAGTAATATTACTAACCAAGAAGTACATATGAAATAGACATACCGGATCCATGGAAGGAGCAGCAGTAGTAGAAGCGGCGGTGGAGTCTTTGTGAGATCGTCGTTTGTCATGGCGTAGTGGTAAGTAGTCGTGCGATGGGCGTCGCGGTAGTAGTCGTGCGGTTGTAGGCGTAGCGAGTAGAGTCGAATGGAGAGGAAGTGGCGATCGCGCAAGCGCTCCCAAAAACCTTATTCGCCCTTGCTCGTGCAAGCCTTCAAGGACGAGGGTTCCGAGGCTGCTCTCCGGTGCGATCGTACGCGCCTTGCGGGATGGAGATCGCGGAGCGACAACAAAGAAGCGTGGTGTCTTTCGTGGAAGAATTGGAGAACATCACTCTGTTCGGATAATGACTATATATAACAACGGACGAAGCGACCACCATCACTCACTAGTAACGGAACATTATTATCGCCTAGTCAAGAGGCGAAGCGGTCACCATTATTCACTAGTAACAGCGGTAATTCTTGCCTAGTCAAGAGGCGAAGCGGTCGCCATTACTCACTAGCGACAATTCTTGCCGACCATTATTTGAATCGTGCCTTTGTTCTTTCAATTTGCAAAAATGAAGAGACCGAAGCGATGCAATTATTGCCAACCGTTTATTGCGAGTCGGTGCGTTTGATTTCGAATAGATAAAGAAAACGCGCACGCACGCGACTGCGCGCGTGTATGCGCTGACGCTGCGCTGCGCACACGCACGCGCGCACGCGACGCGACGCGGCGCGACGCGACGCGGCGCGCGACGGCGCGGCTCGGCTCGGCTCGGCTCGGCGCGGCTCGGCGAGGCGGCGGCGAGCGCGCGCGTGTATTGGCTCTCCAATTCCACAAGAGGACTCCCACGTTCCACCTTATAAATTGGTGTAACTCCTTTAACTCTCCATGTGGGACTAAAAGGTTTAGCACATGCACATGGGCCTTTGGGATTTTCGAGATTTAATTAGAATTAAAGTTTGGGCCTAGCCCATATTAAATCCAACAATCCCCACGAGATCCCAAGGGCACATGTCAAATTCCTTGATCCACAGTATTGTTTTAATATATCGGTGTTTCGATGGAGACCGGTTAAGGTTGAACATCCATCTAAACGAAGCTACACTTATCCACAACTGCACAATGGACTAAGCCTTGAATTGGCAGTTTTGTGTGAATAAGTTTCACTTAAGTCCTTAACTGATACTAGGCTGCCAGGCATCCCCGCGGGTTGGAGCATATAAGTCATACTCCTGGCCTATTCATGAGCTTCCTAGAGATTACCCTATCTCATAGGCTGTGACTAGCGATCGGGCTCATATAGGTGTGTTCTTTCAAGCTTTGCTCTGTCAGACTGACATCTTTGCTTAAATAAGCCACAGAACACATTAAGATAAAATCAACCTACCATACGATTTAGAGAGAATTGCATCTCCAATGGAGTGGGTCTATAAAGGTACTCTCCTCCCGATTAACCAAAAGCTTGTTTCGCTAATCCTACTTCACGGGATCTCCGATCATATAGGATGGGTTACCACTATGGTATAACTCACGTGGGTCTCAAACCCATCTCCTTGATGCATTGTCTATCACATTCGTGATAAACCCTTTGTGAAGGGATCGCGATTCTTAGTTGTTTGGATATAATCCAAAGCTATTACTCGGAGTTTCTCATTTTCTGACTGACTTGATCTTCTCTTCACATGTCTTGATGATTTCATATTATCCTTAGAACTGTTCACCTTGGCGATCACGATCGATTGTCACGATTCATCGAAATAGCGTGCGGTTTATCAACCACCGGCGAGTCCATCAAGAGCTCACGAAGCCATTCGGCTTCAACGATGGCGATATCTAATGCCGTGAGTTACGCTTCCATTGTTGACCTCGTTAAGATGGTGCGCTTGCAAGACTTCCATGAAACAGCGCCACCTCCAAGTGTGAAGACATATCCACTTGTGGCCTTAATCTCATCGACATCGGATATCGGTTTGAATCACTATAACCCTCTAGTACCCTAGGGTACCCGGTATAGTGAATGCCATAACTCATATTACCCTTTAGATAGCGCATTACCCTCTCAAGAGCATGCCAATGATCATCTCTCGGATTAGAAACAAACCGGCTTAGTTTGCTCACACTAAACGAGATGTCAGGCCTGGTACCGCTAGCTAAATACATAAGTGAACCAATTATCCGAGAATATCTCAATTGGTCTCGGCTATTCTCCGATTCTTCCTAAGCAACACGCTAGGATCATAAGGTGTTGGAGAAGGTTTGCGATCGCTATAACCAAAACGACTCGAACCTTTTCCACATAATGAGATTGCAACAATGTAATCCCACCATCATCACCTCTCAACGACTTGATGTTCAAGATAACATCGGCTACTCCCAAATCTTTCATCTCAAAATTTCGAGACAAGAAATCCTTGACCTCCTTAATCACATTAAGGTTGGTCCCAAAGATCGATATGTCATCAACATACTGGACATAGAATGACTCCTCGCCCCACCATGGCGATAATACACACATCATCGACTTCATTTACAATAAAGCTGCAGATGTTAAGGTCTGTCAATTTTTCATGCCACTTTGCTAGGTGCTTGTTTAAGACCATACAAAGATTTCAACAACTTGCACACCTTTCCTTCTTGACCATTTACTACAAATCCATCCGTGTTCCATGTAAATTTCCTCGTCCAACTCTCCATTTAGAAAAGCCGTCTTAACATCCATCGATGAATGAGAAGACCGTGTGAGGCGACCGAGAGATAGTAGTACTCGAATAGTGGTCAATCTAGCCACAGTGAATAAGTATCAAAGAAATCTTCGCCTTCCTTTTGGGTATAACCCTTGGCCACAAGCCGTGCCTTATACTTCTCGATAGTACCATCGGGCCTAAGCTTATTTTTGAACACCCACTTACATCCTACTGGGTTTACAACCATAAGGACGCCGGTGATCTCCCAAGTTCCATTAGAGATAATGGAATCCATTTCACTGGATCGCTTCCTTCAAAGATTCGCATCCGAGAAGCATATGCTTGTAAATGGTACTTGGAGTATCATCCACAAGGTACACAATGAAATCAGAACCAAAGACTTTGCAGTCCTTTGTCTTTTACTCTTCCTCGAGTTTCATTGTCTTCCTCCTCGGGAATTTGATCGGGTTTGCTCAAAATATTCCATTGGAATGGCAGGTTCGGGAGTTGTATCGGGCTCGACTCGATAAACTAGGCATATCTTTCATCGGAAAAATATCCTCAAAGAAAGTAGCATCTCTGGACTCCATAATTGTACCGACATGCACGTCGGTACTCGATTTCACCACTAAAAATCTATATCCAACGCTATGGTGAGCATAGCCTAAAAAGACGCAATCCACGGTTTTGGTCCAAGCTTACGCTTTTGGAGATTGGCACGTTGACTTTCGCCAAACAACCCCAAGTGCGCAAGTATGAAAGTGATAGTCTTTTCTTCTCCCATTGTTCAAATGGAGTTATCTCTTTATTCTTTGTGGGAACCCTATTTAGGACATGACATGAAGTCAATATAGCCTCCCCACCATGCCTTGGAAAGACCCGATGTGTCTAACATGGCGTTAACCAAATCGATTAGAGTACGGTTCTTTCTTTCGGCAATCCCATTTGACTGGGTGAATAGGGGCGTCCTCTCATGGATTATACCATGTTCCTCACAGAATAAATTGAACTCATTAGAAAAGTACTCGCCACGATCGGACCTAACCCTTTTGATTTTCTTTTCAAGTTGGTTCTCGACCGCCTTATAGATTTTAAAGTAGTGAAAAGCTTCATCTTTAGTTTTTAAAAGATACACATAGCGTAACCTAGTGGAATCATCAATCAAAGTCATGAAATATCTCTTACCACCTTTTGTCAACACACCATTCATCTCACAGATCTGAATGTATGAGTTCTAATGGTGCCAAGTTTCTTACCTCCGCGCCTTGTGAGGCTTACGAGGTGCTTTGATTGCACACAAACTTGACATTTAGAACCTTTGGCAAGGGTGAATTTGGGATTAACTCTAAAGCGGCTAACGCGTCATGCAACCAAAATTTATGTGACAAAGTCGTGAATGCCAAATAGTAGTCTCATTACCACTGAAAATATGATTCACAACATTATTACACAAATCGAAAGAGATAGGCGGAACAAGCCTCCGCACACATAGCCTTTACCAACAAATTGTCCACATTTGGACATTACAAATTTATTGGACTCAAATACGATCTAAAGCCATCTCTACACGAAGAGATCCGCTCACGAGATTCTTATTGATGGATGGCACATGATGCACGTTCTTGATTGCACAATCTTTCCCAAGTAAACTTGGATCGACCGTACCAACACCATGAGCAAGTGGCATGTGACCCGTTCCCCATTAGAACGGCTGAATCCCAGTGACTGGTAAGAAGAAAACAATGAAATATCAGCACACACATGTATATTAGCACCGGTGTCTATCCACCAATCGGTAGATTGACATACGGAAAAAGCGAGAGGTAAATTACCATACCAAGTTCCGTCTCTCATGAGTACCAACAACAATATTGGCGGACTTGGAATTACGCGCTTGCGATTCTTCACACCCTTGCGTTGGATCGCAATCCTTGGCCCAATGACCAGATTCGCCACACACAAAGCAAAGACCATCCTTTGTGTTCTTCTTCTTCTTTTTAAAGCTTGTTGTTTGTGCGATCTTGTTTTGCCTTTGAACTTTTGAGCTTGGCCATTCTTTTTCTCGCACCACATTGGCACTAGAATGTCCCTCATTTCCTCTAGTGTGTGTATCTTTTGCCCTTGCCTTTTCTTCAACATCAAGAGACCCAATGAGATTTTCAACGAAAACTCTTGTCTCTTGTGTTTGAGAAGAAGTAGCAAAATTCCTCCACGAAGGAGGAAGCTTGGCAATAATGCCTCCGCGACAAACTTGTCCTGTAACACACACTTGAAATGCTCAAGTTCTTTGGCCATGGATTGTATCTCATGAGCTCGCTCAACTTCTGTAACGGCCATCAACCATTCTATAGTCATGGTATTGCTCCATGAGATACGATTCCTTTGCGCATCCGAAACCCCAAACTTGGCCTCGAGTGCATCCCACATATCTTTCCCATTTGTAATCACCATGTATGCATCAACTAACTTCTCACCAAGAACGCGATCACGGCACCTTTAAAAGGTTATCGTGACCTCGAACGCTTGCTCTGTTCAGAGTAAGTGTTCCTTGAGCTTGCCTTTGCCACATGAAAACGTTCATGGCGGTTAGCCAAAGCACCATCTTGGTGCGCCACCTCTTATAATTCGCACCATCGAATTGAGAGGGCTTAAGCAAGAAACAAAGCGATTGTTGAAAAATGCCTATTACAATAAGGTTTTTGGATTGTTGAGAATAATAGCATTTTTCGAATTACTTTAATCCGTAAATATAGTAGATAAAACATGATGAATATTCTAGCCACTTTCATAAAGCAAGTAAGCAAGAACACTATAGACATACTAATATCCGGATGAGCGAAACTAGCATATCTATCACGGTGTTCAAGGTAACAACTAGTAATATTACTAACCAAGAAGTACATATGAAATAGACATACCGGATCCGGTGGAAGGAGCGCAGAGAGTAGAAGAAGCGGTGAGTCTTTGTGAGATCGTCGTTTGTCATGGCGTAGTGGTAAGTAGTCGTGCGATGGGCGCCGCGGTAGTAGTCGACGGTTGTAGGCGTAGCGAGAGTCGAATGGAGAGAAGCGCGGCGATCGCGCAAGCGCTCCCAAAACCTTATTCGCCCTTGCTCGTGCAAGCCTTCAGGACGAGGGTTCGGAGGCCGCTCTCGGTGCGATCGTACACGCGCCTTGCCGGATGGAGATCGCGGAGACGACAACAAGAAGCGTGGTGTCTTTCGTGGAGAGAATTGGAGAACATCACTGCTTCGGATAATGACTATATATAACAACCGGACGAAACCGCCACCATCACTCACTAGTAACAGCAATTCTATCGCCTAGTCAAGAGGCGAAACGGTCACCATTATTCACTAGTACGGCAGAATTCTTGCCTAGTCAAGAGGCGAAGCGGTCGCCATTACTCACTAGTAACAAACAACATTCATCGCGACCATTATTTGAATCGTTGCTCGTTCTTTCAATTTGCAAAAATGAATAGACCGAAGCGATGCAATTATTGCCAACCGCTTATTGCGAGTCGGTGCGTTTCGATTTTCGAATAGATAAAGAAAAACGCGCACGCACCCGACACGCCTGTGTACGCACGCACCCGCACCGCACCGCACCGCACCGCACCGCACCGCACCGCACCGCACCGCACGGCTCGGCACGGCTCGGCGAGGCGAGGCGAGCGAGCGCGCGCGTGTATTGGCTCTCTCCAATTCCACAAGAGGACTCCCACGTTCCACCTTATAAATTGGTGTAACTCCCCTTTAACTCTCCATGTGGGACTAAAAAGGTTTAGCACATGCACATGGGCCTTTGGGATTTTCCAAGATTTAATTAGAATTAAAGTTTGGGCCTAGCCCATATTAAATCCAACACTAGTCGCATAGATGAGCTCTGGGTGGTGGAGTGCGGGGTGCACAAGCATGATATTTGTATATATGAATTCTCACTGGCTTTAATTTGGAAGATTTAGTTTATGTATAATACTTAAATTGAACCATGAGCTAAAGTGCATAAGTACATGGAAATTTTTCTAGAATATATACAAGCTATTTTTTTATATATAGAAATGGTATAGTTTGATAACACAAATTATATTAAGATTCAACCACCGAGAAGTCAAGGAAACAAATCCACAAATAAACCCATATATCAAACATACAGCTAGTGAGAATCGAATCTAAACCCATCAAACGTACAGCCAGTGAGAATCGAATCGATCTAAACCCATCGAGAAAATTATATATATTAAGGGTGGTCATGCCTTTTCATTTTCTCAAAGTACAAGCGACAAAAACACGATCGAACATTTTAGGGCGATGCTCAGAGATTTGATGGAGCAAGCTGCAAGCTGGCCAAGGAGTATATACGGTTTTATGAAATAAATTAAGGGTACTGCTGGCCAGAGGAGACGGTTAGTTGAGTAGTGTGTAGCTAGGGCTAGCTAGCTAGCTAGATCGATCAGGTGGTGCACACGCATGTGTCGATGCCCTCCTGGGTGATCATCCGATCACGACTCAACTTGTATGGGAGTGGAGCGGATCGAGTGAAGTGGATCGTCCCGAATCGAAGTGCATGATCGCATGCTCGATCGATGCCCTCTTTAATGGTTTCGTCGCGTCAATCTGCATATATAGGGCACCGCGACGCTTGTGTGCATGCATCATGGATTCACGGGTGGGTGCGTTTGCGCGTGCATCGAGTGAGACCGACTAGCTAGGTGGGTAGCTACCCCCAATTCCTTCTCTCCTTTTCTGATGGATCAATGATCGTATCTGTTCGTGACTAGCATGGCTTGTAGATGCTTGTGATTTAAGTTCAAAATGGCAAACCAACATCTTTTTGGCAAACCAACATCTTTTTTCCCTTTCTTTTTAACCCTCCACACATGTGGGACAGACTGTCAATCCATCGTCAACTTAGTAACTTAATTGAGTTTTCATCCTATTGCTTAGGGCCCATTTGGAAAGCAAGAATTTCACATAAATTTTATAGAAACAATTCAATTCCTGCAGGAATAGAGAAAATTCCCCGTTGAACACAGGCTTAAATTAAAAAGAGCAACCTAAAATTAGGATGGTTGCTCGCTTAGTTAGTCATGATATGAACACCAAACTCACTCTAATATCGAAAGATGTAAGATGGAATCACATCATAGTACTCCCTTCGGTGACAAAAGAAGCCATTTTGGACATCAGTATGGTCCCCAATATGAAACTTTGACTACTAATTTGTACTGTAATATCTATATAAAACTCAATAAAATTATAATATTATGAAAGTACTTTTTGAGACAAATCTACATATATGATTTTCATGTATCCAATTTGAATATTTAAAAAGATATCGATAACCAAAGTTTTAAAGTTTGATTGCACGTATCCCAAAACAACATTCTTTTGTGACCAGATGGAGTACTTATTAAGAGACTTGCAAGAGGAACGTACTATTCCGAACAAGGGATGTAATAGGTACTATTGGTTTAACTTGTTTGACAATTGCAAATATCAGACGTCTTACCAGTTGAACAACCAATCAATTAACATTCTTACTCATGAACCACAATTGCCATCTAAAAAGTATTTTTTAAAAACTGCTATATGCATTACTATTGTAATATAGATATTCGCTTATATTACATGGATCATGCCTAATTGCAAGTCACAATACAATGCATCAAATTATATGACAAGTATGATCAAAACAAGTGGTGATTCCTTGTTAGTGATGGCAGTCATGTCTGCTTTGCAATCCTTTCGATCTATATATATATCATCTAGATCTTGGAATCTCGTCACATTTCTTATTCACGAGATAAAGACTAATTTATACAGATTGGACTTTTGAGGGAAAGATCTCATCCTCATTCTCATTCTCATCTCGAGAATTAATCGGTGCCGGCTAATTATATTTGTAACTACACACTCATCACGAACACGTGCAATAGTCACTGCACCGTATCCAAACCAAGGATCACAAAGGACATGCAATTGATCTTCGAGAACCTAGAACAATATTTTCCTATAAGATCACAATCAGACTAACCTGCCCATCACACGATTAACAAAGACAAACTTGCATGCATGCATTGTCCAAGTCTTCAAGAATCAAGAACCAACTAATACTATATTTTTTCCCCTTCAAAGTAGTTCTTTTTGTAAGGGTAGTGGCCATTGCAAAAGGATCCGATCTTGGTGGTGATTTGAACTTGATGAGACTCATGTGTGTATATGTAGAGTGCATGTATATATTGGAGCTCTTCCTTTTGGAAATTCCCGGTGCAAAGTAGGGTTGGAAGCAATAATTAAAGGGAATGGACAACAAGTACTGCACCGTGGTGGTGGAGATGATGGTCTCACCCCCACCACGAGCCAGCCAGCACATCCATGCCAAAGAAGAAAAACAAATCTCGATCAGATGCGAAGGAGTTGCCAGTATATGCTTGCATGTACAGTGCAAATCGAGAGAGAGAGAGAGAGCATTTCAAGAAGTACATATAAACTGAATTCTATATCAATGGAGAGTTCATTCCAAGTACATCATCTTAATTCTAGGGTACTACCGAAATTACAAACATTATTATGTCAACTGCATTATTAGCAATTTTTCTGGATCCGCCGCAGACAGTAGCCGTCTCCGTATACGAAACAAAAAGGCGTGATGGCTATCTATCTAGGTACATAAAACAACATGATGAAACCACTGTCCTAGCATGGGTACACACACATGGCATCTCTTGCACATCATACTCCCCATCTTTTTACAAAATCTTGTGAGAAATCATTGCTCCTCCCTTCTCTCTTTTCCCCTCTCTTCTACATCTATATATGTAGCTACATATATGTACATCCATCCATCCATCCATCCATCAACCACTACTGCACGTACCATCTTATATTCTGCCGACATATTAATTCTCTACCTATAAAACCACCAACCCCACTCACTCTCTCACTCCTAGCACATATTTTAGCTCCTCATTGTTCTTCTTCTCCTCATAGCTTGCTTCAACTTGTACTCCCATCTCATCAATCTCTTGCTTGGCTTCTACTGTCTTAGTTAATCCATCGCCATGATGAATCTTATATCGTTGGAAACACCTCCTCTTGGGAGGCAAGAGAGCACTACCACGACTACAACCGCCATTAAGGTCAAGGAAGCAGGCTCAAGCAGCACATGCTTCCACAGCAGCCATCTAGACCTCAGCCTTGGCATCTCCTTGTCTCACGGCGGCAGCAGTTGTGATGCTGCCGGTTGTGGTGGCGCCAAGGCGAGCTACGGAGGTCGTCGAGGCGGCGGAGGCGGCGGCGACGTCGGTTGCATGAGCAGTGGCGCGATCGCTGCCGCCGCTGCAAATATGGTTAGCTCAGCCGGGCATGGCTGTCATGACATTGTGAGTAGCGGCAGTTGGACGGCGGCGTTCATGCCGAGCCCCAGCGGCTTCATGCACCCCTGGAGCCTCGCAGCCCGGCAGCAGAAGGCCGCCGCCGAGCAGGAGCGGAGCCTTGCGCCGGCGCCGGCGGCCACGTATGTGTCAAGGTGAGCTAAAATGTCATGTGACAGAGTGAAGTAGCACACACAAGTATAGTCTCAATATCTAATTAGTGGCAAAGCGTACATATGCATCTCCGTGCTTGAGTTTGAGCATCCAACTCCTATTTATGTTTCATCACTGCAACCCTAGCTAGCTAAAATGTTTTAAGTCCATATATAGTTTTCTTGTGGTTTAGTGAGTTCATATGGATAGGTTTTGGTAATTAGCTAGTACTACTTGGGTATATTTTTTTTAGAGTGGGGACAATTGGCTAGTGTAGTCACTAAAACTCACATGCAACCCATAGGTCACATGTTTAAATCCAAAAAAACAATTCATACAAATAAGTGAATAACCCATGTTAAGAGCCAAGATACCACACCGTTGGGCCAGCACTTCGTACTTTAGTACATTTGTCGACTTAATTAGTGTATTTGGGTGAATAAGACCTAGCTACGTGCTCCCAATCATGAATGGAACAAGTATATATAAGGAATAAAAACGCAGAATCAAATGATTGCAATCATGAACATTTTGGACCAACTCATCGATCGATCGATATTTTGCAGGTCCTCGTGTGCTTAGAGCTGCGTTTAGAAATGATCACGAATAGATTCTTTTGTGTGTACGTACATATCCAAGGGCTCACGACAAGAACCATATATATATAGTTCCTAAATATATGTATCAATAGAGTTCCTTAAAAATCTAAATAAATATATACTAATTTCTAGAGGGAAATGGCTAGCTGGGGTATCAACATATTATACACAGGAAAACTTTTCGTATCATCCTCTACTATATGCATCTTACTCTCACTTGGAATACGTGTAGATTGCACAAAAATGTCTGTACATTGCACAAAAATGGCGGCACAATTTACAGACAGACGTGCATGATTCTTACGTATATATAGTAATCGCGCGAGAGTGGGCCAAGGAGGAGGAAATGCAACATGCTTGAAAGTTGAAACTTGCTGTTGCTGCGAGATATGACTAGTCGTCTCGGGCCTCAGTCCATTTACTTTGGAACGCATAGGCCTGCACGGTTGCCAAACCATAAGAAAAAAAAATGGCACTATATCTCAAACTTATATTAATTACTCTCTCCGGTCACAAACGAGTGACACACTAGAATATGTACAGTCAAATGTTATAAATTTTAACCCAAGATATTGTTTAAAACATTTTATTTGGATATATAAAAAAGATACGAGCGAATTTGTTGTAAAAAATACTTTCATAATATATTGCACCGTTACTACTTTTTCTGAATATATAATAAGATAGTTTAGTCGCCAAAACAAGCACCTTGTTTACTTTGAAAAGTGAAAAAAAAAACAGCACGCTTTTGTGATTAGAGGGAGTAGCTCGTTAAGCTTACATCAAAACTCTTTATCAATTTTGTATAGTAGCGAAACTCCACCGTAGTAACTTCATGAAACAGCATGCACACAAAGCTACCTTTGGAATTCAGACGGCAGGATATGTTTGGAACGTAGGATAAGATTTTTGTTGAAAATTTACAAAAAAAAAAAGAGATTCTATTTCCACAAAAATCAGAAAAAAAATCCCTGCGTCCGAAACCAGACCTATTTCAAGTAGACCTGTTTCAATTTGAAAACCCCGTGCCCTTCTAATTTGGACCGTAACTGACAGTCGAGTCGAGACAGCTGTGTCAGAGGAAGAAATTAACCAGGCCAAATTAACAATATACCAGAACGAGTCGGACATGCATGTAGTATATATATATTAATATTGGAGTGTGCTTTTGGGACCGTTATTGATGAGAGGAGGGGGACGTACGTTCGTACACAAGAAGATCTTTGGGCCTGCAAGAGGGAATATTTACCGCAGGGGGCAGCAATGATGACTGCACCATGCCTTGCTTGACTGTAGGCATAGTACAGAAAAAACGGACCGGTGGTCGAACCGGAAAAAACCGTAATCGAGCTTGGTTTATATTAGGGTTTTTGGATTGTTTGTCAAAAAAGAAAACTATTTTTTAAAAAAGTACTGCACTGCTAGGATTCAAACTAGCGAGCTCTTGTTTCTCCGCAATGGACTGAGCCATCTGGACTATATTTATTGTTATTCTAAATGAGCATAGATATCTTTATTATGTTACATTGTTTGGTAGATGACACTAACTATTGATTTTTCAATTATTTCGTCGGTAAATATTAAAATAGTATTACTATTAAACCACGATCTAATCGGAAAACAACAGTTGGACCGATGAACCATGAATCGATCATACGAGTGATTCGCTTGTTGATCTGGTTTTTTGCACTATGACTGTAGCCCTTCTAGTGCAGTCTCTCTCTCTCTTTTTTTTTTAAAAAAAAGAACGACTTTTTTTTTGTGTGTGATGTGCTCGCAATAATTGGACAGTTGTGCTAACTGTGGCCACGTGGGCAGTGGATGCATCAGCTTTTTTTTTACTTTTGTGTCTTTAGGAGACAGGGACTAGAGACGCTGGATGGTGGGTCCAAAATACAACCAATTGCCCTTAGCGCGGCCCACTTGCAGTGTCAAGAAATATGCGCCATCCTGGGACGCATATTCTGTACGAACTATTGTGCCTGATAAAGTTACAGAGAAATCAGTTTTAAGCATAGGATTCTGACGGAAATTTTGTAGGATCAGGTACTCTTTTGTAGTGAGAGCGATGTTCCATATATTTCCTCCAAAATTACTACATAATTAATTTCTGCACTCGAAATGTGGCCTTAATCTGAGAGAATACAAAATCTTACATGATTACAACTAATTTCTTCTGTGTGGGAGTACTCATTTATTTCCACCTGAAGATGCTAGGGCCCCAAGATCAAACACATGCATAGAAACAATCATACTCTTCACTTTGGGAAGGGGTTTCCATGTCAACATTCCCTTAGGGCAAGACAAACGGTAGCTTCATGTGTTGTTGCATTGACCATTGAAATGTGGGACAAAAGTTCTCCAAGAAAAAGGTTCACGGGCGACAGAAAAACAGAAAGGGATTTAAAGAGAGAAAATTACTTTTGCTTTGGGGTAGCCCTGGCTAGTCTTTTGAGAAGTAACCGGTCGATTAGACAATTCAAAGTTTAAAGTAAAGGTATAATTTAGTTAAAGATGATAGCTTTTTTAGGTAAAGTAGCTGAGATTGTTTCTGCAATCACATCGCGTTGGTAGAATTACTGTGTGCCTGGATGAATCTTTTCTAAAGCTCACTGACAGTCCTGATCAAACTTGTCAATGGCTTTTATGCAAAATTTTGTTGCTAACAACATCGTTAGCAAACAGATTGATCTTAAATATGTCTTTTTATTTAAATTTTGGTATTAATCAACATGTCATGGAGCATATATATTGCATTGCATGCATATATGACAATTCTCTCTTAGCTCAGAGTTTTACCAACTGATCTACACAAAGTTTTCATGGATGCTTAAGGCTTTGCTTTTCTTGTCATCAGAGATGCGCGTGTCGTTCCACTGCCGGCAGCCGTGGGCTGGCCGCCGGTGCACACGTCCCGGCGCAACCTCGTCACCACCATGCACGCGCCGAAGCCCGACGCCGCCGTGAAGCTCGATGGGCCGAAAGGGGCAACGACGGCTGCCGTCGATGCGAACAACGCGGCGCCGCCCAGGAACAGCTCGGTCGCCGAGGCCCGGCCGGCGAATATGTTCGCCAAGGTGCACATGGATGGCTACCTGATCGGCAGGAAGATCAACCTGAGGGCGCACCGAAGCTACAACTCCCTCTCCCGGGTGCTCACCAAAATGACCAATAACTTCTTCTGCCGTAAGTGCCCTAGCTACTCGCCATTTCTAAGTTGGCATCCATGGGAGCTATCTCAGTCTTAGATCTCATTTTGAACACGAGAATGTTTTCAGAATCCTACATAAATTAAATTGTTTTATGTGAAATTCCTGCATTTCAAACGGACCTTAATTGGTTCATTAACTTTAGGGTCCGGTATCATATCGGTCCTTTGATTCCTTAGATAAGATTTTTGTTTTTGGATCTTTCTAGATGAATCTAGGTCATCATACTAAGTTTATGACTTACTAGAAAACCTAAGCAAATGTGTCTGCCCAGCTTCATGCTGGGTTTAGGAGTAAGCCTAATTCTACAAAACATTAGACCTAGTGGTCCAATTAATTGGATCTGTGGATCAATTTGGGTCACCACACAGATTCTTTATATTTTAGTGTAGAGCAGTGTGGGCTAGCACTGCACAACTAGCCCATCGAGCTAAACATTTGCTCGTTGACTTATCCAACCATGTTGAGACATGGAAAGTTAACATGCAGTATCTAACTTAAAAGGTTAATTTGTGATGAAATATGCTTTTCGAATAAGTCTAGTGTACCTCTGAACTTTGGGGTGTGTCTGATCTACCCTGAACTACAAAACCGTCTAAATAATCCTCTAAACTATGCAAAACCGAAACCTCATGATGCAGTTTCAATGGTAGATTTTTTCCACCATTTTGGTGGTTTTGCCACCGTGAAGGATGACGTAGCTGACAATGTGGTAATGGCTTAGCAAATTATATAAAAAAATGCGAGACCCATTGGATTAAGGATTTTTTTGTTTGTTTGTTGATTCATTGCTAGGTTGTTGGCCACGTCATCTGCCACATGCCACGGTGGCAAATCGGCCTCCAAAACCATTTTAGGGGTTTATTTAGACGGTTTTGTATAGTTCATATAGATGGTTTTAAAGTTCAGGGTAGATCAAATGTGTCCATAAAATTCAGGGGTAATTTAGACTTGTTCCTGTACTTTTCATTGGTAGCATTGAATTGTTATTGCCTGTCACTGTAGAGAGGTATTGATTGTTTAAAACACTGGATTTGGATTGCATAAATGCAGCCGCGGATTATTCAAGTACAAATTCGGGAGAAGAAGATTGTACCAATAGTGACGACTACATATTTCTGTATGAAGACTTTGAGGGCGACCGAATGCTTGTTGGCGATGTCCCATGGGAGTAAGTATTATTAATTGCTTACTATCTTTCAGCCATAGCATTAATAGGGTAAATCATATACCAAAAGTTTGCTAAAAGATTTGGGGATGTTTGGTTTACATTATATATTCTCACAAAATTAAAGCAGCCATCTCGCCTTACCAGTATTTGTGAAATTTTATACATTATATATGGTTATAATTCCTCAATGGCCCCTATAATAATGTTCACACGTGTTAAAATGTGCCCTGTATAATAGCACAGTATTAAAATTCCTGGTCTCATAGGAGGAATATACTACGAGGCTTAGCTAATTACTCCCTTGGTTCAGAAACATATGACATTTTAGAAAACGTAACTTTGAAGAGCTTACTTGACGTCCGTTTCGGGAGTATGACTTGATTAGAAATTTTCATTGGAACCCTTTATTTTTGCTATATACCATTTTCATACATAAAGAAGTATATACACGGATTTGGTAATATATATATATATATATATATATATATATATATATATATATATATATATATATATATATATATATATACTTTTGTATTTATCATGTGAAAATAATATCATCAGATTAGTCATTTAAAATATTTTTATAATATAGTAATTTTATATTATTATATAAACATATTCATATAAAAAGTAATTGTAAAAGTTGTATATTGAAAACCGTGTCCATATCCAAAACGTCATTTATTATTGAACAGAGAAATAATTTGTTAATATTTTTGTGATGAATTAATTAAGATATCAAAGGTGGAATTTTAAGAATACTCGTGTTAAATATTCCCGAATATGCAATAACTTTTAAAGATAAGATGAACACGCTAGGATCATGCCTAATAACTGTGAAATTTTTTGCAGGTTGTTCCTTGCATCGGCTAAAAGATTGTACATTGCCCGAAATCCAGCGTCAGGAGATCGCAAAGGTAACTGCAAAACGCTTGTACGTTATTTGTTTCCTAGATTTCCATATATATTGAAACATTACTTATATAAGAGCGGTACGTGCTTGGTACACAATTACTTTCAGGTCATGATGAAGCTGCCAAAAGATATGCAAACTGAAGAAGCAACAAATAACTGAAGGCGCCTGGAAAGCAAGTTGATTGGGGCATATATCTACATATTATATATGCACATTTCATGACCTGACATTTGTAGCTCTCTACTTGTGCTGTTCTTCTTGTACTACTAAGCTAGCTAGCTATGAAGATTTTGTTATGGTGTACCAATGCTATGATGCTTCATGATCGATGTGCATATAGTTTTTAGGGCATTAGGTAAGAAGTACTTAATTTGCAAAAAAAAAGTGTTGAACAGTGGTTTCAACAATTGTATATGAAGTGGATACAACTTGCCTAATTAACCACAGTTTTGTATGCCACATTTGCCCCCCTTTTTGTGAGATCATCTTACAAGCGGATACATGACCTACTTTCAATTGTTACCTAAAGAGAGTGTGTGTCTCTTACCTATACCGCAAATGGAAGCTTGGCTTTATTTGTGCCGCAAACAAATATATTTAAACAAAACTTCTTTTGGACATTTGAATTTTACTAAGTAAATTAAGATCGTGTATAACTATTGTCTTTACTAGTATTATAAAGATGAAGATGATAAGTTTACGGTTGTCCCTTTTGTCTACCCCTCCCTAATTAACTTCATGTCAAACTTTGGATACTCTTGCCGATAGATGGGGTCCGCTGCTAGCGTTAGCATTGACAACTATATATGGTGCCTATATCTCTCCTCTTCATCCCATGGATCTTGGGCTTGTTTGCATTGAGACTTGGGCTCTATGTCGGAAAAAACTGGTGTCTGGAGGTAGCTTGAAAAGTAGATAATTTTTGTTTGATCAAGCAAGTCTGAGGATGTGATGTTTGGTTGAAACATGTGCCTGAAATTGGTGAATGAAAAATAGGACGATGGATTGCTATGAACGGTGGATCGGAAGCCTGGCTCTAGGCGTTGGTTTTTGGAGGCCTAGCCTGGCAGCTCTCACCTGGGCCTAGCATCAATGTAGGGAGGCAAGCAAACAAGCCCTCGGCGGCTTCCAGGGCCTCTCCCGACCAGGCAAGTTGCAGCCAGGTATCAAAACAAACAAGCCCCTTATCTATCCCATGCGCACCATAGCGTCCCCTATCTCCCTAGATCTTGCACACGCCACCGTCGTCTAGTATCTCTAGCCTCCCATGGTCTCGCATCCCATATATGGTTGATTAAAGCCGCCTAGTTCTTCTTGCAGCCTTCTCGATCGGAGTATGTTGTCGGCGGCGGTCGACACTATGAGAGGAGAAGCTAGAGACAAAGGAGGGGGATCTAGTGGCAAGACCATCTTCATCAAGTCGAAGCAAGAGGTGTGTCAAGGCCCGAAGATAAAGAAGCAACACATTTCTAGTGTGCAATCACTGGGTGAATCACAAGGCCAAATAGCTAATCCAAGTGTATGACCGTTATAGCCAAGAGCATAGTGGAGATAATTGCATCAACAGGAGTAGGAAGACACATCGCGAGAGGTACATATTATGGCAGGATGGTGGATCAGCTTGATGATTCTATCCAGCCTCCATGAGAAGAACTTAGGCAATGTCCAGATCTCTCCATATTTTCCCTTTCCTCTCTCCATCTTCTTGATGTATGTACTAACAGTCTAATTGCAGCTCTCCAGGAAACTCTCAGTGGAGGATTGATAGATATAGGAAATCTTGGATGCAAGTAAGTGTTTCTTTCTTTTGTGAGGACTTATGGAATTGTTTTGTGTTGTACTATAGTGTTTTTTCCTCGGTTCTATTAGGGTTTTGTTTGATGCTCTTGTTATTGCTACGTAACACATGTATCTGAATTGGTTTTGTATACATACATTTGGAACAACATGAAGACGTGGCTAGTGTAATTGTATTTACTATTGACGCACTAAATTGGTTTGGTCAAGTGTTCTAGTACAATTACAATAATCCAGTACCATCAGTCATTGTCTTCATTTGTGAATTTAATTTATGTTCATTTTTATGCAATCACAAGGAGAGAAAAAAAAGCACCTACTATCTTATAATATTGCAAAATTTCTCTACTTGTTTAAGGTTAGTTACATAGTATGCCCTCCCCCCCAGGAGTCATATACTCATATTTACCCATGTGCCATGAGACTAACTAATATACAAAATAATGTAACTTGCAACGAGAAGGTCTTTGCTTTTAAGTAATTTTTGTTGTTCCATGTTATTTAAGTGAAGTAATGACAAGTTTTAATTGTAAACACAATCCACACATGGAGGTCATATCGAAAATTTTCATAGATGGCGCGTTCTGCTTCTTAGGGCGATGAAATCGCTCAAATGGGATCGTGCGTGGCAGCTGGCCGTATAGATGATGATGAAAGGTGGGCCGCTTGAACCGGAACCTATTCGCATAATAGGCAGCAAGCAAAGTTAAATAGGAAAGGGGGCGACTGATGACTTCCTTTTTCGTCGTAAATCAAAAAAGGGTGGAATATGGAGCTAATATGGCTGGCTACAAGTCCGATCTAGCTTTGCTTTCGAGTCATGGTTTTTTGGGTGGCGCATTGTTTACTTTCTTTGTTACGAGCTCGCTATAAGGTTGCTTACACTAATGCTTTCAAAACTATTGCATTGGTTTGATTTCCGCGGTTATCAAAGAGTATTTATGAATGTGGAGATTTTGTTCCCATGAGGATTTTTTCAAGTGCCATATGTGATGTATTCAATTAAAACATCGTGATAAATGCAAGATTTCAATTTGCATCAGAACATCGTGCTTCTTGCTTTGCATTTACTATAGAAAGAAAGGAAAACTATTATTTTCTCTACAACTATTTATCACTACCTCTAGAAAAAAAATTTGTGAACTACTAGACGAATCAAGTATGCCAGCATATCTATAAAGAATTCAAGGGACTTGACTTGTGAAAAGCCAAAAGGTTTGTTTTCTCAAAAGGACAACGCGTGCAGCCACTATGTTCAGGCAAGTCAATTGTTATCCGTGCCATCAATGCAACATATATGAAAATCGCAGACCAAGATACACTACATTATTCATAGGAAATTTAATTTTGGAGATAGATTTACATATCTATGTCTACCAATAATGTATTTTCAATCATGCCCTTATATTTTTCCTCAATTTAAAGTCAATGGGTCATCCAAAAAAATATCACACACTTAAATATTTTCCATTTTACCTTTTGTTCAAGTCCTTATCAAATTTTGAATTTGAAACAGTAAAATGAAGAGATACCATGAAAATATTATTTGATGATCACCTTATCATATCCAATATGAAGTTATTTGCAATTAGTTTGCAAATATATGCACTAGTTAGTAAACCTAAATTTGTAAGTGTGCAATCAAAAAAAAATGTAATGTGATTTTTGGAGGATAGATTTGGAACTAGAGCACTACTAGAAACGAATTATTAAAGTGTGATCGTCTTGAAATACCATATATTCATGGTCCCTATATTCATCTGTAACCTCCAGTTTACAGATTCAGAATATGTCAAGGGTAAAATAGCTAGTTTCGAATGGCATTTCTTGAAATACTATACTTTACAAGGATGAAGGTACGAAAAGATAGATATGCCAATTAAACTATCATTAATTCTGGGATGGTTCACTGTAGTATAAATACCCCTAGTTGGTAGCCCATTAGGTATGCCAATTGTGATCCATTCTCATATATATATTTCAATAGCATCTGTCAATGTATGTACGTAGCAATCCCATGAGCTTACATATTATTTCTTTGGAATTTTGTTTCTCCTCTGTTAGCTTTCTGTTTCTCTCTCTGAAATACCATAGATGCATGTTGGCTCTAACCACTAGCTTGTTGTTTTGAGCAATTTATTTTGTTTACCTACCAGAGAATATATTGGGATTGATCTCTAATGGATGAGATGAAGAGTAGGAATGCTTCTCTTGAGCCTGAGGTGAAGCCAGGATTGTCACCATCAAGGTATGTGAAGGTTTTCATGCATGGGGAATCCATTGGAAGGAAGATAAATTTGGCTGTTCACAACAATTATGACTCATTGTCCTTCACCTTAAAAAGACTGGGCAACAACTATTCTAGTAAGTTATACTTCCCCATATGCATCCGTATGCACTAATTAATCAATAGACCTGTCAATAAAATCTGTGAATTTGCATGGCTGGATTTGTAGCCTCTGCCTAGCTCAAATGCAACATGTTGAATCTAGCACTTGTATGTTTATGTTAGAAATTACAAAATCTTAACATGGAGGGCATGGAAAATTCAAAAAAATATATTACAAGATAGCTATTGCACCTCAATTTCCTGTTGTTTTAGTGCACCTAGATTTATGATCTAGTTGCTAATTTATTATGCCTCTTAGGATGACTACACACGAATATTGCTTGCAGATAGAGGATCTAGATTTTACTAGTTACGAATGTGTATAGCCTTGTAGAATCTTGGGTAGTTAATCTTTATCTTTTGACATATGCTATAACGTTTCTTAGACACTAGAATTACATAAGTAGCTATTTTGTCTATTGCCGTGCATTTGTAGCTATTTTTATGACTGGTCCTTCATATATTATATGATTTGCTAACTCAACTGATCTAAAGTGGGAAATAGGAGAAGAATCGTTGCCAAGGTTATGTTATAGCATAATATTGATAGTTGATTGAGTAGATGAAGATAATAATCGAATTAGGCATTTAAAAAGGAAAATTTCTTATATGGTTAATAATTGACCTATATTTGTCATGTTTTTACTAACACACTAATCTTTTTAAGTTATGCTTTTATGTTGTATTACTATATGACCATTCTAAACCATATAGAAAATCATGCTTAGTTTTCATTTTGAGCAGCATTGAAGCACCTACTTGAGCACATCGTCCTTCCGAGATATATAATTGAGCTATATTTCAATTTGATAATATTAACTGTCCTTCAATTTGTTAGTGCCACCATTCCAACTTAATGGCCTGGTGAACAATGAAGAAGATGGTGCATCATATGACAATGACTTTGTTCTTCTGTACGATAATGTGGACGGTGATCGTTTCTTCCTCGGTGAAGTCCCATGGGAGTGAGTTCTTTGATCTTAATTAGTATATATATATATTTTGTTCTTGTTTCATCTTTCGAATTGCGTAATTATTTTGATTACCATGAAAAATAGTAACAATTGAATGTTACAGGCTTTTCACCATTTCAGTCAAGAAGATATACATTGCTCCTGTAGAAAAAGAGGATATTGGTGAGTGCAACAATACATTAACTTATATATGTGTACTTCCCATTAATAGACAAACAAAAACTCCAAAGAATTGATTATACATTATTTTTTAAAAACCGAATCGATTTTAAATTTCTGGAGGATATATTAATTTGTTACTTCTATCTATAACACCAATTAGTGCTTGCAGATAATGAGGAAGACGAGGAAGATACTGCTGCTAGTGCTGCTGATGTAGACGAAGCTGCTGCTGCTGCTGATGGGGCTGCAGAGTAGCCAAGAAATATGAAGAGAAGCGAGATGCTGCATGGCTCATGCAACTCAAGCTTCGACTGCACCTTCGCATGCATGGTTGCAAGCATGCATGCTTGTTTCTCTATTTGCCTTTCGATCGGTTCCTAGCTTATGCGTCTTTTTATCTCAGGCTTAGCCTGTAGCTCGAATAAATCGAACATGACTCTATCTTTGATTATCTGCGCAACTCATATATGAAGCTAAGAAACATCATATTAATTAGCTTATGGTGCTATGGCATTGGGACATATATGCCACCGGTTAAGGAGAGTATTACTTAAGTACCGTTATTACTTATTAGTATATCTTAATATCGTCTTGTGCTGTTGTTTTGTACGTTGTGCTTAGTATTGGGGCAAACTGATTGGTAACGTTGCAGAGATCATGCTAGTTGGGAAATAACGCCGGTTAGTCCTGTAATCTACTTGTCAGCCTTAGGATGTATGCTATTTTTTTTAACATAAAAACACTACAAAATGCTATACCCTCACGATCAAATTCAACGGCACAGCTTACGACCGTTCGATCCTCAACCTCACAACCGGCCGATCCATCCAGTCCCACGTCAAACCTTACCATTCACTGCGTTGCTCGCACACCATTCAGTTTGCTCTCTGTCTGTCTCTCTCCATGTCCGTCCCAGGCACGCTAGCGGCAAGCAGGGGTGGGCAAGCGCGGTGGTGGTCAGTCGTGAGCCTGAGAACGGCGGTGCGACCCGAGCGCACGCTGAGCACAATGGGCGGAGCGCCGGCAAGTGCGTGGCGAGTGCGGCGGCATTGCCCAGGTGAATGGCGAGCACAGTGCGTGAGGCTCAAGCGAACACAGTGCTGAGGCCTGAGCGAGCGCATGGCAAGCACGACGACGGGTAGGGGGCGCGGCCCGAGTGCGGTGTGTGGGGACTCGACCGTAGTTTGATCCTACATGCGGCCGAAAACACTCTGAAACTCGCTTAATTTTTTTGAAACTTTTTCCATGAAACCTACTTGAAACTTCATTTTTTCCATCTGTGTTTCATTTGGTTTTTTAGGGAACTTGCTGATTTTTGTTTAAAACTCTGCTGAAACATCCACAAAACCTTCATGAAAGGTTTCAATATGTTTCAAGAGTTTCATGGAAGTTTGAACTTTGTATGAAACTTGTTGAAACCTAGAATTTTAAACTTTAAGCTTGTCAAAACATGTTGAAACATGGATTTACGGAACTTGAAACTTGCTGAAGCACCGATCATGAAACTCATTTTTCAAACTTGAAACTTCCTTGAAACTTACTCGAATTTTAGAAATGTTAAACTAACCTTTTGAAAATGGAAGTTCCCATTTTTGAAACTCAAAGCTACAATTTCAAACTTTACTGAAACATTAAGTTATCATCCTATTTCTAAAACAGCTTGAAATGTGTTGATACTTGCACAAAACTTTCGCAAAACGCGTCGAAACCTGCTTGAAACGTCATGCTCGAAACTTGAAACCCCTTTGAAACTTTTTCACGAAACACGAGTAACTTAGAGAGTGGTTTTCCCACATACACATGGACCTCCATGTACTATCCAACGGTCCAAATGTGCTTTGAGATTGGTGCACAATTTTGGTCTATGTATTGTGCACTTGTTGGTATACGTATTGTGTACTTATCTATACAACATGGATTGGTTCCACCGTATCCCCCACAATATAAAGGGTCAATTAGTTCAATAGCACACCTACAGTTGGTATCTAGAGAAATAGCATCTAAATTGAGTTCGACTGCGAAATAACATCGTGGACAACTAAAATTCTTTAAAATGACATTACCGTCACTCTGGTAGTCGTTCATGGGTAAAAAGACTCATTTGCCCTCACTCTCTTTCCTTTTTATTTTCTTTTTTCTTTGATTCAGCTACGAGCGAGTACTCGAAAGAACCCACAGTGCTTGTGGAGGTAGGGCTGGAGTTGACGAAGGCGAGGGGCGGTGTCTGTGCGAGGCTTCGGGTGGCGGCTAGACAATAACGTCACTCCACCGACGCTAGGAGGATTTAGTGCACACATGAGCTCTAGCCGACGACCAGGGATCGAGTGGTGCCAGTCGATTTGGCGGGGGTGGTTGTTGACGTCTTGCGGTGACTGGAACCAAGGAATATTTGCTCGCTTTGTGGTTTCTCAACAGCGGTGGGATGCAATTAGGAGGTCTAAGAGCCTTTCAGGGCCATGGGAGACTTGAAGCGCACCTCGATTTGCATGAGGGTGATGTAGTACGGGTTGGCGGTTATGGTCCATTGATGTCGCCACTCGCACCTCCCTCCGGCTAGGGCGATGACTACTACAAGGGATGTGACAACGACAAGCGCAAGCAGAGGCCCGCCACCCCTATCCTAGGCCAAGCAGGAGCATCGCAAGCGCATCCTTTGCGCGCTCAACCCCACCTGGATCGCCAACAACGTCGGCCTCCTGGGCCAGGGGGCTCTTCGCCAACCACCCCACCTAGATCGCCACTGGCCTCTCCACCACACCTTGCGATTGTGTGCGCCATGCCTACACCTTCAGCCTCCGCACCATGATCTGCCTCCCCGTTGGCACCAACGTCCTCAAGCTCGGCTCCACCGAGGTCATTTTCTAGATCACCTTCAGGGGGAAGGTCATCTTGGCCGCCCACGCCGCCACAGCACCAGACCGCGCTGCCTTGGGGGGGGTACCAGGTGAAGACGAATCCGTCTGTGTGTCGGTCATGGATATTAAGGAGTTGGGTGACATCATGCGAAGCAGGGTAAAATGGGCATTAAAATTGTATTATCTCACATCATACATCCTTGTTAAAGATGGATGGAAAATATGACAACAATGCTATTTTCAAGATTTTTGGCTGTTTGTGGTGCCATTTTTTAGCTGAGCGCGATTTAGATGTTATTTATATGAATACCAACTATTAGAGCGCTAGTGAGGAAATTTTCCCAAAATAAACCCCATGTCCCTCTCTCACCCTCATCTCCTTCTCTCACCTCTCTCTCCAATCTCCACCAGCGAGCGCGCAACGACCACCGATCGGTGAGGCGGTGGTGGCGACGTGGAGGCCAGCGACTGGCGAGGGACAAGGGACATGATGGGGAGTGGGGTGGAGAGTGGTGGCCGGAGTGTGCGCGTGCTAGGTGCAGTGTGGCCTCATCCCCATGACCGGCAAACAGAACCAGTGAGGGTAATGTAGGATCCGGTGAGGCTGGATCCGTCATCCCGATGGCTTGGGAGGTTGGATCCACCTATAATCTTCCTCAACACCGACGAGTGTATCCCGGTCGCACCTCGTCCACCCCGCCTAGGTTGCTCAAATACTCTAATACAGATACGAATATGCGATATGGTGACACGCCATTTTCTAAAAATATCGATATGGGGATACATATATATATAGTATGATAAAATTCCAAAATATTAAAATTACTAATTGCATGTGAGATATGGGAATACCTTAATATTGATGAAGATTGAATCCAAATCCAATATATTCCATGCTACCGGGCGCTGGGGGACAGGCGCGAGAGCGGAGGGGAGGGGGCCAGGCGTGGGGGCGGAGCTGAGAGGGGCGAGGCATAGGGGCGGAGCTGAGAGGGGGCCCGGGCATAGCGGGGCGGGGGATAGGTGTGGGAGCGGCGGAGGACGGGTGTTAGGACCCAAATATGCAAATTTGGACCCTTTGTGTGATGAGAACATCCCTAACTTGGATACAACCGCGCCTACACACACAATTGATCCACAACCAGTGTTACAAGGACTAATTACTTGAGCTCGTGCTCGCCAACTTAATCACCAGGTGAATTCATTCATAGGTTTATATATTACTGAGAATAGATCGCTACCTAATGCAAGTGATTTAATTATGCTTAGGAACATGGGGAAAGGATCAAGGAGAGATATGTGGAGTTATGGACAAGTATGAAAGGCATAATGGAGGTCACCACATCACTTTAGGTCCGAGCTAAGCAAGAGTTCGAGTTAGGCTCGTTCTGGATTCGAAATCGGACTACTGCAATAGCACTAAGTTCAAACGGTCATAACTTCTTCATACGGACTCCGTTTTGGACTTTCTTGGACTTCATTGAAAGTTTATCAAGTCTACTTTCCAACGGATCTAACCTCATCTTCAAATTCCATCTAAGCCGGCCACAATAAATAAAACAATCCACATATATTTTTGAGCCCGAGTCAAAACGGTGTTGCGCCACCTCCTCTTGGGTCCATGGGCCTTGTAACCCTAGGGGTGTGCGTCCACTTTCCTGGCCGCCACCGCTGATCCTCTTCCCATATAGGAGCCGCTGCCTTCCTTTGCTAGAACTCGATTTCGTTGAGTTTAGGTTTAACCATTGTGCAAACTTCTGTTCTTCAGTTGTGTCGGACGACCACATGTCAAGATAGCCTTCGGGATCCCATATTTTGTTTTTCAATATCAACTACACTACAATTCCTATTTGTAATATCAAATTGCCTATATTTTATTCTTGCTAGTTCTTGATTGCTCGTAGGAATTGAACCTCGTGTTCAGGTTGACCGCACTTCCAGCACGGTCAATAACATCTCGGAGTTGGTTCAACGATTGCTAAGACGCAAGTGTCATCGTACGGTTGTAGTCGGATCGCGAAAGTCACCTCCACCAAAATAGATACTTACCAATCTCATCGAAAGATCGGGCACCCCACCTACATCATTGTGTATACTGCACTAGTCCAGGATCACACTAGTGCACACAGTGACAACATCGATGAAATATCATTCCATATACAAAGATAACTAAGGAATAGGCAAATAACAATAATTATCAGAGTAACGACCTTAAGGTTAAAGCTCACAACTAATGCCTAGAAGGCAAATAACTCAAATAAGCTACAGCGGAAGAAAACAAAATAACTTCAGTGAAATGCATCCATATGCCTACAGACAATCGACTTGGGTAGCGCGACCTAGTTCTTCACGATCCTTGAAGTAGACCTTGTTGACCGACGATGGACTATTGTTGCCTTCTCAACTAAATAACATTTTTATAGCAAGAATGAGTACATAGAGTACTCAGCAAGTCACATCACAGGATGCAATTATAGAAGATGGCTTATTCGAAAGGATATGACATCTATGGTTTTTTTGCATAAAAACAATAGTTACAATTGAATATGAATAATAAATTAAAAGTGTAATTTAAAATAAATAACAATAATAACTTTAACAAGTATTTTCACAAAATTCACATAACCTAATCAGTTTCTTTCATACAGCTGCATAAGTTTACTCACACACTGCCTCTCCCAATTGTTTTATGAAAATCTACCCCTCGTGTGAAATCTCCGAGCATGTCCATGATCGAGGATGTGGTTATTCGAATATATTGTTAGCGCTCTGTAGAGGTTTGTATACTATGCCCACAAGATGCAATCAACTTGATCGGAGATGATCATAACAAAATATTTTGAAACTTCATCCTGACAATTGACCCTCTTGATGTGTTTTATCGTCGTACCAACCCTATCACAGCGCTTTGGTATGATGCACATCATTGGACCTAAAGACGGCGAACCACTCATAAATCTCACCCTACCACAATGGTACACATCTCTACCTTAGCACACAGTCTATTCTACATGCCTGAGTAGTCGATGCCAAGATTTCATAGCTTAATAAGTTAGGCCTGTCCCATACCAGGCATGTGGTCATACAGTTGTGACTCAGTTCAATGGCACACAAAATTAAGCTCTTAATTGACCAAGGCGAGACTGCCATAATTCTAACTAAGTAATCA
The DNA here is from genome assembly GCA_036346255.1 of Ampelocalamus luodianensis. Taxonomy (NCBI): domain Eukaryota; kingdom Viridiplantae; phylum Streptophyta; class Magnoliopsida; order Poales; family Poaceae; genus Ampelocalamus; species Ampelocalamus luodianensis. The sequence continues at coordinate 42,827,660 of CM070638.1, read as the reverse complement.
CAATTCACATTTCCCATTTACACATCCATCATATCACACAGTACTATCCACCCACCTCAATCTAAATATTTTCCCACCCTATTGGTTAAGTGCGCATATGCCATCAACGAGTAACAACATACAACACACAGTTTTTACACAAAGTTCCATAATCACTTAGTCAATTTTATATTTACAACTCAAAATCATATCAATGACCTATTGCATGGCTAACCAGACTATTCATGTCTAACTAACCCACGTTGGTGCTATGATAATACCAACTAATAATTAACCAAGTTTGGGTGACAAAAGATCATGATAATACAATGAGCAAAGTGGATATAATCAAGTAGGTGTATAACTAGTTCCAAAACATTAAATAAATACTTGAAGGTAAAGTGCAATAATTTGAATCAAGGTAATTTTGGAAAACTACGTTCAACATGATCAAAGGTACAACTTACCTTACTATAGCAATGTTTCTATTATTTTATCTTCGATCTTCTACTTTCTTAACCTTTGGCTCCTTTGACAATTCCAGAACGTCAACATCTAGCGAGAGAAAAAAATACAAAACAAATAAAATTCAAAAAGACAAATCATATAAAGTGAAAAATGAAATTTAATGGTATTGAAGGTAAATATTAAATTTATATGAATTTAGAAACTTGAATGGGTCCAATTGGAGTTCGTGTGAGGAAGAACGAGCTCTCGAAAGTTTGATGAGAAAGAAAAATGTTGAAAAAGAAAAGGGAGAGTGAAAATGACAAGTGGGGTCCATGGAATATTCCCAGAATATTTTTTTCAAAAATGTTGGAAAAAGGGTGAGTGTATGACATGTGGGGCCAATGGAATTTAAGGATTTTCAAGAATTAAATTAATTCCAGAAAAGGAAGAATGGCTGACAGGTGGACCATTGGTCTATGGACCGAGTCCACAGAGGCGTGCTGGTCCACGGTGGACCAAGCTCATGCGATTGAGTTGATCGAGGTTGACTGACAAATGGGGCTCGTATGTAAGTGAGAGAGTTGGATCTATGGCTTGGATTGGGTAGAGGACACGTGGATGATGACGATGCAGACACGTCATGCACACAGTGACCACGTGGCAATGAGATGGTAGGGTTGGGTGATGTGGTGTTGACATGGCTCCAACGAGGTGGCAGGGCAACACGGTGGTGCTCGGGCGTGAGAAGTGTTGGAGATATGCCCTAGAGGCAATCATATTGATGATGATATTTCGTTGTATCCATGATTTAATAAATGTTCCTTGAATATTGCCTTTGTGTTGATTAACAAGTATGTGACTTGTTTGTGAAACTCTTTACTTGTATGGTTATTCTAAAGTTGTCCCTAGTCGGAGTTCATGTGAGGACACACGTGAATGATGGATTAGCACATGTATCGGTTGATGGCCATGTTTCACGTGTCATAGACATGGAGATGTCAAACCAATAATGTGGACACATGTTTAGAACATGGGGTTGGACCGACCCAACATGAGACATAGCAATTATACTTATGGTTCTCTCTACACAATGTGTACGCCTTGTCCTTAGACACGAGATTGTCGCATGTACTTGAGATGTGAATCGACCTACTTAGGGGCTATCAAACGCTACTCCATAACCGGTAGTTATAAAGGTAGCTTTGGGTTTGTCATGAAGCATCTTTGCGAGGCATGGTCAGTCAAGATGGGATTTGCCCTCTCTACAGAGAGATATCTCGGGCCCTCGAGTGATCGGATCCGAAATGCATGGCCATGCTACTTAAGGTTAAGAGTTAACCTAGTAAGGGATTCCGGATCACGAGATCGAGAAAGAGTAGTCGACTTGGAGCTCGACCAGAATATCGTGAGGCAAAGGGATTGGCATGTACATAACGTTGTGATGGTTCGTCCGATATGATCTTTACGTGCGTTTAGGAGTTGGCACGTCTTGCTAGAGGCCTCTACCAACTATTGACCAAGTATGTGTACTTGCGCCATGTCTAAACATACGTGAACCTATAGGGTCACACACTTAAGGGGCTGAAGCCTAATTCGGATTGGATCCAAATTAGACTGGGCATTGAGTCCTAATGGGCCTCTATTCGTAGAAGCCCATTATAAGGACGTCTATAAAAGGAGGAAGCGGCGCGGTTGGGAGATGAGTTTTTCATGACATCCTCAAACCACGCCGCCACCCCTCCCACGCCCTAGTCGCTCGCGCGGATCTAGTAGTCCGCGCGCGTCCCTTCCTCCTCTGTATGTGTGGATACCTTTGAAGCGCATGCGTGGCGTTGGGACGAACCGCAAGAAAGGAGCTATCGTGGGGCGCCACGGCGAGGGCAGGAAGTAGTACGACTACTCGCCCGACGCGTCTTGCATCAATCGATACGACTACACCGCCCGACGTGCTTCATCAACTTCCGTACTGCGCGTCTAGTGGTAAGACCGTGATCTATAATCGTAGTGATCTTGGTTTACTGGTAGATTTTTAATTTGCGCTAGTGTAGCCTACCGTTGCCCTTCGGTGGTATCAGGCGGTTCTTTGTCATGTTATAGGTTGGGTGATTTGCATATGGCGATATGTAAATCGGTATGATCGATGTGATCGATTGTATAGTTACGGTAATGGATTGATCGGTTTACGTGATCATGCCGCTAAGGTCGTGAAACAACATACCCCTACCGGTCGGATTCGCCATCGGGGTGACGGTGACACGTAAACCGGTTGCGGAATGCGAAGACCAATATGATTGGTCGAATCGAACCTAGATTAATAATCGATGTACCGTGATCGTGCAATCGGGCTCCATGAGCGAGAGTTGTCTTGGTTCTCAAACCACGGCATCTTTGCGCCAAGATCGGTACAAATTGGTCAAATCGAACAATAGTCGATTTGTGGTAAATATGATTTGCCGATCAAAATCCTAAGTAAATATGAACCGGGGAAACCCTCGACCCCTTATCCGTAGATTGCGATTCTATGCATAACTTGTTTTTGCGGGATGTATGTGACCGTGATGGCCTAATGTGTATGTGATGCATGTTTGTAATATTTTCATGACTGCGTGTCATGGGTTCGCAACACGGCTGGAGCCATTGTGTTGTCAAAGTATTGTATTAACGGCCTGCGTGCCGACTTGTGATGATTCCTAGTATCCATGTATTTTATTACTAGCTGTTATGAGTAATAGCTTATAGTAGTACTCGGAGGACACATCACTTGGAGGGATGAAACACATGAACAATGGAGATGGAGATCATCATGGTGGACAGATTCTATGGCGATGGAGATCACCATGAGAAAATGGGCCATACTGAGTCACAACTATGTGAATGCTATTCCTGTTGTTTTACTCCTATGCATGTTTGAATGGTAGAAGTATAGCGATCCCTCACAAAATGTTAAGTTAAACATATGCCCTCCCAATTAAACTTTGCACCATCCCATGTCTTGTAAATTGATGGTGGGTCTATAAAATTAGGGCACCATCAACTTTCCTTGACTAGATGGGTTTTGTATCGGATACTTACATGCATAAGGATTGGTGAACTTAACAAGGTTATCATAAAGGTTATGGGCCTTGGGGCATAAAGGTTGGGCGCCGGGGCATAGAGATGTCACCCAACAACAAGAGTCATATAGAGATATGATTAGCAAGTGTTGCTTACGAATTACCTTGTCTCTAGCGGTGATGCAAAATCTCACTAGTAGACTCATTAATTGCGGATCTTGAATCGCTAAGAATCAGAGAGATGTTGATTTTAGTGGGAGTACATTCTATTAAATTTGTTTAATACGATTTACTCTATCATGGTTTTATTTGTCTTAGTATTTTGCATTTCCTATTGTAGATCAATGGCATCTAGCAACCACGCACACCCTTTTGCTTTGCGATCGATTCTTGAGAAAGAGAAATTAAATGGAACAAACTATTGGATGGGTCCGTAACTTTTGAAATTGTTCTCGTGGCGGATAAAAGGAAAACGTTCGGATACCCAAATCCGAAGAACACGCTAACAATGCGTTTATTCTTTGTTAAAAATGCCTACAAGAAAGCATGTGATGACTCTCTTGAGATTAGTGTCTTATGCTTGCATGCATGGAACGACCTTCAAAAGCGGTTTGAGGATCGGAAGCGTATGATATGATCATAGCGCTTAAGGATATGTTCGAACACGAGCCGGGTGAGCGGTTCAATGTCTCTAAGGCTTTTACGGAATGCAAGTTAACGAAGGTGCACTCGTAGGCCCACATGTGATCAAAATGGTTGGTTACTGATTAAACTTTGGATAAACTTGGTTTTCCAATTGGCGAAGTTGGCAAGCGATTTCATTTTAGCGTCTCTTCCACCTAGCTATGGACATTTCATTTGAACTACCATATGCATGGGGCGGATAAGGGCCTTAATGAGCTTTGTGGGATGCTCAAAACAGCAGTGACATTAAGAAGTGTGGGGGCCTAGCCATGTGATGGTGTGTGAGAACAAGTCTAGCTTCAAGAAAAGGGTAAGAAGCCATGGCCAAAGAATAAGGGCAAGGTTAAAGATATGATCTCAAGCCAACGCCTAAGCCTAATCTTGCCATGTAGTCGAGACAAGATGCTTCTATTGTAAAGAAGCGCCCTGGAAGAGAAAGCGCAAGAAGTACATGGATTAGATGAATGCAAGAAGAAGGTGAAGTAAGACTTCCACCCATGGTACACTTGTCATAAATATTTTAGACATTTTCTCGCTGATTCTCCTATTAACTCTTGGGTATTTGATCCGGATCGGTTGCTCACATTTGCAACTCGATGCAGGGCTAATAAGAAGTAGAGGAGTCGCAAGAGGTGAAGTTGATTTTCGCGTCGGAAATAAAGCAAGGGTTGTTGCGTTGACCGTCGGCACCATGCAACTTCACCTCCTTCAAGATTTATTATGGAATTGAATAATTGTTATTATGTTCCTAGTATGAGTCGAAACATTTTATCCCCTCATGTTTGATGAGAGATGGTTATTCATTTGCAAGTAAAGACAATGGTTGTTTGATCTCTAAAATGGAATGTTTATGGCTTTTGCCCATTGTGAATGGGTTATTTATTTTAAATCTTGATGATGCGCCTATCTTTAACATAAATGCTAAAAGACTTTGACCTAATGATTTGAATCCCACCTATGTTTGGCATTGTCGTTTGGGTCACATAAGTGAAAAGCGCATGAAGAATCTCCATCTCGATGGTCTTCTAACCGTTTGATTTTGAATCATATGAGACATGTGAAGCTTGTTTGCTTGGTAAGATGACCAAATCACCTTTCAAAGGTTCTTTTGAGAGGGCGTCGGACTTGTTGGAAATCATACATCTTGATGTATGTGGACCAATGAGCACGATTGCTAGAGGTGGATTTCATTACTTCATAACTTTCATCGATGATTTTAGTAGATATGGCTATGTCTACTTAATGAAGCATAAGTCCGAAAATTTTGAAAAGTTCAAAGAGTTCGAATGAGGTTGAAAATCAACATGCCAAGAAAATTAAGGCTCTGCGATCGATCGTGGTGGTGAGTATTTGAGTCATGAATTTAGCAATCATCGAAGAGTTGCGGAATTGTTCCACACTAACACTTGCCGAACGCCTCAAAGAAACGGGTATCCGGCGGCGTGATCGAACCTTGTTGGACATGGTTCGATCGATGATGAAACGATCATTTACCATTATCCTTTTGGGGTTACGCTCTAGAAAGCGGCGACTTTCACACTTAATAGGTGCCGTCTAAATCCGTAGTTAAGACACCATATGAGATATGGGTAGGAAGAGTCACGGTTTGTCTTTTCTAAAGATTTGGGGATGTGAGGCGTTTGTCAGTTTACTGATCGGACAAGCTCACACCCAAGTCGGATAAATGCATTTTCGTGGGATATCAGAAGGAAACATTTGGATATTACTTCTACAACCGACTAGAGGGCAAAGTGTTTGTCGCTCAAGTGGTGTTTTCTAGAGAAAGAGTTTCTCAACAGGAGACAAGTGGAAGAACGGTGCGGCTTGAAGAGGTTCAAGATGAACCAATCGGGAAGACTCGACGAATGATGCCCATGTGGCGAACAAGTTGAGAACCCATGGCAAAGGAAGCACCACCACCACGAAGGTTGGAAAGGCTCCGCAATGCGCGAGATATGTTATTGTTAGACAATGATGAGCCTACGACCTATCACGGAAGCAATGATGGACCAGACTCTAAGAAATGGCATAGTACCATGAGATCGAGATAGCATCCATGGGAGACAATCAAGTTTGGAATTTGGTTGACCCTTTGATGGTGTTAAAACCATAGAGTGCAAATGGATCTATAAAGGAAGATTGATATGGATGGAAATGTTCATATCCATAAAGCTCGACTTGTCGCAAAGGTTTCGGCAAGTTCAAGGAGTTGACTACGATGAGACTTTCTCGCCTGTAGCGATGCTTAAATCAATACGGATCAATACGATGAGACTATGAGATATGGCAGATGGATGTCAAAACGGCTTTCCTTAATGGAAATTTAACCGAGGACGTGTATATGATACAACACGAGGGTTTTGTCGATCCAAACAATGCTAGAAAAGTATGCAAACTTCAAAAATCCATTTATGGATTAAAGCAAGCATCTCGGAGTTGGAACATTCGTTTTGATGAAGTGGTCAAAGGGTTTGACTTCATCAAAAACGAAGAAGAATCTTGTGTTTACAAGAAGACAAGTGGGAGCTCACTCGTATTTCTAATCTTATATGTAGATGACATATTCGATTGGAAATGATATTCCTATGCTCGAGTCCGTTAAGACCTCACTGAAAAATAGTTTCTCAATGAAGGACTTAGGGGAAGCGGCATATATTTTGGGTATTAAGATCTATAGAGATAGATCAAAAAAGCTAATAGGATTAAGCTAGAGTACTTACATTGACAAAGTGTTGAAACGGTTCAACATGGAGGAGGCAAAGAAAGGGTTCTTGCCCATGTCTCATGGCATAAATCTTGGCAAGACTCGGTGTCCTTCGACAAGCGATGAGCGAGATCGCATGAGTAAGATTCCATATGCTTGGCCATTGGATCTATCATGTATGCTATGATATGTACTCGCCTGAATGTTTCCTATGCTCTAAGTGTTACTGGCGAATACGGTGATCCAGTGAAAGTCATGGACAGCGGTTAAAAACATCCTCAAGTATTTGAGAAGAACTAAGGATGTGTTCCTAGTCTACGGAGGTGAGGAAGAGCTCGTTGTAAATGGTTACACCGATGCAAGCTTCCAAACCGACAAAGATGATTACAAATCGCAATCGGGTTTTGTGTTCCTTTCGAGCGGTGGTGCGGTAAGTTGGAAGAGTTCCAAGCGAGATCATTGCGACTCTACAACGGAGGCCGAGTACATTGCGGCACGAGCGGCAAAGGAAGGTGTTTGGATAAGGAAGTTCATAAGCCGAACTAGGTGTGGTTCCTAGTGCGTGCGATCCTTTGGATCTTTCTTGTGATAACAAGTGGGGCCATTGCGCAAGCCAAGGAGCCGAGGAATCACCAAAAGAACAAACACATCTGCGGCGGTTTCATCTCATTCGAGAGATCTGAATCGAGGAGATTTAAAGATATGCAAAATACACACGGATTTGAATATTTGAGATCCTTTGTGAAGCCTCTCCCCACACCTAAGCATGAGGCGCACTCAAGAGCTATGGGTATTAGATATCTTCTAGATTGACTCTAGTGCAAGTGGGAGGCTGTTGGAGATATGCCCTAGAGGCAATCATATTGATGATGATATTTCGTTGTATCCATGATTTAATAAATGTTCCTTGAATATTGCCTTTGTGTTGATTAACAAGTATGTGACTTGTTTGTGAAACTCTTTACTTGTATGGTTATTCTAAAGTTGTCCTAGTCGGAGTTCATGTGAGGACACACGTGAATGATGGATTAGCACATGTATCGGTTGATGACCATGTTTCACAAAGTCATAGACATGGAGATGTCAAACCAATAATGTGGACACATGTTTAGAACATGGGGTTGGACCGACCCAACATGAGACATAGCAATTATACTTATGGTTCTCTCTACACAATGTATACGCCTTGTCCTTAGACTGAGATTGTCGCATGTACTTGAGATGTGAATCGACCTACTTAGGGGCTATCAAACGCTACTCGTGAATCGGGTAGTTATAAAGGTAGCTTCGGGTTTTTCATGAAGCATGTTGCGAGGCATGGTCGGTCGAGATGAGATTTGCCCTCTCTACCAGAGAGATATCTCTGGGCCTCGAGTGATCGGATCGAAATGCATGGCCATGCTACTTAAGGTTAAGAGTTAACCTAGTAAGGGATTCGGATCACAGGATCGAAAGAGTGGTCGCTTGGAGCTCGGACCGAATATTGTGAGGCAAAGGGATTGGCATGTACATAACGTTGTGATGGTTCGTCCGATATGATCTTTACGTGTGTTTAGGAGTTGCACGTCTTGCTAGAGGCCGCTACCAACTATTGACCAAGTATGTGTACTTGCGTCATGTCTAAACATACGTGAACCTATAGGTCACACACTTAGAAGTGAAGCCTAATTCGGATTGGATCCAAATTAGATGGGCATTGAGTCCTAATGGGTCTCTATTCGTAGAAGCCCATTATAAGGGCGTCTATAAAAGGAGGGCGGCGACGGTTGGGAGATGAGTTTTTCGTGACATCCTCAAACCACGGCGCCACCCTCCCACGCCCTAGTCGCTCGCGCGGATCTAGTAGTCCGCGCGTCGTCGCTTCCTCCCGCACGTGTGGATACCTTTGAAGGCGCGCATCGTGGCGTTGGGACGAACCGCAAGAAAGGAGCTATCGTGGGACGCCACGACGAGGACGAGGAAGTAGTCGACTACTCGCCCGACGTCTTGCATCAAGCGAGTATGACTACTGCTGCCCGGCGTGCTTCATCAACTTCCGTACCTGCGCGTCTAGTGGTAAGACCGTGATCTATAACTGTAGTGATCTTGGTTTACGGGTAGATTTTTTAATTTGCGCTAGTGTAGCCTACCCGTTGCCCTTCAGGTCACCGGTGACAGTGGCCATGGCGGAGGCGAAGAAGGTGCAAAACGGAACGAGGGCAATGATGCGAACGAGGTGACACGGGTGCGGTAGCGAGGAACGTCGTCAATCGCCGGTGGCGAGGAGAGAGGTGATGGCGCAAGCTCGGCCACGGTGGCGACATGGTTCTGGTGGCGTTCGACAATGGAAATACAAGCATTAGGTAGAATGTGATGCAGTGGTAAAGTGGTGGAGATAATGAAGACGAGAGGCTCACCGGTGGTGGCGAATCGAAGCGATGAAGGGCAGCAACCGGAGTTGGAGAAGATGGACAGGATCTCTGCGCACGGCGAACGAAACGAGAAATCACAAGAGCGAAAAGATAGATCAAAAGTTAGAACACACGGTGACACAGAAAGATTGGCGAGGAACTCACCAAGGTGGCGAGGAACGCGAAGACGAGGTGTCGGCTGTTGCTGTGGGCACGACCGGAGACGAAAGAGATGAAGAGGGCGCCGGCAAACGGAGGTTCAGAAGCTCTAGTGGTTGCGCACAATCGAATGAGGGAGAGACGATTGCCGTGATGCGGGTGCGGTAACTCGAGGTGGTCCGATGGCGGAGAATGTCAATGATGGCGCAGCGCCAGCTTCGAAGAAGACGATCGGGGTGGCGGCGCTAGGATATGTCCCGAGAGAAGGCAGCTAGGGCACCAAGGGCGGCGAGTTGCAGGGCACGCAATTACGCAAGGGGGTGGCAACCCTTATAGGCATAGGCATAGGCTTGGAAGGCGTGTAGGGTGCGGACTCCAAGTGGCAGCACGGAGGCGGTGTCCGGAGCACGCACGGCTAGAGCGCGCGCGCGCACGCGCAGTGGGCACAGGTGTTGGTGGTTGGGCTGGTGGAGAAAAATGGAAAGTGGGCGATGATGCGGGGCTGGGCTGGAAGGGAGAGAAAAGGAAAATGGACCAAGCCAATTTGGCCCACTGAGATTTAGAATTAGGAATTTGATTTTTGAATTAAAGAAAAGCTGAACATCCAAATGAGCTCAAATAAATAGCAAACGAACTCGAAAAAATCGAGAAAAATGTAGGAAAATTCATTGGAGCACAAGGAACCCAACTAATACTGTTTTCATTTAATTGATGTTAACATTAGTAAAATTAAATATTTTAAATTTAGAAAATTTCATGTTAAGCTTTATTAATTCAAGGAAAATGGTGAAAGTTTTTCATGGACTTAAACTACTCAAAAGATTTTTAAAAACCCAAAACTTGGGACGTTACAACGAGTGCAAGGACGGAGCAGAGAGGGGAGGGGACTGGGTGTGGGGTCGACAGTCGGGCACGAGGGCGGAGCAGAGGGATCGGGAGTGGGGGTGGTGGCCGGGTGTTGAGACGAGCATAAGAGAGAGTGGAAGAAGAGAGAGTGAGAGACGTGTGCTTTTTTAGTTGAGTTAGGGTTCAGATGTATCGGGAAGGTATACACGAAGTATCAGAATTATTTTCTTTATTTCTTCAAAGGAAAATCGACCGATACGTCCCCTATACGTATCTGGGCGTATCAGGACAATATCTGTATTTGGAGCAGTATCCAATACTGGTACACTAGTTTTGAAAGTATTCACGCAACATAGCACCCCACTGATCACCGTGGTCGCCGTCGGATCTGCCTTCACTTCGCGGGACTCGCCTCATCCCCGTCTATCGCCGCCGGATCTAGCATCCTCCTCGCCAGATTTGACCTTTGATTCCTCCCCGTCCCTATCCGACCTCACCATCTTGCGGACTTGAACAGTAGCCACAACTCCAGCATGGACTCCATCACCGTCCTTGCCCGTCTCTTGTGTGGGGCGACGAAGCTTCACCGCTTGTAGCCTTGGACGACGAAACTCCAAAGCAGCCCATGCTGCGAATGTAACAAAAATGAGGATCCTTCCATTATTGCAAATTCTTTTTCTCCCGGATCCTCCAACTCTCTTTCTGATTTTTTAAAATTTTCTTCTAAATTCTTGGAGAAGGAAAATGTAACAAAAATGAGGATCTTTACATCATAATGGTCAATTCCATTCCGGTTTGTATGGAATGCACGATACCGGTCCATTCCGGTGTACTGTTCCGAATTTTAATATAATAATATATATTTATTCATAAATATAGATGTAATTATATCACACATAATTTTACTTGGAATCTCACTTCAAATACATAACTATATAATAAAATGACACATAATTTAATGAGTTCATAAACTCAAAGTTCATATGAAGTTAAATAATACAACACGAGTCGATAACTTCATACATTTTACCATAATCTAGTATACTAGTCTAGCATAATTCCATTTATCAAAGAAGTAGTATTAGGCTGGGCCTTTGGGTATGATTCAATTTTTTTAGATAATGGAGGGTGTGAGAACCCGAACAATTAAACTAAGCTAAATAACGCTAATCGGTAATTAGTAGTAAATTAAAAAATTTCTAAGCAGCAAACAAAGCATAATTTTAGATTAATACTAATCGCATCGCAAAACAATTCCATATAAAATAGTATTATTATTACGAGTTCATCAATAGGATTTACAACATAAATTATTAGATGCAAGAATAAATCATTTTCATCCAAGCGGTAATAAACCAAAAAGTTATAAAGCTGTTATCAAACGCATCACCAATCAAATCTATACAAAGTTTATACCCACGAGAGTTCACTAACTTAAATTACCATATGAATTATAACAACAACATTTCAGTATAAATATAAATCAGAATCAGGTAGAAGAATTAATTACAAGAAGACATACAACACTTCTTTATCAAATACATCGCAACAAGAATTCACAAATACGACATCAATTCAATCTCAAAATCAATTACAATAATCCTTTGGAATCACAAGTAACACATTAAAAACCAACTCAAAATTGAATTATAATAATTCAATGCATCGGATCAACATACCAGGATCTATTACAAGCAAAGGTAAAATATTACAACTAGGGATTAATTACAAGAGTTCTTTACAAGCCGAAATAAAACATTAATTACAAGCACAGAGTAATTACAAGAATTATTTACAACAGATCACCATCATAAATCACAACAAGTTACAAAAGAATAAAATAAAGCTTTGTATTGCATATCGTCGAAGCCCTCCTTGTATCTTTGTCCATTGATCGCCAGCTTACCGAATCTTTTTCCTCAGTCATCCGAAACCTGCACACATACCACTTTCCGCCAATACCCATAGATAGTATCTAGCATAGTATTATTAAAGGGAGGATTGGAAGAAAGAGAAGATTGATGTCGGATTTCATGAAGGTCATTGAGGCATCCCGACCACCCTAAGGTAGCGGCACCATCTCACCTCTCGTGGGTCTCATCATCCGGCAATGCTCAAACCCGATACCCACATTTTACCGACTTACCTCCGTTCGCAGAAATATTCGAAAACAGTCTCAAAACCCACCTTTGGACCAATGGTCCAGTAAGCCTACAATAGTAAAAGCATCCTTTGGACCAAAGGTCCATCAGCATTACCCAACCCAATAGTAGAATGTGAGAGCCAGAGGGATAAGGGCTAGCCCAGAAGTTCATTCCCCTAGGCGACACATTCACCGAGTAGCCCAAAATATCAAGCACAGGAGAGCCAGCTCAATGCCAACCTTCTACCGGCCGAAGCCAGCCCTCTGAAGTTCATTCCCCCAAGCTAGTCCTCAGAACACCCTAGTTAAAGCCTCTCAAGCATCCCAAACACCATAGTCCATCCACAAGAAAGAGGTGAGCGCAAAGAGCAAATCTCACCCCACCACTGCCAAGCAACCACAGCCACAAGAGAAGACCAGGAGACCAGAAGGCTAGGAGCCAGAAGATGAAGGGAGCAAGAGGCGACAACGACACCAGTGAGCGACCACGGCCATCATCGCCAAACATCACTGCCCTTTTTCCCAAAACTAGTCCGACAAAGGTAACCCACTTTTGTAGCCATTCCCATTTTTGGCCAAGACTGAACCCACTATAATATCGCTAGTTTTGGCATCGCAAGAAGGGGTTTGGGGAGGAGTAGAGAGAAAAATGGGTTGTATTACCACAATCTTGCAGTAGAAATCTAGAGCCTTTGTAACCACCATCCATCTCCCTACCGTACTTATAATCCACATCCATCCATTATTCATGCATAAGCACAACCAACCAACATCGGTGTATAAATCAAGCCTTTGTAACCACCATCCATCTCCCTACCGTACTTATAATCCACATCCATCCATTATTCATGCATAAGCACAACCAACCAACATCGGTGTATAAATCAAGCATCAAATTAATGAATCAAGCTCAGCATACCCAAAAACCAAGTTAATAGAGGAAGGGAGAAAAGGGGGAATAAATTCCTGGAGGAACCAAGCCACGAGCGATCGAGCGCGTGAGGACCGGGCCAAGCCGAGAGCTAGAGGAAGGAGCTCCAGCCGAAGCAACTGCAGGACAAGAGGTGGAAGAAAGAGATTGGGGAAAACAAGGGAGTGAAGAAGAAGCCAAGCACCAGAGGGTGTCAGCCGAATGAAGATAAGTTAGAGAGAGGGTAGTCGAAACCTTCGAACCAGTTGTGTAGTCGAAACCTTCAACCAGGTAGTTGAAACCTTTCGACCAGTCGTAGTCGAAACCCTCGACCAGTTAGTCGAAACCTTCCGACCAATAGTGTAGTTGAAACCTTCGACTAGGTAGTCGAAACCTTCCGACCAAGTAAGCGAAGCGATGAGCAGTACTCGTAGATGAGTTGTACTCGTAGATGGGCAGTACTCGAATAAAATCTACCCCGAGTCTATTTAGGCAATTAGATAATGCATACACTCAAATAAATTTGGTTAGGCATATTTGCATGAATAGAATTTGATAGACTTGGTTGCATGCGAGTGCGAGTAGTATTTTATCGTTGTGCGATATAAAGCGAGTTTCGACAACCTTGATCCCAAAACCATTAGACCGTAGAGCCACCGCAATTGGGGAGTGTAGACATGTCAGGGATCCGCAAAATGTTATTAAACTAAAATCTGCTAACTAAAAGATCCCACTAACCCATATACTTATACTAGCACAAAAACAACTAAGTATTTATCTACGTATTATGTGTGTGTCGTATAATTGCAGAGGCCGACCGACGTGGGCAGGATTCGTCGATCCGAGTACCTTGACGCCGCTTTTTACCACAACTACGAAGGCAAGCTTACTTTTGAGCATAAATATAGTTATATTAAATGTACACCATATATTGATGTATTATATATGTATTGCATCAAAAACTATGTCTCAAAACCAAATTGGTTAAGAAAGGCAAGAAGGAAAGATAAGAAGGTAAGAGCCGTACAACTGGAAGAGAATCATTGTACTGGAAGAGAGTTAATAAGGTTGGTAAAAGGAACCATGGGCAAGGAAGAGAAGAGGCAAAAGGCGGGATCCTTTAATATATGGTTATAATATAAGGACAAACAAAACTCTTACTCGAATAAGGGGCGGTATTTAAGTGCCAACCATCTTCCCGTTTCGGCGGGCAAAAAAGGTTACCTTGTTATGCAATTATGTACTCTACAATGGGTAGGATAGTAAGCGTACGGTGGAGTGTTGGGAATTGGAAGAGAGCGAGGCCGACCAACATTTAGAGGCGGAACTCGGTGAGCGTAAGCCACCGACATACGGATCAAAAGTAATAGGTGGAGACATAAATACGTAACTTGGAAAACATTCTGTATTCTGATCTTGAGATCACATCAAAGGAAATGCGGAGGAATGGCATTCAATAGATAGATGATGATGATGATAGCCTTGATTATGGTTGACAAACCGAGTTATTAGAGCTCAGAGTAACTATAGGTAAAGTAAAGCTTGCATAGTGCTAAACAAAATCATGAATTCATGCATGTCTCCTAGATTGGAGGCTGCGATAATCCTCTAGGGTTTTATCTTCTTACCAAGTAACAAGTAGTCTTTTCAGAAATAAAATGCCAACCTAAATCTTGATGATTATTTTCAAAGAAAGAGAAGAGGTAGGAATATGATAAGGACAAGAGGTAGTCATCAGTGCATTTGGTTATTACATGCTTGCTGAGTACACTAGTACTCACTCTTGCTATCTCTCCCCTTGCTTAGATCCTAGTCCGGCCGGGAGTTATCCCGAGTGGGATGAGGGATTCGCAGGTACTGAGGAGGCCGTTGGCGGTGATGAGGGTGTTGGTTACGAGGAGCGGGTGAGGTGGACGCCCTATTCGACTCGTGGGGCGAGTAGACTGCTGGAGGGACCTAGTAGGCAAACGCGCGGAATGTATCCCCTTTTGTAATTAAATAATTGTATTCAGAACCTTCGTCTTGTGTGGCTACTGTTGTAATAAAGAACAATTTCTATCTTATTGTTCGCTGTGCTAACTCTAGTTCAGGCTTACTATTCATTAGAGCAGTATTCTACTGAGCAAACGAATAGTAATCCTTATGTCTAAGTGTGATTACCCTAGGGTAATGACGGGTGCCGCAGAGGGTATGATTCAAATGACGAGTCACTTTAATTATGCCTGGTACCTGAATTGCCAGAATGACCGGAGTGACCGGTATTGAGTACTATTATTGGCCATTATTGAGGCTAGTACAGAATTAAACCTGCTGTGTGCCATTTTGGGTACTAGTATGACATGTTCCTGCTAGAAGTCGGGACCGGAAATAGAATTGATAAAGTTGGTTTTCATCTTCTTTTTTTCTCCGCTATGCACATCTAGAAACTATTACGACGCCTCCTGCAAAATCCACGGCTTGACCGGACGCCACAGGCCCACGTAGCCCTTTGTCAACTGTCCCTGTCCCTTCGCATAGCACAACCCTGAAGTTTACCCTGCTATACTGCTTCTTTCTTCTAGTACAGGATAGCGCAAATCTCCTCAAGCTTTAGTGTATCGCTAGCTGCTGCTTCCCATCCTCCTCCGGAGGGCCAATGAGGTGAGGACAGGAGCTGGGAGGACCGATTGGAGGAGCAGCCGAGGCGGTGGCGGCACATGTATAGTACGCTCAACTCCGGCCATACCACCATTAGCAGGCCACAGGCAGCTCAACTGGCTTCTGACTTCGTACCCATACAGACAGTGAGTGCCATATAGGGCTGGAAAAAAATCTCGAGGCTCGTGAGCTAGCTCAGCCCGGGTCAAGCTCGAGCTGGCTCGACTCGGACTTGTAACGTACACAACTCGAGCCAAGCCTCATTTCCAGTTCATCTCATTTTCGAGCTAAGCCTGAGCCGCTTGATAGGCTCATTTGGCTGTATTCCCATCTCGACTCGTCTCCTTCCTCGCTCTCGCACCCAATTAACTCGTCTAACTTCTCGCCTCTTCCTCCTAACCACCACCGCCCCCAAATCCCCAAACCCTAGCTTCACTCGGCCTTGCCGCCGACCGCCATGGATGATACCAACGACCTCTGCACTGAGATCCTCACCGCACACAACTGGGACCTCCAGCTGGCCATATCCTCCATCACCGCCATCCCCTCCTTGCCCTCGGCATCATTGCCCAAACCGGCACCATCCGCACCGCCACCTCGCCTCCGCCGGAGGCAGATTTGGTCGCACCCCCATGCCCGCGCCCATTGCCTTCGCAACAATAGCGGCCGGGGATCATGTGGAAGCTGGTGACACTCCCCTGCTATGTGGTCTCTGGTGGGGTTGGCCTCATCAATGGCTCCATCCATCTCAGTGTCTGGGTCGTCGGCGGTGTGCCATCCTGCTCCCTCTCCCTTCTCGGCTTCGCGCAGGGCGAGGATAGGCTCATTTGGCTCATTTTGAGAACTTGGCCGCCGAGTTGGACTTGGGACTTGGAGGGGTCGGTGACGAATCGCACAAGAGCATCGGTTGGGATCTGGAAGGTATCGCTCGCCGTGCCCAATGACCGCTTCCCGCAAGAGCACAGGGCAAAAAAAAATGGGTAAGGAAACCGATGGGAAGTGAAGCAAGGTGAGCTTGGGAAGTGAACCATCGGTGAAATCTATCACTGCCACCAGCGAATCGGAGTGTGTTGTGTGGTGTAAGGAGATAGAGATGGGGTGGGGAAAGTGAATTGCATCGAGTCGAGCAACACATCGACTAGAATGTGTTTCTTGTCGTGGGGTTGATAGCTAGGCTCGTGAACCAGCCCGAGCCACCTTTCAAGCCGAGTCAAGCTTTGTTTCTGGCTCTTTTCTTAAACGAGTCGAGCCGAGCCATTGTTAAGACTGATCTTGGGCAAGCCTTGCTCAAGCCGGTTTGGCTCGGCTCGTTTCAGCCCTAGTGTCATGGTCCTTGTGCTCTCCTTGAGTTTGTCAAATTGATGCAGAGGAACTCTAAATAGCTATGTACTAATGCTACTAGATATGACTTATGAGTGATCCAATTGATTCATGTGTGGTATGCATATGCTGCTTTACGTCCGTTGAATTACGATTTCACTTTATGAATGTTACAACCTACAACATTACTCTGGTTGCATAGAGTTGGATGTCTGATCAACGCCATAAAAATATTTATCATGGTGCAAATTGAGCATAAGCAAACACGTACCTTCGTGTGCATGAAATGCAATTCAAACAAATTGTCGCCAAAAAAATTGACGGAGATAGAATTCTGTTAGTTCATGATTATGATGAGGAGATAAGAAGGAAGTTATATATCCTCTGTTTTTAGGAATCGTCGAGAGAATGACGAGACATGGGCCTGTATTAGTCGTGGGCTTAATCAAGTGATTACAAGAGAATAAGGACGCTCTCGTGAGGGACACTCTTCGTAGCTATTTCGTATGAAAAATTTCGTGTGTGCAGTACAGTTGCAGATTCCTTTTCTCCCGGATCCTTCCATTCTTTTTTGTTTTCTTTCAGATTTTCTGATATTTCTTTGTTAGAGATGATGGTGTACACATGAGTTTGATGGTGTACATGGGTTTGATGGAGCGAATAATCGGAAGTATTTTCTGAAATGACATTTTTAGCATATAGTATTTAATTTAAGAAACGTTAACATTTCACAAATGTTCCCCAGCTTGATTCACATTCAAAAATTTAAATAGCCATCCCATGTGCCCAATGATTGAAATATGCTTTGACTCATGCAACACAAAAGAAAACGTGTCTCGATGGGATCTCGACGCCGGAGTTAGCAGAAGTATTGGTGTTTCATCGTGCAACAGCCATCACTCGTGATGAAGGACATCAAAATGTTATCATTGCTTCTGGCTGCTTGTCTATGGTGCAATGGTTGAATTTATGTTAGCGCGGTTATCTCTGATATCAAGTCTATGACAGAGGGCTTTTCTTCGATTGTTTTTTTGTTATGTTAGTCGTGTGGTGAATTTGGCGGTATATACTCTAGCTAGATCTTGTGAGCACTTTGTTAGCTCTTTTATTCGTAATGGTGTACCGGAGTGTATTTGAGAGACTCTTTCTAATGATATTTTGTTATCAATAAATTGTTAGCATTCTCTAAAAAAAAGTGGCGTACGCAGGACGAAAATAGAGCAGGTGCTGGTGGGATAAAGTTATCATTAGATAAGCTAACAAACACACATTTAAATTATGAGGAACAAAATTAAAATAAAAAATATATTAAATATAGTATCTTAATAACAGATAGTGTTTTATCAAAAGTCCAAAAATACACAAGTACCAATCTTAAAATAAAATTAACTAAATTTATAATACAAGTAATGGCAAAAATGCTAAGAGGGTACAAAAGATACGAAGAGCTGGTGCTCCAGTCCCCTCACGCCCCAGTGGTGTATCCACCATGAGTGTGAAACTGTGAACATATTTGCTTCATCGGAATACACGAATATTTTTCTGGACAGTATTTGTGCACAGATCTCGGAAATATTTGGATGGCCCTGATAGTACACGGACCTCATGTACATGTGGAGTTGCTTTTCCGTGTAACCTGCTTCGAAACTTTAAACTCGAATCCTGAAACCTCGATGAAACTGTTATGCAAAATAAAACCCATGAAACTGTTAGCAGTGCAGTTTTTACCTGCAATCTTTGTAGTATTATTTAGCAAATTTTCTCCGTACGGACGTACAGTACGGTATCACCTTGAGACGACCATGCGCAAGGCATCGATAATGGAACGAGGCCCAGCCCAGGCTTGTGGCGAAACTTGGGCCGTCATCTAATTCTTGCAGCACTTCTGGTTGGGGATTTTGCTTCTACTCTTTTTGTTGCTGTTGAACGAATGGCCTGCGCAGTTATAGTCGCAGCTGTCATGCTGTTGCCCCTGCCGCCAGCACCGACTCCGGCGAGGCCCCCAACTGACCGGCAGCGATGAGCGGCGGCGGCGGCGGTGGCGGAGGGGGCGGTGGGAGCCCCAACAACACGGAGTGGCGCTTCAACCAGACGCTCCGCAACGTGCAAGGGTGGGTTCGTTCGTCCCTTCTCCCCCTCCCGACTCCCCCTTCGATCTGATTCTTGCGAAAATGGGATGTAGGCTGGTGTGTTTGGTGGGGGAACTGCGTGAAAGGTGGCTCCTTTTGGGGGATTATTAGGTAAAGGTGGGATCTTGGCGCGTGTTTGCGTTCTTGGCCCGGTGGATCTGGGGAATTTAGCTTGTGTGCGCGGGTCATGATGCACTTGGTGGTGTGAATTAGAATGGTGTTGGGGTGTTTGTGGGGAATTTGATTGGGTCTGCTGCTTTTGATGGACTGGATCTTGCATCTGGCTCTTATGGTTTGGTGAATTTTGGAGATCACCATCCGGAGTCAAATTGTATTAGAGGTGATAATGCTAATAGAGGATATGCAAATATTATCATTTGGGGTGGGAGGATGTATTGTTTTTTTCCCCTGCATATGGAGTGAGATGTATGACTGTTTAGGTTAGCGTTCACTGGAACTCAAAGGGAAGATCAAGAAATACTAGTATTTGAAAAGCCAGTTATGTTAAATCTAACCATATTATTATGCGAATTCACATAATCCATGTATATATCAGGGCCTTAGGGGCTCCAGGTTATAGCCTTGATTAGTCATTAAACTTCCAGGTTAGATGTCCAGAAGAAATGTTCTTGATGTATTTATCCAATTATACCATGGCTATTAAAATTTAACTCTTCAACCAAAAAAAAAATGGGTGTGGTCCTTAGGGGGCCAACGGAAGTTATACATGTGGCGAAATCACCACATGCAAATGTACTGTTTCTGTCTAAATTTCACTCCGATTCCATGATTAGACATATTATGTACCACCGCTGGCCATTGCAAAGTCTATCTGCTTGTAACCTTACAAAATGAATTTTCGTTGATTTCCCCAATTCTTTGTCAGAATGCTCAAAGGACGCAGTTTTCCTGGGAAGGTTCTGCTGACCCGACGATCTGAGCCTCTTTCACCTCCTGAATATTCCCCACGCTTCGAAAATGATCATGATGAAGATGAACATAATGAAGGCTCACGGGAGGTAATGTGCCATTAGTTTGCATTGCTTTCAACATGTAAAAGACAGATTGTAACTGATGAAATTATAAGTGTGCAGGGAGAAGGGCAAGCATTAGGAAACACAGCTGATAACGCGAGTGCAAAGAAATCAAATCTGCCATCAACGAGTAGCCCAAATTCATTATCAGATGCCCAAGGATTAGTTTCTGGGGCTAGAGCTACAGATTCTGCGAGAATCGCAAAATTCACAAAGGAACTCTCTAGGCCAGCAGTTATATTAGGTACAGACTACAAAGATTATCCTATATGGTATATAAAATTGATTGGATCATCAATTGGGTGTGAAGGGAGTTCAGTTCAGAAGTAAATATGACAGTAATTTCCTAATATCGAGCGTGTTTGATCATTTCTAAATTTCCATTCAGTTTCTTTTTTCCATCATTTTGGTTGCCAAGGTAAACATGAAACAGATTTGGTAATGCGCATTAACCTGAAATTTCCTTAACTGAAAGTCTATTTTGCTCACCCTTGGATCGATTTGGAGATCGTGCGCCACCCCCACCTCGTTCTTCTTCGTCTCCGGCAAAGTTGTGCGCCACGCGATGCACTCCGGCGCAGCAGCCAGTGGTCGCCGAATGACCCCCGTTTTGTTATATTAAGGGGATGCGCTGAAGGCGCCGCAACCTGTCACTGGAAGCAACGACAAGGATCGCCGGAGAAGAGGAAGAAGAGCGGTGGAGGTGGGTGAGGGCGGAGGAGGTGGCGCATGGGGTGGGGAGGGTGGGTGGGTGGTGGTTTATATATGTGATTGGGGAGGTGATGGTTGGTTGGATCTGGATCCAATGGCTATAAAAATTGACTGAAAGTTAAGGATGTAAATTTTACTTATGGGTGGTTGTTCCTTGTATTTTATGGTAGCAATTTTTTTCACTTCTGTTTATATTCTCGGTTATGCTGTCTCTTGCTGATGATGGCAAATTATTTCCAATACTGGGGAGACCAGTGTAATTTTCTGTCTACAATGTGTACTGCTGGTTTCCTTCTACCAAGAAACGAAGATGTTGTGATGTGCCCTCCTACCTTTTCCTTCTAGCAAGAATATCCACCATGTATCTCTTGGAGGCTACACGTTTTTTTAAGTGTGCAGTAAGCTAGTTTGGCTGGAGAGATTTTTTTTCCCTTTTGATGTCTTAACTGCTAGCATTCCTGTCTTTTTTTCAGCTTTTATCTGCCCTCATTCTTCTTTCTTGTTCATCATGTTTTTTTATTTACAACTTATAAGTATGACCTCCACCCACTGTCTGCCTTAAATATGCTAAAATTAATCGCAGCAAAAAGAACATGATCGGTTTCTACTTTAGAGTTCATTTTGATTAGCTTCTGGATAAACTACAAAGTTTTATTGTCTTTTGATTATTCTAAATACCATTAGCTTAACGGCTTGTCCAGAATTTAGTTGACATCTGCTGCGTTATCTCCATTATGTAGACAAATTACGTGAATTATCTTGGAGTGGTGTACCACCTTATATGCGACCTAACATATGGAGGCTTCTTTTGGTGAGTAGACATATCTGTTGTAAGATAATGTGACCTCTTTCGAATGCGGTTTTTCAATGTTTGAATTTAATATAGCTGGCTACAGGGATATGCACCACCTAATGCAGATCGACGAGAAGGTGTTTTAACAAGGAAAAGACTTGAGTATGTAGAATGTGTTTCTCAATACTACGATATTCCAGATAGTGAACGCTCAGATGAAGAGATTAATATGCTTCGCCAGGTAAATGTTTGGACATGAATTTACTATGCCAGGAATCCCCTCCCTCTTTTCATGGGAACAATCATCTTACGCTCAAATGTTCGCTTGTAGATTGCTGTTGATTGTCCAAGAACTGTACCCGATGTTACCTTTTTTCAGCACCCTCAAATTCAGAAATCTCTGGAGCGCATTTTGTATACATGGTAAGGTGGTGTATTTGGTTGGTTCATCTTGATTAATTCATCAGTAGAAAAATGTGCTCCCATTTTGATAAATGGTTTCCCTCGTTGTGATTCTCTCTCCAATGCAACTCTCTTGTTGCCAGTATGAAAAAGAGCTAGCTTTAGTGAAACTCAATTTTATTCGTTGCACTTCTCCATGTGTACTGTGGTAATGCATGATCAGTGGATGGAATTTTGCATGAAACATTGATTCTCCTTTTGCTTGACATGTCAATATATTAATATCAATTCCAAGTGACTGTTCTTGTCGAGCAGTAACGTGGTTGTTTGATGGCTTGGCATAATTCCACCCACTCACAGAGCAGTCCTGTTGACTTTATGAGACAACAAACGTGGCTTCTAATCCTCACATATATTTGGTCGTTGTGCTATGTTACCTGTATGCAATGCAATCAGGGTTATGGTTGTTAGTTGCTTTGCTTCATTATCACTTGATATGGTGATGCCTCAATTTCAGGGCCATCCGTCACCCAGCAAGTGGCTATGTTCAAGGAATAAATGATCTTGTTACACCGTTCTTGATCGTGTTCTTATCAGAGCACCTAGAAGGCAACATGGACACTTGGTCCATGGAAGATCTTTCTCCACAGGACATTTCTAACATAGAAGCAGACTGCTACTGGTGTCTCTCAAAGTTTCTTGATGGTATGCAGGACCATTACACCTTTGCCCAACCAGGAATTCAGCGTCTTGTTTTTAGGTTGAAGGAGCTAGTTCGTCGCATAGATGGTAATGTTCTACTGGTTCTCATATATGAGTATATGACCACTTCTGTACTTATCTGACATGGAATTCAGAAGAGTTTTTGACATGGGATCTGATTTTGACCTCTGATATCTTTGGGTGCTATACAGAACCTATGTCGAAGCACATGGAGGAACAAGGGTTGGAGTTTCTTCAGTTTGCCTTCCGTTGGTTCAATTGTCTTCTGATACGCGAGGTTTGTCTAGTAAAAGACACAAGTTTAGATTTTGTATGCACATTAATGTTGCTAACCTGTCTCACATCCTTGTAGATACCTTTTCATCTTGTCACACGCTTGTGGGATACCTACCTTGCTGAGGGAGATTATCTGCCAGATTTTCTTGTGTACATATCAGCTAGTTTTTTGTTAACTGTAAGTTAAAACACCCCCTACTAGTAACTGGTTTGTGCGATTTGTTTTTAAAATCTGCAAACCCACACAAAAAACTTGGGACTTCATGTCAAAATTTTCTACGAGTGTCCTTGTGAAGTGAAAGTGTGAAACTTTGACCTAATAATTCCTCGAGGATATTCACCTGTCTTGTGTAGGAGTCTATCTGGGATACATACTACCCCCCAAGTTTCTGCTAGTTATGCTTACTCCCTTTTTTCCTTCAGTGGTCAGACAAGCTGCAGAAACTGGAGTTTCAAGAGATGGTCATGTTCCTTCAGCACCTTCCAACTAGGAACTGGGCGCACCACGAACTTGAGATGGTCCTCTCGAGGGCTTACATGTGGCACACGATGTTCAAAAGCTCTCCCAGTCATCTTGCCAGCTAGGACCCTGTTCGTCGTGCCTGGAAGCAGTAACCCAGCTTCCACTGTATTGTAGACTCATATTCCCACCAGTGGCTATGGGAGGGTTTTCTCCGTTTTTGGTTTATGCATATTATCAATTGTGTTATCGCTCCGATTTGTATATTTTACTGAGGAATTAATATCTGTGATGATGAATAGATAGCGTTGAATTCGTTATACTTGCTCTATTGTTCGCAACTTTGGTGCTATCTTTTCCTTTCTCTTTTTCTTTGGGCTTTGGCCCATTTTTCCCTTGTTGCTTTGCTTTGCTTTACCTTTTATTTTATTTTTTCTTTATCCTGATTTATATATGATGCTAGACAAAGCATTACTACAGTAGTCAAGGGGTATTGACTTTGTTGGCGGCCGTTCATGCTGTAATATGTTATGTCGTTATGTAGAATCATAGAGTTTATTCCATCAATTTCTTCTTTTGCTTACTGTACGTGCAAATACTGGATGGATTTAATTAATTGAAAGTATGCAGCAGAATTATCTTATGCCTATTCGTTACACTTATACAATATCGCTAAACTCACCTTTCCTATTAGAAAAAATGATCCTCGTTGTGTCTTATGTTAGGTTTGTTTTATTGTGCCTTAAAAATATGCAATTACCTTATATTAGATACCCAGATTATGACCCACGTCCCGGTACGTAACTTGCAAAATTTCTGGATGCGATGGTCTGGAAATTTCACCAAAGCGGAATTCAGTTGGCTCAAGGAGCTAAAATGAAAACTTCTGTGGAAAAAAGGATTAAAATGTAAATGGTGAAATTAAGTGAGGCAAAATGTTGCAGTGTAACAAGGTCAATTTTTATTGGGAGAAGTCCTAGCATACTTGCAGTTTAGTACCTAGGTATCCTATTACTAAAAAGCTTGCACAGTAAAAATGATGCTAGGTAATAATGCTTTCACTTTCTTGGACTAACATGTACAACAATCAATTTGTAGAAAATTTGAATATGATAGTGTAACCTTCACAGGCTTTGTGCTAACAATGTATCACCACAATCATGAGAAGTATATTTTATATGGAAGTGTAACAGTGGCACAATTCACTAGTCCTGCTTGATGCTATTACCTTTTGCTCTGTCTGTAATTCATAAACAAATGTAATGTTGTTTATCTGCAGATTTTTGATGCCTACGTTGTTGGCAAAGAAAATGCTCCTGGAATTGTGGTTTTGCAAGAGTGGTGGGGGGTTGATTATGAGATCAAGAATCATGCCACCCACATTTCCCAAATTGGTGGAGGATACAGAGCACTTATTCCAGAGTATGATCATATGTCGTGGTGCTTTCTATTTCATCACTTGTTCAAAGTACAGTCGTATGAAACAAATGCTTCATAAGATGCTAGTACTTGGTCAGAATGTTGTTGCTCAGTCAAGCACTTTGTTTCTTCAAATGATCATATATTCTTTCTTCAGTTTGTACTGTGGGAAAGTTGCTCTGGATGTAGCCGAGGCACAACATCTGATGGAAGGTCTGGACTGGCAGGGTGCAATTAAGGATATTCAAGCTTCAGTTAATTGGCTCAAGTCAAATGGATCACCCAAGGTAGGGATTGTTTATCTTTGTTCTTGTTTTGTCATTTTCTCTTTGTGTTTGGTTTATTCAAATTATATTATAAATTAGTTTTAGTAATTGGTAAACCATTTTGATTAACTATTAGTCTACTACTGTGTGGTACTCTGGTAGACAGACAGGTGTTTTTGTTGTATGCTGTCACCTAACATTACTGCAAGGCTATAGTAGTACTAGGGTCCTTTTCTTAAGAATCCACATGTTTATTGAGTCACTGAATACTGATGGTATTGAACTCTAGTATGTTGGATGAATAACAATAGATCTGTAAGCAATGGTGTACTTTGGGTGGCTTTTGTGTACTAGCTCCATGTGACAAAACCTTCTGTGTAAGAATACTTTTTTTGTTTGCAAAAACATGCCACATTTCAATTTGGGTTATTTTCCTAAAGCTGGTAAATTACAGCTATTAATTATTTATTGAACACTTCTTCTGCCGAAAAGAATCAAATCATCTCTAGTCTCACGTGTGAATGGTCATTTTCATCAGTGAGAGAACCTTGTGGGTATGTAACCTTATTATAAATTAATACATAGCACAGTAGGAGCCTCTCCTTCTGTTTTCCCCAAAAAAGAGAGAACCTTGTTGGTACTTTTGTCATTCCTTGTTAGAATATGTATTTCCATAGTTATATGTGATATGTTCTAACATGTCAAGGCCCATGGAGGTAGTAATAAGATTAGAAGTTTTGTACATTAGTTGCAAGTACACAGTTGAAATCGAACAGCTAATTCTGGTACTTGTAGTAGTCAAATGTTACAGAAGCTGAATGCCTATCTCTGGTGTGTTTTGTTAATATCTTCCTTTGACCTTGCTTTCCATTTTGTGCTGATTTAATACCTCAGTCAAACTTGTCTGAGAAACTAAACTTTAGTTTGTGATGTGCCTGAAAATTTGAGGTAAAAGAACTTTGTGCTCCTGAGACCAGTATATATTGTGTTGATTAACTGGCCATTAATCCATTATAGTATCAACTATCAACTATCCAACCCACGAGTAGGATGGCTCTGATAGAGTTGTCTTTTGATACGTCAGTTAATAAAACAAGGAAAGGTAACTAAGGGCTTTTACCCAAAAGAGAAATCAAGATAAGAAATTGATTACTTAATTAATTTGTTAGCTGTCCAATAAAGCAAACTTCTGTATGGCGACATAGGTCATAGTTATAGGAGGTAGTGTTCGCGAAATCGCCTAGGCGCTCGGTGCCGGATGGCCGCCCCGACTTGGGGCAAAGTCGGGTGCCTAGGCGTCCGGGGCGGTCCAAGGCGTGACGGCGGTGAGCAGATCGCGGCGGTCGCCTTGGCAGCCGAGGCGGGATGAAGCGGGGGAGGCAGTCCAAGGCGGCGTTGACGCGGGTTGGATCGATGTCACCCCCGGCTGAATCGACGTCGCTGTTTCCGTGTCATCCCTGTCGATTCCACCGCGCCGCCGGCCGGATCGACGTCACTGCCGCTTCCTCGCCGTCGATTCCACTTCTCCGTCGCCGGATTCAGCCTCCCTACAGCCGGATTTTGTCTCCCCGCTGCCGCTCGGTGCCGATGGGAGGGGGCAACGCCGGGAAGGAGATGAGGCTGTGGCGGGATTGGGAGAGGGGAGAGGAGAGGGCGACAGCGAGAGCGAGGAGGGCAGTGCAGCGTCGGTGTCGCAGAGAGAGAGAGAGAGAGAGAGAGGCGGAGCTGTGGTGGTGGTGCTGGTGTTTGATGAAGGCGACTGCAGCAGCAGGGGCAAAAAGGCAAGGGTAGCAGATGGGCTAGCCTTGCTTAGGAGGCCAGGCCCAACAAGTGCCCATCTAATTGCCTCAAAAGATCCTTTCTTAGGGTTTCAGCTATCTCCCCCACACAGCCGTCGCATGGAGAAGCAGAGAGAGCAGGGAGGTTGCCTCATTGGGAAGCTACTGTCGCTCCACCTGCGCCGGTGCCACCGCTGCCGGCAGTCAGGACCCCGCCTCCTCGCCGTCCATTCTGCCTCCTCCGCCGTTGATTCTCATCCCTTGCCGTCGATTACGCCTCCACACCTCCGGAATCCGCCTATCCACCACCGGATTCCAATACTCCGCCGCCCAAATCGACCTCCATCCTACAGGTGCTGCCATTGCTGCCCCCCTCCCCTCACATTGCCCTCCTGTCACCTCCATCGAACATGCCAATTTCCAAGGTCCCCTCTCCCTTGTTTGCTAATCGGCCGCCTAGGCTGCGGCGCTCTAGGCGCTACCCCGCCGCCGGACTAGCGCGTAGCGCCTTGGTGAACATTGATCGGAGGAGGGGACAATCCAGTTAAGCTCTAACGAGATTAGTTTGCTGACCGAACTCTGTTAGTAGCTTTACCATGGAAGTATAGTGACAGGTTCTGAATATTCAGATCACCCGTCGATGGGATTTGGGAAGGAAAATCGCATGGGAGCGCGTGAGGGGAAAGTGGTCTAGGGTTCTAAAACTAGCAGCTAAAGGATACGAATATGCTGGAGTTTCTTACTTTCTCCCAACGCCAACCACTGGTTATAGCCCAGGTTTTTACAGCGAAAGTTTTACAGACCAGCAAACAAAAATGACTGAGTTCAAAGGAAAACGACGACAGTGTTTTCGGCACAGTAATTTTTAAGATGTGACTTGAGCCTTCGGATCAATCCGCGTCACCCGGAAGCCAATCCTCGCCCTCCATTTCAGCATAAGTGGAATCGTTGGAACGGTACGCTGAGCGCCGACTTCTTCACTGCTCTTCGATCGACAAAACTTCAGAGTTCTGAACTTACAGGGTCCTGACATTTCCCTCCCTCTTGAGTTCATCCTTGTCCTCAAGGAGCAAAGTTGGGAAAGGTGGTCTGAATGAAAGTCGAATCCTCCCAAGTAGCATCCTCCGGTCCCAAGTTCAGCCATTGTATTAACCATTGCGCCACTGGTTCGTTTCTGCGAGGGATCACTCTCCTGTCCAAGACAGCAACCGACTCAGTTTTGATCCTGCCATTCTCCCCTACCAGTGGTAGTCCATGAATTGGTACAGCATGTGAACCTAGATGTTTCTTCAACTGACTCACATGAAACACTAGATGAATCATTGTCTGATCGGGTAATTGCAATCTGTATGCGACAGCCCCTATTCTCTCCAAAACTCTAAACGGTCCATAGAATTTCGACCGGAGCTTCAGTGAACCTCGTATGCCAAAAGCGATTCTTGGTAGGGTTGCATTTTAAGATATACCATGTCTCCCGCTGTAGTTTTCTCTCAGATCGAGACTTGTCTGCAAAGTGCTTCATCCTTTCTTGTGCCTTGCGCAGATTTTCTTTGAGCTGCCCCAACATTTTCTCCTTCTGCTCTAGTGTAACTCTGGCCTCATCAGACACAGTACAGGGAAGGATGAGCTCTCCAACTTGTGGTGGAGGGTACCCATATAGAGCCTGGAAGGGTGTAACCTTCGATGATGTATGATACGAAGTGTTATACCACCATTCGGCCAAAGATAACCAATTCATCCATTCTCTAGGTTCCTGGAAGGTCATGCTTCTCAAGTATGATTCTAAACATTGGTTCACTCTCTCCGTTTGCCCGTCTGTTTGTGGGTGATAAGCACTACTCAATCTTAAAGAAACCCTCATCAAACTGAAAATCTCTTGAAACAAATGGCTAGTGAATATTCGTCTCGATCGTGACGATTGCAATTGGCATCCCATGCGGTTTATAGATGTTGTCCATAAAAATTGAACTACTTGTTGCACGAGAATATGGATGAGACAATGATAGGAAGTGAGCATATTTTGTGAATCTATCTACTACCACCAAGATTACCTTTTTCCCTTGGATTTAGGTAAGCCTTCTATGAAATCCATGTCGATGTGTGACCAAGCCATATCGGGTACCTCCGATGGGTTCAACAATCCGGAATGTGTATGTGTTCAGATTTTGTAATCGACAAACCGAGCATTCGCAACTAGCAATCGACATTCCTTTGAGCTTAGGCCAATAGAATAGCCTTTTAAGCCTATGGTAAGTGGCTCTCATCCCCGAATGTCCTCCCATTGAAGATGAATGAAAAGAATCTAGGATCTTTTTCCTGCTATCATTCCCAATTCCAACATAAATTCTTCCTTTATATTTTACCAATCCCGATTCTAATGTGTAGTCTTTGTCGGACCACTTGCATATGATTATTAATGACCATCTTCTCATATTGAGGATCACCCACATAGCTATTTTTCACATCTTCCACCCATTCAGGTATAATTGTAACAATGGCTTGGCACTTCTCTTCCTCTTCCAGTGGACTACTATCCCTTCTAGATAGTGCATCAGCTGCCACATTTTCTTTTCCTTTCTTATATTCCACCAAGTAATCAAACTCTAATAGCTTGAGAAGTAATTTGTGTTGGATTCCTTCCACTAACCTCTGTGTAGTTATGTACTTTAAACTTTTCTGATCAGTCCTGATCACCACCTGATTGCCCAAAAGATAGTGTCTCCATTTTTTTAATGCTTCTAGGATAGCCAAGGCTTCTTTTTCATAAACTGACTGAGCTGCTGCTCTTGTCCCCAATGTCTTGCTATAGAAAGCAATTGGTCTGCCCTCTTGCATCAAGACTGCTCCCAGTCCAGTACCACAAGCATCAGTTTCTAATATGAATGGTTTAGAGAAGTCAGGCAATGCTAACACTGGGCATGTGGTCATAGCTCTTTTCAGTGTATCAAAGGCTATAGACTGTGTTTCTCCCCAATTAAATGAATCTTTCTTCAAAATATCAAAAAGCGGTTTGCAAATCTTCCCATAACCTCTTACAAACCTTCTATAATAACCAGTTAGACCCAAAAATCCTTTCAACTTGGTTACATTAGTAGGTGTAGGCCAATTCACCACATCAGCTATCTTTCTTGGATCTGTAGCCACTCCAGATCCATTGATAATATGACCTAGGTATCCTATTTCAGCCATGGCAAAACAACATTTACTTCTTCTTGCCTTAAGTTGATTCTGTCTCAGTATCTGCAAAACCTGCTTTAAATGCTCTACATGTTCTGTTAGGTTCTTGCTATATACCAAGATATCATCAAAGAATACAAGTATGAATTTCCTCGATTGATTGCGAAGATTTGGTTCATGAGTGGTGGAAGGTAGCGGTGCATTAGTTAGCCCAAGCGGCATGACAATATACTCATAATGACCCAAGTGAGTTCTAAAGCGATCTTAAAAATATCCTTCTCCAACATCCCGATTTGGTGATACCCTGACCTGAGGTCCAACTTTGAAAAGATGGATGCACCATGTAATTCATCAAGTAAATCTTCTATGATAGGTATGGGAAATTTGTTCTTAACTGTCATTGCATTGAGTTCCCTGTAGTCCACACACAACCTCCAAGAACCATCCTTCTTTCTAACCATTATAGCTGGAGAGGAATATGGGCTCACACTGGCTCGAATCTCTTCAGATTCTAGGAGCTGTCGGATGATGTCCTCCATGGCATCCCTTTGATGATGTGGGGTTCTATACGGTCTAATACTCGGTGGATCTTTATTTCCTTTAATGGTATAGAGTGATCACACTCTCTTAGGTGGTAGGCCCTTTGGTTCATTGAATATCTCAGCATACAGCTGTAATAGTCCCTGCACCTCTCTTGGTAGTTCCCTTGGTTCTTGAGGTTCAGATTCTTGAACCCAATTAATGTGTATCATGCAGCCCAGCACTTCTGTCCTCAAAAGCTTTTCCAACTTAGAGACACCCACTATATGATGTTTATCTGAAATGGTATTATCTTTGAAAATCTCCGTCTTGCCCTCTTTGTATATCGACAATTCTCTAGTTTTTAAATTCATCCCCATTGGGCTATGTTCATAGATCCAGTCTGCCCCAAGAATAACATCATAGTTTCCAAGGTTCAATAGCTGAAATGAAGTGGTAAAAGTGCATCCTTGTACCACTGTAGGTCACTTTCTCGCTTTAGCATCGTGGACAATTCCCACCTCCACCACTATTACCTTCTTAGATGGTTGACATACTAACTTACAACCACTCATTGCGAACTCGTAGTCCATGAAAGACTTGGTGCTACCACTATCCACTAACATCATGGCTTGTCTTCCCAGAATCGTCTTCAAGGAAAAAGTCACAGGTCCAGATAAACCACTCATCACATTGCTAGAAATAACCAATAATTGTTCATTCTCCTGTTTTTCTTCGGCTTCATCTGGGCTTCCAGGAGCTGTAACAAATCCTGGTTCTTTAGCCAACTCAGACTCCTCTGGACTTTGGCTCCTCTTCTTCTCCTTGCATCGAATAGCATGCGTGCCCTCTTGACCTTGCATTTCGAGTTATGCCCGAGGACCACGGCTCATTACAATGCCAACAAGTCCTTTTATTTACCTTCTTGTATCTGATTCTTGCCTTTCTCATTCCCTTCAGCAATCATTCCTCTACCCAATCCAGTTCTGAAATTTGTGGTGTTAGTTTTACTCCTGTTAGATGCACCCGAGTGACTCATTCTTTTTGCCTGTACTGCCTTTTCCTCCAATTTAGCAAACCAATAGGCTTCTAACAATCCTTTTGGTTGATGCATACTGACTCCATACTTAATTTCTTCCTTCAAACCTCCTATGAAGCAGCTCAATAAAAAGGCCTCCTGCAAGTATGGATGGTCCCTTCTCACTAACTCCACACACTTCTCATAGTAGTCAATGTACTTGCTGACACTTCCAATGTGTTTCATAGTTTGCAATTTCTCCACTGCCCCATGTGCACTAGCTTCTGAAAATCGGTCTGCCAACATAGCACCCAACTGTTGCCAGTTCAGAATTTGCCATGATATACCAATTCCTTTAAACCAGGTGTGAGCCTTCCCTGTGAAATGTCCAGTAGCCAAGTTCACCCATTGCTCCCTAGGAGTTCCAGCCATTTCGAAAAACCTCTCACACTGCTCCAGCCACCCTATTGGTTCTTCTCCTGAGAACAAGGGTAGTTCGAGTTTGGACCCTCTGATGACTGCATCAGCGTATTGGTGACCACCACTGTTGTGATTCCGGTTTGTTCCTCCATTTGGACTTATCAGGTTCACTCCAGGATAATTTAAGTTATACATCCCTCCTTGGAGAGGTAAGTATGTATCATTATTTGGGTTAGCATTTATCGATGGGTGATAATACATCGGAGCCGCCACTGCTGGGACATTAGTCTGCCAATTCCACGGTGGTACCGCAGGTATTTCTGGTCCCTGTTGAACTCCTGTGCTACTCATAATGGGCACGCGCTACAGCCGTTGTCTACCCGGATCTACTTGTGATGTGGTTCTAATTCTTCTTGAAAACATCTTGGTTGAGAGTTCGGTATTACCGTGTTTGGTTCCACAAAGAAAGACGTCTGTGCTCCAGCCCATCTGTTCTGCTAAGAAATCCAACCGATGCTAGCTCCCAGATTTGATGGTCTCGGCCTATCCTCTCTGGACTCAATTACCTTTGCTTCCACACCATGTCCTGAGGATTGAGAAAACTTAGCGATTAGCAGATTCTTGATCTCTGCCACATCAGACTTCAAAGTTTCTAACTCCTCCAACTTCTCATTAATCTTGATGATCTCCGCCCTGTTTTCCATTTCAATTTCTCCTCCGTCGATGGAGCCTTGGGATCGAGTCTTCGCCACCATAACTTCCAGATCTGACTGAGCTTAGGGATTTTACGGCAGCAAAGGTTTTCGCTTGCTCCAACCTTTGCTCGTGCAGAACGCCACGCCCGGGACAACCGGCTCTGATACCAAATGACAGGTTCTGAATATTCAGATCACCCGTCGATGGGATTTGGGAAGGAAAATCGCATGGGGCGCGTGAGGAAAGTGGTCTAGGGTTCTAAAACTAGCGGCTAAAGGATACGAATATCTTTGGAGTTTCTTACTTTCTCCCAACGCCAACCACCGGTTATAGCCTGTGTTTTTACAAATAAAGTTTTCTGATCGACAAACAAAATGATCGAGTTCAAAGGAAAGCGGCGGCGAGTGTTTTGGCACGATAATTTTAAGATGTGACTTGAGCCGGATCAATCGCGTCACCGGAAGCCAATCCTCGCCTCCATTTCAAAGATAAGTGGAATCGTTGGAGCGTGCGGCGCCGACTTCTTCACTGCTCTTCGATCGACAAAACTTCAGAGTTCTGAACTTACAGGGTCCTGACATATAGCCTATGCTGCATATTTATCCTATAGTGATGGACAACCCATAGCAACATACATCTTATGTATGTTCTATCCAAAACAATGCAGGTTGTAATTAATTGCTTTATGATAACCTTTTTGCCATCTATTCTGTACTTAGGTTGGTGTTACTGGTTATTGCATGGGAGGTGCTTTATCAATTGCAACTGGAGTTTTAATCCCAGAGGTTGATGCTGTTGTTGCTTTCTACGGGACACCATCTTCTGAGCTTGCTGATCCTTCCAAGGCTAAGGCTCCCATCCAGGCTCATTTTGGGGAGCTTGACAGTTTTGTTGGATTTGCATATGTCTCCGTAAGACCTTTTATCATAAATCATTAATCTCTGCTGTTATCAGTGGTGGACAAACCACCGGTGCGCGCAGGGGCGTGCGCACCGGCTCCCCTCGCCGTGCCCTTGGAATCCCCTCTGCTACCACTTCCTCCCGCCGGGTCCCATCTGCACAAAGCACCGGCTGCAGTAGGCGCCACGCCATGAAGGAAAGGAGCAGCGAAGAAGAAAGAACTCAGGAGTCAGGAAGACCGAAGATGCGAAGACCGCAAGCAAAGCAACTTGGTTATTTGGGCCGTTTGGGCCATGTTCATTCCATAATTCAATATCATAGGCCCATTTTCGCATTCCCCAAATCCCTAATTATCCATTCCCCACTCCCCCAAATCCCCATTCCAGAATTCCCCATCCCCACTGGCCACTCCCCAAATCCCTAATTCTATCCCCATCCACACAACTCACCTCACCTGGGCGGCTGGGCATGCGCGGGCGCTCGGCCGACGGTGACGGCGGGGGCGAGGCGACGAGCAGGGGGCGGCTGGGAACTGGGGCTTGGGTACGCCCTAGAGGTAGTCGCCATTCGGGCTCTGGGCTCGGCTGCTCGGGCACGTGACAGTGTGACAACGTGAGAGACTGAAGATGTGAAGACTGGAGTCTGGAACTGGAAAAGGATTAGAGGATTAAGGCATTGAACTGAGCACTTGAGAGTTGAGCCTGCTTGTGCAGTTGAGGAGACTGAGGAACAGCCGAACAGAGGAACTGAGGAAGTGAGTGAGGACTGAGGAGACAGATAAGGACTAAGTCACTAAGGAGCACTGGAGATTGGACCAGTGCTGAGCTGCTGACAGCAGACAGAGTATTCACTAATTAGGTAAACTAGTAATCGGTAAAGTAATAATTTTTGACATTTGACAGTGGTTAGGCACTTTGGCCCACTCCATGGTTATTAAGGCGCTAAGGCGTCCCAAGGCGCCAAGGAACCGCTCGACGCCTAGGCGTCGCCTTGGATGGCTGAGGCGACGCCATACCGGCCAAGAAAATCGAGCGGCGTCGGCGGAGGTGGAAGAGGAAACGAAAAAGAAAAACAAAGGAGGAGAAGAAAGTAGGCCCACCCAACCGAGCCCATCATGCCAAAGATCATGCCCAACACCACCCCATCCGCGCCTAGCCCTAGCCGCCTCTCTCTCGTCATCACTCATCTCCCACGGCCTCTCTCTCTCGCTCTCTCATCTCGATCACTCTCACCTCTAGCGGATCCACGCCAGATCCGGTGGCGATGAGCCAAGATTCGGCAGAGAGGAGGAGAGGACGGGAGAGAGAGAGGTACCTTCTTGTCGGGCGACGGATGGCTGGAGAGGCGACGCCGACTCGCGAGGTAGGAGGATGCTAGAGAGCGGCGCCGACTCGCCGAGACAGGAGGCGCAAGGATCGATCCGCCGTAGTTGAGCTGGAGAGGCGACGCTGCGCAGATCCGCCGTGAGCGCGGCGAGATGGAGGCGCCGACGCCTAGGGTTCCAGGTGAGTCCTCTTCCCTTCTCTCGTGCTAAGGCTTGGTTCAGCCAACGCGCTCCTCGACTCCTCGCGCTAAGGCCAGCAGCCTAGCACATCGTGCTCCTCGGCCTCCTCCTCTGTCTAAGGCGTGCGCGGCAAGGCGGGGGCGACGCCTTGGACCCCGGCGGCGCCTTACCGCCTAGGCGACGCCTAAGCGTCGCCTTATGGACGCCTTAATAACCATGGCCCACTCATTTAAATTAAATACTTAGAAACTTAAACTTGGAATGTTGAGATGATATTGTGAACTTGTGATGTTGTCTACTTGTCTAGTCTAGTTACATGTACTTAGTACTCATGGATTATATACAATTTATTGTAGATTTATCAGTTAGTACGGGAAAAGACAAAACATTCTCATTGGTCTATCATCTCATTGAGCTAACATTGATTCTTCATGTGGCAACAACATTAGTTGAAATAATCTTTTCGGCAATGAAAATTATCAAGACAGACTTACGCAATAAAGTCTCCGGCAAATGGATCAATGACTTGACGGTGTGCTACACTGAGCGAGAGATATTCAAAAGTATTGATGACAAAACAATCATGGGTCATTTTCAACAGATGAAATCTCGTAGAATGGACTTGCCTCCTACTCCTAGTCATAACTAGCGATTTTGCAGTATGTTTCATACTTCCATTTCATTTCAATGTTTGTGATTAGTCACAATTTTTTGATTGTCTTGCCAATTTAGCTACTTTTGTTCCATAGATTGCTACTCGTCGTACG
The DNA here is from genome assembly GCA_036346255.1 of Ampelocalamus luodianensis. Lineage (NCBI taxonomy): Eukaryota > Viridiplantae > Streptophyta > Magnoliopsida > Poales > Poaceae > Ampelocalamus > Ampelocalamus luodianensis. Next base: position 42,791,393 of record CM070638.1, on the reverse strand, counting down.
TATTTATAGGCATTCGGATTGTTATGTTCATTAGCCAGGTACTACCTTAAGTTCATTTTATATTGTCGCTTTGTTTCTTGCTTATTTATGTATGAATTTGGATTGCATTAGACATTCAAATTATTATGTATGTTTAGTATGATTTTATTATATTAGCTTGAGCACCCTCTCTATTTCTATCCTACGTACGCGACTGGCTGTTATGACTCATTATCATCTATGTTTCCCCTTTCCACTTCTCTTCATTGCTTGTTTTTTATACTGCTGCTTACTTCTTACTATTGCCTGCTGTTGCTTACTAAGTTGATATCCAAGTGTTTCCTACGTCTTGTACTCTTGTATATGCTTTGTTACTGACTTACTGTAGCCCCCACTACTTACCAGCAAAAACGACAACTGGCCAGATCCCGCTGGTTGTGTGAACCCTGATCAGAACAAGATTGTGTTCAGGGTATTTGCTTAAACATATACTTCGTATCGCTGGATAGTTAGTTTTTGAACAAGGGCACAGTGATGTAAATATGTGTGGTTTCTTGCGGTATCTGCTGTTTGACTTAGATCATCTGACATGTTTTCAGATAAATACTTAAACCCTCAAATGAATAAATATCCCAGAACAGTATCTTCTATATACATTGATTGACCTAAAAATGTAACACAGTTGTTATTTGATGTTTCAGGCAGCCAAGACGTTGGAGGAGAAGCTCAAGTCTTCTGGAGTACCCATACGAAGTTCACATCTACCCTGGATGTTCGCATGCCTTCATGAACACATCACCGGAGGCCCTCAAGAGGAGGAAGGAGATGGGTTTGACTGATGAGAATCAGGGAGCCATTGATCTGGCCTGGTCTCGCTTCTCTACTTTGGATGGGTCGTTTCCTGGGATCTGCATGAGCCACCATTCCCATATGGTCTGTGATGTATATCTGGAGTCAAGCCATAATAATAAAATGTTAGATCCAGGATGCAGTCAGTGTCAAACCAGACGGTGTGCTTGTGTTATACTCTGTGAACTTGCCATGTCTGGTTTATGGATGACCTGTGGTGTGCTTTTCTCCACAAAACACCATTCCCATATGGTCTGTGATGTATATCAGGAGTCGAGCCATAATAATAAAATGTTAGATCCAGGATGCTGCCAGTGTCGAAACCAGACGTGTGCTTGTGTTATACTCTATGAACTTGCCATGTCCTCAGTGTCGAAACCAGACATGAGCTTGTGTTATACTCTGTGAACTTGCCATGTCTGGTTTATGGATGATCTGTGGTGTGCTTGTCTCCAGTGTTTTGTGGTTGAAGACACTGCATTGGCTGAAATATCTTTTCGGTTCTGCAGGGAAAAAGGCAACCCTATAACCCTTGACAGAATTTTTTTTACTAGGGTATTTGGGCTTCAAAAGGTTGGGTTTTTCTACTCTAAGTTAACCCTCTGGTGTGTGGTGGGGGTATAATACGCACGCCGGGCTGGGATCCCGGCCCATCCACATGGAGCTGAACTAAGTTTTACTTGGATGGGCCGGAGTTTCCAAACAAGGCATAAGATTCCAGTCAATCTAAGTTACCATTGAATCAAGCTGTCATAAATTTCAGTAGACATCAGGATTGTGCAGAAACATGTGAGACCCCAGGTTACCCGCTTCCCTCCGCCGCTATCTGCCGGCATGCGCTTCACCGGTCCGGGAGGTGAATTTGTCATGGAACAGGACTGGCATTAGAATACGATCTTGATTTTTACCGTCTAATCAAGAAGCAAATAACAAATATCAAAACTAAAAGTTACAATATTTTTTTGTTACAGTAAATATATCAAAAAGCAAATAGCAAATGTCAAAACTAAAAGTTACAATGTTTTTTTTGTTACAGTACATATTTTACATATTTTACTGTTCTGCATTTCTGCTACAGTACCATGGCCGATCCCAAATTCGTACACACTGTTCGCACCGGATCAATTTGTCATGCTTTGGTTTATGGATGTTGGGTGAATTGTGTTGGCCATCGCTCTGCAGTTGTTTGTGGATTAGAGCCCGCGAACCAGGAAATTCCATAACGCTTGCTACTTGCTATTCAAAATGTAGCAACCATATTATTCTTTCACAACACGGATTTGACTGCTCGGCTGGTGCTGCTGCCGGTTCTTCTTACAATGTACGTACATGTAGCGACCATTGGCGCACAATAATTTCCTTCTTCACGCCACAGCCTCAAGCGACGTAGAAGCAGATACCGGAGGTGTCGGACGTTGACGTCGTATGTACCGTATTAGTCTTATAATCAATGACTAATACACACATTCACAATGTTGGCATTCACATTCATACATTCGTACATACAAAATAAAATAAATATGATACTTAACTTAAGCGATTACAATGTTTACATCACAAGGGACGACCGCCAAATAAAAACTCAAGTATCAGAAGTAGCAAATGTAACAACGGAAACAGATGTATAAAGTGTCTCAAATTCTAGCGGCATGCCTATCCAAACCATCAGACAACCGACAAGAGATAAGTCCTAGTAGGACCCGTCACCGAACCCTCCAGTACCGAATGCAAAGAATACATCGTTTGGTGTAGGCTCATTCTCTAACTCTGAACAACAATTTAAGAAAGATTGAGTACATTGTGTACTCAGCAACACTTGTAGTGTATCGCAAAGTTTATATATATGCAAGACTAACAATGGATGAGGCTCTATGCTACAAGTTATTTTCAGCATTAAGCAAGTTTTATTTGCAATACTAATACATAGTACTTTGCAATAGAAATTTAAAGAGCATTTAAATAGATGAAGGACGACGAGTAAGTAATTGAATAAATAACAAATCGCAACTCTCCTCGGTTGCGATCAACATCTTATTTTCAGTCATAAGCATGCCACTCAACTCAAAAAACATAACAAAACTATTCCCTCATTTTCCAACAAAAACCGTTTTTGCAAAAATTAAGACTATACCCAGCAATACTACACTTAGCATGCTCATCACCGCAAGCACGGCTATTTAAATAGATTTACACTCTACAGAGGGACACAACTTTACCCACAACACACGAATTCTCTAATTTGTTCGGCATTCGTCGATACCACCACTCGCTAACCTTTGGTAAGCAGTCTAGAGCACGCATCGAAACATTTACATTATCTAGTCCTAAATTTGCACTAGCCCGATGAATGAACACCCTCACTTCACCCGGGTACACCCCTGTCTCAGTGAGGCATTCACTATTGTGTCAAAAGGCTTTGTTCCCAACGCCTCGGTGAATGGAGCCCCTTCGAATATGCCTACACTGGTCATACTCGCACTACCATGGTCTACTAACATACAAGGCTAGTTTTTAATGACTTAATTAGCTAAGATCGTCTCATACCGACACATGTGGTTGTACGCTTACGTTTAGGTTGGATATACCGCTGTTCGGTCTTTAATTGACTTGGGTGAGGATCTCCCTCTATCTACTTGTAAGATATACCTTTCATACTTCTTAGAATATAATATAACTCGCCCACGTCACAAACTAAGTTTTTTATTTTTATTTTTATACAAAATAAAAAAGGTAAACACATCTGGACCGTCATTTCAAAAACTGTTAAACTCATATTTAACATGTCATCCATTTTACCAAATTTTAGTAAAGACTATAGTCCAACTAAGCAATAGTGTGATATTCACGCTCGAAATTCCCAAATTAACATCATCTATTGTCTAGCCCATAACCTAATGGCTATGACATTAAATATATCAATGGTCTAGGCAGATCATGCATCGAATAGGATTACAACTATCGTTATCCTCAAATATAGCAATTTTAATCAAACATACACGCATGCATAATAGATTTTGCAAAAAGAAGTACAATAATTAAGATAATATGATCAATATGGTCAAAAGAGGTGCTTGTCTTGCTCTAGTTGTTCTGAATATGAGGATGGACAATCGTTGTAAAGTTCGCTCGAACAATCGACGTCTAATCGAAAGAGCCAGAAGCAAATTAAATATAATAAAATAATCCCAATAGCAACAAAATCCAAATATTTTTGCATATTAAGGTAGATCATGATTTTACATGAATTTAGAAAAAATATTTATTCAATTTGGAGTTCATATGCAAAAGTTATTAACGTTTTAATTTGCTTCAGTTTGCAAATTCTAGAAATTAGAAAAAAGGGTGACATCGAAAGCGTATTTTCAAAGGTTTACGCTTTTCAATAGAGAAAGCATACTTTTCTCTGTGTTCTACTGAGGTTTACGCTTTCCAGTAAAGAAAGCGTATTTTCCTCTAAACTGAAAGCGGCTTTTCTTATTTTTCTGAGAGAGAGAGAGAGAGAGAGAGAGAGCTAGCGCGCGGCCGTGCGCCATGGCAAGCTCCCCGGCATTGAGGCAGGCACAGAAAGGCTCGGTGAATGGGAAATATGGTTTGCTCTCTTGACGACGATCCCACCAGGTGGTGGTGGAGGCTGGAGAGTGGCTAGAGGCAGCACTATGCTGACGATAAGTGGCGGAGCTTCTCGGGTCCGAAGTATATTTCACGTTT